>CM041554.1:9178158-9778158 GCA_023238725.1 Scortum barcoo
ACGAGAAGGAGTTTTGAGCACTTTAAAGATGAAATACTCAGTGGATGTTACAGAGAAGTTGTTGTTATTTCACCCTGTTTGGAGCTCAGGGTGAGGGAAGTCACTGAGGTGGCACTGAGGGTATTTACGCTCTGTGAATATGTACAATTGTCATGTTAATGTGGTCGGACGCTTGCGATGATCCTCAAAGTGGGATTATGTCGCACGAGCCGACTCCGCCACGACTCCGCTGAGTTCACACTTCTCCAGGAGACACGAAGGCAGGAATCGGAGGATTAACAAAACTGCATCTAAGAATCAATGTGGGGAAACTCTCGGCCATATCAGCATTTACACTTTCTGCACCGAATAAGTAAAGCACACGCATTTGCATTCCCTCTGCAGGAAAGGATGTGTTTATTAAGAAGTGAGGCTGACCTTTTGCTGTGGCACCAAAAGTCCTGCCTGTAGCCCCTTAGTATACGCAGACTGCTGCTTTAATGCGTGTAATGGCCTCCGCTTAAATAACTTACACAGCAGAATTTTTCGCAAACATGGGTAAAATCAGACACATCCATATTCAGTTGCAAAGCCCTTAAGCCTTTCAAGCTTCAGGCTGAATATCACCATGGGAAACGGGCGATACTTTCAATTAAATGAAGAGGAAACAAGCTGAAATCAGGAGCGTCCTCATGAAAACATTACATCACCTTGTCACGCTTCCTTCCCGTCACATTTGTCACTGTTGTCTCATCTCTGCAGGGCAAAAGTGACACAAACTGTCAAAGTATTTGACATTAGTGACGCGCCACTCACTCACTCAACCTGGCGAGGTCGCTCCAAACTTTCTCACACTGACTACATTCAAACATGACTCAGAGGAAGTTGTGAAACATTACAGTGCTTTGGCCCAACATCAGTGAATCTTCAGTTTTTGATTGGAGCGATATTTCAGACCTGCTGTTGCCGAACTGTTGGAGGAAGGATTTGAACATTTCCAGTATATGTACAAAAAAAAAAAAGAAGAAGAAGGGGGGAGAAAAGGCTGCAGCTCAACAGGTGGTGAGATTTGTGCAACTTGGACTCGGCGAACTACCCACAGATGCACTTGCACTGTGGACAAAGGAGGAGAAGAATGCCAGGGATGAATAACTGCTCTGTCTCTTTCATTGATTTCTCCTGAAAGCAACGAGCGAAGAGAGGACTCCTGGAGGCTCCACTGAAAAGCCTTTTTCAATCCAAATCCCGAGAGGATGCAAGCTCTCTATGGGCTACAAATTTATATAAAGACCAACTCAGGCTGCTTGATTTGAATATTTTGGACTTTTTTCTCTGCAAGATCGGAGCAATTTTCTGCTGCAGGACACAAAACAACCCCAACTGTGCTGCTTTATTCTCCACTTTCTTTCACGTCTTTTATTTCTGCTTCTAATTTGGCCACATATCCACAGGTGAAGAGTCACACCTGGGTCACCTGCTCCTCCTCCTCCGGTATGACTGACAAATACCAAAACATTACAACACTGTGAGTCACAGGGAGTGGAGGTGTTGGAGGGATGGAGGGGGGGAGTGGTCCTTCAGGCGTGTTGTAGGCGTGGGCTTCCTCACAACAGCTGACAGTCATAAACCGGGAGGACGGTCTGGCTCGGAGACTCGGCTCAGAGGCGGCGCTCCGGTGAAGTTGTGCTCCGGGTCGGTGGCGAGTTTTTGCGCGCTCGGTCGCGGAGCGGAGAGGCGGATCAGAGAGCCGCTTCCTGCCGCTGCTGCCGTGGAAGTACCGGCGCTGCGAGGAGGAAAAACCCAAAGCTGCACGAAATGAAATCTCTGTCGAGCGGACGGTTGTAATTGAAAAAGAAGAAAAGGTAAGAGATCTGCGGCACTTCGGGGGATTTTCGGGCCAGTGAGAGAGCGAAGAAGATAAACTCAGACTGATTTATCAAAAATGTTCTGCACCGCGAAGCAGCTCTTGTGTGCGCACCAGTATAATGTCTAATACTATCTGCCTGTCCATCCTTTTAATGTGAAATATCCAGCCCACCTGCGTCTGTCCTGGAGGCTTTGAATCAGTGTCTCCTCTCTAACATGCCTTTACTGAGGCCAGCGTTTCCATTATGCATCGCATTTATGCATTTTATCTTCATGCACTATTAAGCAGCAGTTGTACAGGTTCAGTCTGTGCACACCTACATTTTATTTAAACGCCAAGGTGCCAAAAATATCTGTTTTTGTGCCACAGATGGTTTGCATGTATTGTAATGCTTGAGTAAAGGAATTACACTGATTTTATGACATGCAACTAACACTAATACTGCACCATTAACTGCTGAATGTGCTGATTGCTTGTGGTCTGTTACCTTGCAGATACCGGGTGGAGTTTAAAGTTTAATCACCTCGTTAACGTAAATGATGTCATGCAGATGTTACTTCCTTAAACTTGAGAGTCATAAAACCGCGTCGATCAGGCATGTTGTTGGTACGTGGGGTGGACTGTGCACTTGTTATCTCTATTTACCAGGTATTCTCTTATCAACGCTGGTTTCTTCCTTTACAGTTACTGCTGCTGGCAGAGAAGAGGCTGTTTTTCTTTCCTTTCGCTTTTCAATTGGACCATTGTCTTCAGGGAGCTGCTCTTTCAATGTGGGATACAGTTTTGGAGCTTTCGCCAGGCTGAAATCCTCCAGGGTCAGGACCTCCCTCATGGCAGCCTTGCTCCTCGGGCTGCTGCTTTTTGCAATGCAGTCCCCCCCTGTCCCCTCCAGGCCCGTGGCCGACGAGGGGCCCCCTTCACCTCCCACCTCATCGCCCACCGACAACGGGACCACCGGCCACCCGAACGGGACCCTGCAACAACTTCCTCAGATTATAATTATTGGCGTGAGGAAAGGGGGCACGCGGGCGCTGATAGAGATGCTCAGTCTGCACAGTTTGGTGGCAGCGGCTCAGAACGAGGTGCACTTCTTCGACTGGGAGAGTCACTTCCAGAAGGGCTTGCCCTGGTACCTGAGCCAGATGCCCTATGCCTTTCCCGACCAGCTGACGGTGGAGAAGACGCCGGCCTATTTCACCTCCAGCAAAGTCCCCAAGCGCATCCATCAGATGAACCCTGACATCAAGCTGCTGCTCATCCTCAGAGACCCCACAGAGCGGGTACTGTCGGACTACACGCAGGTCTTCTACAACCGCCTCCAGAAGCACAAACGCTACCAGCCCATCGAGTCGGTGCTGGTCAAGGACGGCGAGATCAACATGGGATACAAGGCTCTCAATCGCAGCCTGTACTATGTTCACATGCAGAACTGGCTGCAGTACTTCCCACTGGAGAGCATTCACGTTGTGGACGGGGACGAGTTGATCAGGGACCCCTTCCCGGAGATGAAAAAGGTCGAAAGATTCTTAAAGCTGGAACCGCAGATAAACGCCTCAAATTTTTACTTCAATAAAACTAAAGGATTCTACTGTTTAAGAGACCACGGGCGAGAGCGGTGTTTACATGATTCAAAAGGCCGGGCTCACCCTCACGTGGCGCCCGCCATCCTGCAGAAACTCTACCAGTTCTTTCACGAACCCAACAAGAAGTTCTTTGAGCTGGTGGGTCGAACATTCAACTGGAAATGAACGTTTTGAGTCTCAGTAGTTTGGTGTAAAGTCCCTCCAGGAGATGTCCTGTTTTCCTCACTAACAATGTAGATGAAGAGACAAAAGCTAATGTAAATTTAAACTAAATCTATTTTTGTACTAGTACATTTGTTACAGAAGTATGATGGAGCCAAATATCAGGGCAGACTGCAGTTCATGACATGCTCTGATAGAGCATATTGTTGCTTTTCATTTCATTGTCAAACATGCATTTCTACCGTCTTTCTGTACTGTTAGAAAAACTCACTGCTGTTCAGCTCTTCTGATCAAAGCTGACGACATACTATGACATTGATAATGACATTCAGTGCCAGTTAATGTGTTACATAAAGATAAGTACCAGGAAGTTTAATACTGTCATACCTTCATGTTTCACTTCAACTAATATGACATTATTAACGTCTAACTGCATTTAGAGCTCTGAAGGACCTTTTTATCTGCTGCTATGATTTTTTCAGTCACTTTAAGTCACAAGCCGTACTCAATATGTGTTTGCTCCTTTTGTTACTCAGATGTTTCTTTATGTATAAATCAGTTATATAAATGCTCTGTGCACATCATATATTTGTTGATCCTCACGGTGTACTGTAAATAATTTTTTTTTTCAAAAAGTGAAGAATTAATACCATAATAAAGATGTATTTTATTTTTAGCATGTCTGATGTTTTCTTCCTTTTCTTCCTCTCCTCGGTTTATCTATTTTTATTCATCCATTATGTATCCGTCTGCAGTTTGCCTTCAGATCTAAACAAGCGAAGAAGAGGATGACTCAAGTCGTGATGTCCACTCTGTTAGCAGGCAGGAGCGTGTGTGTGTCGGCTGCATACATCTCGGTGGATTACTGGGTTGCGCTGTTTTGTTGAATGCATTTATGGACCGAGTGTTGGTTTCATGTTTGCTGTTTGTTACATGCACAGAAACCAGCACTGCATGCAGTCTTACTAGTCTGGAATTTCCTGTTTGGTTACATCTGCATAAGCAGGTGACCACAATGCATTTTGGTGTCTATAAACAAAAACTATTGTGCCTTCGGGAAGCTGTCATAAAGTCTTTTTGTTTAATTCACCTCCTGCAACCATGGACGCTTGATTTAATTGTCAAGGTGGCGTGGGTACGTTTTAGCATCCTAAATTAGGATAAGAGAATTGAGAGTGGGCAGATAGGTAAACTCAGATTCAAGCACAATCTGAATCCATGAGAAATCAAAAGAAGAAGTTGTTTATGCCCAGGGGTGCGATCTTCTTACTCAGTTTTTCAGAGAGGCAAAGGCATTTATTCAAATCTTACTTGCTACTTTGAAAACATCAGCAGCACCGTCTCAAAGACACTAAGCTCCAAAAAACCTACAGTAGCGGTTTCATATTTGAATCTGGCCTAGATTTACTAAGGGGCTTACTGGGACTCTGCAGACAGGATGTTAACCTCATTGCCCCTTAAATGCACACCAAAGCAATGTTCTTTTCTTTCTATCCCTCTTCTTCTTTTAGCCCTCGGAGAGCAGGAATGCTTTTCCCTGATCTGCCTGCAGTTGACATGTGTTTTTCATAGTGATAGTGTTGAGTAAGACTATCAACGGCAATCAGCAGGACAGGTTTGGCTGCAAGCGTGGGGAGGAGGGGGGAGGGGGGAGTAAAGAGGTGAGGCCCGAGGTGGAGGCTGACCTCTGCTGTAAGATTATCAGACAGCTGCTTGCGTCATTTGGCATGTGCAGCGATAACACTGAACTGGGGAGTTCTGCTTTTAGTGTTGTTGTGAAGGCCTCAGGTCTTCAGATGGTCCTTTAGAGCGATCACATCTGGAGGAACTCGAAAAGAATGCAGTTTTTCTTTACTTGAAATCAAGAATACAGCAGGCAGTGTCAATGTCACCTCTCTCTGGGTCACACAGGGGCAGATGCAAGTTCCAGATAAACCTGTTTCTGTCTCCACGCCACAGATTGCAAAATCACTAACCTAAGAACAATAGGCATAAAACTATATGTGTGGAAATGATGTAAATCTTCATTGCCAGAGCAGGAAAATGATATGTTTTCAAGTACTGTACAGCTGATGTATTTCTACTTGAGCATTTCCATGTTCTTCTAGTTTGTAATTCTACCTCTGAATGACATTATTTTCAAAAATCAGTGTGTAGCTCAGGCTCCTGGTCATATTTATATTGTTTGTGAGTAGTTCCACCAAAGACATATTTCTCCTCTACACTTTCAAGATTTATAAAGCTATTTAAATAACTGCGAGAGGCCCCAAAAAGTCAAATTGCCCAATATTTTACAAAAAAAAGCACAAAATATGAAAATGAACATTCTGTTTTTTTTCATCTTTCCTTTCCCATTAATCATTACACAACGCTGTACCTTTATCTCTTCAGCCTTCGGAGGGGATCTGACCCCTGGGTTGGGGACTACTGAACTAAACTACCACACTGCATATAAAGTAGTTAAAAATCACCTCGACCACCTTCTACAGTAACATGCTGCCTATGGACTCTTGCATTAGGATTAACATTCATGTGCTGCAGGGATTCTTGCCAATTGATGTCACGCTGGGTTGCAACAAAAATTGAGCCACAATGTAAAAAGTACTATTACTTTTTAGTACACTTTGCCTATGATTACTCAAGTAAGAATTTGACTGCAAGACTATTACTTTTAATTAGATATTTTTACAAATGTAATGGTACTTTAAAGCAGCTCAGGAACTTTAAACTTTGTGTTGATTTTGGCAGTTCCTGTGGAAAAAACCAACCTGTTTTCAGGCATTATGAATCATAATTAAAAACAAATAGAAATAGTCAATTTTCTTGCTGTTGCTCTTGTTTGCTTATGCAAATCATGAGGAGGCATAAGTATTCCATAACCAGTTTGAAAATCCAGACTAAGTTTACCAAAAAGATCTCAGTACTTTCTCCACTGCTGACAGCTAGTGACTATTTTTGTCTGCAGTTTTCATCTGAACTGGTCGTGTACAGTCTTTTTTTTTAAAGAGCTTTTGTGTTTAAAACAGCTGCCAGCTGCAGGTGGAATCAGCATTGATAAAGGCGAACCAAGCATTAAAGTTACCATAAAACAAAAAACAAGATGATAGATTGTAACAAGCTTTGTAGAGCTGAGAGGAGCTGCAGCATAAGGTGGTAATGCTCTGCAGATTTGACACATAAACATTTGATCCATTGTTAATATAAATGTATGGATTATAATACCTTGAAGAACAAGGGGGGAAAAGACGCTGATGGAATCAATTTTTGATTTTTTTGCTCGAGCTGGTGCAGGTCCTCCTGGACGAAGCTCCCTGAATCCTTTCTGCTGAAATTACTTTCAGCAAGGACACACTCTGCTCTCAGTATTTCTGTTTCTCTCTGCTTACTCGACATCAGAGTAGCGTCTATTAAGAGTTCATGAACGCCCCATTAGTCTAGTCAGCTGTGCAGCCCTCTAAAGTTTTACAGTCACAGATTTCCCTTAACATCACCTAATTAATCTCAGCCACATAATTAATTTGCCTCCTCACCCCACATGCAGTAAGAGCGGTAAACCAGGGCTACAACCAGGATTAATGACCTTGCCCTCCTCCCGGGTTCCTCCTCCTCCTCTTCCTCAGCTGTAACACAATTTTCTGCAGAACTTTCTAGACTAACTTGGAGCCAGCCTGCCACCCCCACCTCTCCTCCTGCTGCCAGCACACACTGGTTGTTCCTGAAGGGCCCTGTTTCCCTTCACATCACAATCAGCCAATCTTGGGGTTTTTCAAAGGATGATGTGATCCGATGGAGCACAGCCCCTTCTGCAGTCACCAGGGCTGCAGCTCGCTTTAATTGGAATAGATTGTTTGTCCACTCAATGTGTGAAGCCCGGCAGAAATAACACATGCACCCACTCTGTCCCTCTTTCTTTTCCATACAAACTTAAATAGGAATGCACACACACATATACAGTGTGCACTGGTTGGCCTAGGCCCAGTTTGTGTCTCTCATTTATTACCTTTACGTCTGAAACAGAGCTAAGCATTCAAATTCCCTTAAAATATAAACCTGTTGATATTTTAAAATCTTAATGTTTGACAGGTTGTTTTCCAAACAAGGCTTCTAGCCCCTGTATATCCATGCTCAATTTATACAACATGATAAAGTTATCTGTAATATTACTTATGTACATGTTTCTTTCAATATTTCATATTTTCATACTAAGTATTATAATTATGTTTTACAAAAAGATTTCAGGGATGTCATTTCCAGCTCCCTGGATGAAAAAATACATTCGGGAAATTCAACTTCAAGTTCAACTCTGAGATAAATACTTTTTTTCTTCTTTCATCCACATGGTTGGAAAGAGTTTTTAATGATTTTGGAAAAACCTTTAAAGCAGTGACCTTCTTGGTTTTTTAGAGATGGCAGGGTTAATATAAATATAAAATGTGCAGGGTTTGAGTTTTGATGAAAGAAGGGCTGAAAGGGAAAACAAACGTCTGTTATAAACAGTATATCAAATTTATTTGGTGCTTTCTTCTAAATAACAGTCATGTATGATTGGTCAGCATTCACTGACTGCCGCTCCAGATGTCACCCACAGGTAGGCTATAAAAATGAACCACTAGAAATGATAGATTGCACCATTGCACTGCTTTTTCAGGAAGCTTTTATTCCACGCTGACAAGCACTCCAACCTAAGATAATGCTGCATCTCTATGATGCAGGTAACCTTCAAACCAGGACAAACCAGGTAAATAAAAAAAGAAAGAAAGAAAGAAGAAAGAAACCTATACATCTTATCTGCAGCCTTGACAAGCATCTTTAATTAAACCGACACAGACACAGCGAATTGAAGAATCTATCATTTAATCAAAGTCACTGTATGCTGGTTTGATTGAATTCTGCATTAAAAGGCAAATGTTTGAATTGAAAGTGGTGGTGACCATCTTTGGTCCTTGCAGCTTTTCACCATTAAGAGGTATATGATTGAGAACATGTGAAGGGTCTCGACTCTGAATAAAGGTGATACTGAACAGTTGTCCATCTATTAGCATAGAGTCACCCAGGGTGACAGCATAATTTTGGGCTTGAGATATGCAAAAGGTAGCAATACTTTGATGTCAACATCTCACAGAGCCAAAGTGTTCAGATAATTGTCCCCCATAGTGTTAGTGCTCTCTTTATTGAGCTGTGTAGCACTTACAACAATAAGGTGGCCTTGGGTGCTCTTTCTGTTGCTACAGCTGTCGACAGAACAGCTTACAATGGTGGCAGATTTATCAGCTGAAATTTGTAGTTATTTTGTAATAAGTATTAGTCCTTGATTTCAGATAGAGGTAAATAAACGTAATGTTCCCATTTCTAGCAGGCGACCATTTTTACATACTGTAAATGACAACTGTCGCCGTCAGCTATAGTTTTCAAAATTAGTTAAGTTTTGTTAAAAAGAATCCAAGAAAGCAAAGAATCTCACACACTGTCCATCACTTGTTTAGTAATAACATTTTGGTCCTCAGACCTTCATCAGGCAAAGTCCACAGACAAGAAAATATTTGATATTGTTTTCTACAGCTGTCAATAATCTCCTTGACTTGTTGATCCTTCATTAAACCTTGTCCTCCTTAATGCTGGTAAGCCTTCAGCAGCTAGCTTTCCATTCTCACACAGTATATCCGCTGTTTAGGAGTTTCAGTTGGTTAAAAATACTGTCTGTGGCTGAATTTTTCATGTCTCTAGCAGGCATGTGGAGAACACAGTTATCTTTGTCAGAGTGGGAGAAGTGAAAGTGTTGTAAAAATATCTGCAGAGTCACAGTTACGTGAAAATGGCTGCGTAATGTATGTAATGTAATCTAAGATGTTCTGACAAGCGGGACCTAATAATTTAAGACACAACATATGTCATGTTTTAACCCTGACATACATTCACCAGAAAGAAAATGATGCTACAATTGTATTTTTTAATATTTTCACACTTGATAGATTTGGACTTGGTTCTCCGTATAATTATAAATGAAGATGCTGTCTGTTTTCCATGAATGTGACATGCGTGTCAGATTCACAGTGAAGAGACGGCAAACTGATTTGTAATAAACTTTAAAATTCCCTTGTCACTTGTGCATTAACTCATTAACATTAACTAACTGAGCTCATGGCTTAGCTGTCATGCAGACGTGTACCAGAAACATCTTTAAATGCACATTAGGATGCAGATTGTTTTTTATAACATCTTAGTTTTGATAATAAGTTAGTTTAGAAAGCCTTAATACTGACATAGGAAAAAAACATCATCAATTATCATTTCAACTGTTATATGGTCCGATCAGTACATTAGTAGGAGGCAGAGGTAACAGTCCCGCCATGCAACATGGCGTGACACACCTTCCTATTCCCTGCTGACTCTGGTAGGGGAAATACTAAACGGTGCATGTACAAGTCATGAACACAGCTTCTTCTTTTATTTTTTACATAATCTGTAACCTCACAAAACATCCATTCCTTACATGGCTGTTCTTGTTTTACTGAGTTGAAAACCCTTAAGTAACCTTCTAAACTAAAATACTTCTGTTATTTTGCGCTGCACTGACATTTTTTTTTCAGATTGAATCCAAGCTGTGTGGTCTCTCCTTGATGCAGGTTTTAAATTACTTACTGGAAATATCCAGAAACCTTGTTCCACGCAGTTGCTCTTCAGAAATTCTGGAGAGGCGTGTTTTTAATTAGGCTCTGGAGCATTTCTTTTGAAAAAACAAAAAAAACCCAAAATATTAACCCTTAGAAAAAATCCCAGTCCTTCACCTGTCAAGACATGCATGTGAAGGATTTCAATAACCGCCACAGTGTTTGCTCTGTACAAACAGAGAGTAGATGACGACGTTACGGTGAATAAATTGAATCACATAAATTAAATACCACAGCGTATGACTCAAAGTTATGATTCTCTCTTGGGCCATCACACAAATCATCAATTTCCCTGCATGCTTATTATATCTATGAGCGTTTTCATTTTGCAGCTTGACATTGGAACAAATAACGTTTTAAGATATTAGATCAGAAAAATGTGGTTGTACCTCTGAGTGAGCCGCTTCTTCAATCCTGTTTACCCTTTCAGAGCTAATGGAACGTAAATATACATGTCATTAGTGGAAAGGCTAAAGTAGGGAGGGGCCGGGCTGAACCATATGATGTATGCGCACATATTCCCGTCATTCCTTCATCTCGGCCAGAGTCTACGCATGCTGCTGTGTGCGAGCCAGTTATCGCCATGCTCAGTTATCAGTCATTTCCTTTCCTGGCTTGGTCTCCTTTGGCAGAGGAATAAGCTTCCATGGCCAATGATAACTCCCACTGCTAACAGACACCTCTGCATGGGTGAAGCATGACTGGGCCCACAGATAGCACTCGCTCCCTCTGTGAGTGTGTGTGTGCAAACATGCATGCTGGGTTCAGGACTTTGTTTTTCTGTGAACTTGCGCACACACTTTTTTTTGCGCACATGTGGAAATCTGCAAGCATCTATGCAGGCACATCTGCGTGTGGGATTATGTATGTCTGTGTCCACTCATGGGAAGCCAAGAAGCATATGGATTTTGATGCTGAGCAGGATTTTCAAACATTGGGCTGCAGACCCAGATACTCCCCAAAGAGCAAAACCCTAGAATAGCTCTAAATGGGTTCTGTTACTGGGAATAGTTTTTTCTTCTTTTTTTCAAACAGTTCCATTTGCACTTTACGTCACTGCTCAGCTTATTTGGACGCTTCTTATGTTCGAGTTATGTCTCAATTTTACTCTGCTTGTAAGAATAAATCGTCTCTCTTGCCCAAAAGACATAATAACACTGTTAGATCTGCAGGCACGCAACAAATGCTCTCTGTGTACGTACTGCATATGGTCCAAATCAAAATGACATGCAAGATCACTTAAGTATCGCGTTACAACATAACAGATTTTTGTGTGTGTGCTGTAGTGACTATAGCAAGCCGAGCTGCTGCATATTGAAACCATGTGTTGGCTTGTCCCCTGGCAGTGGTGTCATGCTGCTGAACACGACTCTCGTTCCAGGTCATTGAAAAAAAAAACACATATTAATGATATTCTAATTAAATTGCGGGTCCTTCTTAAGGGATGTTGACAGAGGCGGGGCCAGAGGGGTGGTCAGGGATGGAACAAGTCTCCCCTGGAATCTGACTGACCACCCTCTCTACCATAGTAAGAAGGTGATGAGAGTTTGGCTTGTTAATATCAGAATCTTTGTATGATATGACTCAAATTTTCACAAAGGGGTGCTAAACTAATGCAAGACAACCACAAAATGATGCAAAATGACGACAAATGACCACAAATGGATGCAAAACTACCACAGAGAGACAGCAGAAGGCCAGAGAGGGATGCAAAGTGGGCATAAAGACACACAAAAAAAAGATTATAGAATAATAATATAATAATAATGACAAAATAATAAAATTAAGCAAAAGAACTGTAAAAGAGATTCAAAACAACCTCAAAATCTGGGTGTCTCTGGGAGGTTTTTACATGTCTGTGTCCAGGATGCATTGTCTCATAATAACACCTCATTATGTCCATGGCTGTAGACTGATCTGAAGTTACAAACAGCAGCAATTTAGTGACATTATTTAATCCTTTTACTTATTTCTTAAACGTGCTTTCTCAAGTGCCTCCTTTTTCTGAATCTGTGTTGGATTCAGAACCTGAATTTCATACCTACATTTGAATGGATTAAGAAGAGTTTTCAAACAAATAAACACTGATTTGATTTGACCCTCAGCACACTTCAAATATTGCTCCTCATTATCTCGTTATAACACTACAGTAACATTCATCACAGGAACTCTGCAACTCTTCCAAGTCAAACCACACTGTTTTCTATATTGTTGTTCTTTTTTTTTCTCAAGTGTTTCACAGAGGTATTTCATATCCCCAAATGTCAGCCCAGAGAAAATAGAAAACAGGTGTGCTTGCTGCGTAAAGACAAAATTACATTCAATCAGCGTGTTCCAGGGAGGGAAATTTCCCTCTGCCTTGTGCCAAGTTCTGCAAATAAAGAGAGGAAAATCAATTGGCTGTTTCATGATTGACCAAATCCCTTCACCCACAAGTCTTGAAATTTAATGACCTACGCAGCTGATATATTGCTTCTCACCTGGAGAACGATAATGCAATCTTTTCACTAATTGAAACACGGCCATCTGAAGTGTCTTCTCGTTCTGTGTAGCTTTTGTTCCAGATTGTTTTGCAAACAGCTGAGAAGTCATTGCCAGGAATTCATTTCTATTTTTTTCTGATATTTGGCTGGTTTTGTTGTCTGGTCTGGTCTCAAGTGTGATTTATTACAGTCGGGATGGCAAATAAATGTGAAACTTGTGCTTTTCAGGTATATTCAGACTGCAGCTTTTTGGAGTGAAACTTGTTCTGGCACTGCACAGCAAAGCTTTTTAGCCGCACTAGCAGCATGGCTCTGGTGATGACAATATTGGGCTACCACTCTGGGCCAGACTGAAATATCTCGACGAGTATTGCATGGATTGCCATCAAAATTTGTACAGATATTGGTGGTCCCCAGAGCATCAGTCTATTAGGATTTGGTGATCCCTTTTTATCCAGCTCTGCTTTGAGATCCATGAATTTGGTTCAGAGTGAAATGTCTCGGAAACAATCGGATGGAATAGCAGTTTTAAAAAGTGCAATATTTCCTTCTGATATATAGTTGAGCAGAAAGTAACATAAAGTACCTCAAAACTGTACTTAAATACTGTATGAGTAAATGCACTTAGTCACTGGTTTTCAGCATACTTAATATGTTTCTGTAATTGGAGAATAAGCATATTTTCAAATCAAATGACAATATACGAAAATATTCGTACAATGATCATAAGAATTTATTGATCGAATGAAGGCCTGTTTTCTCACTACAGCAGACATGAAACACTGACATCACCTCTGTTGTGCCTGTTTTGACCGTTTGTCCTTATAAAATTCACAATCACAAATCAACCAGAGGGATTTAATCAGATATTTTCAACCCGCTGACCTTGGTCACAGAACATAAAGGCAGCGCGTCGACACCGTGCATACAAAATGCCTCTCGGAGTGAGAGACGCATACGCAGCATCTGTGCAGGATCTTCCACATCACAAAATCTCTCTATTTCTTACATCCCCTCTGAAGTCGTCAGAGGAATATACAAGAACAGCTGAAACCTTGGCTCGCCGTCCTTCGATCTCACAGATCAAACGCACTTACCAACAATCCTGAGGAGCATCGCAGAACACTTTCTCACACATCTGTCAACGTTTTCAGGTGCCCCTCCCGCCTCCCGGTTCCCCAACAAGAACAGGTTTGAGCATTAAAGGTCCCCCAGAGAGAGGTGAATGGAGAAAAGAGGGAGAGAGGACATTGATCTGGTTGTGTAACACGGTGCAGTTTGCCATAGGTCAATGAAATTCCATCAGCTTTTCCCCCCTTTGGTCAATATCCATCTGAAGAGCCTCTACAGACATTGTCTTCCCTTAGCCCACAGCCACTTGTATTCATCTTCAGCCGGCTGCTTTCAGTGAGAGGACAGAATCAGATTGCAGCAGGAAAGGTTAAGATGAGCATGGCGAGCTCCAGAGAAAGCAGACAGTGGATTTGTTCTGGTTTATAACCGCTTTTGGTGAACAAACCTGATCTAATAACTGTCAGAGTGAAATATTTTTATATTAAAAGTAAAACTCATGATCATTTTGGTTAATAAAAGATTAAGCACACAATAACACTTTTTGCCTCACGATGACGCTGTAAATTGCAGGCAGAGGATGATACTACTTTGCATTTGTTTATTGTTGCTCCCTCTAGAGGTTTCTGGAACACCCCTGGACTAAGAGGTGAAAATATGTCAGTGATGATATCCTTTATACCTTCTTCTAAATTCGTGTCATGGTGCCATGGTGGAGGAAGTTTTGAGTAAAATATCAGTACAACAATGTATAAAATAGTTCAGCTTTCAGATTTATACCTCAGTAAAGAATTAAAAGTACTTATCAGTATCAAAAGTAAAAGTGTTCTGGTACTGTATGTTATTTGTGTACTATTACTGATTGATTATAAAGTAGATTTAATGGATTTTTTGTCACTTGATAATCCAAAAAACGAACACTCTGATGTGGTTAATGAATTTAAATTGATCTGTTTCTCAGCCTTTACTCAGTCGAAAGATTTACACACACACACACACACACACACACACACACACACACACACACACACACACGTGATGTTGTAAAATTATATTGAAGGAGCATGTAGTTCATATCATCCTCCCCTACTGATGCATAAACGTGTAAAAAGCATTTTAATGTGATAGCTGGTCATGGTTAAGCCCATTTAAACTACTTTATTCAGTGCTGAATAGTTTTATCTGTAAAAAAAATAAAGAAGTGGCATTTTTTTGTAAAATTGTAGTTAGATATTTCCCTCTACATATCGAACTTGAGTTGTTAAATCAATCTCAAATAAACAAGTACATTTGTACTTGTTTATTTGAGATTGATTTAACAGTGTTATAGTGTTGATGTAATCGTGGCATCTCACTCTTTTAAACTGAGAGCAGTTTTTGTTCCTGACTACTGGATCATTAATATTATGAAGCAAAGAGACACAAGAGTTTATTTCAGCAGGATCCAGTCCAACTCTCCAGCCTCCATTTTGAAGGTGGTTCTCATAGTTCAACTCGGGAGTCAATGAGACTGTTTTGCATATTACCTTGGCAACTGCCTTTTTATCATTAGGCCACTGTTCAGAATTTCCTTAATAGCAGTTTCATTCTAACTCAGACATTTCGTATGGAAATGGGACTCCTCCCTGCTTTGACAAAATGAGGCTCTCAGCAGAAAGGATTTTGTTTCTAACTCAAAAAACAAGACCAGCATTAACATATCAAGGAGATGAATGGTGGAAAAAAATAGATATTCTAAACATCTTCCCAGTGGACATGTGACAATAGATGTCTGGTTTTATCGGAGTGGCATCTGAGCCGTGTGAATTTCTTTGATATTTGTCCGTTTTTTTGTGCATTTTTATTTTCAAGGCACAAACTGTAATTGTTTGTTTCCATCACCTCCATACAAAAAGAAAACAGACAAACGGAACCGCATTTTACAGAAAGCAGATTGGGGCTTTCTGCCGGGTGGCTGCACATAAAGATGTTTACCTTTCCATCTCTGCAATTTCAGTTAAGCTCACATAAACAGACGCAGAGAAAACTCGCCTCTTTATGGTATTCACATTGATGTCATCAAAGGAGGTCAGTGTGGCTTTTCTGGTGTTTTCTTTTTTTTTTTTTTGTGAAGCAGACGACAAGAAGTGGAGCTGTGGTGCTGCTGGTGTGTGATAGCAGTGTGTGGGAGCTCTAGGGGGTGCATTAGCCGCTGTCTGGCGTCTGAGAGGGTGAAGAGAAGTGGGAGAGAGGCTTAATGTCTGTCTACTTCTATTTCCCTCTTAATTTCACACACTGTTGAGTCAGCCTATTGACTGACTGCTTATGGTGATGCTGGCGGTCCACCAACACTGCGGAGGAGGCAGTGCATATAACTCCTCCTCACTGCTCCATATCACCACCTTGGACCTCCACTTATTTAATAAGCGGATGCCAGGCCCATTCTCACCCGTCCTCGCTTGTGGTGTGTAACCTGCCTCCTACATGGGAGTGTGTGTGTGTGTGAGTGTATGATGCTCTTATCAGGTTGTAGCTCTGGGCATCCCCGCAAGACTGTGTGCACGCCACGTCTTTGTGCGAGAGACGAGAAGAGTGATCCTACATGCACTCTGAAGGCTCTTAGCACCTTTGTGTCCCATGTGTGCTCAGCCTTCAAATCAATACTCCTTTACTGTTTTTTTTTCTTGAAGTTCTCAAACTTTTTTAGATTTCACACAGAGAAAGTCACTGCTGGAGAGAAACATAATTTTTTCCCACCTAAAGACAGAAGAAACATTATTTAATCTTATTTAATTTAAGATAATAAGCTTCAAGGTCTCCAGTCTGATCCCAGTAGCCGGATTATGGGTTCAGCAAAGGCTACTGTAGGTTATTATTTAATGGGAAATTCCTGTACTTTTCAACCTGGGATTCTGATTCATGCTACCTTTGCACTCACCACCTCCATATTGTAGAAATTTCAGGAAACACAACTGCGCTGAGGCGAGCAGTGGGAGCCTCCAAAAGCTTTTTTCGAAGGACACTCTTGTCGATGTGCAACCAAAAGCAAACACTGAAATAGCCCCCTTGGATTATCTGTTGTCACTAAATGCATAGGGATCAGCCTAAGGGGCAATTTTAGGTGCACTGAATGAGGTTGGCCATCATCAAGTGAAATCACTCACAGTTGCAATTACTAAACCCCTTCGCCGAACAACGGCTGTCTGTGTGCAGGGTGCTGGGTGGCAACAGGAATGTAAGAAATGGATTAAAATGCGAATTTGTCTGCTCTCATGTAAGCTGCGCACGTTAACATCTCTGGCTAACAGACTTACTCAGTCCGGCGGCAACCGAGCACAAGTTAAGTGGCAATAAGACCCGTTCACGATAATCACATCATCTGTGTAGTATTTCCCCACAAGCTTAAGCTCTTTTACGCAGTTTACACAACAGCAGCCACATCCGCCCCCCCATCCCTCGTAGAAAACACACAGTTTGAAAATGCCTGCAACCCCTTAACACCACATTACATGGCACAAGGCTTCTGTCAGTGGTATAAAGAGTGTCAAAGTCTGCGCAGGGAGGTGGATGGGATTGATGGATGGGTCAAACACAGGCCTTGAACCCAGGAGACCGGGGTTTGTGTCCCATGTGAGATTAAAAGTCAAATACCTGGTCTCACGAAGAATCTTTTTTCTAAACCTAACCAGGTAGATTTGGTGCCTAAACCCAACCAAACTGTGACCGCTTAACAACATCACCATGTGTTCTTCTTCTTCCCACTTTGCATTGGAAATACCTGAAATGACCACGACCTCCTGATGTGAGATCAGTTTTTGTCAATAATATAATTAGATCTTCTCATCTGCTACTGTTTCTCAGCGACCCACAGCCTCACACACGTAAACAAACCGACATGTACAGATAAATACATAACTAATAACAGATAAATACATAAATAGTTTGATTGCCTGAGAAGTTGTCCTTTAAGTAGCTAATCCAGGGGACTCATTTCTGCATAGCCTTTCTGTCAGATGCAGAGAAAACTGTTTGAAACGATTTATAAAAACTGAAGTTTAAAATGGAAATCTTTAGGAGGCTCGAATTGCTTCTGCAGATGTAAGTTGTTTTTTGCCTGAGGTGCATATTCAGCATGACCCAAAGTGATCCAGGTTGAAAAATACTAGAATTTCTCCTTATTCCCCTTCAGTAAAGCCTCCTGCAGATGTCAACAAAGCAGAAATTAGATGCAATCCAAGTCACCACGGAGCCGTAATGTTTCCAAAATTGGTTCCCTCGAATGCTGTTAATGTTAGCTCCTTCAATCTGCAAACTAATCTTTTCTCAAATCACAGGAAAGTTCCTCGAACAAATCTTGGGAGGAAGATTCAATAAAACACCACAGACAGTAAATCAGGTCTGTCTGCAGCGGAGCAGCAACGTATACTGAAATTGGTCTTCTTTTCTAGGTCACAGGAATGAATAAGGTAAATCACCAACTTGTAATCTGGCTGCTGTCACCTTGCTCCACGACTAAAGGCCCTTATCAGCGGCGACAGTGCCGGAGCCATTTTGTTTACAGGGTGTAAATAACATTACATTGGTCATGAAGAAAGATAAGGTGTTTCATGAAATGTGAGCCCCCTTAACAGATTTTGACAGGCGGCTGATATTTTGTGGAGCTGATTTGGTTCGAGGGAGAAGAACATCAGAAATGAGATGCAGGAATATGTGTGGAAGGTGTGAGATATTGGCGCAAAATGGGGTCTGTGCATTCTCCCCCAAATGATGCTGAGGACGTCGTCGATATTGTGTCATGGATGTGTGAACACTGGGGAGAGGCGTATTTATTTATATCCAGGGGCTTCATTACTTTTTTACATGATAATATGTGTAATTTTAGAGAATTCAAGAAAGAAGATGCGTGAAGTGAAACCAAGAAGGTTTCACATGTTTGGAGGTACAGTTCCCCATGGCAGCACATTCACGCTGTGTTTGTCCACTCCCCTCTCTACATAATAAACCCCTGGTGTTACTGCCTCTGTGAAACAAGCTTCCAGCAATAGGCTTCTTTAACAGGAGAGAGAGAGCCACGTCTGCCCTCGTGATTTGTTATTCAGTGAACCGCATCTCTGGAGAAATGGATTTACTGGCATGCCCTCTGCAGAGGAATGAAGGTCAGCCCCTACCTTGGAGATGCCATTTGCAGCACGATGCAATTGTTAATACGCAGCTTTGAGAAAAGCGGGCAGAAAAACATTCATACCCATTTGGAATTCCAGTGATGAAGAGAGATGAAAAGGAGGGTGGAGGGATTAGGAGGGCAGAGGCAGAGCCTCTGGCAGGTCCTGTGGTTTCTTTCTTTCAGAGCATTGCTCCACAGTTTCTTACACTCGCTGCTACAACCTTCTGATGTTTAGGGGCGAAATATCACAACGAGAGCTGCAGTCAAAGTGCACACATTCCTGTTTTCTCGCATAGCTCGTAGGAAAGTTTCACCTTTGACCCTGAGAATGTGTGAGGCTTCGCAGTGAGATGAAGGCAAGATGTGTTTGGTTTTACACCTGGCAGTGCTTCACCTGTATCGGCATGTGCAGTACAGTATAGCTGCATGTTGCTGAACATAACAACATGTGACACCAATCACTTACTGGAAAATAAGCTTTTGCTTTTTCACTTTTTTTGTTTGATGAGAGGGTCGATACCACACTCATGTCTGCACAATAAATATGAAGCTGCAGCAGCCGGTTGGATGAGATACCTGATCTCATTGATATAGTTAAACAGTTGATAAAAATTTGCACACCAGCATCTCTTAAGCATACTAATTTTCACAGGGAGAAGTCACCGCTCCTGGCCAAGTCGTCCTGCGCCCACAACAACCGCAAAAAGTGAATTTTTACACGTTGACTCTTGCACAATTTTAAGAAACAAGATGTTGACTCGACCACAACCACCATGTGTACACTGCACAAACTGGCCTATGACAAACCACGGTTAATGTTAATGTTACACATGCTGTCAATCAAACACTGCGTCACCAAGACAATGAAAATACTGCGTTCATGACAACCATGGTTTGAAATATGTTCTAAGGAAAATGACAATGGTGCAGCTAAAGTGCGTATATGTGTGCGTGCATGAACCGGTTGGTGGTTTGAAAATATGTTCACTCTATACTACTCCACATCCCAGACAAGCTTCCTGTTTATATCGTTAATTAATCAGCTTTAAAGATGCTGACAGGTATCAGAACCAGGCTAGCTGGCTGGAGCATTCTGCTTCCAGTCTTTATGCTAAGCTACGCTAACTCCCTGCTGGCTTCAGCTTCATCTTTTGCACGATGATGACGTGAAGTGATGGATCATCTCATCAAATTATCTGGTAGAAGTAAAATAAGTCTGGCTCTTCCAATAAATAAAGTTTCCTCCTTCATAAACAAGACGAAATAAGAATAAGAGCATGCTGATGTCTCAGTTTGATGTAATAATTTCATCGGCTTGCTCAGAGCAGTTTTGAATATGTAAAACAGGGTTTGCATGGAAAACTTCACTATGCAGTCAGCTTCAAAAACTTCTCCGGCTTGTCATGTGCAGATGAAGCCACTGTAGTGTTGCCAATGTTTTTTATATGATTGCTGCACAGTTGCTGCACTTTTCCTTCACTCCCGAGAGGAACAGTTTGGAAACTCATGAAGTATTAATCCAGGAGAGACGGAAGATGCAGGAAGTTAATGTTTCTCAAATCGTATAAATGAGTTTCTATTTTCAGACACGTCATAGAAACAGATACATCACTTCAATTTGAACACTTTCACATTCAGCAAAATAAATTCACCCAAACCCATCTGTGGTTCTGTTATCAGATGTGACACAGATTCCTTTTGAAGGGACTTCACTGTACAGTGCACATTAAGCATCTCCTCATCCTCCTCTTCGGTTCTGGTCCATAAATTCTTCCCTCCCCCTTCTCCAGCTCTCTTTACTGAAGTATTTCCCTCGGGGGAAAAGGTGGCTTAAAGCTATATCCTGATCGATCTTATTGTTTGCTGCCTTCCAGGCGTTACCTATCCTCAGGGAAAGTTGTATTCTGTCTATACTGTATGAGCCCAAAATAGCTTTGGGACATACATTAATCAAGGTGGATGGTTGGTAAACTTCTGACTTTTCACATGTTTTGCTGCAGGCCTTAACGCTCCTCAGCACATAATCTACTGAAGCTTTGCTTGTCTGATAAGAGTGATATATCAGAGTATCAATTTATTCTATTTGAAAGATTTTACATTAAAGGGAGAGTTTGGGAACATTTAGTGTAATATTCTTAAAGTTTATGTTAGAATATAAACAGATAGCTTAGCATAAAGAATGTAAGCAGAGGGAAACAGCTAGCCTGGCTTTGTCTGAAGGTAAAATATATGTTTACAAAGTACAACATATCATTTTTATACTTTGCAAATTAAAGGTGATATTGACAACATTCAGCTCCCTCACCCCTTCCATTTCATTCACATCACAAGATGATGCCTCATGTAGTTGCCAGTTCGTTGCACAGCCTGCATATTTAATGGTCAAGTGGAGTGAGAGTCAGACAGACTCAGTCATATCAGGTGATGAAACTTTTGTGGTAGATTAATCATTTCAGGTTTAACCAGTGGTGCCTGTGTGCATTTAAGTCATACACGTTGATCTGATGAAACAGTGTTGGTGTTAGCTAATGAATCATTTAGCTTTATCGGTCAAGAAGAAAAGTAACCACCCTGTTGAGGCTTTTGACCCTTTGAACCTCAAACTGGACCAATGTTTGTCTGGTTTTACTCCTCCTTTTGTCTCTGAGCACTTTGGATTGGTACCAGCTAGGAGCACCAAAGCTGGGAGCTTACTGTCAAACTCTCCTTTTTTAAGCTTTCTGTTTTTCCAGACATGGCTCATGGACCTGTCAGAATTTTTAGTTATTAGTTATTAGTAGTTTCTCTAACCATTCTTTAAAAAAAAAAAAAGTACAGATTTGTTAGATTTGGCTTTCCATTGTCCTTTTTAAAGGGAACCACATAATATTTTTTGGTAAGATAAATATTGAAATAGATTTTTTAAATCTGTATTACGCAAACATGTCATAATTCCTATTTTATTTTTGTTATATGTGTTTTTTATCTATATATCTTTTTTACATTTTAAATATAAATATCTTTTTCCACCAATCCGGAGTTGTCCATGGATGCTGAGAAAGCTTTTGATAGGCTAGAGTGGGGGTATTTGTTTTATGTATTGGATAAATCTGACTTTGGAAAACAATATATTAAATGGATTAGACTATTTTATAGCATGCCAGTAGCATCGGTCTGTACCAATGGGACACATTCTGAGCATTTTACAATTTCTCTTGGAACAAGGCAAGGCTGCCCCCTATCACCATTACTTTTTGCAGTGGCCATAGAGCCTTTAGCAATAGCAATAAGGCAGGAAACTACAATGATTGGCTTATTCAGAGAGGGGCTAGAGCAAAGAATTTCACTCTATGCGGATGACATGGTACTGTATGTTTCGCACCCAGACATCTCTATGCCCAGGGTCCTCTCCATCCTCGATTGTTTCGGTAAAATCTCAGGGTATAAAATAAACCTTCAGAAAAGTGAGGTGTTTCCTATTAACTCTCTGGCCCAATCTTATTCTTTTCACACATTTCCCTTTAAGGTTACTCGTTATCAATTTACATATTTAGGGGTGCAAATTACAAATAGTATAAGCAGACTTTTCAAAGAAAATTTCAACCCACTAGTAACTAAGGTAGAACAGGATCTTAAACGCTGGATGCCTCTACATTTGTCGCTTGCTGGTAGAATAAATGTTATAAAAATGAATGTGCTTCCCAAATTTAGTTATCTTTTTCAATGCCTCCCAGTGTATATCCCCATGTCATTCTTTAAACGCCTAGATACTCTTATATCAAGCTTCATTTGGAATAATAAAAGTCCGCGATTGCCTATTTACAATGCCCAAAGATACTAGGTGTTATGGCTCTGCCCAATCTCTAGCCTCAGACACCGCACCGTATGTAAGAAATATTTTAGTCAGAACAACACTTAGAATATGGAAGCAGATCCGTCGGCATTATGGATGGCATAGTTTTTCATTGAAATCCCCAATCCATGCAAATCATATGTTCCCCCCTCCCCCCTCTTCTTCAGGACAGTGTGTTTCTACAGTGGCAAAACAGGGGACCGTGCACACTGCAGGACCTCTTTATAGATGGTTTCTTTGCTTCTTTTCAGCAACTGAGCACTAAATTTCTTATCCCACATACGCACTTCTTTCGATACTAACAATTGCGTGATTTCATCCGTAAACAGCTGCCTCATTTTCCAGAATTTCCCCCAAGTTCTGATATCGACTCTATATTGGCGCCTGTCCAGTCATTTAAAGGTATAATATCTCATCTATATAGCGTACTCTCTTCTCAGAAAACCCTGTCCCTTGCCACTATTAAACATAGATGGGAGCAGGACTTAGGAGAGACCATACGTGATGTAACTTGGGATGCAATACTAAAAAGAGTCCACACCTCCTCTATCTGTGCAAGGCATGGACTAATACAGTGCAAAATATTGCACTGTGCCCACTGGACCAAAGAGAAGCTATCAGAGAGATTCCCAGACATAGATCCAGCGTGCAATCATTGTAAAATGACCCCATCCTCATATTTACACACGTTTTGGAGCTGCTCCAAGCTGACGACCTACTGGACTTTGGTATTTAAAACACTCTCTGAGGTCCTGGAGGTGTTTATAGCCCCTGCCCCTTCATAGCCCTTTTTGGAGGTATCTTCTGTTGCTTACAGTTTGGACAATTACCAGTATGACTTTATGGCTTTCTGTACGTTACTTGCCCGCCGTCTAATCCTTTTGAAATAGGAAAGACGCCACCCCTCCATCCCACACACTATGGATCAGGAGTACTCTATTTTATATGAAATTGGAGAAAATAAAACATACACTTAGATGTTCAGCTGGCAAATTTTATAAGATTTGGCAACCTTTTTTGAGATACGTGGAAGAGAAATTAGAGCTGCATGAATGAGTCTAACTAGGACAACCACTGACTTTATCTTACTTAGGTGACAACCCGCTTAATTTACTCTGTATGTACTGTACTTTTCTCTTTTTTGAAACATTCTCTTTCTTTTTTTTTTATACGTATATATGTCAATTTTTTACAACATACTTCACATACATACTATTTTTTATCATTTTTATTTATTTATTTACTTTTTGGGGTGGGGACTCTGTTCTGAGTGTCTCTATATGTCTGTGTTCTATTGCGAAAAAAGCTCAATAAACAAAGTTCAAAAAATAAATATAAATATCTTTGATATACAGTGTCTTGTAATCCTGAGTTGGATGGGCTAAACAAACTGACTTCAGTCTTTCAGTGTGACATGGTCAGCCACTTTTGTTTCGAGGTTTCTTTGTCATAAATAAAAGTACCTGCACTGATTCCTTTCATAGTAGAATCAAGACTTGTAGTCAGTGACCTGATAATATAATCAGACGGGTCATTCACAGCGTTTTTCCATCCTCAGCTTCGAGTGGTTAAATTGTACCGCAAGAGGCTTCTTTGAACACAATAACTGTAACACTGCAACCTTTCCAATTTAGGAGCACTAGACCTGAAATACCAAACCTGCTTCAAAGTTGACAAATTCTCTCTCTGTCTTTGAGGTCTGTGTGTGTGTGTGTGTGTGATACTCAGGAAAAGGAAAGTCTCATCTGGTCACAGCAGACGAGTTCAGAGATGGTCTCTATACTTACAGGAGTCTCACAGCTGCCCCATTTCAAAGACGATTTACACCCATTTTGTTGATAAAACTCCTGTAATAAAACGTTTTATTGTTCGATACTGGATCACCTGGGACCTCCACTGTTTTTGTATCGCACTGACATGGCAATAAAAACACAGATAAAGTATTACTTGGATACTTTCATCTCAGACAAAGTTCACTTCAGTCTCTCTTCTTGCATGAACGTCTGTAGATTTTACTGTTGTTCAAAGAGAAAACAAACCACCAGTCCTTCAATCATATTTTCCTGCCTTGACTATCACACGGTGCGTTCTTTATAATTCCACCTCCAATTCTATTAATAACATATTGCCGTATAAATGTAAACCAGGGGAACGAAAGATGTGTGATTACTGGCACCACCAAGTGGTGACTGCAAAAAAAAAACATTTACAACATGAGGGGACTCTGTGAAGTTGACACAACAACTTCCTGTGCACCAGTATTACTACAATACATCCTGTAAGTCAAATAAGTAGTAGTTATGCTGGTGAAGTATAATATTAATATAATTCACATACTCAGTTTTCAGTTTTTGCGATATTTTAAACTGCTTCCTGACAAAGTACGTGGGGGAGGGCATGGTTTCCTTTTCCTCTCTGTAAACGACGGCAACCCACAGACAATCTCGCCAAATGTACATGAAAAGCGCAAATAAATGTAGGTAAACAAGCAGGGTAAGCGCACATTTGATCAGAGCAGTGTTCACAGCATCAACCTCGACCACATGTTACATAAGAAAACCACAGCTCAGATAATTAAATGTAGCTTGTTTCATACTGCAGCTCTCTTCTGTGAAACTGTGTTTTATTTGATCTAAATAAAGCACAATTCAATAAAATAAATGTCACAGGAAAAGGATGTTGTTTTCATTTTTTGCAGACACACATTTTCTGAAAGTAGTAATTCTTTGAATATCCTAAGAGGAGACTTCATTACTTAGTTGATATTCTACATTATTTTATTGTATGTATCTAACGCCTTATATAAATACTGCCATAGTGTACCCAACGTGCTAAATAATTTCCTCCTGTTTAAGAAACACTTGTCCAGCTGTTTTAGGAAATCGTTTAGCGTTATATCAAACTTAAGTTTATATTTGTGATCCATTTTTAAAGGTTTTTCAGTGGGAACCGACAGGCTGGAGGCTAGGAGCCACAGGCTAAAACACAGAATAACACCAACTCTATCCTTTAAACAGGTAGTTTCATCATCATCCTATTTTCAAGAGAGACGGTGTACAGAAAACATGCTACATATATTACATATAGAGCAGAAGGCACACAAAAACACACACAATTCAGCATCACCAGTTTTTAAATCTGAAGGCCTAATTTTTTTCCTTTTTTTTTTTCATACATTTGAAGGTCAAGTCAATTTTATACATACAGGGCTTTACTGTACAGTATACAACACACTGTAACCACACTGTGACCAGTGGTTCAGATTAAAAAAACCTCCAAAAAACATTTAACAGGGAAATAATGGAAAAAGTGCCGAAAATAGTGCTTTTTTTCTAAGGTCATGTCCATTTTCTTTGGTTATGGTTTACACCTTATTTATTTCTGATGTTTTCATTCTGTTTGTTGTAGAAAAGGGATCCCTCTTTTGCACAGATGATAAAGCACATATGAGCATCATATGACGAAAACCGACTTTGCTTCTGTGGGCTCAGAATTGGTTGTGTGGTACATTTGGTTTACAAAAGTCATGTGACACCGATCGTAATCAGCATGGCAACATGAGCAGGCAATAACCTGCATGAGAAGGTTTTGCTGTATTTTATTTCGTAGTATTATTATATCCTCATATGACTGGTATTAGATGCATTCAGCGAATTGTAACGTGTGCATCGTTAGCATATCCTAACGATATTATTAGCAAAATATCGTAATAATATCAGCTGCAACATTAATGACTAGGTATAGTCAATAACCACATACTCAAAAAGGAAAAATGCATGAATATTCATAACAAATAAATCAGGTTTGTCAGTCATGCCCTTCTTTGGAAGCCGAAATACTTTTTTCACCCTCCCCATTTTGGGAACGAATTGGTATAAGATACGATAGATAAGATACGATCTTGAATATTTTCATTTAAATAAAAGTCTGTTAAGTCACTATCTAACACAGAATAATGCAACACAAAGGTGAAGGTGCCTACAGATGAAAAACTGCATGTATGCTGTATTATGACCCAGGTATTTTTTGTGTGAAGCAGCACACTGTTTTTTCCTGTCTCTGCTGGCACTGTAAACGATTACTGTATCTGAACAAACCAAAGAAATGATTAGTGATAACAGACGATGAAACTGAAAGAGAAAACACACCTGCAATTATCGCTTATACCATAGATGCAACAAGACAACAAAATGAAAATTGTCAAAACCATATTATTTTATAACTTTAAATAATATTAAATGCAATAAAATGTAAAAAAGATGTCAATTCAACATTTAAAATGAACGATATTATTAGCATAATATCGTTAGCATATTGTCATGCATTTTCTGCATGGGCGGCACATTTCCTGTTAGCGGCGGTGATAAATGTTTTACCCTAATTGCAGCTGTGGACCTCATAGCCTGTAGAGGATCTCATGAGGGCTTTCACACTCAGGCCGGGATCAAGTCATTACAGTCGTCGCACAGTCAATTAACTTCCATTCTCTGCCCCGTCATGTCCTTTAAACCGCTTGAACCTCATGAGCAGGGCATAACACATTGAGATCCACGGCTTATATGAATGGAGTGCCTGTCGGACTCAGACACTGTAGGCAATGAGGATGAAATGGGCTCCACCTGCTTGAAGTTAATGGGGATGGATTGTGTCCGGGGTGATGTAGAGCCACATTTACTGGGGGCCGCAGCCAGGGCGAGGACCTGAACTGTGAGCTCGCTGAACTGCAGCAGCACAGGGAGACAAATGCCTGCTCCCCCAACAGGCTATTACACATGTGACCGGACCAGAGGTGGCCAGGAAAGTAAGGACCAGGATTCAATGGTCCAGAGGTTGCAGTAATTAGACTTTACCATGCTGCTGCTCATCCATTATTCCTAGTTCCACTGTTGCTCATTTGGAATAGCTAGAGCAATGCCTTGCTCTCACTAGTGTGTGTGTGTGTGTACCTGCATGCATATGGTATTTGACTTTTTAAAAGTACAGAGAAGAGCCCATAAAGTTTTAGCCCTTTAACTAACTAATGTCGTTTGACCAGAGGGTAAAAAGAATTTGATCGTTCTAGTTTCTGCAAAGTTTTCTGCAAAGTTGACTCATCTTCTCTACATTTGAGGGAAATTATGTGATTATGTGCTGAATGCAGTAATAACAGATAAGTACTGCAGTTTTTGGTAAATGGATTGCATTTTTTTTAACATTTATTTTCATCCAAAGCTATGGCTAAGGCATTCACACACATTCATAGTGATGGCAGTAAGCTGCCATTCAAGTTGCTGGCCTGACCTTCAACAGCAGGAAAGGGGGTTCAGTGTCTTCCTCAACTTTGCATTGTGGACAGACGGAGCTGAGGATTGAACTCAGTCCACTTTTCCTGCTGAACCACAGCAACCTAATTCTAATTTTAAATGTTGAATTGACATCTTTTTTACATTTTATTGTATTTGGTATAAGCGATAATTGCAGGTGTGTTTTCTCTTTCAGTTTCATCGTCTGCAATCACTAATCATTTCTTTGGTTTGTTCAGATACAGTAATCGTTTACAGTGCCAGCAGAGACAGGAAAAAGCAGTGTGCTGCTTCACACAAAAAATTGCCACAGATACCTGGGTCATAATACAGCATACGTGCAGTTTTTCATCTGTAGGCACCTTCACCTTTGTGTTGCATTATTCTGTGTTAGATAGTGACTTAACAGACTTTTATTTAAATGAAAATATTCAAGATCGTATCTTATCTATCGTATCTTATACCAATCGTTCCCAAAATGGGGAGGGTGAAAAAAGTATTTCGGCTTCCAAAGAAGGGCATGACTGACAAACCTGATTTATTTGTTATGAATATTCATGCATTTTTCCTTTTTGAGTATGTGGTTATTGACTATACCTAGTCATTAATGTTGCAGCTGAGTTAAAACTTTAATGTGACAAACCTAATACTGTGGAGTTCAAATATACAAAAGTAGTTTTTATTATATTTTCTACAATATTGTTTATATTCAGTTATTATAATATTATATTATTTTTTCTTATGAGGTTTAGAAAGCTAAGGGCTGTAGCTCAAAGCAAGCTCCCACCTCACAGAAACTGAACCAAACTAAACACCACAAATAAAGACAGCCATGTCCTTACTTAAATTTGCTTGTTGCATTTTATCTACACAGATAGATTGCAATTATATACTTTATACAAGTTAGATTTGTCAGCATTAAATAAATGCAGGCTTCAGTATTAACATTCTGGTGGGAAAATCCAGACTACTTCATTCAATTCTTGTTGGCCTTAATCTCATAAAAATTATAAAAATATTAAGCCTCCAAACCCAGCTGCTAAAACCCCAAGATCCCAAATTAGAAAAAAGTATTCTCAATGTTAACTACAGCCTGGTACAGTATTTAATTTACTTACATGCTATTGTAGATAACTAGTAGAATATATTATCAAAATACTAATGTGTTGCTGTTTATCGAAGAACAAATGACAATGTGGGAGCAAAGTAAGTATTCTACGCTTTAAATGCAAAGTAGATTTCTTTTTAAAGAACAAAAAGAAAAAACAAACCGAGAACCAGACACACGTCTCATTTTATAAACACGACTGAGAAAAATGCAGCTGCTTTGTAACTTTCATTGAATTTACAAGTAAAGAGCACTGTGTTTACTTGTTTTATTTTAACAGAAAACACACTGATGGTATCGGTGTTTCCCGCCACAGGCAGATGGAGCATCGATGAGAGCTGTATGGCTGTTTGCCAGGTGCACCACATCAGCACGAAATGAATGCAGTGAGGTACGGTTCTTGGAAAATGAGTTTTTCAGTTTGGTCTTTTTGTAGAACAGATATTTTTTTGTGAACTTGTTGGAGGTTTCATGATTTTTATCTTTTTCAGATGGTTAATCTTAAAACGCAAAATCCTACACTACCTGCAACTAAGTTTGATAATTCTTCCTGTCATGATACTCAGAATATCTTTTACCATTTTTTTTGTACCAGACCCTATTAGATTAAGTTTATGATTTTTTTTGTTACCATTAAGTATATGATTCATAAAACATTGCTTCTGTTTTTTTCACAAGACAAGACAACAGAACTATTACCTTGAGGGTGCCGTCGGTAATATAGTTTTCACTTTATGTTTATGTCAGTGCAGGCTGCAGTGACGATAACCAGCTGCTGAGACATTTTACAAGCAACTCAGTAAGCCCAGGTCTTTACAAATGGTCCCTGAACATCAGTAGTTGTTAAGATTTTATATTGTTCACACCACATCTCACCAACCAATATGTGGCTGTGAATCTCTTCCACAGCCACCAGCAGATACTTGGTATAGTCTCTGAAGGTGATCTGTCAGATGTGCACTGCAGCCAGCTTCACCTCAGCAGGAAATATACTGTCTTTGGTGAGTTCCTAGTTTGGTGAGGTCAAGTTTCTACGTCAACATAAACAAGACAGCAAACCCCTCCACATTAGCATTGCTAGCATGCATTATTGGCCAGAATAAGATGCTGGGCTGCTGATGATTTGAATGTGTCTTCAGAGCGGGCTCCTAGGCTGCTAACGACCAGCAGGCTAGCTCTCAGCTCATTAGCCCTGGCTCCTCTCGCTCAGACACACATCTTCCTGCGACTCCACGCCACAGCAGGGGGAATGACTGGGATAAATAAGGAATAATCAAGGAATCGCTCTGGCTGCGAGTTGACCTGAATATGGGGCTCCTTGCCGTCACCGAGGCTCTGTAGACACACAGCCACTATTATAATGAATGGAGCAGTGTGTGGGGACGACCGAGTGAGAGAGAGGCCTTAATGCCCAGGGAGGAGGAGGAGGAGGAGGAGGAGGACGCTCTTGTGTGGTTGGGTTCATACGGAGACTTGTTTCAGTTCAACTTTTGCACACTGTGATGTCTTCCACCCACAGTCTATATGTAGAGCGGCATCATTTGCAAGACAAACAGTATGAATTTTAGCTTTTACAAACCCATGAATAACCCAGTCAGTGAGTAGGCAGTTGCGGCTGAATGCAGAGGACCGGTTCTCAAAAATAACACGTCTTCCTCCGAACGTTCACTCAGACGGCTGACTTAGTTTCTGTGCAGCTAACATGAAAGATGTCTGGTGCAGAATATCCCCCCAGATTCAGGAACAAAAACACAGTGTTGGGGGGTATAAAAACTGAATTTTAAGCTTCAGATTGCAGCAAACACAGCAAACACCAGACCAGGAGATGCAAAAGAACATTTTTCATCATTTAAGTCTAATTATAATGTATAATTTGATGATTATTACAATGAGTCAAATAGCAAATGAGTCATTTTGGAAAGTGTTTTGATGTGGCCAAACATCACGGACGTGCTTCCTCCGCTATTAATGGAATACATTAGTGTCTTTCGTTCCAACTCTCCTTTTCACAAACTTCATTTCACGCTAACGGTCTGTGGCTCTTCACAAAGTTCGCAAAGCCATGACACACTGCGGCAGTATCAGATCAGGTATCTTCCTCAATGAGGATAATATTTCATGTACAGGACATTCGTTTTCTGGTCAACTTCAGCTGTGAGCCACCGCCGGTCTCTGTCCATCCATCATCTCCTGACCTTCAGCGCAGTGCCCTGACGGCTGCCCGGGGCACAGAGAGAGTGACTAATGTCGTCTCAGCCGCCACCTCCCCGCACCAAAGGCCCCTGATATCCGTTCAGTATTATCCGACCCTGGCGTCTACAGATTTCTATCACTGCTCCCACCTTTAATTATTCACGCTGCTGAATCACACTCTCACCAGAGAGATAGCCAGACTGGCCAGACTGCCTGCCCTCTCCCTCTCTCCGATCTTATCTATCTGGCTGTGTGACACTATCTTCTCCGTCTCTTATATACTGTAGATTACAAAAGACAACAGCTGAGCTTGCCGGCGACCGAGTATACAATGAGTCGAGCATACAGTCTATAGCAAAACCAAGATCAGAGTGACTATCGTTTCACCTGTGAACAATGGCATAAGTTTGGTTTTCAGCCCATGAAGGGTCCACAATGAAGTCAGGTCTTCCTCTGGTTAAAAACAAAACCACCTGATATATATATATATATATATATGTGTGTGTGTATAAATATATATATATATATATATATACATATATATATATATATACATATATATATATATATAAACAAACTGTCCTATCCTTATATTACACTTACACTTTTTTTTTTTTATAACGACGATGGTGGTGAAAGAAAAACTTTGTGAAAACTACGTGAGTTAAAATTAAATGTGTCAAAAACCCCTTTCCGAAACCAACAATCCTACAAGAAAGCTCACTCTATGCAATGGTTGCTGTGCAGAGGTGAGAGAGTAGGCAGTGTTTACACGTTCTCAAACCGCTTGTTGTCTACGCAACACTTGATGAAAAAATGTGGTTATGCCCATACTTGAACAATTATCAAGTCTGGACCTCTGTGAGTGCCTTCTTTTCACCCCACTTTTGCTACCAATGTACCCAACTTGAAAATAATTTCTTTACCAATTTGCATATTCAACAACTATTCTTTACTGCCCTATCTTTGGTTGGTGTTAAATTTTATCAGCCATATTTAATATAGTATTATAAACATAGAATAATATTATAGTTATACACTGTCAACTCTAAATCATAAATTCCAATTTGAGACCTCTACATCATCGGTGTGATATTTTTTTCCTGAAAAACCTGATGTACAGGTACAATCAAAATGCTGGAAAATACCAAATAACCAAAAAATACATAAAAATGCCAGATGTAACAAAAATTATACAAATTAGAACTCATAAATGCAAATTGATATTTAATTTCTTTTTTTTATTATTTGTCAGAAGGTTCAATAAACACTCCAGTCTCAAAAAAAATTAAAATTTTCTGGCAATTATTTCATGGTTCAGGCTTTACAGGCTTAACATTATAACTATGAAGCATCAGCATGCTATGCTGTTAGCAGGTTATGCTGATGTTTCAGATAAGTAACATATTCTTTCAAAGTTTGAGACAACTGTAAACAAGAGTCCAGCATCTCCATTACGCTGCACTATAAAGTTAAATAACAACAGTGTACTGACATGTTCACAGTAACAGTGTTAACATGTGCATGTGTAATGTTTAACATGATCACCATCTTAGAAATGCAGCGGATTTTCAGTTTTGAGGATATTTGGTAAATCAAAATAATCGACAAAATAAATTTTAACCCAATGATAACATTAGCTGAAAAAAAATCACAAAAGTTATTACAACTCATCCTGAGAGGGACATCAATGTCTGTACCAAATTTCATTGCAATCCATTAGTGAGATATTTCATTCAAAACCACAAATGGGAACCTTGTGGTAGCACCAAAGGAAAAATCAGTGGATCACCAAAGTTATTAGGATTCATGTTCTCGGGAACAAGAATGTCTCTACAAGCTTTTGTTCTAACCCACCCAACTGTCAATCTGAACCAAAGATTTGGTCCAAACAGTAGATTAATATAACTATCCAAAGAGCCACACAACTACTGTAAAAAAGACCTTTAAGCTTATATTAAAAGACCCTGTCACTTAGTGGTGGGTCGGTAGACTAAAAGGCTAGTGGCTATAACACTAGTCTAATGTTAGTGTCTTGTTGGTTTGTTTGCACACTGCACTTAAGTTTCCTGCCCTTATATGGGATTAATGGGGCGTTTCTAATTGCACATTTTGAGAACAATAGCAATAAACATTAACACAATCTGTATCCCCAGAGTATGAAACAAGAGCCTCTGTTGAGAAAAACTATTCACTCTATGGCAGTGTTAAAAATCTAACACAAGTATGTGAAGCAAACAAGCAAACAGAAAAAAAACCCACTGTTACTGTCACTGTGTGGTAATTCTGTGTAGTTGAGGGCCTACTGATACTGACTACCTCTGCAGCTGTATTTGATGTGGTTTATCATTGTGATCACATGCATCCTTCCTTCCTGTGGAGCTGGGAATTCAACATCACGACTTTAACTTCAGCGAGATGCTTCTGAATGCATGAAGGACGAGGGTTACATTAACCTATAAAAGTCCTGAAATTTTTTCTCACACACCCTCACCCATATTCAACCTCTGTGTTCCTCACCCCCCCAGGCTGGGACTCTGGATCTTATTTCTTACTGACAGGTCCAGGACAGAGGAGGGGAGGACGGCTCATTTTTTGGCTGCTGGGAGGAGGACAGGGTGTGTGTGGGGCGTGGGGGTTGAGGACACAGGATGAGCTTCCAGATTGACAGGCCGATGGGGCTGTCGCTGGGGGCCGAGGTGTAGAGATGTTCAGGGAGTTGGCGTTTGTGGCTCAAAAGATAAGCATCAGTGAGAATATGAGAGGCTAGATGGTAATCTTTCACAGGAAGTCAGGCTATACCATTGCAGAAGAAACCACAGGAGAGAGGCTGACCTTGTGCGCCTGTGCTCAGCTGCATCGCTTTTTCGGGGGCTGCCAGGCCTCCAACTCGCTGCAGACAGGAAGTTACTCTGATATATGGTACTGCCCTGTTTAACAACAAAGGCGAGTCAGGTCTACAGTTTATGTGCTGATCGCAGAGAAGTCATCCAAATTTTTGTATGATCATCAGTTTTGCATCACTGTGTCGTGGCAGCATAAAATGTTTTACCTCATTCTACAATCTGTTTTCTTTTCAGTGTTATAAATAATAGATTTAGCTGAAACTTAAAGTTAAATAAAAATAATAAGCTAAAAAAATCTTAGATGGTGATGTAGGGGTTCGTGTTTTGGATGATAATTCTTCACTACTACAAGCTTTGACATAGTTATTTTACCCATTGTTGATGTAATCTCTTGAACCAAGCAGTTTTTTAAACCTAATTAAGGTTAAAAAATAACTCCAACTATCTCAATTAAATGTGTTTTTTATGCAAAACTATAGTTTATTACAACCTAGGTTTGGTTTCGTAGCATTGCCGTTGGCTATAATTTGGTTACAATAGCAGAGTGCATCTCCTGACGTGACGACATCGCTAAGAATTGGTCAGCCGGGTTAAGAAACGTGAGCAGTTCACCAGTCATAATGGCTGACAATAAACCTCCATAGTGAAAAGGAAACAGCAAAATTATGACCTAAACGTTTACCTCAAAACAACCAACTTCCTGGATCAACACTGACTGACAGTCCTAGCCATAGTGGTGTGCAGTTATTGTTCTCTATGTAATGTGGGGCTTTTAGCGGCGATGCAGGAGCCCTCGCTGTTTAATCACCAAATAAAGTGCTGGCTAATCTAAATTTTACACCGTGTACATGATCGTCTGAATGTTTACAGTTGTCGCCATTTTAGTATTATATTGGTGACCGCAATGTTATCAACACTACAGCTACAAATGGAAAAGTTAAAATAGACCGGCATGTCTTCAATTGCGAAATCTTCGGTATGAGTGACACAAAAAGTCATAATTTTCCCTTCAGGTTATAAAGTGTGGTGAGTGTTGCATATACTGTTCGAGGTCACACTTTTTGAAGGTTAGAGAATGAGGCTTTTAGGCAGAATATCACCAATATAGTTTCCTGGACTAGCAGCAAGGTTTTAAATGAGAATGAGTAATGCTCACCCCTCTCTAACTACTGTCAGTGTGCCTTGTTCACGGGCTAATAAAACCCAGCTTCATGGCCGATGCTGAAAATATTCTCAATATGATTCGGCAGATTTTTCTGCCTCATTTGAGCTCTTATATAACAACTATTAATAGCTTGAGTTTAAAGCCTCCCATTGCCTGAATTCCAGTTTATGTGTCAACCAGTGCAGCAAAAGAACATCATGCTGATATTGACCTATGTTGCAACCGTACATTTCCTGAAGATATGACCAAAAAGTTAGATTTTTCTGGGAGGTGTTTCTAAAGTATAACCTAATTGGTGTCAGAGTCTTCACTAAGTGTTTATGCTACACAATGAAAATATTACAGTAGAGTTAAACTTCAATTTTAAAGGTGAAGTCTGAATAAAAAATCCTCACAAACTGGAATTTGAGTTCACCCCCTTGTTTGATATAAAATGAAGCAAGATGATGATCTAATAAGAGTAAATGTCACCCTGCTTCCTTTTACTCTTGGCAGAGCAGATGTTGAAATGTCACCATGTTCCCCTGCTCAGATGAAGTGAAATACCTGTAATGCTGGCAGTTTCATTTGACCCTGATTTACTAAACCAATGTTCCGGTTTTCACATATAGTTCACTGTCTGATAGATTTAAATTGTGGTGGTGCGTGAAAAAAGTGTCACACTGTGAATGGTAAATTGTCATTGCTGCGTAACAAGAAGCTAACATAGGAAATGCATAAGTTGGTTGATGCAGAAATTACTTACATTAAAAATCTAAATACCCACATCACATGTTCAAATTGCTCTGTGCATATTCTGACCAGACAACTTTCTACGTGACAGAATCATACAGATGCACAAGAAGAAGTGCAGCACAAACGCAAATCTTGTCTGGTCTAAAGCAGTAGTGAAGACCTCGAATTATAGGCTACCACACAGGAAGTCATTTTGGGTTACAGCAGTGGGCTGCCTGACTCCGACAGTCAGACTTGAAGCAGCAAAGGTGTTTTTGCCTGTTTATGGAAGGGAAGTAAAAACAGTAGACTATCTATTTCTTATACCAAATTCATCCCAAGAAATAAGCAGAAATTGCTGGACACCCATTGATGCTGGTGCGCTTGTGGTACAAGTCTTCTGAAAAGGTATGTAACAGCCCAATTGTTCTTCGCTTTTAACTGCTTTGCTTTAACAAGCTTTGAAATGCAGTGTTTTCAGGTAGAGCTGAGAATTGTGCTTTGATTAGAATTCAAGAACAAGTCTCCAGTTGCACTTAGATTTAAGATTTAGTCTGCTACATAAACTTAATACACACACAAACACACACATACATAATACTTTGATATAATAGTTTAAACATTTTCACAACAACTTCATAAAATATGCACAAAGACAAGACACAAATCGGAGACTCAAGATAACGAATTAAATCTTGAATCTTGAATCTCAAAAGAAAAAAAGAATAGACATTAAAGACAATAAATAGACATTCACTGCCACAAAACAAACTAGCAGAGCAACAAGAATATTATCGACATCAGTTTCTAACATTTTACGGCAAACAGTCCTTATATTGACAGTATTTCAAAGTTTGATCCCCGTTGATATTGTTTCTCTCCTTAGACGGAGCTTTCTCACTCTCTGCAGTCGATACTTTCTTGTTGCCCGCAGCAAAGCCATGTCGCAAATCCTTAAGTACTCTCGTGGTCTGAGTTGCCACAAATCCTCTGCACCCAATTTCCATGGGGCAAATGTTTATTTTCCAGACTAAGTGCTCACCCTCAGATGCCAGCTCCATGTATCTAATCTCCTTCCTTTTCATACGTCTCATCCAACACCACTTCCCATGGCCCGGTAAGCTCTGCAAAGCAGGCAGACGGCCTGACTGACTGTTGGACCACAGTGCCAAATCCAATACTCAGTTTGATTCTCCCTTTTGGGACCGTGAGTTGGTAGCCTGTAATGTCTCCTGGCATTTTCACAATCCCTGGGCCTCGCTTAAATTCCTTACTTCTATTTTTAGTAGGTTTCTTTCCTGCTTCCTGTTTTGCTTCCCTTCACAAAACCTGTCAATCAAAGAGTGATTGATTGGCCCTGACCCTACAGTTCTCCTCCTCTTCTTGCCCCCTTCTCTGAGAACATGATTTTAAAATTGATATTATGTCTTAAAAAGCTGAAATATCCCACGAATGAAGGATATGACTCACATGTCAGTCTCTCATGTATCAGTCGCAGAGAGTCCATATGCAGCATGCTTCTTTTTGCCATTTGGTTGCTTCATTGTCAAACTCGATTTCTTGATAATGAGTAACTAAATCTCACAAAAAAATCCAAACACTTTTACTTCTGACTCTGTGATATTCCTGATGCTGCGGATGCTAAAAATCTGGCACTTTATCTACATTATACAAAAATAACTACACACCTCCGAAAACTGCTCTAACAGTTTTGTTGACTGTTGTTTGACTGTTGTCACATTTCGAAGCCAAATGTGGCATTGTTTGAATTGAATAGAAAAAACTGAATTAATTTCCTTAAATAGGATCACCCATCATCTGACTGATATGTGGTACGTTAAATATCTTAGAGAAGTCTTACACTAATCACAGAGTGCTTATCTGAGATGAATACTGACACGTGAATACCATGGAGTTATGCCTGCTTGAGTTCAGATTCGATTTTTGTGATATACTTGGTTTGTTTGCACCTTACTAGTGTGTTGTTACTCCCTAGTCTACTCTGAATTCATTCCCGGTCCAATGTGCCTCCAGTAAAAACTCCTTCAGTTGTTGCTAGCTTTGTATTTTGTTATCTGATAAAGTTAAATATGCAGTTATATTAAGTTAAGACAACTTAACAATAGGGGTTTATTTAAATAATAGTGTTTAACTTTAATTCAGTTAAAAAAGGCAGTTCTGCTTAATATAGAAGTATAAATCTAATTACATTAGATTGACTGACCGATCTGCAGTCTCAGTGGGAAGATTAACCAATTATATCAGATTTTTTTTTCATTCATCTGTTCCCATGTTTAAGCAGCATCTCTCCCACTGTTTCACATCCCAGGTGGCCAAAATAAAATAATAATTCTGTCAATATTTAAAAGGTGTATTTAAAAAAAAAAAAATCCAGATATGGTTTCTTTGCACAGCATATTAGAAACAGTGAGGGGCCGTTACCCACTCTCTTCAGCTGTACGTAAAGACCTGAGTCTTCTGCATGAGTAAATCTGGAGGAAGAAAAAGTCCAAGGACAAAATGGTGTTGGAAGGCCACATTTTTTAGCACAACACCAAACTAATGATGTTTTTCATTTTTGTTTCAGCCCCTCGTTAGCTGCAGAGAGAGGGAACAGCCATGAGTCTGCTGTGATAATGGTGAGTTATGGCGCCCGCATCCACAGCGTTTCCCCGATGGTTCCACGTGAATGTTCCCAGGGGAAACTTGGGGAGCTTGCAGTCCCCTGTGTAATTACCTTTTAGCACAGAAATGAGTAAAGAGTGAGATTCTGCTCTGTCATTGTTAGTGCACAGCAAGACAAAATGCAGCAGGAATAATCTCTGTATTTTTACTATGATTTATAACTGCGGTTCTATTTGAAATTAAATTATGAAATCTACTTCAATTTATTTAGTCTTACTCATTAATAAAATAATCTCTCAAAGTCCCTGAACTCATTAGATTAATTTTAAAGTTGTTTAATTACAAATATAGGCTGTGAAATAAGGAAACAACATTGTTTTCTAAGAGCATTTTAAAAGCTGTTTATATTATGTGCATATTTATTGTAGACTAGACGCACATTTCTAACAGTGAAATGGCACTCACGACATTAATGACAATGATTGACACTCTTAATCCAGACACACACTTTGTAATCATGTTTTTTATGATGTACTATCTGCACATGGTTGGCTCATGACGCAGCACAGAGAAATTGTGCACAGGATGTGAAGATTTATAATTTTTCAGGCTTCAGGCTTCCTCGCATTGACTTGACATGAACCCATTTTAGGTTAAGCCTCTGTAATTATTTCTGTCTTTAACAAGGATGAAGTTCACATGCCAATCAGAAGAGAAAATTTATAGTGATAAATGCAGCCGTGCTTGTAGAGGCTGTACTGCGCTAAAAAAACAAAACAAAACAAACAAAAAAAAACAATTCCCTTGCAGTAACCGTCATCATCTTGAAGGATGACGACAGCTTTCTCTTTTGGTTGATTTGATCCCTCTGTGCCTGCTCCATCTGCAGGCTCTAAATACAGAGATGAGCCGACCGGGCAAAAATGTGCTCGCTTTGAGTATGCGAGGGCTGAGAAATGTTTTTGTTTAATACTTAATTCAATAAACTTTGACAATGGAACAGGCATTGTTTATGGGAGGAAGTGGCCCTGGGCGGCAGGTTAGTAATGCCCTTTGCACCAAGTTGTGTCCATAAGATGCAGATTAAAACATATTTTGAGAAAGTCTGCCTTCAAATGTTAGACATTGCATTATAAATGTTAAACATTTTAACATGAAATCATATAAGATTTACCCAAAATGTAGTGCATTATACTTGCATATACAAAAGCTGCAGAGACACACAAGCAAACATGTGGTTATTGTGTTAACCATCATCATTCAAAATAAACTCTCTGCGTTTTGTCAAGAGCTTAGGCTTATGAAAAATGAGACAATTCCTGCCATCAACAAAATATTCATAGTGCTGCATACGTGCCTGGTGGTGCACACAGCATCTGTTGGACAAAAACATCAATTCCTCTTGATCTGGACTCTCCTCTCCATTACAGAACCCCCATTTCTGACATGGAGCACACAGCTTTTAAACTGATTCAGTAGAGCAGGTTTGATTAGCCGTGATTGATGCGGCAACTGATAACGTACTTAGCCTTATCGCACTCGTTTCTACCTGCTCCACCACAAGAATGCAATTAAATAGACGATGCGTCATGTGCCATTAACTTACCGAAATAGACTACATTTGTTATTTAACACTGTAACACTATGTCACCAACTGTCGCTTTGTTCAATGGCAGACTATAAATGTGTGCATCTTAGTGTCTGAGTGAAGCTTCAAGAAGGAAACCCCTCAGAGACAAGCGGTGGGTCGTGTTGCAACACAAGTAGCTTCCTGTGCTTATCAGTGTGGTGTATGCGTATGGGCTCTAAGACTAGCTGTGTACTCAGAATACATTACTGTATGTTCGTTTATATATAGACCAAGAAGCAGCACATGTCTCAACAGTTATTCTTGTTCCACTGTCTTTAAGGCAGATTAGTAAAAAGTTTTCCGGTACATCTGCAGAATGAGAGGGTAATCAAAAACAGCTTATCTTGCCCAAAATCTACATTTCTTTTCATTTATAAGAACCTATTGTGAAGAATTCTCTGCCCTTTGACATAAAGTAGGATTATATATATGGATAAAAATAATTACATTATACATATCTTATTGTTGAGTCACAGGCATCTCAGCACAAATACGCAGTTTTTACAAAGTCCCAAGTTTATGATGTTTGTTTATTTGAAAGAAAAACCCTGCATTTCTCTCTCCACAGGATCACAGCAGGACAGACAGACACAGAAATCAAAGATGTAACTACGTCGGCACCTCAGAGCCTGAGTACGACGTGGTGGACGACCAAGAAGAAGTGCTGAACGTGCGCATACTTCCTGCGAGGCCCATAAATGATGACACGGAGTATGCAGGTAGACGCTTTCATTCAAACAGCTCAGTTTTTTAGGTTGTTTTCAATTCCACTTTGTGTCATTTTGATTCTAGTTAGGTTTTAGTTTCATGTAATCCTCATGTCTAGTTCAAGTTACATTTAATTTCTTTTTGGTGCTTTAATTATCTTTTGATCTGTCAAAAATACATTTATGTTGACTTTTTCTAGTTTTGTACATTTTTTCATCAGTTTCTGGTTGTGCTTTATCTTTTTCCACTGTTTTTTTTTCCACATTTCTTTTTATTACATTCTATACATTACTGACTTGTTGACAATGAGGTGGAGTAAACAGTAAACCTCAAAAGTGCAGCCACAGACTTACACTGAGTAATTCTGTCCATCTGTAGGCGTGAATCTGACCTTTAAATGTTTCCTCTACTCGTCTTACTCTCATTATAACACATCACATTCCTGTATGCCTTAAACATATAAAGATATAGCACATCGAATACATGCATAGACTAAAATAATTTTTTATATAACTAAATAACTAATTTCCCAAAACTCAAGAATGAACTCTTAAACTTGACCAAACATCGACTTAAAGAAGTGTTGACACAATGAGGGTGGGTGAGTTGTGCCTTCCTACACAGAAAAGTATTGAACCTAATTAGAATGAAGCTGAATGAAACCCGGGCAGAAAATAACAACTCCACCGCAAACTGTGGTGAGAATGAAAGCAGTGTGGATCTGAGAGGGAGCGAGCTCGTGCTGAGTGAGCATGATCTGCCAGTGAGTCTCCGGGGCCATCTGTTGGCTGAGTCAGACTGCGGGAGATTACAATTATCCAGGAGCCGAAGGGGGAGCGAGGGAGGCAAGTTGTGTGAAGAGACTCCCTTTACACTCCTGCGTGTATGTGGCCCACAGCCAGGGGCTTCGCAGCTGCACGTCTAAATCTTTATACCGAATGTGGCTTTTAAATTTGTTCACACTTGGAGTGTTCTCCCTCTGTAATCAATACAGCGTGCTGCCGCAGAGCACTGCTGGGACCGAGTTACAGGAATGATACAGACTCAGAGAGAAACTGTCAGCTTACACTGGAGCTACTGAAACTACTATCTTTACTGTCGCTGATAAGACTCACAATTTCTTTTGCTTTCAAGACAGGGATCCTGTGTGGTCAACATCATCCAAGTCCGCTGTAAGGTTTCTGCTTTCTTCTCTTTAAATGAATGTCCCATTACAACTGAACCACTCTAACTGTGCTTGTGTTTATGTGCTGTGTTTTTCTCCCCACTCCAACAGGGTAACCCCAACATCCCCCCGAGAGAAATGCCACTTAGTACAACAGGTGAAAGAAGCTCAACTATGTATTATTCTTGAAGTTAAATACGTAAAAAATACAACACACAGTCGTTTAATTCATTGCACCCAGGTGATTGGCTGCCACAGCCTCACTTGGCCTGGTACCAGTACCTCATGGTGGCTAATATTAGCTAATGTGAGCAAAATGTAGATAGATATTGCTGTAAAAGACATTACTGAGACAGTCCACTGACTTTACGACTTTTCTCCGCTTGGCCACAGGCTGCCACTCTGCAAAATCTGCACAGCATTATTCAAGATTTAACATTAAATTAAGTAGCTCTTTTGGTTGTGACCAGGCTGCTCATGATCAGCCACTGCTGCAGAGCTTTTTTACTCTCTTTTAGCTCACTGTGTTGGTTTTAAAACACTGTTACTGGTTCAGTATTTTTTACCTTTGTAGGCAACTGTTTTCAGCAAAGTATCTCTGATAAATAACCTGAAGCAAGACAGGTGAGTTAGAAACGAGGTAGTGAACACATTTCATCGGTCATTGGTTCATTTGCCTCAGTTTGAGGTATCTAAACAATAAAAAAGACTTTTTCAGACATTTTAAGAAAAAAATCAATTGAAGATCACCCTGTCAGTTGTAGAAAGGCTGAATGGGCGAGCGAGCACAAGGAGCATCAAAATGACTGTGATTGTGTTTGATGCCTAACAACATGTAGATCATAAAAAGCACAGCTTGTTGTCCATTAGATACGATCAGGACGCAGATGTGGGGAAACTTGTGACTTGTTCATGATACAGTATGTACAGTTTGTAATGTAACGTGTTTTTTAGTCTGTTTCTCGAATATACAGTGGTGTGACTCTTACTTGCAAGCAAGGGAAAATCCTTATAAACTAGAGGCTAAGACCGATTGTGTTAGAATATTTCATTATCATCAAAAACACCAGACAGTAGTTTGCTGACAATGGCAGAGATTTAAGAAGAAGATGAAGTAAAAGCAGTGTAGAAATACTTTGTTACAAGTAAAGGTTCTATAGTCATATGTATTAAGATCAAAATATTCCTAAAAGTACCTAAAGTACAAGTAGTCATAAATCAGAATATCTGATTTGAGAAGAATAAATATTACATTTTTACATGTTAAATATTGCAGCTTGTAAAATTTGAACTAATTTCAACTACTTTATAGTCTTAATCTGCTGGGTAGCCTGTGAATTTGTCCCCCAGGGATGAAAGGGATCAAAGTGTGATCTATAATATTACATAATAATTTATTTGTTGATTATATTTTGTATTATTTACCTCTATCTGCAGATTAAAAAAAAAAAGTAACCTTTAAATACAGCCCTACAGTTAAATTAAAAACTGTCCCTTTGACATTGAGTACCAGATCCTCAAAATTATACTTGACTGTAGTACTACAGTAAATGTTGTAATGTTTAATTACTGCTCTGTTTTGTGTATTTAAACACAGGACCTGCTATAAATAGAGACCTGAAGCCAGGCAGAAGAAAGGCCAGATTCGGTAAGACGACTTAACTTTACTCACTTTCACCAGCCTGACCTCAGATAAATCCCACATACTGACATGTTGTTCTTACAGATAAGAGGTTCACACCTGCACAGCCAGGAGACCAGGTAAACACCTGTGCCCATACATAGCTCAGTGTATTGTGTATTATTATTTCTTTTGATTGTACCTCATTAAAATAGGTGACCATTTTTTTTCTCCTTCTCATAGCGCCCACTCAGGTAATTTGCACAACTACTACTCGAGTAATTCATTTGTTGGATTTAAATAAGTAATGAACAGACTTACAGCTGATGTCTGTTTGCCTCCAGGCACTCTACACCAACGCCGTCATTTACACTGGAGTTAATGAATCACCTGGCTGCAATGAATTTAAAGGAACCATGGAGGAGAGAGTGAGTACCGCTTTACACTCCCACTCAGGATCAAGTAGATAGACCGTCACTTCGCCTCTTGTTGTTTTATTTAGCCATAACTGAGTTTGTCCCTATGTGACCTTTTCCTCTATGTGAGTATTAGAGAGTGAGCAGGGACCCTCTGAGCTTACAGTTTGTACAGTGAAGCAGTGACGCCATCTGCTGGATAGAAAAATAATGACTTGGCTTGAGACTGTCTTAGAGTATATTCAGCCGTGGTCGGGTCGCCTGAGCGAGGGCGTCAGATGTTGAATGACTCCAGGTTACATGACATTACATCTTTTCACGAGCAGCAACAGATGTATTTAAAATTACAGCGACGTTGTTTATAACTGATGCCTCTTTTTCGTTTCAGGGGACAGAGAGAAACTAAAAAAGTGAGTATACGAACATGCAGCATTATTTCATTATGTCAGATTTGCCTTTCATTTTTCTAATCTACTAAATATTGCACTACATTTATTTGACCACTTAAGTCACTAGGTACTTTGCAGATTTAGATTTACATAATGATACATAATACAATATAATCTTTTGTGATGTGTTATTATAAGTAATTAATTAATTACAAGTAATTAAAATCAGCTGTAACATTAAAGCAATGCGTACATATTCACTAATATAATAAACAAATGATGGAGTTATCTATCTACTAACCAGGCCATTTTCATCCATTTTATTGTATAAATTATATTTTATTTCACATAATTAAACCTGTAACCTGACTAAAAATGACATTTCCACTATCCTGCCATGTTGTTTTTATCTAACTGTCTTTGTAATACTTTTAATAGACAGAATACACTCCCCATAACAAAGGTAAGAGTTAAATAACTGTGATTGTGCCATTTTTTTATTAAAACATCTTGACAGTTGTGATAATGTTGGATGTATTTTTAGGTCTAGCTGAACTGTTTTCAGCCCCTCACACCAATCAGAGACATTCATTGGATTTGGAGACTCATGATTTTGAAAAAAGGTGCGACTTTCCTTTCTCAAGTCTCTTCAGATTACAGTCATGTCGTGATTGATTCACATGCTCTTTCCTCCTTTATTCAGGTCACAGCTACACCTAGGTAAGTACAGTTATAAATGATCAGCACTATTAAACAGTTATTGATAAATTAGTCAACATTAACTTTTACCTAAAGAAAGGGTGCCGTCAAAACGTCATCACCACGAGTGGCCTCAAACTAAAGAAGACTTTGACCAACATGACTTTGTCCCGATGGAAAAGCCTCAACAGGTATATTTGCTGCTATTTAATAAAGCAATTTATACACACATATTTATATATCTGTACAATCGCTGTTCACTGTGATATTTGGCAGACCAACTACGAAGAGGACTGGTATGTTGGGGCTTGTAATCGAGCAGATGCTGAGCACGCCTTACACCTGGTGAACAAGGTACTGCATCTTTTTTTAATATGACATGAATAAAAGACGATCTGAATGCGTCTGAAGCTAAACGTGTTTTGTTCCTCCACGTTAGGATGGAGCCTTCTTGGTGCGAGACTGCTCCGTCAACACCAACAGTGAACCCTTGGTGTTGGCCGTATATCATGAGAAGAAGGTTTATAATGTCAAAATTCGGTTCCTCGAGAGCATGGGCAAGTACGCCCTGGGAACAGGACAACGATCAAATGACGTGAGTGGGCGAGTTCAAAGACAAAGCAGCCTCTTAAGCATTATATTCACTGCAGCTCACGTCTTATTTCTCCTCAGATGTTTGACTCCGTGGCGGACATCATCAAGTTTCACTCCATATTCCCAATAATACTCGTCAGCGGGAGAAATATGGCGGGAAGCAGATACCCGGATAACTGTGTGCTGACGTGTCCAGTAACGAAAAGTGATGTTTACCAGCTGCTGCAATAACACAACGCCGCCAATCCGGTAAAGATCATCTGCTGAATCCCATCTGGCTCGTCACCCACTAAAGTTCATCATACTGGAAAAAACCAAGAGTGTGTACACAAATTGCGAAAGTGTTAATAAAAAGTGTTTCATCTAATGCTACAACTAATGACTGCTGTCATTAATAATAAGTATAAGAGTATAAATAAGAATTTCCTACTGCCTGATTATCTGTATTATTACAAAACAGAGAGAGGCAGCAAACTCGTGTATGCAGAGAAGAGAAATTAATTGTTACTTTTGCTTGATAACTTCGATTTGATTAGCAAATATAGTTGAACGATCGACTAAACGTTGTCGTTCCACTAATTAATTAATGATTTCAGCCCTAATTTTTATCACTGACTAACTTTAAACATGCCAAAATTGTGAGAAGTATAATTTATTAAAATGAAGAAGTGTAATAATACTGTGTTACAAGTAAAAGTCCTGCAGTCAAAAAGAACAAAAGCATGGCATGAAAAATACTTAAAGCACCAAAAGTAAAAGTCATTATGCAGAATGACCCATTAACAATAACTTATATTACTGGATTATAATTATGGATGTCTTAATATGTTTTATGTAATCTGAAAAGTAACTAGCAACTAATCCTGTTAAAATAAAATTAAATGTAGTAGAGTAGACGTATAAAGTACTAGTAGAGAAGTTAACATTTTTATGCAACGTAAACACTGAAGTAAAGAACAAGTACCTCAAATTGTATTACTATGACTACTCTTGAGGCTACTTTCCCGTCCTAAAGTACTCACAGATATCATAATCAATAGCACTATTTGTATAATGGTGACGTTAGAGTAACCTGTGAATAAAATACTGTGCTTTATTTTTAAAGAGCCAGTTGTTTAGCTGACCGTAACATTTAACTGTAGCACTGTTGCAATGGAAACTAGTGCTCATCTAGGGCAGTGGTTAAACTGAATTATCTCTAAGGACGTATTCAGGTCATTTACTGAAGTAAAAGTACCTCTAACTCTGTATAATGCAAGTAAAAGCCCTCTGTGTTAAGTAGCATTTAAAGCGTTACCAACAACATCTACTTAAAGAATCAACAGTAAAATTAAAGTTAAAATGTTGGAGCTTGTCGAGGTTGTATTGGCAAAAATGCAGTTAGACATGTCACACACTCTTTGATTTAGTGTGACCTGAGACCTTGGTTTGCATGGTCAGCCAAGTTTGATCAAGGATCCTCTGAACTATGTTTACGGACGGTTCTCAGGAGACGGCAGAAGTGCAGGTGCAAGCTGTCTGATAAGGGTTGATGTGTAACAGCACAGGTTTCCTGTTTAAGAACGCCTGGGAAAAAAGAAAGGTTGCTCTCTCTGCCTGATTCGGTGATGAAGGTTGATTGTGCCCATCTGCAGAGGTCAATTAAACCCAGAAAGACACTCTGCTGTTTCTCAGCCTTTTATTAGAGAAATTTCAACAACAATGTGCCGTCGCTTTAATCCGCTGCCTACAGCTCAATGAGTTTACATGGAGTGAAAGTATATTAAGTAAATGGTAATATTAAATGAAAATAATCAGTAATCAATAATTAGCTGAACTCAAAACAGGACAGCATTGACTGTTTTTACGTTCCACCACTGCCAATCACCACCAATCAGAAGCTATTTTTTCTTTGGTATAATCTGAATAAAATCTTATGGTAATGTTTTGTCTGTTCGTTTGTCTGTTTTAACTTGATTTAATAATTAATTGCCTGTAAATTGACACATTTACATTTGAAACAGTTGATCATCTTTCTGATATGTCCTGACAAAGATATCAGGCCTTTTTTTCTCCTTAAGATATTGTAACATGTCACAGTAAAAAAGCAGTGGTTACAATGACCCAATTAATAAATAACAGATTAATTATTTAGCTGTTTTGGTACTTGACCACTGTCACTCTGTCATGATTTACTGGGACATCTGAACATAACCGTTCAGCCGTTGTTGATGTTATTAGAAACGCTTACGCTTTTTGTACTAGGACAAGACTAAACGTCTGCTGCGAAAAAGGCCCATTAAAGCATGTAGAGTGATTCTGCAGTGTAGTTTTTTATGAAACAGGCCTTAAAATTCTCTCTGTGGAGAGACCAGTTGACCTTATATGAGAACAGTTTTATTGAATTAGCACTCTAATGCAATTCTGCAGAACAAAAAGGGAAAGAGACACATACATTTTGATCATGTTTACTTTGTTTTAATAGAAAAAAGAGGAGTTACACAATTGTTATTATAAAAGCATGGAACACAATAATGACCACTGAGGATGTGGGAAAACTAAAAACAGCTTTACCTGGAACATGAGGGCAATTCTCACACAAATGAATAAATGAAAGGCGAAGTAAAACATTCAGAAGGAACTGTCACACCCTTAAACACCTTTAAAATAATTATATGTAACAAAGACTGCACGGCAGCGTGAGACACTGCAGTGTTAGGAAAGTAAAGCACAACATAACCGCTGCTGCAGAAGAGGCGGAGGAATGTTAATCATTCCCTACTGAGTATGGACACCAGTCATTACGTTTTATATTTATATGTATATACACAATAAAACTTGGGGTGACCAAAACACATATATACAATAAAAACTGTAGGCAACCAAAACCTATAAATTCAATCATAGGTCTAGCACCTCATACATCATGATTACATTATAAACAAGAAAACACGGGTGCTTCAAATGCTGTCGTCAGAAGAGAAAACAGATCTGAAAACTATCTGGATAGAAGATTGCTTACGATCTTTTGAAGGTTTTTGAAAAATATACAAGTTTTTAGAGGCTCCAGAATCACCACAGTCACTGAGTATGTACATGGCGGCATCATAAAAGAAAAACAAAAAACAAGTCAATGGCTTTCTGTTACAGTAGTAAATCAGTTTGGACTGCTCTTATCTGTTCCATTTTGCACCCGTTTAAAGGAGCTTCTTCTGCTAAGAGGCTGAGCATGGCTGGGACATGAAAGAAAGCTAACTGTATGGCACAAGGAGTGACATTAAATAAAGACGATTTTTAAACATTAACACTTTTTTCTGGGATTGTAACCTCAAATAAGTATATCACGAAATATCTGTGATGACTTGAAATTCCATGAAAACAAAAGCCTAATGCGGTAAAAAAAAAAAAAAAAAAAAAGATTCAAGATTCATAGTAATCCTAAAATCCAGGTTAACATGAGACAGAACACTTAAATAAAAAACACAAATATTCTTTAAGACTTCACTTTACACCTTGTGGTAGAGTTTTAAAACAGGGAGCAGCCTTTAATAAGCTTGTCTTTCTTATCCATCTGAATAAAGGGCTTTCATGGAATAGTCTAAAGTTTATCTTTCGTTTCATAGAAAAGCAGTGCATTCAGGCTCTCCGTGTCAACTGGTAATGGTAAAATCATTCAGGTTTCCAAGAATGGCTGGCAAAGTGGTAAATACTGGTGGGAAACGGAGGCACATCCCATAATACCAAAGTTTATAGTACAACTGTGACATTTCACTTCACACATGAAGGGCAAACATAACTTTCATTTCTCTGCAACACGCAGTGACATGCAAAATATTCAAACAGTGGTGTGTGTGTCTAGCTTCCATTATTTACACCTGCATGTTTTTTTTTCATTGGTCCATTTGGCAAAATTACCAGTTTGATCAATACAATATGGTCACGCAAAGAGTTCCTGAATGCACCACTGCACTACTGACTGACACACCGTAGATAAAAAGAAACACTGGGTGCACATTTCTCAGGCCAAATCTGGAGGAGCTTTTGAACGTTTTAAGCACTGAAATGTTAAAGACTTTTCTGGATGCAGCTTCTGGATTGGAATGCATTCTGTACAACCCTGTTCTGTACATGAGGTCATTGCAACAAGAGTCAACAAGCAACATTTTTACATTTTCCAGCTTCTAAGTGTTCTGTGTGTGCACATATGCTGAATGGAAATGGACTGGATTTTTTGTTTTCTTTGTCTTGGGACTGAACGGTTAATATGGGTGTTAACGACGGTAAAAACGGGGATAAATACTTGAATGAGAAATTTTCCATGAATGTTTTAGTGCAAAATGTTGCATGTGAGGTTTGACCCACAAGAGATGGCATCTTACATATATGTCACCACAAACAAAATATTTGATCATCACCTACATTTCCTTCATTAAAACTAGGAGTTGCGTATGTTCTGTGTGTTCATGGCCTTGTTTAGATTCTCAGTATATAATCTCAGGTGTACTGCAACTAATTCAGGCTGCATCATTCTCAGGGGGGAGCAGACGAACAGTAAAACATTACTAACGCAAACAAAAAATAAATATAGTATGTTGACCGTTTGATGTATACAGCATGCATGTATGCCTCAACTCTGATACATCTACTGATACCTCACACTTCTGAAAAGTTATTTTAACATCTGTGTATTACTGACCGCAATCTACTACAGCAGTGACTCAAAGCAGCCAAACTCCATTGCACTTGAATATTCCATTTCCCATGCCTATAGAAACAACATTCGTTTAACATAACGCTAAGTGATACCAGGATGTCCATTTTTTTTAATCCTCTGCTCCCATAGAGAAAATAAGTGCCCTAATGTTTTATTTCATTTTTTGTAAGTCAAAATCTTCCCATTTTAATACTAGTTATTTTCTCAGAAATGTACATGTTTGTCCATTGATAGATTGTCTGATCATGGAGAGACTCCCACAGTGCACCCCATCACTTCATACTTCTGTCCCATAACTTTGCTCAGCCTCATTTTTAAGATTTGGCACTTTGGAACCATCTCTGGGGCTCCGGTGTCGGCTAAAGTGTCTGCCCTCACGCTCTGTGTGGACACCCGGGGCTTTGGGTGATTGAGCACCACCACGGGCTGGTTCGGGCCGGGCCGCTTTACCAGTTGGTCCACCTTCAGCGGCATTGGGTAAATAACTGCGCAGTCAGTCACACCTCCCATAGGTACCTGAGTCTTGTATTTGGATATTCTAAGTTTTAGTCCCTTCCTGCTTTTTTTCCACACGCCTACTTGTACCCTTTTCAGAGAGACAGTCAGGAACTTTGAGGAGACGTCATGCTCACTTTTTGCTGTTTGCTGCAGAGGGTCTGCAGGCCCAGACGCTCCCACATGTGGGGCAACTTCAGGAACAGATTCCTGATCTGCTGAAGCTTTTGAATCAGGAGGGTGACTTTTGTTACTGTCTCTTGACCTATTGTGTTCCTCCTTGACGTGGTTGTGGGTTGGTGGAGGAGGGTACTGGGTACCTTTATCATGCTCCTCTACTTTTACAGACTCACTGGTCTGAACCGTCAACGAAGTGTTGCAGGTGAGGGATCCATCTTTTGTGGTTGCCTGAGCGGAGCACCCCAATGCTGGCGCCGCTTTCACCTGCTCCGCACTGTTTGATATCTTGATGTGATCTTGAGCTGTACTATCAGAACTGCTGCTTTTGTCCATCACTATGCCACGCAGAGCCATCATCAGTGGTTGAATGGGGCCTTGCACGTCCTCGGGCTGTTGACTTAATGAAAACACAGAGGAGATGACTGGAAAGCCCTCAGGCTCCGGCATGTCTCCCTCTCCGGCCCTCTCGTTGGATCTGACGTCCTGGTTCCAGGCTGGGGTCTTAACATGAGTGCATTTAGGAAGCACAGGTGTTTTGACCGGTGAGGACTCATTTAGGGTCCTGGGTACTGAAAAAGATGTATTTGCAACATTATCCTTACAAACTAAAATCGCTGGAGGTCTCACCTGAGTAGCTGCAGCTAAGGAAACATTCAAGGAAGGAGAAGCGGATTTTAAACTCTTCTGGTTCAAGTCCATCGCCTCTTTCTTTATGTTTGAAGTGGCACTGTTCTTGTGGCAGATCTCCCCAGGTTCCACCTTAACAGCCACTGGAACATCTCGAGGAATGTCACTTACCCTCCTGGGTGGGATACTGTTGGAATGCTCTGGAATTAAATTCTTCCTCTCATCCACTGCTCTCTGAGAAACACAAGCCCCCATGTTCTGTGGATGCATGGCACTAGTTAACCTGTTGGTAACCCTGGTGGAGGTGACAGTAGGTGGAGCTGCGTTGTGGTTCGCAGGTTCTCTCTGCGTAACTTTGATCCCGCTGTTTCCTTCTCTTACAGGATTCAGGATGCTTTTGGGAACCTTGTTTGGAACGACTGGGTGACAGTCCAAGTTAATTATTTCTTGTGAAGATCTTTTCAGTCCACTTTTATCTTTGTTCGCTTTACTCGGGAGGTTTTGGGAAATGTTGACCCCAGCAGGACGCTCCACATTCACAGTCTTTGTTTCACACTGTTTCCTGTTAACTGTGCCAGCTCCCAAACTCCCGAACTTCACCGTGTTCGGGTAATTTAACGTGGATGACAGTGGCTTTCCCAGCGCAGTGTTTTGAGAAATTGTGGTCTTTGTGTCTTTTATCACGGACTCGTTCTTCTGCTGAGAGACAAGCCTCAGCTTTAGCTCCTTTGAACCGTTTACAGTTTTCACCTCAACGAGTTCGACCAAACAGCCAGCAGGGATCGTCACTTCCTCTGGGAGAGACACCGTGAGAGCCCTGTTGTGCTGAATGAGTCCATTCAAAGGGGACGAACGTTCTGCGCTGCCATTGGCGGCATTTGATAAATTTGAGTCCAGCGTTTTCCCCATCTGCTCATCTTTACCCAGCCTGAACGCAGGTGCACTCGGAGTGGGTACTGTCACCCGAACAGCTGGTCGAAGTGATGATTGATCAGCAGCGGGCACACTCGGTAAGGCACCGGTGACAGAAACATGTGGGATTTTTGTCATGCCAGGCTTCGCAGGTCCTTGACTGATGCCTTTACTATGCAAACGCTCAATGTGCTTTACAAGGCACAGCCTCCTCATATATCCCTGTCCACAGTGAGGGCACGTGAATGGATAATTTGCCGTGTGCTGCTTCAGGTGAGCGTTCAGCTCTGCCTTGCTGAATGAGACGTTGTTACAGTAGAAACAGTAAAACCGTGTCCCCATGTGCTCAATCATGTGCTTCTTGAATGCAGCGGCGTCCGGGGAATTGAACCCACACTTCTCACAATACATCACGTTGGAAGCGCTCAGCACCCGATCCAACGGCAGGCTCGGGCGCCCGCCATTCACAGATGACGGCATGCTTTGGTAGCTGACAGGCTTCATGCTGAGAGGTGAGGTACACAGGTCAGGGGGCTGCAGCTACACGGAGGAGTGATCATCCATCTCCACCTGGTGTCCACGGGCTGGTCCCTCAGGGCGGGGAGGCTGATGCAAACAGGCAGACGAGCCCCTGTGTGGGAAGCAGAAGAGACAAAAACTTAATAAATCAGTGGTGAACCCCACAAGGCTGCTGACATTTAGACGAGGCCCATAAACCCCTCCCGCTCCAATTACACACATTGCACACACACACACACACACACACACACACACAAAGCTCCTGCAATATTTTCATCGCCTGCAGATGTTTGTTTACCAGCCAACCAAAAACACACAAAGCAAGGCATTAAACTGAACGGAGCCGTCCTCATTTGCATTTCCCCGCAGCTCTCTCTCTCTCCTCTGATCTCAGAGAGAAAGGCCCCATCTGACCACAACAGGGGGGCTCGCAAACACGACGGCCCGCTTCTCAGCTGTTTATGTTTGACAACAGAGTCCAGCCCCGCACACATACCTTACATAGGGTGTTGTGCAGCAGTGTTTGGGTCTCTCTCGTGTTTTTAAGTTAGTAAATCCCCTCTGCGGCAGTGATACTGACGCTTGGTTTCGCGGCCAGACGAGCCGCTTCGCTTTAGCTTCGCGTTAGCCACCAGAAGCTAACCGAGGGGATTCAGCGAGGGACTTCCTCCTCCCTTCAAAATAATAGCATATGAGAAATGATAAGTAAATGCTTCACTTATCCAGAACATTTAGTTACTACATCGTAACTAAGTGTTTTATTATTATGTTGTCATTTATTGACAGGTTTTATATGCGACTAAACAGCTCTGCAGCGCATGTTGTTGTGAGGGTGGAGTACAATTTGAAAGGATGAAAGCGGATGTTTATGTTTACATTTTGTTTTCCTTGACAGCTGACGGAGTGAAGAGCAGCGCAGCCGCTATTCCTGAAGAAAAAGCACGCAAAACTCACGTATTTCCTGCGTTTATTTACGCCAGGGTCTAAAATCCTCTACAAAGACAAAAACGATTGGACATCTGAGTTGATTCACGCCCCTAAATGTGACAACTTCCACCCTCACAGGAGTGACTGTAAGGCCATAGGGTGCTGGAGGATTTTTTATTCATGAAAAGTGACTGAAATTTGAATTGTTTTTGTTTCACACGCAGACAGGAGGTCGTTTGATCGCAGCAGTCCGGTGTAAACGTGTAAAAAAAACCCAGAGTTCACCTCAGTGACACAGGAAGTGGTTAAAGGCTTTTGTATTCGGTATAATAATGAAGTCCAGCCACACAGGCCCTGACAGAGGGGGATAAACAACAGCACGCTGTGGAGGCATCTCATTAAAATGCCCTAAAACGAATAAAAAACATGCTGTTTATAAGGATCTGCAGACTGTTTCCTGCTGTGTCAGCATCAGTATCAGCACCGAGGTGAGTAAAAGTTATCACAAACACTGAAGGTGAGTCACTGTCATGCTGCTTTATTCACTGCATTTCTTACATTTCTTATATATATATTCTCATGTCAAATGTATTTTGTATTTTGTTTTTTTTGAAAAACTAATTACACAGTCAACAGTTTACATAGTATCAGTATATTAGGTGACATGTCAGTGTGCACACATTTGCAGAGTATGTTTGATGAACACTTTACATGTATATATACCTTTATTATTACACAGGCCTCACAGCTCTTAAAAGCCTTAAAACCACCTTTATTTGACTCATATTCTTGCTGCTCTGATTTACACCTGTTATTGTGACCCCCCCACCGCCCCCCATGCTGGAGCTCATGTGAGGATCACCGTGACTATTGTGATAACAGTTTCTGGGATTTGCACAGCATTGTTTGCAATTCACAATGACACAGCAGAGGCTTTCACTTGGCCCTCCCATTCCCTGTTTGTCGGACACATGACGAGCTGCGAGCTTCCTGGTTATGGCAATATTAATCCGGCCGATCCGCTCCTGGCTCTCCCTCGTCACCGAGCCGCTTCTCTCCTCGTCTCCCCGCAGACACGCAGCCTCCCGCCGCAGCATGGCCTCGGACCCGGCGGCAGTGACCCGCTTCGACTTTCTGGTGATCGGCGGCGGGTCCGGAGGTCTGGCCGGCGCTCGGAGGGCGTCTGAGCTCGGAGCGTCCACCGCCGTCATCGAGAGTCACAAACTCGGAGGTACCTGCGTGAGTAACAATGAACCCAGGCCTGCTCTATCCTTCCTACCTCTGCATCACCCTGCAGCTCTCTCTGTCACACATGTGGGTGGGTACCAGGCTCGCTGCGAACCCTCCGGACTCCTTTGTGTGGAAGTTTTTCTCTGTTTTTTTTTTTGTTTTTGTGTGTTTGTGTAACAAGCATAAGCACACCACCACAGCTCAGACACACTGAGGAACAACATTTAAAGTAAAATGAGGTGAAAATGATGTTGTTCTCCTTCATTAAATAAGAAATATAAGAATAAGTTGTAAGCTGGTGACATATATATAATCATCATCATCATCATCATCATCAGATAAGTCATTGTTTGTTGTAGGTGTTTATATAACCGTGTTCAACACTTTTCAGTTCATTTAACAGAGTAAAAAACTGATGAGAAAAGTTGATGAGAAGAGATTTGTCCTAACCACATCAAACACATAGTGATTGCATAAAGGCAGAGTCAGTTTGTCTGATAAGTTTGGTAATAAATGAGGAAATAAGTCTGTATAACATAATATTATACATTTAAACCATATAATGAGGGAGTAAGCCACAGTTAATTCCAATTTATGCACCTTTTTGGAAAAGCTGCCTTTTCGGCTGACAATAAAATTTAGATTTTAATGATCATTTAAATCAAGTGGTATCATGGTGATATGGTCAGACTGTGTTATTGACTGTGATATTGTTTTCAGCAATATCACATATATTTTTGAAATGAAAGAAAGTAGTTTGTTTGAGGGTGCAGCTTCACTGACTCTCGGTGTTGGTTTACTTTATATGTTTTATTTAACATTACACTGCACGTCTGAACAGTCTGTGCAAATAGAGTTCAGATGTCGGCAGTCCAAAGTATTTTCCTTTCAACTTTACATGTTCTTGAATACTCTTTGATCAAGCGTACACTGAACTAATTGGCTCTGTTTTGATGTTTTCCAGGTCAATGTCGGTTGCGTCCCGAAGAAGGTACAATTTTGTCTCTGTTCATGTTGTAACAAGTTTTGAATCTGAAAGTCATTCAATACGCATTAAAATTCAGGAGGTGTCACATCCAGTGCCTTTACCGTTCTTCACAGGTTATGTGGAACGCTGCAGTTCACGCTGAGTATCTGCACGACCACAACGATTACGGCTTTGACGTTGGAAATGTTCGTTTCAGTTGGGAGTAAGTCACAGTACCTGCTGATGCTGTCTTTTCTGGGGTTTTTGTTCTTTTCTTTTTTTTGTGCAACTACTGTGACCTCTGTTGAAACCTGTTTTGTCTCTTCCCGGAACAAAGTGCGGTGTCCATTTCATGGCACAACTTCTTAGTCAGTCGTGTATTTTGTTTCCTCACTTGAGCCTACTTCTCTATCTTTGTGCTCAGCTTAGTTCATCTGTTAAAGATAAGTCCCTGGAAGGAGTGGCAGCCTGCGAGACCAGTCATTAGTCAGAGAGGGAAAACAGTAACGTACAACAGGGTTGGGCAGTCATGTAAGATGTGGATTTATATAAAACTGTGCCCAAATGTCTGCATACTTCTATGTTGTATGTAAAATACATAAATAAGTGGTATTTCATTTATATCAATACAATCAATGAAAAAGCTAATTGAAAAGTACATATTAGTTTATACATGATGTGGACACATTATAATAGAAAAAGTGCAATTTAATGCAATGTAAAAACATGTATGTAACAAATGCTGTCTGTGGCAAGTGTCCAAAGTTTCACCTCTTTTCAAAGTATGTCATTAATGTAGTTGGGTGGGAAACTATCCTTAAGGAAATGTGGGTAATTAAAAAACAAATAATTATCTTTTCTTTGGTCAAATCTTATGTTTACAGAACTCTCAAGGCCAAAAGGGACGCTTATGTCAGTCACCTAAATCGCATTTATCGCAACAATCTTGACAAAGTAAGTTCTCACGTCATCTTTGTAATTTTAGTGTGTCTGTTGCTCCTCCTGACTAACGGGGTATTTACTTCGGGTTGACATAATGTCTGCCTGAAGTGAGTCACTCTTTGACTTCTTTTGTTTGTTTATGTTACTTTTAAAAGAAAAAAAAGCAATTGCAGAGAAAATGACAACATCCTCTCCATTTCAGGCTAAGATCCAAACCATTCAGGGTCATGCCAGGTTTACAAATGATCCTGAGCCCACTGTGGAGGTCAATGGAAGAAAGTACTCAGCGCCTCATATCCTCATCGCCACTGGAGGGCAGCCGTCTGTCCTGAGTGATTCTGAAGTTCCAGGTAAGACGACTGCACTGTAAAAGCTAACTGTCTTTGTGTTTAGTACTGCTATTTAGTTCATTAAATGGCACTACTTTTATGAAATGAACACTTGTGTAAAATCTTGTGTTTATATATCATTTCAGGGGCAAGTCTGGGCATTACCAGTGATGGCTTTTTTGAACTTGAAACTCTCCCAAAGTAAGCTTGTCATATACTCTCTTTTTATTGTTTCTACCATGTTTGAAGTCTGTACCTATAATTAAAAGTTTTGGTTTTCCCAACAGGCGCAGTGTGATTGTGGGTGCAGGTTATATTGCAGTGGAGATGGCAGGCATCCTTTCTACCCTGGGGTCCAAAACGTCCCTCATTATTCGACAGACAGGAGTAAGAAACACTAAACATCACAACAGTGATACGAAATCATGATTTTCAAAGGTGTGCAGCCGTGCAGTAATAATACGTCTCCATGTTCCCTCTGTAGGTTTTAAGAAACTTTGACAGCTTCATAAGCACAAACTGCACCAAAGAACTCCAGAACTCTGGTGTGGATTTGTGGAAGAATTCTCAGGTGAAGTCTGTGTGTAAAACGGACAAAGGACTGGAGGTGACGGTCGTCACCAAAGACCCAGAGAAGAAGAACGATGAAGAGAAGATCCGTACCATCCAGGAAGTGGACTGCCTTCTCTGGGCCATCGGCAGGCAGCCAAACTCGTCTGGACTGAACATCGGCGAGATGGTAACAGTCTGCTGTGCTCATTAAAATGTCATTAAAAACTCTTTATGGTGTTTACTGTAAACTGAAATGTGCAGAGATAAAAATATAATACCATAAAAGTTCAGTGGAAAAACAGGCAGATGCTCCCAGACAGGCAAAATAATTGAACATCTTTACCATCCTTATTGGGAAATTTTATTTAGCAGTTGGAAATAATAAAAAATACACGCAACACCATCAATGAAATAGTAGGAATTAATTAGTTTTAATTAATTAATTAATTGTTCTAGTAGATTATAGCAGCAGATCATTTTCAAGTTTTTGTGTCTTAAATGCGCATGATTAATTTCCATTACACACAGCAGCATAAAAAATGAAGCTCTGTGAAAAAAAAATGCGTTCACCTCCAGATCGTTCAATGAAAGGTTTCATAACCGAACATCTTTTCTATAAAAAGATCCCAGAATAAACAAGCATCATCTCAAACCAATGATTACGTCTAATCCTGGAACAAGACAACAGTCACATAACAGTTTTTTGTTGCTTCCTTGGAGGTGAAGTGCTTGTTGGCTCAGTGTAATGAGGCAAATTAATAACAGATTAAAGGGGCAGCTAAGCAGACTACTTGTTCTATTTAAGGCACCTCAGCATAGCTTATGGAAGTGGGCTATCAGAGTGTCCAGCTTTAACAGACCTCTGTACCTGACTCTGACTTCTCTTTTAGTTGCCCAACCCTTAATATAAAGGAAGGCAAGAGTGAGATACTCTTAGATACTTTTACAACACTTTTCAGGGAGTGCTTTGTTGGGCCCTGCTCTGTTTATTCTGGTTTGGATGAGTCATTGTTTTTTCTTGATGTAAGCAGAAACAAAACTTTTCTGCTCTGTGGCTCACTCCGCATTTGAACTCTCCATCACAAGTATAAACTGTCAGTGAGCGCGAGAGCAGAAACAGGAGGCTTCCTTCCTCACGATCGTTGTGCATCCCAGCAGAACTTTAAAGCCTGTCAGAGTGTTTCAGATGTTTCTAAGGATATGAGAGAAACACTTTAGTGATAGTGATAAGTATTTAATGTGGGGGTTTTTTTTCTGTGTCTGCAGGGCGTGGATACAGATGAAAGAGGCCACATCACCGTGGACGAGTTTCAGAACACCAGCCGAGCAGGGATCTACGCCGTTGGGGACGTTTGTGGCAAAGCTCTTCTCACACCTGGTAGGAAGTTGCACAAATGACTCAAATCACCTCATGGATATTGCTCAAAAACCTGTTTTGTCATGGTAACACTCGAGCTCGGACAGTGTGAGTGAAGGCTGATAATGCTGAAGTTTTCCAGACTAAATGCTTCAGGCGGAATGAGAATCAGTTTTCTTACAAAATAGGTTTTCAGATTTGACTTGAACTTGACTTGCTATGTTGGTGCTTAACAATAAACATGAATTATAAAAAAAGATGAAAGCAAGTACCACACAACAGAGGTATACATTAATATAAAATAGACAATAAATATGAAGTAAACAATGGAATGTCAAAGAAAGATAAAATAAGAGAGGAAAAATATGTAAAATATGACTATTATTTAAATGAAATGAGAGAACTGTAAGGTTTTATTTGCCACAGATGTGCAATGTGCAAGATAAAATTCAAAGATGTGCCTTAATGCAACGCACTAAGTCAGGTGTGTAAACTTTACATTAATGTAACATGCTTAACCGGCTTGTGGGGAGTAACAGTAACAGGAACTAACCCTGCGTTTGAGAAGAAACTGTTCTTGTGGCGTGAGGTTTGTTCCTGATGGACCACAGCTTCCTGCCAGAGGGGAGTGACTCAAACGGTTTGTGTCCCGGGGTGGGAGGGATCGTCCACGATCTCGCCTGCGCCCTTCAGGCTCCTGGAGGCGTACAGGTCCTGCAGGGATGGAAGATTTCAGCCAATCACCTTCTCTGCAGAGCGAACTATACGCTGCAGTCTGCCCGTGTCCTTGGCAGTCGCAGAACCGTACCAGATGGTGATGGAGGAGGTGAGGGTGGACTCGGTGATGCCGGCGTAGAAGTGCATCGTCACCGACACACTGGCGGGGTGAATTTCTTTAGCGGCCGCAGGGAGTTCGTGCTCTGTTAGGCTTACATGGTGAGGGAGTCGATGTTCAGGTCCCAGTTGAGATTCTGGGTCACACAGGATGATGATGAGGGTGGGTGGGGCCGGGTCTTTACAGCATTGAGCTCCAAGTTGTTCCAGCTGCATCAGGTAACAAGATGGTCAGTCTCCATCACCATCAGAGATGAGCCCAATGAGGGTGGTGTCTACATTTAGTTTAGATATTTGACATTGGAAGGGTGAAAAGTGTTTGAAAGATGCATTCACAAGACACATTTTAGAGGTCTTCAGTGGAACTTTTTTCAACAGGTGAGGACACTAACTTTATTCAGTGTGAAGAAGAGGCAATGCTAATGTAGAAAATGTAGGTGTGTGTCCTCGCCTAATCAAATTCTAGTATGTTTTTGAGTAATTACATGTATTTTTGTTGGGTTGCTCCTGCGTTCAGTACAAAAAAACGATATATTGATAAGAAAATTGACACCATACCACGTCTCCAGCACTCTGTCCATGAAATGAGCTGCTTTAGAGTCCACGTCTGCTCTGCTTAAAAGCCTTGGGTGTAAATCTTGGACAGTAATTAGGCAGGACGGATCAAAATACGGATCAAAACTTGCACAAACACAACACAGAAAGCTTTTAAGCTGCGCCTCAGCTCCAATAAAATCTGCCGGTGTGGTTTAACATTTAGACCATCATTTAACTGCAAACCTTTGAAAAAAACCACAGAAAATTCATTCTTTATAGCTTTAAATGAAGGAGTTTTGACCTCTTCAGACGTTTTCCCTTCATCACGCACCTTAAGGTGAAGCTTTGCCAGAAATCCCCGCTCGGCTTCTCCATTTCAAAACAGCAGTGAAGTTGGTTTTATTCTTCTGGAGGCACCTGAAATGTTTACTTGGACATTTACTGTTATTCAGAGTTTCTCTCTGATGTTATCTTTTATGTTGGGCAGTTGCCATTGCTGCAGGCAGAAAGCTCGCACACAGACTGTTTGAGGGCAAGAAGGACTCCAAGTTGGACTACTCCACTATCCCCACAGTGGTGTTCAGCCACCCACCCATCGGTACAGTGGGCCTCACAGAAGGTGAGCAGTGGTTTCATAATCACAGTTAAACTTTCCCACGATTGAGAATGCTTGTAGGTCCTTGTATGTTCAGTGTTGTCGCATGGATTTTGAGGAATCAACATAGACATTTTCCAGCATCCTTTGTTGCACCCTTTAACTTAACATCATTTACTCTGGATAAACGTGTAAGCTTATTTAAATTCAATATCAATCCCAGACTCTCTCAGTAGGACAGTAATTTGAATATGTATCGTTTGTGTTTGTGACAGAGGAGGCCATTAAATCCAGAGGAAAGGAGAATGTGAAGATCTACAAGACTTCTTTCACTCCCATGTATCACGCCATCACGAGCAGGAAGAGTCAGTGCATCATGAAGCTGGTGTGTGTGGGCAAGGAGGAGAAGGTAGGAGTCATCTGTTCTCCAGATTACAGCGATTTACAGGTGGTTAAAAAGATTGTACTTGTACTTGTATTGTATTGTACAAAACTCAGCTTATGTTAACGTGTTCACACTCAACTTCTGCAGGTTCTTGAAAGCACTCAGCTCTAATGTATAACCCTCATGTGTTTGACAGTGTCCTTATGTTGTGACTCTAACAACTGCAGTTATTTTCAAAGACTGAATGATGTCTTTCCTCCAGGTGGTGGGCCTGCACATGCAGGGCCTGGGCTGTGACGAGATGCTGCAGGGCTTCTCTGTGGCCATCAAAATGGGTGCTACCAAAGCAGACTTCGACAAGACGATTGCCATTCACCCCACCTCATCTGAGGAGTTTGTGACGATGCGTTAATGTGAACACAAACTCACGCACTTTTGCTTCCCTATACAAGCAGCATACCAGGACAGAGTCACTCCTCTGCGCTACTCTCTCATCAGCTTGACGACTTACTTTCTAAAAACGACATACTTCCATTTACTCTCATTTAAGTGACCTTATTTGTGCGCAGTGTTTTCATTTTTTCTAATTTTTACTAAATGGACCAAGACCGAGTTATGGCCTTCTTAAACTGTACTGTGGGTCTTGATTATTGATTGAATATGCTGGATTCCATTTTAATGATTGTGAAATGGAAGTGATGGATCTGCAGGTATTGTTGTCAAGTGATTGCACGGGAAGTCAAAAGACCTCACTCCTAGTGTATGTCTGATTTGTCAGTCATTTGTCAGATGAATATTACAAACACTGCTGCTCCTTAAGGCACCTATTTACTACCAATGCAAGGTCATAACTATCTATTGTACTGTTCTAAAGATTCAATAAACCTGCAGTTTTTTTCTACAGTGTTATGATTCCTGTCTCTTCATTCTGTGACTGTATTGTACCATCTATTCCCACCAGGCTTCCCTCCACTGCCACTGTCTATAGTGGACATGGCTTGAGCAATAAATGGAGTACATCTCATATTTAGACAGAGGGAGCTGTATTCCTGCTCATACCTCTTCTCTCTTGTCAAATTGTTGGATAACATCGTTGCATTTTAGGCAGCGCTTTGCAGATTGTATTATTGGTGAGCAGCAATCAAATACACAGTCATGAGAATGTTTCTTCAGTAGAAACAAGAAGATCCATCCAGTTATATCGTCACTGAAAAAGTGCACTACGTGGATTGAACTTTACAGGGACTTTCAAAGCACTGTAGTGGTGATAAGAAACTATACTATATACTTCATGCTCCTCCTCTTGCCTCTGGCTTTTGCATTATTTTCTGTGCTGTTGTAACACTGAAAATCTACACACTGAGGAGTTTATAAAAGACTATCTTACTTTATTGTACAAGTACCTAAAAATTGTAAATATGCTTAGTTACATGAGGCACTAAAATATAGTTTTAATGCAAACACAACAAGAAGACGGGATGGCAGTGTAGTAAGAAGCCAACAGGATCATTAAAGACCCTAACAACTTTTCTGCCTGCTGGTCTCACAGCATCCGGGTTCAGGGAAAACTTCATCCCTCAGGCCATAGGACTTTTAAACTCTTGAACTCTTGAGCTTCACTTGCACCTTATTAACATTTAAGTTAATTTCTTACTTAATACTGTCGCATTACGCACCAATGTCTATATCATCAGAATCAGGTTCAGGGACAAGTAGGCTTTTTGTCTTAATTACGATGGGGCAAAAAAAAACAAACAAAAAAAAACTTAGAAAGTAAGTAGAAAACATGGAAAAATATAAGGGTGAAGCAAGTACTTCAAGTGAGAAGTATGAATTAAAAATAAAATAAACAATATTATTAAGTAGACAGTATTATAAAATAACAAAAAAGAATAAAATAATTGAAGGAGAATATGTGTCATATGAGTTATTTCAATGAAAGGACTGTATAGGTTGTGGAGGAATGTGCAAAAAAATGTTTACCATGGATGTGCAAAATCATTTTGAACTTTTACTTGTATGATTTTCTTTCAGCATATTTCTGAGCATTGCCAACAGACTGTTCCCTGTAACTGTTGTGCACATGACGAATAGAAATCCTGAATCTTGAGGCTTTTGAGGTACAAACACAGAGCATTACAATGACCTTGTTAGGGGAGGGATCCAGATAATATCGCGATACAAGCCCACACACCGGTAAAACTGAGTCAAGTCTCGCGAGATAACGGTCGCGATGATGTCACGGATCACGTGTCTGTGTTTGTAGCACAGTGAGTCCTCAGTTAGCATCAGTCTGAGCACAGATCATCAAAATGGACACAGATTATGCAGAGGAAACATCGCCATAGAAAGGTACTGTCTCTCTTGAACAACCTTCACTGTACTCACCGGACTGTGGCGGAAGTTTTGGGGTGAATTTAAAACGTGACAGCGCTTATTTTTTTAGGCTGGAGAGCGACTTTAGCTCACAGTGCTAGCTTCGATAGCTAAGTTTGCCCAGTGCTGCAGCAGATAGCCGGCCGGCAGAGCAGGCATTAGTTCAGGTGATTATCAGTGACAGCCATCTCGGTGAGACTGCTGCTGCCTGGTGGAGCTGTCAGGGCGTATAACCTGTCTGACAACACTAAACTCTGCTCTTTTTTTCTGCGTTTCTCTTTTTCTCTGTCTTTCTGTCTGTCTTTGTGGCTCTGCTCAGACACTTCCTGAGCTCCAGCACCGCGCCGAGGATGTTCCCCAGCCTGGCCCACCGACCCTGGCACGTCTTCTGCAGGGTCTCCTTGCAGCACAGGGCCCCCCTCTCCCAGCGGCCCCCCAGGCTCCCACAGCGGGGCCACGGTGATGACTCACACATCCATGAGCCAAGAAGTGGCATTATTACTGCTCTGCTCCATTGAGACTCAGCATTGATTTATTATACAGCAAAGAAAATATTATGTATATGCTTATATATTTTGTAATTATTGCTTACTTATACTTTTTATACGTATACATTTTTCAATGACAAATTCCTTATATGTGGAAAATTACTTGGCACTGAATCTGATTTTGATTCAGAAAACTATTGAGCTACAAACAAGCAACAGATATCACTCAATCCTACTTATTATTAGAAGAAAATCTATTGAGCTGCTAATAAGTCACCGATATTACTTAATCCTACCTATTATCTGAAGAAAAAACTATTGTACTGCCAGCAAGCCACTAATATAACTCAATCCTATTTATTATCTGAGGACCAACTATTATCTACTGTTGCTCATGTTCTTGTACAGGTTGGCAGAGTGGAGGCATACATAGTTTGTGGTTCAGTCTCCCAGACTGCCGCGTCGCCTCTCTCGGGCTGGGCAAGCTGCAGTACTACTCTACCTCTGGAAGCAGCAAAGATGGTCCTCCGAAATCAGCATCGGGCGACGCTCCATCAGCTGAGAAAGTCTTGTCCGGTGGTCTTAAAGGCACCCCGACCTCAGCAGGTGACTGGACACGTTGTCAAGACGTTTGAGATCTGTCTTGGTGTTGTGTGGCATTTTGTTTTGTACATTAATGTTTACTTTAATGTTTTTCCTTTAAAAAAAATCTTTTTTTTTTTTTTTATGACAAGCCCTGTTAACACAAGCACCAGGGAACGGTTCTGCTTCAGTTGAGATGTTTAGAGAAATAACAAGGTCTTCATTTGCTGAGTAAACATTTCAGTTTGGCGTTAAACTGCCTGATCATTAGCACATCATTTTCATAATAGGGCAACTTCTAAGGCTGAAGATATATTATAGCACTTTTTGATCCCTTGGATGGAGAATTCGAGCTACAAAATGTTGCAAAAATGTTTTTGTGTTTATTATCATGTTTTTTATGCCTTTGTTTCTGGGTGTTTTATTTTTTACTCGGTGTACTAAGTGTAAGTACGCCGTGTAAATTAAGTTTAAATATTTGCTCTCTTAGAGTCAACACCTCAAGGGCTGACCAAAGCTGAGTCAATTCAAGTAAAAGGTAATGCTTCACCTCAAATAGACTTTAAATGAGATGTGCTGCCTTGGTCTTGATTTATGCAAAGAATGTGGGTGTGCTCGCCGGTGAAAACCCTGTATTATAATTTACTTTTAATTGTTGTCACATGCAGTTCGGGCAGTCCTGAAGAAACGGGAATATGGAGCCAAGTACACCCAGAATAACTTTATCACTGCAGTCAGAGCTATGAATGAGTTCTGCCTCAAACCAAGGTAACATCTGGCCCCCTAACTAACTGTGTGAGATGCTGCCAGACTCAAACACAAATTCCTTTGAGTTAATAAGTGAATGTGCTGTTGTGATTAGCTGATGTAAGACTGCTTAATGTCGTTTAAAGCCGGTCTTCCTAAATCTTTTTTCTGACCTCCTCCCCTCATGTGTTCACAGTGATCTTGAACAGCTTCGAAGGATCAGAAGACGCAGCCCCCATGATGACACAGAGGCATTCACTGTCTTTTTGCGGTCTGACGTGGAGGCCAAGTTAGTTCTACGCCTTTTAGAGATATTAAGAATACAACACTGCATGTCTCCCAAAAAATGTATGTTTGTTCATTCATTTATTTCCCTCTTTGATTATTAGAGCACTAGACGTGTGGGGAAGCCATGAAGCTCTAGCCAGAGAGAGAAATCTCAGGAAAGAAGTGGAGAGAGAGTACCAAGAGAGTAGGTTTTTGTTTTTCCCCTGGCTTAGTGTGCATCTTTGTAATATGTAATAACACACATTTGTCTTCCAGCCTCATTACAACATTTTGGAAAATATGGGTTTTCACTTTCTGGGAGGAAAATGAAAAATTGTCTGGAAGGAGTTGATGAAGAAATTAATACTACTCCATATTTGTCTGTTAAATATGAAGCTACAGCTGGTTAGTGTATCTTGGCATAAAGGCTGGAAACATCTTGACTATCAAACCTCAATAAAATATGTCCACTTGTACCTGTCAAGTTCACAAATTAACACATTGTATCTTGTTACCGTGCAAAAGTGTAAAATCACAAAATTATGATCAGTTTTTCTTAGGATTATGTTCAGGATTGTTTCTTGGCTGCCAGCCAGCTGAGATTTCAAACAGTTACACAGCCAAAATCTCCATAAAATGGAGATTTGTCTTTTCCACACATTGGCTTTTGTACAGATTAAATAAACAAGATAAAACATGTTGATTATTGAGCTTCATAGGTGTGACAGATTTTTTTACTTTGGACAATGCCAGGCTACCCGTTTCCCTCTCTTTCAAGTCTTTATGCTAAGCTAAGCTAACTGGCTAGTCACTGTAGCTTTTTGCTTCATGGACAAAAAGGAGAGTGGTCTCTCCCAGATAGTGGATTAGCATGTTTCCCAAAATGTCAAACTATCAAGTCACATTTTGACAGTTGTAGAAATGCTGTGAATATTTGTAGAACTTCTTTATGTTACTTAACTGTTCACAACTCTTGGCATGTAATTTTATTGATTTATCTTTTTTGATAACCTCCAGATATTTTCCGGAATCAACAGTTGTTGAAGGAATACAAAGACTTTTGGGGCAACACAAAGGTGAGCACTTTGATTTTGAGCCTGATATTTTCTTTGATAATATGATTAATGTTCCAAATCATAATTTATATATGGAAGAAGAAGCAAAGTGGACCATGCATCACCATGCATGAGTTGTCCTGATAGCACCCAGTGGTGCTATCAGCTGTATTTTGGTGACCTTCTGTCCCTGTTACAGAGGTCACTGCATCTATATGACAATGCCATTATCTATAGTCATTCATGCAGCCCCCCCCTCTTCACTGTACGATGCAGATGTTATTTCAGTGACTGTACTGTTGTGCACTTTGTGTGCACTACACATGTATGTCATGGTATGTTCTGTACCCTGCTGGCTTGTTTTGTATCCCTACAGCATGCTTCATGAGAATAACGGTCTCATTAACAGGGAAGGAAACCCCCCTATATATTATGCTGAAGGCCGCATGCTAAATAAATTTTTTATCATAAAGATAACAACCATCAACAACCTCTAACTGTACCACTAACCATGTGCCTCGAAATTTCTCTTTGTTTTTTCTTCTTTGTTTCACAAAGCCTCGATCAGGCAAGAGGACAACTTTCCTCCAGGGGCCGGGGAAGGTGGTCATGGTCGCTATTTGCATGTAAGTTTGCAGACTCTTGCTATTCTCCTGTCTTTCTGAATGTGTTCCCTGTCGCTGTGAAGTCTCTCTGTATTCTGCGACTTTACCGAGCTGTAGCAGACACACAGTAGGAGGTATTGGATTAGAGAGGAACCACGAGTCTGTTCTCAGCAGGGTTACTACATACAGTGTGTCGGATAAATATCAGAGTGTATCATTTTGGAAACTGAAAAATCTGGTGTGGATAAACCTTGCTGCAACAGTCCAAATCACACACTGACTACATGTGGACCATAGAGATGAAATACCCCGCACTGCAGAGACTTGAGAGACTAATAAAGGTCTAAAAGATGTGAAGATTTGTGTTGGAAACTGCATGGGATTGTGTCTCACATGAGGTCGTTTTGGTTTATTGGATTAGCATGATTGTGTTAGGGGACATGTGCAGTCACATGAACAACAAGACGTGTCCTTCGCCGAGTGGCACAAAGACTCACAGGACTCACTTAGTTCAGTGCTCAGTTCAGGAAAGGTCCAGTCTGGGTGTAAATTCTGTCATTCAGGAGCTGAAATATTTACAATAAACAGAAATTGGAAATGGCATCATATTTCAGTTTAACTTAAACATCCTCCTAAGTTTATCTACACTTAACAGCCAAATTATCACTGAAGTACTGTACGTTTTAATGTCCAGTACAAGCTAACGGATAAAGATGTAGCCCACAACAGTCACAATTCCTATTAACCATTACGTTAGCTTTTTGATGATATACTTGTTTTGTTTCGTCCTCAGCAATGGGCTGAATTTCTTCTTCAAGCTCCTGGCTTGGGTCTACACTGGATCGGCAAGCATGTTCTCAGAGGCCATCCACTCTCTGGCTGACACCTGCAACCAGGCTCTGCTTGCTCTGGGCATCAGCCAATCAGTCCGCAACCCTGATGCTGGGCATCCGTAAGCACCGCACTGAATTGTACTGTTAAAGAAAGACAATGATGAGTAGTCCTCAAAGGAAAAACAGATCATTATAAACACTGAAGAGTGGGAGTCTAGGTCATGCAGAGTAACATAAAATGCTTCCAATGGTGGCAGACTTGAAATGTTGTTGTAGGTTAAGAACCGCTCCTGATGTTGTTAAAATGACCCTGTAGCAGCTTTAACAGAGACCCTGTGTGTCTTTTAGGTATGGCTTCTCCAACATGCGCTACATTGCCTCCCTCATCAGTGGGGTGGGCATTTTTATGATGGGAGCAGGCCTCTCCTGGTACCATGGCATCATGGGACTGCTGCACCCAGAGCCCATTCAGTCCTTGTTATGGGTGAGTGTCTTGAGTTGGCTTTTGTGTGTGTGATACAGGGTATATGAAGGAAAAATATTGATCCAACACGTCACGTTTTTGTGCTACAGGCTTACTGTATTTTGGCCGGCTCGCTGGTGTCTGAAGGAGGTAGGCAATAAAATCAGGTTCTCAATCTTTTGGCGACAATTTTGGATTTTGGGCTAAACCATGTTTGTTTTCCTTCCTCAGCCACGTTACTAGTAGCCGTCAATGAGATTAAGAAGAGCGCCCGCCAGAACGGACTTTCTTTTTATGAATATGGTATATACAACTGAAATCTTTATGCCATTAATTAATGTAATTTTTTTGTGCATGGATTAATCACTTATGTGGATTAGTCAGTGTACACAGATACTGTCATTCAAGTTGATTCGCATATTGTGAAGGAAAGTAGAGTCAGTTCGCCACCAGGCTGCTTTCTGTTTACAGATATTGATGTTATGTGGATAAAACCCATAAATATGCTGTCATATGGATACACATCATTTGAACGTTGAGGTCTAAATGTGGTCTTGCTTTGTTTCATGTGCACAGTAATGCAGAGTCGAGACCCCAGCACTAACGTGGTGCTGCTGGAGGACGCTGCTGCTGTATTAGGAGTCATCTTGGCAGCTGGCTGCATGGGCCTCACCTCACTCACAGGTAAACACAGAGACATAGAGGCATTGTTCACAAGCTCCCGAACAACACCTGCAGGGAAAACAGTCAGTCCATTGTCCTGAGTCATGTAATTAATGAGGTCACATTTTTATTGCTTCTCTTTATATTAGCTCCTCTATCTGTACTCTCATTTGTTCTTATTCTATTGACATGCTAAACTGCCCTCAGGATAACCTTTCTCTATCATGTTCTTGTGCTTTGCTCTCTAAAGTACTCAGATGTTTCATTTAAGCAAAAGTAGCAATACCACAGTGTATAAATACCCTGTCCAGCATTCAAAATAAAAGTATCACATAATGCAGGAAGGCCCATTTCAGAATGTTAAATTATTGGATTAACGTTATTGATGCATTAACATCCGTTACATCATTTTTATTTTACAGCTAAAGATGAAGCAAAATTTAGTTACTTTTGTCTTTGTTCCCAGAAAATATACAGTATAGTAATTTATTCATTGATTGTATTTTGCATTAATAATCTGACTTTATAAAGTAGGTATTAACTGCACTGTCAAGCAAAAGAGCAAAAGAGCAAAGAGTAAAGCGCAATATTGGCCTCCAAAATGTAGTGAAATATGAACTCATATCATAAAACATTAAGTCCAAGCACCTCATATTTGAGTAAATGGGCTTATTTACATCCTACCACTGGCAATGACCCAGGTTTCTAACATTTCTGTCTGTCCCTCTGTGTTGTCCCAGGTAACCCGTACTATGACAGTTTGGGCTCTCTTGGCGTGGGCACGCTGCTGGGCGCCGTCTCAGCCTTCCTCATCTACACCAACACAGAGGCACTCCTGGGACGCTCCATACAGGCCGAGCGTGTGCAGAAGCTTACAGAGTTCCTGGAGAACGACCCCGCGGTGAGGTCAGCAAATCAACTGAGACGCACTGTCACACACACAGACACACACACACACACACACGGCTGTAAAATATGATCCAGGTCCAAACTCGGGACTCCCCACACCGCCAAGCAAGCCAGCCCACATAGTTTACCAGGTCTACTAATGTTAATCTACAATAGTCAGGCTTAAAATAGACAATCTGGTATTTACTGGTCTGTACGTGCGGCCGTCTCCAGGCTCGGCTCTGCACAGATCAGTGTCAGGTGATACAGTTCAGTGTCTCTCTCACGACATGAACATGCATGTGAGAGTAATAAACCTTGTTTAAGAATTTAAAAGTCAAGCTTTTCAGTGCACATTTCATTCACTTTCTCAAGGATTTCACATTAAATTGTAAAAATATTGTGTTGTAGTAGTAGCAGTAACAAAGTTAAAGTATGATGGTTCCTCTACTTGCCTGACCTGAAGATTTCCTGATACGCTGTATCTTATTGTGAACAGGGCCATCCACGACGTGAAGGCCACTGATATGGGGCTGAGTAAAGTGCGCTTCAAGGCTGAGGTTGACTTTGATGGCCGAGTGGTGACGCGGTCTTATCTGGAAAAACAAGACATCGACCAAATCCTCAGTGTAAGTTCAATTTGGACAATTTTCTGCTTTTTATTACTGCAACGTACGCTAGTAAATAAACATCTCTTTTGTTTGAACTGCGTTGTGAATCTTTCTGAATGTGCTCGTTGCTGACAAATCAAATACAAAGAACAAATCACAGATGTGTTTAAAACAAATATTTTTCAGTCATAGAAGGATAATTCCATTTTGTTCTACTTTTCATCTCCATACCATCATCATAGTAATGAGTAAAAGAGTGAAAAATAGAAGCACTGCTGCACACAAACATACTTTACATAATTGCCTTCACACTGCAGTTAACTCAGTGGTTTTTACTGTTTATCAGGACACTAGATGTGTCTTTTGCAAACCTGAACATGGTTTCTGTTGTTTTAGCTCTTTAAACTGAAACAACAGAAATCATCGGTCACTGTTGGCAGCAAAAATCCAACATTCATCTCTCCTTCTTCCCTGTGTCTTTAGTCCTAATGTTAAGCATGAACTTGTTTCTCTGTGCAGGACATTCAGCAGGTGAAGACCCCCGAGGAGCTGGAGAACTTCATGCTGAAACACGGAGAGAACATCATTGACACGCTGGGGGCCGAGGTGGACCGCTTGGAGAAGGAACTCAAGGTTACTGAAATATTAAACTTCTAACATTCATTCATCAGAATGCATTGTGAGACAGATTTGTTTGTAATAGTTTTTTTTCCTCCACAGCAACGTAACCCAGAGGTCCGCCATGTGGACCTGGAGATACTATAACAGCTCTCTGCTGAGGGAACATCCTGCTGTAACATGAAGAGGAAAAGGTGAAAGGAGGGCCAAGCCCGCCTCTACAATCTGCCTCCCATCCCGACCACCGCAAAACCAACCTCCGTCTCTGCACAAGTCATCAAGTCTTACTGTAGAACAGTCCGCCGCCACACAGAAGGACAGCGTTTAGGCAGCGATCATGCTCTCTTTGTGTTGCTTGAGCTTCAGTTTAGTCCAAACCGAGAATACAACCTGCCAGAGATCCACTCAAGAATAAAGACGCTATAGTCTCCTTGAATTTTAAGAGAAATTTCAAATCTCTGTTTTAGTTCACACACAGGTACAACAGTTTGAGTCTTACAGTTGTTTGCTTGAAACTCACATTCCTCCTTGAATGTGTTTTGGGTTGAGATCACGACCGTTTCAAAAACAGAACCAGGAACAGGACCAGTATCATTTACTAGACTCATACTTTACTTTAATGTAATGCTTGAACCACAGTGATAGTGTTTCCTTCATTAGTTCAAAGGAAACCTGAGATATTCAAATAAGACATATTGCTAGATAACTGTAGTTTTTTTTTTTTCCTTTTTAATGTAAAAACAGAGGAACTGAAAATGTCTCGATGCTGCTGCAGGCTCTCTGTTGAAGACAGAATTTATGATGAATAGATTTTATTGCAATTACAGAAAAAAAACAAATTAAAAGCTCATATTAAGACATTTCATTTGAATGATAGAGTTAAAGTGTGAACTAATAAACTACTGGAGCTCCTAGCTATTGAACATGTTAATCTTTACTCAACCTTTCATGTTGTTCATATTTAAGGTTTAGTCATTTTATCTTGTGAGGTTGGCACCTAATCAGCAGAAGCTTGATTGTACCGTTCCAAAGATGAAGTACTGGGGGGATGCAAATGTCTTTGCTCCTTTTTCCACCCGGTGTAAATAATGGGTCTGCGGTGACAAAAAACGTCACGAGTCAAACAGGTTTCAGCCATTCAAACATTCAAAAAAAGAAAAGAAAAGGAAAATATATCATTATTTTGATCATTCGGGTTGTCACCCTGTGCAGTATGTGTACCAAACTGTCAAGTAACATCACTCCCTCTGTATAACTCTCTATAAAACATACAAATTTGTGCTTTTACTTTTCATTCACTGTCAGAGCTGCAGCATGAGACGCACCTGCCTGCATCTTACTCTGCTTCAGGAGGTGGGCCGAAGTCATTTCATCTTCGTTGAGGGAGGGTGGGAGTGGGGGATATATATTTTTGAAGGTGTGAATAGTGTAATATTTCCCTTTGGTTATTACTATGTTGCCCGTGCTGAAGGAGTTGGAATAAATTTGAAATTATTTATTAAATTATTGTTTTGCTTTCCTTCTGTCCTATAGTTGATTCTTTTTTTTTTTTTTTTTGGTCATGCATAATGTGTGTTTAACATTATAGAGGACATTATTGCCTCATCAGCTTCTTCAAGATGTTGGGGAGGGACTAGAGGGACTTTATTTACATTATAGCACCTAAAACAGGTTTTTTTTTTTGGATGCATTGAGGACCCTGAGTGCATCTGGAGCAGTAACGAAGTAAAAAAAAATATATATATATATATATATATATATATATATGTCCATGTCCAAGTCCCTCAGACTGGAGGTCTGTCTGTCTCTCTCTCTCCTGCTTCAAAGCTCAGATGGTTGACTGGAATGTAAAAGCCAAGTCCATTAGATGGTGCAGTTGTAGGGATGAAAGAAGAAGAGGAGGAGGAGGAGGAAGGGTGGTGGAGGGGAGGGGAGGGGGGGCACTAGCCTGTGCGCTGACGTCAATAAAAACAGTCATTTCCAACCAGTCTGCGCATTGACCGACCATTCAAAACATTACGCACAGCACCGCGGCTGGACCACGCTACACCACCCGAGCCCCGGAGAGCGGACACAAAGCGGACACACTCCACTGCAGGTTTTTCCACCATTGAATGTTGTCTTCACCTTTTTTCTTTTTTTTTTCTCGTCGGCGCATTATCAGTGTCATGTCTCGTCTCATACCATCCCCAAGTCAGCCGTGCCACTGCCCATCGTGTTTCCTTTCATGTGTCCCACCTCCCCCTCTGCACACACACACACACACACACACACCTCAGAGACAGAAAGAAAGGGCTCGTTTTATGCACGATGATTCAGATAAAGGGGAGAAAAAAAAGAGGGGGTGGGGGATCCACATCCTCGGGCTGATTTGGCTCCTTCATTGTGAGAAAAGGACACATGCGTCGAGACGCGCCTGTCACCAAACACACAGACATCCCGCAGCATCACATCCTCACCTCCACTCTCATCAGCTGTTTGCATTTCTGATCGCTTTTTTAAAAACAACGCAGCTGTTTTTTTTTTTTTTGTTGGTGATCATTTTCGATGCATCCTGTTTTTTCCCCACCTCTCTCTCTCTCTCGCATATTTTCGTCTCCAGCAGCCCACAGATGGGGGCGCAGTAAACCTGCACAGTTGGGGTCTCGGATTTTTCATGCAACCTCCCCTCCATCACCACAAGCCTGTGGTTACAAAATCCCCAAACCCTCATTACTCTTCGCTGCGGAACTGAATTAAAAGAAACGAGATTTTGTGCAGCAGTGTAATCACCTCTCATTGCTCCTGCAGGGAAAAAAAAACTCGTTAACCTTTATTTATTTTTTTGTGCATGTGCGTGTGTTTCCTGTTCTCTCTCTCTCTCTCTCTCTCTCTTTCTAAATAATTCTAAAATTTGCTGTTTCAATCACAGGTGCTGCAGCATCCAGAAGGATCCAGGGTGAGTGTGATGGGAGGAGAAGTCTCCGTATCGGATGATGATCACCACCACCACCATCATCTTCATCATCTTCATCATCAGCACCCTGCTCTTCGCTTTTAGCCTCTTTACAGTGCTGCCTTGTCTAATCATGTTCAAGCAGCATTGTACAGGGCTATGACAGCGGAGAGAGCTGAGCTGCTCCCTCTCTGCGTCTCTCTGACCTCCTGGATGGCTGCCAATGAATGACATCATCCATTTAAACACCCCCCCCCCAAAAAAAAAAGGAAACCAGGAGAGGGTCTAGTGTGAGCTGCTTTTGGACTGTGGAGCATCTTTGGTTTTTCACACTGGTGTCGCTCGTTGTTTTGTTCGTTTGAGGTTGAAGAAGAAGAAGCAAAGCTGGAGCCTGTGAAGTTCTCCCCGGGTTGAATTATTCAATGCAAAACCCCAAAATCCCTTTGCAGCCAATCCATTGTTGAACCAATCAGAGACGCTGTGCTGCTCCTGGATCGGCCCCTTTGTGCTGTCCGTCCTTCCTGCGTTACCATCACACAGGAGTCACAGAGCTGAATGCTCTGCCATAAATATTCTGTTTGCTGCATGATAAAAAAGATGTTGCAATCATGAGAGTCACAGATTAGGCTGCTTCTGGATGATTTATTCTACGGGTAATATGCTTGTATTGCGTGTCTGTGTGTTTGTACTCACTGCAGCTAATTATTATTTTCATCACTGGTTAATCTGATTATCTGTGTTGTGATTGGTGCTCCAAAATCCCAAATTTTCTCACAGTTACAATTTCCTAAAGCAAAGTAGGACCTCTTCAAATGTCTCGTTTTGTCCAGACAACGATTAAAAAACCATCAGATGAGATCAGATCAGATCAGATCAGTTTGCATCACAAAAAAATCAGCAAAGTCTCACAACTGAGAAGCTGAAACAGGTGGCATTTCTGCTTGAAATGATTCATCAATGAGGCCCATAAAAAAAAAAAATCAATTATTTGTCTGTTAGTCCAACAGCTGAGTTATCATTTCAGCTCTAATGTAGACCAGAAATTTATAAAGTGCTATTAAAAAGGTTGAACTTTGCCTGATTCTCTTAATTTATTTTAATTTAAGTGTGTATTTTCTATACATTCCTGTATATACTCAGTAGTCAGTTCTTCAGGGGTGTTTCTGATGTTAAACTAACATGATCATAAAGTTTAATCCACACCTCTGAAAGTGTTTGAACAAAAACTAAATCCCACATTCAGGTTGTAATGTTCATCTTCATGAATGTAGGATCTGTTGCAGGATTGTTGTGTGTATCTTACATTTTTTTTAAAGTTTTATCCGAGGCATGGATGATGTTTTGTGCTCCACTGTGAGCAAAGGTCCAGTTTTATGCCCTCTACTGGCTGCAGAATGAGCCCATGACTTTCCCTCTCTGTCCTGTGTCTCCTTTATCCTTAACTCTGTCTGATATGGGATTAGTAGTGGGAGCATTGTTAACGGAGGAGCCTCCTCACTAATTAACTAACAAGCTTAAGTTTACCAAAGGTGAAACTAGTTCATGAAGTGTTTACAGACACAGTGGTTACTTTTCAGTAACAATTTTGGGATAGTCTGACGTGAGGAGGCTGCGGCAGGGTCTTATGTAGAGGTAGAGAACGACACCATATGCGCAAATTCACTGATTTTTTTATTACAAATCCATTTTCTCTCTACTTGTGGCCATGGAGGAAGAGTCCTGCTGTGCTTCATGTCGCTGCCTGTGTTGCAGTCCAGTTGGAGGTCCTGTGTTAAGGTCCCAGAGAAGGAAGTGAGGCTGTGGGGTCAGGCACTTGACATCCTCACTGGCTGCAACTCACGCAGGGCTGCAGCCCGTTCTCGTTGCAGGAAGTGCACTTGAGGGCTTTGAAGGAATCCGTGAAGCAGTTGCGAAACACGGACATCTTGCTGCCATGGCACATTGGGCACGGGATGAAGGCAAAGCCCCCGCAGCTCTGGCACGTCTGGGGCTGCTGTACCCTCTAGAAAAATGGATGGATGAATACTTTTTTACTTTCCAGATAAAATAATCCAATGTTAAACAGCAGTGCCTAAAATATTTACGCTGGTCACACAAATAATTCACTTAAAACTTTAAAGGAATAGTCTGATATTTAGGGAAATATGCTTTTCTTGTCAAGTTAGATGAGAGGATTAAGACCACTTGCTACTTTGTTAGATGAGCTTAGCATAAAAAAAATCGAAACAACAAACAACTAACCTGCCTCTGTCTAAAGGTAGAAATAAAAACACCTGTCAGCACTTCTGAAGCTCACTCACTAAAACGTTATATTTGATTTATTTAATCCATCCAAAAATAAAACAATTGCTGGGGTTTCACAGGCATTAATGTGCTGGAGTATTTTTTGCCCAGATGCAGTGACTTTCTGGAGTCTTGTTGTCATTGTGCAGAGAAAGTCACTGTCTCCAGCCAACAAACACTGTGACACATATGTGTAGCTCATTCAGACCATGATTAGAAGCAAGACACTGGGACACCAATGACATCTGCCGCTTAGTGAAAAGAGGTAAAACAAAGTTAGCTGCTTTCACTCTTAATGTTTTCCTTAACTGTCTAATCTGTGTATTTCTCATAATGTTGAACTATCCCTTTAACCACAACTTTCCTTCCAAATTGGGGATTTTTTGGGCTTAACTCTGCAGATAGAAACAATAAAGCCATGTTGCTGGCTGGTTCTGGACTGATTAGTGTATGCATGACCTTTCAGAGCCGCGTACTTTTTTAATATCCCGCAGTGACTGGAATGCATGACTTAAATGCCATAACACTGCTTTGTATTCGCTTATGAAGACTTTTGTTGGGTCTGGACTCCAAATTACAGCTGAGGCCCGAAGAAAGGCCAGCGCCCGTGTGACAGACGTTGCTGCGGCTCAGCGTGAAACAGAAATAGTTCACACAATCCCAGTTTGTGCAGCAGAGCGGCGTGCTCTGCTGTCGGCATGTGTGAACAAATGTGTTGGAAGCCAAATCAATAACAAGCCCTCCATTATTAATGGTCACTTATTGATGTGCATGCATCTTTTACACTGCAGTATGCTCATGTTTTATTGATGACATGACTGTGGAAATGACTGCTCCTGTTTGCACCGTGTTCATCTCAATGTCTTTGGACAGACATGAGGCGTTAATTTATAATTACTTCATAATGACCTTATAATATCACATGTGCTCTAAAGCATATATAACATTGTTCAGTAATAGGACACACATGAATATTTCAACAGTATGTGTCAAATAAAGTGGCCTCAGCTTGATCCACAGGGAAAATCATCCATTTCACCACCATCAATTATTCAAAACATGATGCCAAAAACTGAAAACTAACCTCAATTTTTGTCAGAAGATCTTGAAGCTCCCCTGATTCATTCATGCCGAGTATTTTCTCAGCACCCTGCAAAAAATGGTTTAACACCATAATTCAGAATCTCATTGTACCTGTAAGATATTGATCATTAGAAAGGAGTAAACAGGACTGACCCCAAGGTAGTGTCCATCAATGAACACGACCGGTAGTGAAGGAGGTTCTCCTACACGCTTGCACCGCTCCTCCAGCTCTTTCCCGTACTCGCTGTCCAGGGCGATGTTCTTCTCTACAAACTTCATCCTGTGGTTCTGGAAGATCTTCCGGACCAGCTCGCAGCGCTCGAAGGTCGTCCTCACCACACGGAAACTCGTGGTGTAGATCACTATCCGCCCAAATTCAAGAGATAACTCCATCTGAGAGGGAGTGACAATCATTAATGTTGTTAGAGGATTAGTTTTTTATATTTGTTTTGTATCGTGGTTTGGTAAGTGCACTTTAGATCAGCCTCTGAAAAGCTTCTCAGAAGGAAGTCCACCGATACTGACATCAGTAATATTACTAATGGTATCAATACTAATTTTAGAATCTTATACAAAGACATTTCCACAGGTTATTTCCTGTGTTTGGTAGTAATAGTCTAATAAGCTTTAGCTAATAGTTTTGTTAAGCATTAAACAAATCAACACTTAAAACATTTCTAACAAAAAAAAAAAAAAAACACCAGCCGAAAGGATTATTCATCAAATGGAAATGTTTCTCTTATTAATTGCTTATAACTGATTATAAAACTATTTCTAAAAAAAATCTTTTTGTCCACAAGCTGAAAATGGCAAACTCAAAATAAAAATGTTTTTGAACCACATTGAGTACAGTACATTTGTCAAAATAATACTAACCAAAATCTGATGCACAAATGCATAATGCATCTTTTCATAGTTCATGATAAAAATGTGATTTCATCATTTATTTCTGTATGCAGTATGCAATTTAAGCAACTGTCATAGTGGGATCTTAAAATGGTTTCTATTGATTCAACCAAATGCAGTCACTAATATGTTAACTAAACCTCTTTCGGGCCTGTGGTTGGGCGGCTGTGTGTTAAAAGATTATGAATTATAATCCATTTATAAGAGGTCCTTTATTAGAAAGTGGCACGGCATGTTTTAACCATCTCACAAAATAAGTATTATTTGCAATGTGTTTTAAGACAGATTTTAATACATTTAAATGTGCTCATCCCGTGGTTGTCGTTTAGGCCAGTTTGGAGGTCAATTTATTATAAAACAGAGATTTAAACATGACTTAAAATACTGTAGGTGATGCACCAAAATGAACATTTGTCAAAGTGATGTTTTTATTCATTGCTATTTCAGATGAGACCACAGAGCTGAACAGCAATGATGAATATATTATTCAAATAAATAAATCCTCATGTTCAATATGATGGAACAACCACATCAAGCAAAAGTTGTTGTATGCTGTGAATCATCATTGGTGATACTATAACATGTATTTTATGTTACTGTCACATTGCTAAAACATGTAAAAACACCATAATGTTCCTCTGGGACAAGAGCCGTGATAAGCATTTAAACTTCACCCTAAAAGAAAGATAATCTCATTTAAGCGTGATGAGACGCTTTATCTGGCCTACGCTAATGCTGTTTGTTCCCCTAATACCACTCTGCAGAGAAATAGTTTCTTGGATATGACCTTCTTTATCACCTTTGCATCAGCACTCGTGCCAAGAGTTACCTCAGAATAACAAACACTTCTTCTTCTTCTTGGAGGGATACTAGAAAGCGTAGTGCTGAGAATTCATTAACCTGATTAGTTTCTCTTGAAACTCTCAACGAAATGCATCATTAATCTTTAATTGCTCTGCGACCTTGTCCTCTATTGTGAGCTTTTATCAAAGACTTGTAGCTCCTACCTGTAACTAGACTTGAGGGCCGCGATGTCGCCGATGGTGTTGTTCAAGCACTCGTGTGAATTCATCAAACAGATTGCATTAAACAGGAAGATAAAAACGCCATCAGGTGTACTTACGCTGTTGGAATTGGGAAGGTTCTCAAACAGCGTCTGGCCTGCACTGACTTTGTGCTTGACCCCTCTCACAGTCCCATTTTTGCTGAGTATGTTGACCCTCTTGGTGGTGAACATCCAGTCCTTGGTAGCCCCTGCGTACATGAGCAGATTGTCAGGCTCACACTCACTGTCGTCCAGCTCGGAGCCCAGGTATCCATACAGGTGTCCTTGCACGTCTCCGCTTGTAGACGGGGTGCTGGCCCGGTCGGCGTCAGAGCTGCTGGTGCAGTCTGAATCCAGGGAGTCCGAAGGCCCCTCATCCTTGAACATCTCCTTCAGCACCCGGCCGCTGTTCCCCGAAGCCACGCGGAACCTCACCCGCTTCTTTGGCTTCTCCTGCCCTGCCGCCAGCATCGTCCCCTCCATTGCGAACCCTCAGCCACACTACATGGTCCACAACACTGCTGTCCATTCGGAGGTTGACATGCGGCTCAGACACACTATTTGTCCCCCGTGGATTACAACCACGTTTAATCCTCGCAGTTTGAACAGATCTAAAAACGACTGAGAGCCTTTAAGCTGCCTTACAGTTAGACTCACACTCCCCGTAAATAATACATGCATTTCTACCATGGCAACCCAGCAAGCTAATCTCAAGTAAAATGATAGTTGTCTTTAAATTATTAATCACAGTTTACACAGTTTTCACCAAAGCTTTGACAGAAGACTTTTAATGGCCTGACTTCATGTGCTTTAATCAAACAAACAAACATTTCTCTCTCTCTCTTAAGATGAGACGTCAGCCGACTCTGAGAGACACTAACAACTTCTGCATCAGCTGCACTACAGATGAGCTCTTATTTTCTTCCACGACATGCTATAATTCATTTAAAACATGAACAATGATTAACCTGCCAGACTGCTGAGCACCACACACCTGCCCAGCACTCAACACACACCTTACTTAACACAGACACACAAAAATAAACATAGTTACATCAGCACATTATGACAGTTTTAGCCACGCTTGCAGGAACGGCAGTTTGTTGTTTCATATTATCAGAATCAGAACACTTAATTTTATATTAAATTTGGATATTAAACTGAAATATCTATTTCTATTTTCTATTATTTCTATTTCAGACAATATGTCACAATGAATTTATTGATTAAATTTTAGATTTGTCCAATAATTTGGTTTATGCCATCAGCCTACAAAACTGAGGGCAACTTAACAACAGAAAGCCAACAAAAGAAAGACAGAATTGATTATAAATAAGTAAAAAATAAAATAAATACAAATGACAGAAAGATGATGATCCATCAGCCCAAGCATGGTTTTAAATAAATTAGCAAATTTTGGCATGTTACATTGTGATATATGTGTCTAAGTAAGTTGATAAAGTCTGTGTTTTATGGTTTGACTCAAATTTGTTTTTGTTTTTTTCTGATAAATGTTTTGTCAGTTTTATATTTCAATTGTCCTTTTTACAGTTGAAATAACAAATTAACTTAAAACTTAACTTGAAACTTGAGATTCGAAATGAGATCAGTTAATTTGCTAATTTAGATTAAATGGCAAATTAGCCATTGCACACAGTACCATTAAAACATAATGCATTTTGGCATCAATCCAAATAGGAATAAAATTAAATATATTAAGATAAACAAATGTAAACAAACCAATGAGGTAATGATATTAAGAGGAGATTGTAACGGTGTTACAAAATCACATTTTGCGAGAACTTTTATTTTACAGTAAATGAGGTCCAGACACATGAATGTATGGCTTGATGGGATACCCATTCACTGCTTACTGTGTTTCACCCAAAGTGGGTGTGCAGGTGTTCACTGGGTGTCCCCACAGAGCAGAAGTGACCATATAATGTATCACAGTGACACAATACAGCAGCGTGTCTACGAATGTGCCTCGGCCAGTTTTTTTGTGTCACAGGTGATGAAGCGGCTCCCTGGAGATGTGACACGTCAGCTTATAGCGGTGACAGCATCACTCTGTTTGAGTGCTGCAGTTTGGCCCCTGAGGTAAGAGCTGCACACACACACACACACACAGCATGTCATCACCTGTTTGTGTTGCCCCCGTGCTGATCATTAGAGAAAATCCATCTGGCAAGTCTTATGTGTCAAATTAAGATTTACTGACATCCCGAGGCTGGAGTAGTATTCTGAGTCTGACTCTGGCTCCAAGTCTTATTGATCCAAAGTGACCCTAACTCTCCTTTAAACTGTCTCTTATTATGAGGGCATCACAACCAGCTATTACCTGTAAAGGCTTGTTGTATATTATTGCTGCTGTTAGCTAATGTTAGGTGCCATTAGGATGTCTAGACTTTGAAATTACCACTTTAGGAGCTGATGGTGGATTTATCAGTTTTGTTTATTCAATCACATCTTAGAAATAATTTTACTGAGCTGTTTTTTACCTGTAATTTAACTATGTTTGACTTGGAGGTGCAAGCTGGACCATCCATCCATTCATTACCTGTACCACCTATCCTCGCATAAGGTCGCAGAGGGTGCTGGAGCCAACTGGCATTGGGTGAAAGGCGGAGTACAGACTGGGCTGGTTGCCAGTCAATCAAAGGCCAACATACAGAGACAGACAACCACTCACATTCACACCTACGGGCGCATTTGAGAGTCCACCAACTTAACCTAACCTGCATGTCTTTTGATTGTGGGAGGAAGCCGGAGTACACTGAGAGAAAACCCACACAGGGAGAACATGCAAACTCCACACTGAAGGACGAATTCAGTGATTTTAGATAAAATATTAAATCTTTCATCTTTACAGTATTTTCTTTTTCTTTTCTTTTTGTAAACACTCTGTACACTTACAGCATCATTAAAAATCATTAAATTATTAGATCATATGGGAAACTGCAGAGCTTTACTGAAGCTATACAGACTATTTTGCAACCAGTATTTTCAGTAGTTTCAGTAGAGAATTTAGTTTAGTATGACTAGTGTTGTATTTCGAGGGAAATTTGAGTTACTGTTAGTGCATCAAAACTCAAATGATACTACACAGGGGTTAAAACTTATATTATATTATATTATATTATATTATATTATATTATATTATATTATATTATATTATATTATATTATATTATATTATATATATATTATATTATATTATATTATATTATATTATATTATATGAGTCTGGGTGCTGGGTGGATTAGAGATCCTACATTTTGGCAGTGAGTGTCTGGATAAAGCTGCTTATGTTATTCTGCCTGACAGTTGAACATACTGTTCTTATAATTGGAATGAATCAGTCATGGTATTTACATATCATTTTCATTTTAATTAGGTTTTTTATGTCACAGAGCTGCAGTCTCTCAATCATCCTACCCCCTCACACGATAACTTTCTGTCACTGTTCTTCAGCTGCATTCAGACAAAGACTCCACATGGATACAACTACAGTGACACTACAGTAGATGAATTAAGACATAATATACACAACAACAAGCTCACGCTGTTATTTAGTTTCCTGTAAATAAAGGAGGGGACATGCTTATCTGGAGTTCAGTGAAACCACGCCATGTTGAGTCAAGCAGCCATTTTATCTCACTTTAGCACATTTAGACAAGAGGCCACTGAGATGGTGATAGTCTGTTCAACATGGGAAGCTTATCTTTCAGCGCTCCTCATCAGCAGCGCTAATGTAGCCTCACCAGCCACCTCGCCCGTCACCTCGGCTGCCATTAAAAAAGCAATTTGAAAGATTAATACTTTAACGCTCTTTAATTTCACCACTGTTTGTTGGCTCTGACTGAGAGAAAAAAAAGTCAGACAGTGCAGGGTGATAAATTGTTTTCATTTTGTGCAGATTGAATAAACAGATGTGTTCACAGATCGACAGATTGGTTTGTATGTTACCTTCATCATATGACTGAGTTGCAGCACATTTTCTAGTCTTTGGAATGAGACAGAATGAAACTGTTTTCCACATCTAGGACATCAGAGAAAATTTAAAACCGTGTTTCATTTCACCAATGAAATGTGTCTTTGTGCAGGTTTAACACAATCTACACACATTAATCAACTATTGTGAATAGGGTTCAGGAGAGTGACTCCACAGTGACTCATCATTTGTGATTAGTTGGTCATCAAACCACCTCTCACCCTCCCTGACTACAGATCAACATCCACAAGGGGGCAGAAGGCAGTTCAATTACAGGTAAATGTCACACTACCCAATCAGTCCCTCTAGAGCTGTAGGACAGGAATGAAGGATGCAGCTGCAGGCATGATGGCTGCATCCACCAGCAGTTTGATCAGTCTTTAGAGAATGATTAATGGTAAAATCAATGACACAGTTATTTAAACCAAGTGGGGAGGGGCAGGATTTATGAATGCTGAAGAGACTGAGATGAAAGTTTAAGGCTAAAGCTTTACAAACTGAACGTCAGCTGGGTTGCAGCCACAGGTGCTATAAACACATTCATGTTTTTTGAGAATACCAAAGCAATAAAAATGAGAAATGGTCTTATTTTTACAGCTTAAGTGCTGTGTCAGTGCTGTAGTGAGCACAAAAGCCAAATTTAAGTGTTCCTAAAATGCAATCAGACTGTTCTTGTGATGATTTTGCTTGAGAAAGGAGATGAAGAAGAGAAAGAATGTTCTTAAACTACTATAAAATGAAGCACTAAAGCATTGATGTTACAGATATAGGAGAGATTTCACAACTGCAGTTTTTGTGCCATTGTAAAGAGACCGGTAGGGGAAACAAGCGGTGCTTTATAGTCAACTGGATATCCTTTTAAAAGCATCTGGGATTGGCTCCAGTAAAGCTGTTGCAGGGTTTAAGCTCCATTACTTCTTCTCTTACTGTTTCCTCTCTCAAAAGCAACAAAGTGGCTGAAAGTCTTTTTCTTCAGATGCAAAGGGTTCTGATACAGGAGCTCACAAACATCATCATTTATAGATTAGTTATCCAACCTGATGTTTGTTTGCCACTGCAGGGCACTGCAGACTCATCATAGTGTGATGTAGAGAAGGTGACCGGGAGGATTTGAGGCTGTTCTGCTAACAAGCTCACAATGGAAAGAGGAATGTGATGATGTTCAGCCGGTATAATGTTTCCCATGTTCACCATCTTAGTGTAGCATGTTAGTCTGCTAATATTAGCTAATTAGCACTTGGCACAACTCAGACAATCACATTGTCTAAATTTGAATCTGATGATGGAGCAAGAACAAAGATTAGGGGATAAGCACAGTTATTACTGTTTATCCTGAGGGGGACATTTCACAGCAGCTCATCCAATAGTTGTTGAAATATTTCACCAAAAAGAAGAAATTTTAACCTCATGGTGCCACTGGAGGAAAAATCAGGAAATCATCAGGGACTGAGATTCATCATTTGGGCACAATAAATATCTGTACCAAATTTCATGTCAATCCATTTGATGGTTTTGATGATAATATATATGATATTTCAGTCTGGACCAACCAACTGACTTTATTTATCCAGCTGACTGCAGTAGATCAGACTGTACCCTTTGAAGTGCTCCTGACTCAAGTAACTTGGGGAAATATATATATTTTTTGATAAATGAAAAAGCTTGAGTATCAAAGGCCAAAAGCTGAATTAAAAATTGGGCTTATGGAGGCAGTTCATCTGTGTTTGTACTGACTCAAAATGTATTTGCATTTCTGAATCAAATCTACCTTTAAAGATTACTTTTTTTTTTACTTTCATTTATTTATTAGTTTATTTGTAAGGGACGAGAAGATCTTAACTGCTAGGTCACCAGGACACCCCATTGGAAATACTGAATTATAAATGGTCATTGTTGTCAATAGCTAATGCTGTATGTGAATAAAAATAAAACTTAAAGGACCTGATTGCAAAGTCAGTTATGTTTCGTGCTTAAGTCTTGCTAGATCTTCCATTTGCATTTAAATCAGAGCCTGCCAAAGTGAATATTTACACTGCAATAGGGAATCAAATAACAAAGGTGTTACCAGTGAAATCTTTCCAGGTCGCTCAGACAAAGATAAAAATAAACGGATAAAAACACTCGTGCTGTCTGTAATTGACACAGATCTTGACAGCGGTAAGAATTTGGACGGCTGGTTGAGTGAGTCATTGTTTGGACTGGATATGCTATAAAACACAAAACCAGTGCGCACACACATAATCGAAGAGGCAGGCTTCTTGTCACTGTTGCTTAGCAACCGTGGGAGCTACAGAGCCAAATCCCTGTGGTGGCAAGCTGATGTTGAATTAGGCGGAGTGGGGGGAAAGAAAGGAAATCTTTGGGAGAGATGTGTCTCTAGCAGGCACAGGAGGAGGCGTAGATGTTCAGGTGTTCGTTTCTTATTTTTGGACGCGATGAGTCTTGAGTTCCCATGTAACACAATCTTTCTGTGTTTTTGTTTTTGCTTCTTTTGGCTGTTGAGAATAGGACTTGGAGTTGGAGGACTTGGATTTAAGATTATAAAGCAGGAAAATAAATATTTTATTGTCATTATGAATGCACAGAAATCTTAAGTTACTGAATCTTTTTGTTCAAAGAGATGTGAACACAGATATGCCTTCTCTTGATATGTCTAATGCACTGCTCCTGCACAAAGCCTGCAGACTTTGTCTACATTTTAACAAGCAGACGCTTAATCTCACAATCCTCTAATCGCAGTCAATAGTCAATACATTTTAATTTTAAAAGAAAGACAGAACCAAAGCAATAGCAGAGTCTCTTAAATCAATCCTAACGAAGAGTGTCATATTATATAAAATATAAGCAAAGAGTCTGGCAGCAGTAACTAAGGATCCTCTCTGTAAACACACATGCACATAAGCAGCCTCATGAATATACTGTCAATGCGATATCAGACAATTGTAGTGTTGCTGTAACACTGCAGTTCTCTCAGGCAACTGCAGTGGTGCTGCTGCTGTACAAATGCCGTCTCTGGTGTGATTTGCATTTCAACTGCAGTGAGAATGAGAACACACTTTGATTTACTGTACAGCGGCTGGGAAGGCGCAGCAGAGAAAAAGCATTGTTGCTGCTTTCTTCTTTGCATTCGCTTGTGTATTTCTTTTTTATGTGTCCTATTTTCTTGGTAACTGATGGTCCATGTTAAGGCAGATTCACGACAGGAGAGTGACACACTAATGAGGGATATAAAGGAAACTGTAAGCTAGAGTAAGTCACCCTGGATTATATAGTCTGCTGAGCCTCTCGCCGGACAATAATCGGATGATAACACAGTGACTGATACGAGTTTCTATTTACAACTGCTTGATTTTATTGTTGTAGTCATTGCAGGTCATTGCAGTCCAGGTCTGTGAAACTCTATTTTTGGCATATTTGTGAGTTTTCCAAGATTGCTTTGATGATTGATTATTTGATTAATCATCAGTTTCTATGTTGATGAACTAAAAGGGGTCCTTAATAATAATAATACTACCTCTGCCATATTAGACAATCAAAAACATCCTTGAATGTTATGTACATTTCTGTGCAATGTTACAGTTTTCCTCTCTGCAACAGATGCTGGTGGCCTGTTAAAGTGTCTATGTTGCACATTATATGTCCCTCTTTTAAGGGCAAAGCCTTAAATGTGACAAAGTTATTTCTTGAACAATCCCACCACAGCATCTTAAAAGTGAGTTTGCTGGAACTGGACATTTTTGTAACTCCACCATGAACAAGTCAAGGATTTTTTGTATGTATTGTTAACATGCTAACTATCAGCTGAAGACAAATGTTTGAGCCGACTGATATATTTATTCCACTCATTTTTGACAGCTAGTAGAGTCCAGTTAGATTAATCTGATGCTCTGTAGTCTTCCATTAGAAGTTAAAGGACAAGAACCAGTCCTGGTTTATAAAGGACTAGAGGGCAAAACAAGTGAAGAAAGTAGAGGATATACAACCAAAACATATAAGGATTCCTCTCCCACATGTCAGTGCATAATGTGCCAAAGCTCTTTTATTTGGGGCTATGCACTATCATCATCTATTATAAAGTATTAATACCATGTTAACCATTGAAAACATCCTTAGTACAAATCTTCTGACATCGTATTGATGCACTTGGTTGCAAATCACTCTTCACTGCTTTTCAAAATAGGGATTTCATGATGATCAATGTCAAAAATATGTTTTTGTTGCTCTTTACTTCTCGATCTGGCCTCAGTGCCGATGCCTGCAGATGTTAACTCTCCACCTGTGTGATGGTCACAGCCACCTCCCAACCCAACTGTGTACCATGATATAATATCAAACAAATGTATATTCCTCGTACTCCTGTTTGTCCTATCTGTGAGCTGTATCTGCACTGTGTGGGTGTGTTTTGCATCACTCGTGGCTTTTTGTTTTCTAGGAAGTATATACTAAATGTTATTAAGTTAAAACAAGCAATACAACAACAAAAGTAATCAGTAGTTTTATGGGTTAACATGAGGGTACCAGATGAAATTTAGAAAATGTCCTCTCATTGGTTTCAAGTGCCAAATCTTTTATATATATCTGATATAATTTTTGAGCACAGATTGATGTTTGTTAGTTCATGAAGTGGTGGAGGTTTTCATTAGCTGACATTGTAATAATAATAATAATGAATGCGCTGAAAACTATATTTCTATGAAAACACGACTCACTTGTGATAAACCAGCTCCCACCCAGTGTACTATTGTTGTGTCTTCAACCCGCGAACAACATCTCCTGCAGGGGGGGAGGTGTGAACACCAACGGACAATTTATCCTCCAATTTAAAATCAGATATTAAACACGATTAGTTATCAGTTAGTTAGTTTTTATGTAATCTAATTTAACAAACACTTTCTTTATGTATATCTACAAACCGCGGTGAGAAGAGAGTTATTTTCTCCCGCCGCCCCCCCTGCCGCTGCGGCTGGAGGTGGTACGGTCCATAATGTGAAGCGGCACCGCCCCCCCCGTCAGTTCATGGAGAGTCCGTGTCCGGCTCGACCGACGGCGGCTGTCTGCTCTTCAACCCGCCGTGTGCACCGGGATGCTGGGGCGGCCGTGAGGAGCTCCGGGGCTCGGTTCTGTCACCACCCTCCCTCCCTCCCTCCCTCCAGGAAATGAGCGGTAATTTCCCCCGCCTGTGAGCAGCAGTAAACACACAGCCGCATGAGAGAAGCGCCTCTGTTGAAATCTTCGCTTCGTTTGAATTTCTCTGACCGGCGGGGACGACCGACGAGCCGCGGCCGCTTGACAGGTGCCGTCGCCCGGCTGCGCGCAGGGGGAGATGCCGCCCGTCCAGAGAACCATGTCTGATCTTCGGACCCGGGCGGAGGGTAAGTACAGACTGCCTGCATGTGTGTGACAAGTGTTTGGAAATCACATCCGCTGTTGTTTTTCCTTGTTACTGCGGGAAGGCCGGCCGGATATCCCTGGAAGTACTGTGCAATAACTTGCTAGCTAAAGCCGTGATTAAAGGGAATAAAAGAAATGAGGACCCCCCCCTCCTCCCATCCCCTCTTTCTCTGTGGGCCTTGAGAGTTTACTGAGGGAGCCTCCAGAAAATAATTTCAATAAAAGTTAGTGAGACTCCACAGATTATCTGCAGGTAAAACACAGCTGCTTCCCAGACTTTTATCAGCACTATCACGAGTGTCTGCAGTCTGCATGCAGCTCCTCAAAGTAGAACAAGTGTAGTGTAATGCACCTGACCCTGCAACAACAACAGAAAGAAATAAACAAATAAAGAAACCCATCCACACTGGGACACACCCCTCCACCCTCCTCCACCCTCCTCCACCCCCTAGCTGCATCCTGCCCACCACCAAAACCACCATCATGTCAGAAAGCGGGACTGCTGCAAGCTGATGCTCGGCGACAGTGGCCACAAGTCTTGCCATAAAAAGTGTCCAGGAAAATGGCATCTGGGTCTAATAATAATACGGCCATTGTAATCCGGCTGGGACCCCCCCTCGCTCACTCCTTCGCTGCACCAGTAACTTTCCACTGCATCTCTGCCGTGGGTTTGCCAGAGAGAGGGGATGCGGATACATACACATTACTTGAGTGATTTGAATGCTCATAAGGTCTGTTTACCTTAAGGCTCAGATATCCTGCGTATTAGTAGGTCGGGTGTTAAGGTTTATTTGTTTATCCCAGGGAGCGTCAGCCGGGTGGTCACATACAGGCTCATTGCTGGCTGCGGATGCATGCTCCTGTGGCGTTTCTTTATGAAGTCTTTAATGTGCTCCCATCACTTGTTTGTGGCAGGCCCTGACCTCTGACCTCTCTGGACTGGGGAGGAATTCCTCTGCAGGGATCAATAACATAATGTTGTGATTTATGGTGCTTACTGCACTTTGTGTTTCTCTTGTCGTGGTTTGATTTTGGGTTGGCTTAGGTTCGATTTATAACTCTCGTCTCGGGCCAATATCTCAATCTGAGTTATTGCTGTTGAGTATGTTTTGTTGGCGGCTGAAGCGAGCAGTTTGGCCTCTTAAAGTGAATTAGAAGTGAACTTCATCTCCTTTGTATTTTATGGACTTTGGGAGAAGTCGCTCCATAGGTCAAAATGATAAGGGCACATTAACAAGCATAATATGTGCTTCTCATTATGGCTATTAATAAAATAATAATAATGCACTGTGTCTCTCTTGATTTGCCTCCAGTTACACAGTAACTTCACTGTATGAGATGCTTTTATTGTTGAGAATGTGCTCATACAGGAAGTATTCATATACTGGATCCTTCATTCAAGTAGTAAGCATTGTAGGAAATGCATTTTTCTCAATTTAAAAATTCACTATTTCTGAACATGAAGGACCATCTGAAAGCTGCAGCAGAGGAGCAAAAAAACAACATGTGATACTCAAGTTGTTGCGTACAACAAATTTGTCACCTTTTAATAAAATGCACCATTGATTATTAATTACAAATGCGTACAAGCCATAATTTACTACTGTTCTTTAAATGTGACAATTTGTAGCCAGCTCTGAAGGGATGAAGTTTTTCTGCATTACTAAAACACTTATAAATGATAAAAAGGAGCTGTTTATTATTTTATATTTGCAGAACTTTGTCTTACTCGAGGCAATAGTGTCGCTTGTAGCATTTTATAGTTTTATAGTTTTATAGTTTCAGATGCAGCAGTATTTCCACATTACATGTGGAAAGTAGGCAGGTTGGGATATTACAGCAGGATGATAATATTGGTGTACTGATCTAAATGCCCAAATGATTGCTTATCAGATTTCTGAAGATTTAAATATTGAGCATCTCTACCATCCAGACATTGATCTACTCCATTGACAATCAATAGGAATCTGTTTTTGTTGAGAGAGAGTTTTTAACTCATAAATTAAATTATTATATCAAATTATATTATACTTACTTCAATTTCAAATATAAACCAAAAAGTTTGCTCATACTGTGAATATTGGTCATGCACATATCTGAATTCCCAACAGGTGGCCTCTATGTTAACATTTCTATGTCTTTCCAATCATTTAAAGTACAGTCTTTCTGATTTATGGCTGAAGGACTGACAGTTATGAATGATCAGTAACAAAATAATTACTTCTGCCAAACATGTGGAAGAGAAATTCCACTTTAAAATTCAGTGATTTTACCCAAATTTCAATGATATGAATATATGCAAGTGTGCCAGTAGAGCCCATTTCTGTGTTTCTGTTTAATCGAGTTTCCCCTGAAATCCCCTCTTTTGTTCACAAGAGTGGTGAGCAGGGTGCGTCTCACATCGTCTTGTAGTAAGTGCTTGTGTTTTTGTTTTAAAATGCCACCTAAGAGCTGGTAATTATTAAGCGATTTGTCATCCTGTGTGCTGCAACAGGAATTATGGTGTTACAGAGGGCCCATTCATCCTGCTGGAAGAAATCTAAATAATTAAACACTAATATAGATTCCATAGAAAAGTGATGACCAATGCGGCTGCTGCAGTCACAGGAGCGAGCACATGAATTATGCATCAGTTTATGCTGTCACCCCCCCAACCCCCAACCACCACACACTACCTTTTTAGGTTACAAAGAGCAAACGATTTTTGCTCTTTTTTCCCCACTAGGCTCAGTAGCACTAAGCGTACACTATCATCCCCCTACCTCAGTGAAAACAATATCATGTTCTCTTAGTAAGCATCCCCCTGAACGTTTTATTCAATCACCTCCTGCACTGTGCCAGGTTGATGACCTATGCTGCCGCTCCAACGTCAACATTTCCATCCTCATGCCTCCATATCTACTTAGCCCTTTTCGCTCAGTCACACACTTGTTCTGCAACATTTCTTTTTGGCCGGTTATATGAGGGCCTAAGCACACTCCCCACCCTTCAGTTTTATTTTTTAATCACCACAGTGCATCAAGCGGGCTTCCATCTAGAGAGGGCAGCCCTCTGCCAGGCTTACCACCTAATCCATCAGCGGCCTGTCCGTCACCTCGCCGTGCTGCACACTCCCCAGTCTTGCCCACCACGTGCCGCTCCGCTCCTTGTCACTCTTCTCCGCTGAGCTGTGGAAACATCCGACATCACTGCCAGCCTGTGCCTGCATGTGTTGCCAAAACAACCTTATCTAGGGCACTTGGGGTATGTGTGACGTCAGCAGCTATCAGCGTGTTTAATGTGTGATCCCGTGATGACAGACGAGCACCTTTTAGACGTTGATCTCTCCCACAAATTTCCATGATAGGTGGGAAGGTGCTTAATACCTGCTTCCACTGTCTAGATAGGAAGGCTGATCGACAGAAGCCACGCAGGTTAAGGCTAGACAGATGGCAAGAAGCGCCCTGTTTGCCGTCTTAGCTTGCATGCTTATCTGCAGACAGACCAAATCCCCTCTCACAATTGACACTAAAGATGGAAATAGGCAGGTAAGCCTGTCCTGTGAGGATGAATCTATCAAAAGACCAAATTCTTGTCTCTCTGTGTCAGCTGATTCACACGATAGAAGGTGCCCCTTAGCATCTGATTGCCCACATCATAGCTCTGAAAGACACAGAGTAGGCTGCTTCTTCTTTAAGCATTATATCTCTACCTTTCTGTCATTCTCAAGATTTTTTTTTCCATGTGTAAGTGAAGCAGGATGTTCCCCCGTAGCATTTCAATAACACCGGCTAAGCCTCAGCCTGTCTGAATAGTGGTAACAGTGTGGGGAGGGAGACTGGAGGGGGATAGACTGCTCTCTTCTGAAGGGATCGAGAGCTGCCCATGTGCCTGGCGGATCACTGGCTGATAATAATGTGGCACAAAAGCCCAACACGCCACTAAATCCCCTGTCTGGGGCCGCTGGTGTGTCATATCAAGTCCCCTCGGGCCTCCCTACTCTGTCTCTGTGCTGGCATGGGACATCTCCTCTCCTCTCTTTCCCACTTAATGTGCTGCCTCCGCCACTAACCTGCAGCCAGTGTAATATGCGTTTCTTCAGACACTCAATTTCACCTCACCTCAACGATTCTTCTCTGCCTGCGGAGCAAAGTGGATGTGGCAGGTCATTGTGAGGAGGTGGAGATGTGAAAGTGCTCATGTGCACGTGTCGGATGCGGAGACAAAGAACCTATTCCTGTGTTTGCTCATGCACGTCGTTATATCGACCCAAGACAAGAGAGAACCTTGAGCTGATGAGCAGGAACTTTGCAGACAGAGTCACGAGGATCGCCTATAGACAAGAAGGAACATTGCTCTAGTTAGTGCTGCAACTGGCTCTTCTTCATTTTCAATTAATGTTGATTAAACAGTAACAAATGAATAACTTTGGGGTGGCTGTGGAGTTAAGGTGCTGACCATAAAAATAACATTCCTGGTTTGCATCCAGCCAGGAACCTTTGTTGCATGTCATTCCCCATCTTTTTATATCTTCGTTTCATTTCTCTACTGTTGGCTGTCCAATTGAAGGCACAAAATGCCCCCTCAAAATAATTTTTTAGCCAAAGATGGCTTCTTCAGATGTCTTGTTTTGCCTACCAACAGTTCAAAAAGTGAACTTAATATATTATATATATAATATAATATATTAAGTTCACTGTCATGTAAAACACAGAAAAGCAGCAAATCTTAATAGTTGAGAACCAGAGAATGATTACCTTTCTTTGCTTGATTAAACTACTTTATTGATTAAGTGACAGATATTCTGCTATTAAAAATGAATTGCTGTACTTGTGCGCATATCTACAGAGCCTCTGTATAGAGCCCTAAATAAAGTTAAACACTGTCTCCGTGGTTCTTTTGCTCTAAATGACAGAGTTTGGCTTTATGTAATACAGTGGTAATACAGTGGTAGTCTTAAATCATCTACAAAAGTGCTTTGATTGAGAAAAGGAATTCGAGACTATTTGTGCTACCCTAAACTTAAATACTGTAATATCTTAATGTGCTCAATGGTTCAAGAGTCCTTGAACTATCAATTTTCTGGAATTGATCTCTGTAACGTTGCTCAGATCGAACCTTATTTACGAAGCACGGAAAAGCTGCGTTGCAAAAATATACTCGTGAGGAGATAAATCTTTCAGTTACTCAACCTAGACATCAGCTCAGAAGATGTACAATATGTCAAATAATTCATGAAAGCAGCATTAGACCCCAAGAAAGAAGACCTAAACTGTATCTGCAATCATCTTTTTTTTCTTTTTTTTGCCGGTGAGCAGAAGTCTTGTTTCGGACCTTGCTGTATTTGTCTGTGCAAGGCACAAACGCATGAACAGCGGGAAAATGCAGCGAGCCTGCACGTGCCAGGAAACAGTCAATGCGATCGTGTCACAGCGGGACAAGGTCAGATGTGGAGGTGTTGGCAGGCACTCCACAGGGAAGCGACACCGTCAATGGTCGAGAAGATGAAGCTCTTGGTGACCTTGACCCCCAAGATCTCGAGCATTTTATGACCCCGTTCTCGTCTCAACTTTTATGTCCAACTGGGCCACAGATGGTTAGTTCCTCTGGAGACACACGTTTAAGACTTCCATACTTACAACATTATAATGTGTTTACAGTGCATTTTTATTTAGATTACTGTCTTTAGGAAATGTTGAGTTCTGTCTCTAAATAGGTGATTTAGACATCTAATGATACAACTGTCATCCTAAAGACGCAGCAGGTACAGTGTAAAGTTGTCTTCATTTACATCTCTGTACTGTGCAACTTCTGTACATCACCTATTCAGTAACGCTGACATATACGGGTCATATTCTTCAAATGATTGTGCTAACAAAACAATAACATTTTCATTGCTTTCATGAATGTAGGCACTCCTGCAGTAAAAGCAGCAGCAGTGTAATTGATCCTGCTATTAATACAAAGTCTAAATACATTAACGCTGTTGAAGACTAAGGCCCAAATCAATAATAGACAAAGACTGCAGCTGTATTAGTATTTCCTCTAGTGAGCTAAAAGAGTGTATGTGTGTGTTGAGCACATGTGTTACTTCCTCTATCGCTCTGCGTGGCAGAGGTGCCAGTTTGGCCTGCTTAGCTAACACGTTGCTAACATATCATATCAGGTCACTGAGCATCACTGAAACATTGGGATGGATTAATTGTCACTGCTCAGCCATTTGGATATGACAGTTATTTTTAGAGAACATATGATAGAAGTTAGTGCGGTTGTCCTAATATAGCTGTTGTCCCCGTTTCAGATCAGAGTCCTGTGCTTTTGTCATAGATTGTTTACGGTTTTGTTGGATTTTCCTACTAAATATAGTTGCACATTACCCTTCATGCAAAAGTACCCTTTGTTAAAATGAGTAAAAATGATTGAATTTAAATGTGTTTGACAGCAGAATAGACCAAAATAGAGAGTATTTTCTCAGCCTCTCTTCATCTATATTTTGAAAAACTTACCAAAGTTAAGGTATGTCCAAGCTTAATATCAACCAAAACTACTTTGTAACGGCTCGATTGTGTTTATGGTTTGAAGAAAACCAGCATTTACTGTTAGGTAGGGAAAGTTAAATGTTTGGTATGTACATCCTTTCCCCTCGATCTCCGTGTCCTTACTCTCCCCTTCACAACAAGAATGCCGCCTGATTTTTCCGCTCTGGTAGCCAACATAAACATATGTCATTTTAAGCAGTCTGACGAAACAGACAATGATATCATTTATCTTCAGGAGAGTCTCGGGGAAACCTGTCAGAGAGGAGATGACACCCCAGTTGTCACAACCAATCCATCCGGCCTTACAATGGTGACAACCGAATACTTGTTGCGTACCACTGTGGCATGTTGTTCCCACGACTGCAACATTGGATGAGGAGTGTCCTCTAAATGTAATACAAGTATCTCAGACTGTTGTGGAGGCTATAGTCCGCTTGTATTCTGTGAATACAGGAACAGGAAGTGCAACTGTTCAAATCAGATTTTAGCCCTTAAAATTTGTCTTTTTGGTTCATTATATGTCAGAAAATAGTGAAAATGCCCCTCACATGTTTCCATAGCATAAATGACATCTTTAAATGACTTATTTTGTACAAATGACAATCAAAATCTAGAGGTTTTAAATATATAATCAAATAAAACTGAGAAAAGTGGCAAATCCTCACCTTTGAGAGCCTGGAAACAGCAGATGTTATCCTAAATGCATGACTCGCATCACTTAGTCACCTGTCCCCCACTTTGGTCCAGATTGAAATATCTCACTTTACAACTGTTGAATGGATTCCCATGAAATGTTGACATTCGTGGTCTTCAAAGGATGAATCCTCCTGACTTTGGTGATACATTAAGTTTTAATGTAGCGCCACCCACAGGCTGGTGTTTTTGACTTTCAATGAAATATCTCAGCAATAATTGGATGGATTGCCATGAAATTTGCTTCATACTGTCACATTTCCCTCAGGATGATTTCTAATAATTTGGCAACCCTTTAACTTTTCATTCACTGCCACCATCACTTCAAAATTTCAGTTTATCCTTTTGGTTTGTGACCAAATACTGAGAAAACTAATGACGTTCCTATCAACCTCAGCCATGCTCTGAGTTTGGTGCTAGTGTTGTTTCTTGATGAATAACCTTAATGATGAATTGATTTAAGATGTGCTGTTCATTAGGTTTCTGTCATTTAACTTATTTTTTCAGCACTACTGAGGTTGTTTCTCTAAAAGCTGTGGAGGAACCTCAATCAAAATCCAAAAAGTTGGTGGCATCTTGTGTAGTTTTTGCTGTAACAATTAGAACCTGAGCTTATATTTACACATGTGGTGAAGACAGGGAACAGAAGTTTAAGGTCAGGCACAACAATAGCACAACATCATGGCTGAATGACTGGGATTCACAAGGCTTCCTGTTTCCAGACCTCTGAATCGCCCTTCCTGTTTTTACCATTCATAAATTCGCACACAGTGGAAAGGTTTCTCTCCCTGCAGATCCCTCGCTAAGCTAAGCCAGCCCAGGCCGGCCCTGTGATGTCACAGCAAGCCCCAGCTGCCTGTGTTGTCCCTGGACTGTCCGTCCCACTATAACCCTCCTGAGCCTATGGGGAGCCAGACGGAGCCGAACAGGGAGGGGGATTAATTCTGCAGCTGCCCTGTTGTTGTTGTGAGTGCTGGTTACAGCATTGTGATCTGATAAGCGACTTATGGATGTTACTGTTGCTTAGATTGAGGCAGTATCCATATACACTTCTAGCCCCCCCCCCCCAAATTCACAAATGGTTGGAGACAGGAGAGGACAGAAGTAGGGGCTTTCATCTCTGGGACTTTGATTCCAATGAATAGACTGTGGCTGCTCTGACTACTGAAATATTTATCTGGCATAAATGAATAATGTACAGATCCTTCTTTGGTGGCGATGAGCAGATATAAATGGCACATTAAGCTCGGTAGGTTTGGAAATCCGGGGATTTGGAACAAATATGACCCTAATAACTATGGCAGATAGCCACAGGTTAAGGTGACCACGTTACACTGCACCTTTCTGTCTTTTATTGGGTGTTTGTTACATACATTTCCACTCGAGTAAAGTTCGTCTTCATTCCTCTGCATTTTCCGTTTGCAGCAAAGTATTTGATGCAGTTTTTCTTCACAAAGCCTCTTGACTGTGGTTTGGCTGCCATTCATTTGTTCGTGTTAGATCAATGTCAGTAGCTCCAAGCTGCCTGCGTAGTTGTGGCCACGTCACGTGCCTCCGCATCTACACTTTATTGACCAGCCTACAACTCTCTCAAGCTCATTAGTGCTTGTTCGCTGTCTAAACTGTTAGATTGGACCTGTTTTTGGAAGCACAGAAAGCCTTTTTACAGTCTGATTTCCCTCTAGATGGATGTTATACCCCCTGGTATCAACTCATGGGCTTTTCCGAATAATCCTAAGGCTTAGTCATGGAGCCAACTGAATCATCACTGTGTAATCAGAGACATAGTAGGTGCTGACCTAAAGAAGTTGTAAAAATACAGCCAGTATGTGACATGATATATTTTATGATTTGTTATAAAAGCTTTATTTGAGGTCAGACATACATTTGCTAAAAATATCTCGACTATAACAACGATTTCCAGTTGATCCTCTTAGCTTAAAAACATTACTGACAACAAGGAGCCAAAATACTGACCATATTTTGGGGACGTGTTTTAAAGTATCAGTCAGCTCTTGTTTTTGTGTTCTTTTATATTTAACGCTGAGTCCCGTGATGTGCAGGTAATATGCTTGAGTATCAGGTCATTGTCGCTCCTGTCATAGCTGCCATTAGATGCGTTTTATCTTACTGGTGTTGACAGTCATGGCAGCAATAATTTTTCCACCCCCACCACTTCAGCCTGACCTGAGTTAATACATTACCATCTAAATCTGCACAACCTGTTTCTGTCTATGGACATAATATCATATTAGTATTTAGGGACAGTAAGTTATTTCTCCAAATTCCAGATTATTAGTGATTTCTACCAAATTCACATGTGAGGTTTTGAAGTTTGGTTGTTTAAGGGGAATTGTCTTGTAATCATGATTTTTAGCCATTAATAAGGGAAGTTTGCCATGCGTAGCCATAGCTTTGATGATAGAAAAATAATAATAATAAAAAAAAATAACAGGAGTTCCAGTCTGACTGATCATACTCATACAGTTTTTAAAAAAAAAATCTCTCAGGTATCACCGGCCGATGGTTTCAGAGTGTCATTGTAATGAACAGTTCTCAGCAAGGGATGAAAAGACAGACTGGGGAAGACCGGCATGCCTTGGCCAATGCCAAGCCACGCTGGGCCCAGTTTTTTCCCATTAGGCACCCTTTCCAAAATACGTGCCCCCTTGTGACTATTGTTCCCCCCGTCTGTCTGTTGGCTGACACAAGCAATAATCCTGACATCTGGCCTGCATCCAGACTCATTACGACACTTGGTGGCATTGATCCTTCCTCTAGAGGTTTCCCCTCCAGAGCTGTATGCTTCTGCTCTCTACTCCTACTGAGCTTTATTTGGCTCCTTGTTACTCTTTTCTCTCTTCCTTTTCCATGCCCCTTACATTGTTTTCATACAGCCGGCTAGTATGGGTAATATGTTGGCTCCATTAATAGATGAAAAGGTGTTGTTATGAAGCCTAATATAACACAGATTAAGAATTATATACTCAGTGAGTATCCGCCCAGTTTCCCATTCTTGTTCCCTTTATTGATGTCGGGGTAGTTGAGCCGTGACACACCTGCAGTTAATGAAATTAGTGCTGAGAAAATGCACAGTGTCCACCAGGGAATATTAAGAGCAGTTCCCACTGAGACATCTGTGGTAGTGGCTGAGTACATTATCCACACAGTGTGGTAGAAACGGAGGAAATGAGTGGGAATGGGGGGGGTAGATCCCATTAATGCTTGTAGAGGGGAAGCTGGGGAAAGGCTATTTTAATAATGGAACCTCCTCCACCTCTCACCCCCAGCTGTAGCGTTGATCTTGTGTGCTACTTTTAAATTTGGTGAAGGCCACAGTTGCAGTTATGGTGCACACAAATGTCAAGCTGGTTTCCATAATTTCTTTAGGTCCCTCAATTGTAAGACCTCTGCATTTTGACATGAAACTGTGCCGATATGAGTTTGGAAGAACTAGGCTCGAGTGGGATTTATGGGCCAGTGTGTCACAACGGTGTTTCTCTGGCTCAACTTCAGCTGATCACTTTTTGGCTCTTGTGCTACTTTTTCTCTTCTAATCCAGTTAGTGTCCAATATGAAGCCTTTAATTGCATCAGGTGTGCGTGAATAGTGGCTGTAGCAAAATCCTGGAGATCAAGTTGCTCCTAAAGATCACTGATAAGAACTAATCTAAACTAACTTGTCATATGACTTTGAAACAACCCTGCTACCAGGTATCTACAGTTAGAATAACACAACATTACATAATCAGATTGGAAAAGAGAGACCACGTTGGCATATATTGCAACCAATTGTTGAGATATCCCACTGTTGCTGTAATTTAAATACAAAACTGTAAGACATTTTGTAGTGGGGATCAAACATTTTTGTTATTTTGGTAAACATATCTGCAGCACATAACAATTCTGTGGTATTTAATTTTACTTGAGGCTGTTTCTCAAATAAGTTAGCCTGTTTGATCTAGATCTACATTTGGCTTTCAAAGCTCTCACTGATGTTTGCCATACCAGTGATGCTATCTGTATGAGCTCACCTGATCAGCCTGGTTTTAAGTTTAAGTAGATGTGTTAGTTGTGGAGGCTACATTTCTTCCATTGTTCTATTTATATTTTATACTCAATTCGGTTAAATATGGCACTTGGACTTGGCCCAGTTGAAAGTCACACTTGAATGCTTAATTTAAAATTAAGTGGGTAGATGTAGACTGTAATAGACGGTATTAGACCAGTAACTCTGTAAATATGAGGTTTTGGGGCATACTCAACAAAACTGCCCCATTTTTTTTACGTTTGCCTTGGAAAATGTAGAAAAAGATCAAGTGTAAAACATCAGAATATTTGCATGTTCAACACAATCCTGCAGTTTTTGTTGTGTTACTCGTGTCCAACCCCTTGTGTCGAAGCTCCAAGGAGAGAGCGAAAGAACTAAGTTAAGCAGTAGCAGTACCGGCTGCAACTGGTGCATTGCAGCACCTGGCCTACCCCAGCACAGAGGCTCCTGCTGCGAGGGCTCATTCAGAACAGTGAGACACAACATCAATCACAGCTGCTCAGCCAGCTCCTCTGGCCCGCTATTTCACACGGCCTTATGCCTTATGCTGCAGTTACCAGCCACGCCAGCCACCTGTTTTCAATTTGTCATTGTCGACGCTAATTCCTTGATCACCAAAGCCTCTTAAAGATTTAGTTTCTTGACTTACTTTGTTTGCTGGCTTTGTTCCTTGGCGGGCAAGCCTTGATCTCTCTTTGGCATATAATCAATTGCTATTGGCATATAATTGAACAGTCTGGACGTTTGAGTATAATTAAACATTGGCGATGTATTAGTTCTGCAACAAAGGAAATTCAGATTTTTGAGGCACTGTATGTATTTTTAGACGGTGTACAGTAGAGAGAGAAAGAGAGAGATGGACATGCTGTGATGCTGCGATTCATGACAGCCGCTTTGACCCCGAGGCCACCAGGGCTCTCCAAGGAAAATCAATCACATAGAGTAAAAATACTGCAGGAAATATTTTCAGTTCCTGTGACATTGATACTGTATTTTGTGGTGACAGCACAGGTGGTTGGATAAACTCATGGTGTTACTCTCTGATGCTGCAATGATGGCACAGTACTGCTCGGAGAACGTCCGCTATACTGAAATTGCCTCATCCAGTCCAGACTCAGTGAGGTAGCGTGCCTTTGAGTCAATGTCCTTTGCCTCACCTTTATTCAGTGCTGTTACTCATTCCCAACCACCTGTCTTCCCAGTGTTACAAGGTGAGCTCTTGGCTGCAAAGTCTGTTTTAGACCTGAGCCTACTGGCATGCAGAGCGGAGGAAAGTTATCTCCTCCAACCACCAAGGTGATGTAGGATCAGTGGATCAACTCTTCAGGAATAGTATGTCATGCTGAGGTGAAACTTGCTGTTACGGTGCTTTCAAACATTTTTCACGTCTTAGATTTATGAGGTCATGTTTCTGTAAATCCTCACCTGGCCCGAAAGTACCTTTTATACTTTTCCTAGGGCTAAATTTAGATCCCATTAAGACACCACTATTCAGAAATTCAATTTCACCCTGTGTCCTATTATGTGTGGAAGATTAAACCCCTGTTGAACCCCTGCTGCATGTTTCTGAAAAGCTTTTTTTTTCAGTTGATCATGGTGAATTCTGGACAAATAATTCTTACATCTCGCTTATTAAATCTTACACATAATAATATTAAAAAACAACCAACCTCCCTTGTGCTTTCTTGCAACAATTTCCCATTGTACACACAGACCATCATTTACCTCAAGGAATCACTAGTAAGCTACATCCCATTGTGGACACTAAGCATCAGTCATATATTGTTCCTTTACCTAAACAGTACATGCAATAATCGCAGGCATCATGGAAGGAAGTTTCCCTACTTAAGCAGTAGGCTCCAGTTTTTAATCTCTAGTTGCAGCACCCTTTTGCCACAACGCTAATCCAATAAACCACCAATGATCTGATGTCTTGCATAACAGGGCCAGGATAGCAAACCCATGTCCCCCCCCCTCCCCAGTGACCAAATGACTACGGGGGGCAGTTATTTTTAGCCCCAGAGCACATGCCAAGGAGAGAAACTATCAGGAGATGATGGTGGGTAGAAGGAAGGTCTGGCAGGCACTCCTCGGTAATCCTCTACACGAAGCTAAGTGGATCATTAAAATAACAAGAGCTGTAATTTAAGATTCAGGGTTTGTGTAACACGAGTGAAAGTGTGGACAGTAAGGTGAGAATAAGAGAGGGCGGGAAAGAGGCAGAGAAAGGTTTTGAGACTGTCAGCCTTCCTCTTTGTTTCCTCTTGACATGACATGAAGGAAACACTGTGGGCAAACAGCGGGGGGCGGGGGCAGCTTGCAACCAGAGTATATCCGGTGGGTGCTCTGGTTACAGTACCTCATGACACTGCATTTTGTTGTTGATGTTTCAAGCAGCTCGCTCCCCCGCCCCTCCCTCCATGTCTCAGAATGGCCCTTCTTTCCATTTTTAAACTCCAGGGTTTATCTGAAGTTGTGGAAGCTATGATCTGCCTGCCCTTACCTCATGACCCCCAACAGCACTACTACTGCATGCTATGGAGGGCCACCCAGCACCCACTGGATCACATGAATGCAACCTGAGAGTCTGGAAATAGTGTTGACTTAAGAGCTTTACAGTAGTGCTCTCTTGGCAGTGCTGATGGCACTAATCTAGACATATCAATTAAAACATGAGGATAGGGAAATGTGAACCTCAGGGACCTTGTTTTTATTATTTCTCCTCTTAGAAATAATATGATCCTTATCAGATCTGTTTCTGGAGATGTGTCAGATGTTTCAGCTTCAAATGTACCTTAGTTTGGTGCAAAATGTGTTTTCTAGGCTGTCCACCTCCAGGCACTGTACTTGTAAACCAAACTTTTATTTAGGGCTACAACTAATGATGATTTCTGAATTTATAAATTGTTTGGCCAATTTTCCATATTTTCAGGCACTTTATAGATCAATTTCTACTTGAAAAATGTCTTCAATGATGAATCGATTGTCAAAATAGTTGCATTGTTAGCTCAAAGACTGAAACCGTTATTTTAAAATATTACCAGGGCCTTATTTCCTTAAAGGGCACCTATATTTTAAGCACATTTTTTTAGGTTTTCAAACTAAGAAATGTGAATGTTATACCAAGTTATCATTTCACTGTGGCTCCTTCCAGATCATCTGAAGTGTCTCTGTAGAGTGCTATTTATTGGTTTACAAATATCTGAAGTGGTATTTAATTAACAACTATACAGCACTAAACTATTGAGGTAGATTGGGCCATGTACACTATGTGTGCAGGTTTTTGAAGAGTCTTACCAGAGCATAAAGAGGAACCCATAATTGTGCTTAAATGTGTGGAGCTGAACTTTCCATCTTCATATCCTCTCTAGTTCTTGTACATCTTTGAGCATCTTTGCGAGTCACTCTTTGTTCAAAAGAGAAATTCTTTAGTGTGTTTCCTATTTCCCATCCCACACTGCAGTAAGCAGCTTCAAGCTAGAGACTTGAGATATTCCTGCAACATCCCTAGACATTCTTTTTTTTTCATGACGCAGCACCCGTGTCCAGCATGGAAAGTAACAGGCCATGGTGTCCATCTCTGATGTTTTAGATATTCCAAAAAGGCACAGAAATGCCTCTTGCCAATCAAAAAAATAAAAATATTTCTGTATTTTTTTTAAATAGAAAAAAAATGCTTTACAGGCATAAACATTTATGTGACCCACATACAGCCCTCATTTGATGTGTTGATTTAACCAACACAGCTCCATCCCACTTGGTTGAACTTGGTGGGAGCAGAGCAGTGCTGCCTCTTCCAGATGGAGATGGAGAGAAAAAGGCTTACTGTTATATTGATTTCTATTTTCCAGCAGCCGTTTGCAGCTTTGTCAGTTCAACATCGTTTTTTAATTAAATGATCAGAGTAATGCGTAATATTTGAGACAGGAATGAATGAGTGCATCTTTTATGCTTTTGTTTCAGGCTTAAAACAAAGTAGAACTGGGTGTCAGCTTTTAGGGTTTTCATTTTCTTAACTTGCACATTCTGTAAATATGACGCTGCAGTGAAGATAAATAGATACTCAGAAATACAGTTGGTCAAAAGCCTTGCATGTGTAATATCCCCTGTGTTGCAGTTATCTCTCACCTCGCCGCTGTAGCTGATCTACAGATAGGATCTATCTACTCTTGCCAGCAGGACGTCACTTCTGGACAGGAAATTCCCAGCTCTAATTACAACACATTATTCAGAGGCAGTCGCCAAATGTTAGCTTTGAGGTATCTCTTAAGTGATCAGACCATGGCCATTTACTGAATTCTTTGGACCTGTTAATTCTTTTTTCTACAAAGGCATTTAACTTTAGCCAGGGTTTTGTTGTAACTGTAACACATTTGTATTCATGCGTGTTGAAACTGAGGACAATCCTAGTGAAATGTGATGTAAATCTATGCACAGACACTGGAGGAACATCAGAATTATTGCTTTCCTCAATTTTGCACACTGTTAACACAACGCAGGTGATTCCCTGTATCATTATATAACAGGTTTTCTCCAAGTTGGCATTTTAGTGCGGAGGTGGTAATGAGAGATTTATTGTCAGTGACATGTCATTTGGCAGAACCCACTGTTATATTTTCCAAAGTACCTTCTCACTCCATTAAGATAATAATTTGAGCATTATACTGCTATCAGATTGTTGCTCCTGATCTGAGGCAAGTGTATCACGTAGATAATTACAAATGTCTCCTCAATGTACTGTGCAGACTACAGTGATTGTAGCCTACTACAATGACTATTACACTGTGTACTCCATCATATATGCAATAAAATTGACATTGTGATGTAATTGAACACAATTTTCAATGCATGACTTATTATTTTGAAAAGTGTTACACTAGGGAAAATGACCTGCATACTTTTATTTTTAATGTATCTGCATAAATTAATCAAATGTTAATATACAAGAAAAATGTGTAATATCTATTTAAGGCCTCTAAAGGTCATCTGCAGTCTCTATAGTTTTCTCTTTGAGTATCTATCTATCTATTGACGTGCCTCTTACCGACTACAAAGACTTCTCTGGGGACACGCACCAACTCAAACACTTCAAAACACCTTTTCATCCTACTTTTGTTTGTGCTCAAGGCAGACTTTCTTATACAGTGTCTTTTCTCCCATGCTGCAGGATATGAAAAGACAGAGGACACGTCAGAAAAGACGTCCCTAGCTGACAAAGAGGACGCCCGACTGATACACCTCAACCAGCCGCAGTTCACCAAGTTTTGCAGCAATCGAGTCAGGTAAGGAGATGGAAATGCACTGAGTAGGGACATATTTATGTTCTGTGCAGTGAATTTGTGATTAAAAAAACTTTGATTAAGAGCTGCAGTGGTCTCAACCATTGCATTATTTATTGAAAGCAAGATGCATTAGGTTAATATAAAATGTCTGAAGTATTTTAGTGTTTTAGATGGAACAGCTGGAACCCTTTTTGGGTCTCAAGTAGCATTAGCACTGTTTGGGTGTTATTCAGTGTGGACTTAATTCTTCGGTCGCATGTCAAACTGTGTGACTACCTGGTGTTTAATCAGAAAGAGTGCAGCACTGCAGAGAATTGATAACTAATGTGAGAAAGATGGGGTTTTTCAAATGAGTTTTGCCAGTCTGGTTTTGTTGGTTAAAAAAAAAAACTTTTATGTTTCCAAGTGTACTTTTAAATTATTATTATTATTATTGTTAAGTTTTATATTTATAGCCTCAGTAGATCAACCCTTGAGTACCACCCAAGCAGCATTATTGCTAGAGGGCTGGTGGTCTGTGTTTCCCCTCAGTAGCCCTTCAAAGTAAAATGCAGAGATTCTTGTCATCTTGTAGGCCTTGTCCCTGTGCATTAATCTGGGTATTGTGCTCCTTGTTGGGAAACAAAGTGCTGTTTACTCTCGGTGTTGCCGCAATGGTGCCTAAGAATGGAAATACACAATGATACGCTGTACTATATAACCAAATTAACTAACCCTAACTTAAAAAAATCAGATATATACTCTTTTAGATTCACAGCTGCGGAGAGATGCTAGAGTGAGGGGGCTGCCCTCCTGAAGCGCCCCAAGCAGGTTTTGGGGTTCAGGTGCCTTGCTCAAGGGCACCTCGGCAGGTGCTCAGGAGGTGAACTGGCACCTCTTCAGCCACCAGTCCACACTCCATGAAGACTTGGTCTGTGAGAAGTTGTCTTCTCGCAAGGATTTTGCTGTATGCAGCTATTTTTGACTTGGTAATGGCAACCCAGAGGCCATTAGTGCTTCTCATGGTGACCTGCAGCATAACTTGCCACTTTGCCTTTAACCCTACATTTAACCTTCAGAGTCATAAGCAAAACAGTTGAATTAAATCACGCCTTGAATGTGTAGCTGCTTCTTAAATGTCAGCCTGGGGACAAAAGGCAATATTGTAAATTCAAAATCTATTTTAAGGGCCTAGTGAGCATATGCTGTCTTGTAGAAAAAACATTTAAGATACATTTAAGAAATCCCACCCTTCTCTGGTGTGACAGCAAAGCAGTAAGTAAATAGACTTGTCTACAATACATCTTAAAAATCTTGTGTTTAACCTTCTTAAGATGACTGAAGATGCCCTGTAGTTAAAGCTGTTTACAGTGCAGTGGGTCTGATGTGATGAACGACCATGACAGCGCCCTCAGCCATATGATATTTGATAAGTACCTGCAAGATTTGTATCACCAGCGGTGCCTTAGTCCAGATATACCAGACTGGCCCTTTTTATCCAGTGGTTCCTCTTGGAGGAGTGCAGTGCTTTTAGCATTAAAGGTCAGGCTTGTTGGGTCAGGCCGTCCTCTGTCAAGGAATATTACTGTTAGCATTCCTGCTGCATGAGCAGCTTGAGATATGTATGTGCTTACACTGACACAGCTATAAACTGAACAGGAATAATAAATGAAAAATGCAAGTGTGCTTATGGTTATGGCCATTTGTTAGGTCAGCTTCATGTATTGACAATAACAGACGCAAGCAGAAAAGAAAAATGCAAAATATCAGTTTGTTTCCTTAAATTACTCAACTGTAATAAAATAGATGCTGATTCTACCGCTAGTTGCTTTTACAAGCTCCTTTTATAGTTAGTTGGGTAGACATCACATATTGCCAATCATATTTTTAGTTTTACTTTTACTTTGCTTAATAATTTTGAACAATAATTATTAATCTTATTACATTATGAACCTGTTTGGAGTACCAGATGGTTGAATTTGAATTTGTTCCATTGGAGAAGTTTAGTTAATGTGGCCTTTGCTGTGAAAGAGCACCTCTGCATATTTAAAAAAGAAAAGTGTATAAAATTTTTGTGACCTTACTGGAGGTGGTCATTAATTCAGTGGATGACCTCACTGAAAAATAAGACAAATATCACATCAACACACAAATATTGTGGTCAAAATAAGAATGATAACATGATTAAGACTAATTAGACCCAATTTTCATCTTTTTGTCTTTTTATTTTTGACAACACACACCAGTTTTATATAAATGAACAGAAGTTTGAATGCTTGCAGCACTGTTTTTACAGATTACAACAGACTATTCTCTGAGAACACAGTGAGCTGGAGAGCAGCTTGCATGCTCATGCCTTTTCAAGCTGCATTTGTTTCAGACCCTCCACTTTCAGATCTGATTTTAATTCATCCAAGTAGTGTCTTGTCAAATGATCTCAGAGGTTTTAAGTGCTGCTGCATTGTTTAAGTGCCTTTGTCCTTGTGGTTTCTGAATTCCAAATGTGCCCAACGTTCGCCCCCAAGCCTTGAAGGCACAACGGGCAGTTCTAAAGATCTAATTTGTTCAAGAGGATTGGTTGCTGTCTCAAAATGACCTGTGGAGGCGCTTGCAGGAGCAGGGTCTGTGATAAATGGCAAATCTAATCTTACAAGCAGACAGAAAGCGCTTTCACAGGTTTCTTGCTTTTACCTGCTCTCGTTCACCCTCTGCAGCATCGCTACCTGCAGAATATGTCACTGCTCTGTACATACATGTGACTCACCATTACGCATGAGCGTTGCTCATTCAGCTGAGCCGGTCACTGGCAGATCTGGTTGTAATGTAAAGATGATTACTGGCAGAGATGTTGACTTGTTCGCTGACAAACAGGAGTGGCAGTACAAACCATTTTACTTGCTCTGTATCCATGAAATGCTGGTATCGTATGTCTTGTTTGGAAAATTAGGAACAACAGAGACACGCATAGACATAGACAAACAGAGACACAACCACACAATGACCCACACACACAACCACTCATGAAATTATTGTCAGAGCAGTATCCCTTAATTTGTCTTAATCACATGAACTACACATTTCACCTTCACTTAAACTCCCAATTTGTTGAGGGCCTTGTTAAATCATTATGACCAAACTACTCATTTTAATGACATGCCATAATTAAACACTAAACTGTGCACACATAACAAAAATCACAGTTAACGGGTGAGTGGCAGCACTACATGTACAAAATGAAACAGGAACAGATACAGGTGCACCTAGACAGGATATTTAACAGGAGCTTGTTCTTCCATAGAAGTTACTGGTCCAGCCAGTTGCAACTGAATGCAAACTCTATGTGCAGCTGTGTTTGCAGACAAAATAAGTTGGACAACGAGAGACCTATATTATCATCCTTTATGCCAAGTCAGACGTTATCTAACCACCTGTCTGACCATACAATCACACATTGACATTTTGTGCATGTTTTTGTGTATTTAAACCACAAAGAAGATTTCGCACATGAACTGTCTGAACTGACATCAGTTGTGTGAAGCGTCAGTGGTTAGATGAAGGCCTTGGTGGATTTGATTATCACTTTTGTGGTTGAATATATGCTGCTAACACCTGCTGACCTTCAGCAGGCAGAGATTGACTACCTAAGCAGAAGGTGCCCTACATAGGAGGTTTTATATGCTAGCTTTATTTCATCAAATTTCAGCTTGAAAACTTTTTGATGCTGAACCTTTGTAATTGTAATTATAATATTTGTAATCTGTTGCTGTTGAAGGTTTGTTTACATTGAGTAAACATGTTTATTAAGCAAAACCCATGATTTCAGTTATGATAAGTTGACAAATGCAAAGATGCTCTCTTTGAATGAAATGTGTGTGTGTGTGTGTGTGTTTTGTTTTCTTGAGTTCAAGCTTTACTGGTCTGGTAATGGTCTTAATCTGGCAACAGCTGGTTAACATTTGTTTCTATTTGCGGCCTCTGGCAGCCCACGCAGAGTCAGCTGTGGCCTGTGGGGAGGGTCACGACCCAGTCATCTAAACAACATAATCTGCTGTCATTACCAATCATGGAAGTGTAGCGAGTCATGGTGCAGAGCATCTTCTTAACCTGTTGGCTCTCTCCCCATGTGTGTTGACATGTAACGTCAGCGGCCTTCACCTTTTAGGAGAAAAAAACATGACGTGATCAGAGTCACATTTTGAGCAATCTGATCGTAATTTTCATTTAAATCAACCTTAAATGTTTTCATATTATGTGGAAAATTGGTATTTCAGGATTTTTTTTCTGTTTTGTTAGAAAAGCTGTGATGTGACTTCAAGGTGAAAACTGTCCCAACAAAACATTTAATGACATGTCAACAGCTGTTTAACTTTAACAAATCTAGTTTTATTTTTTAAAACAATCCAAAATAGACAATCGTAATGACAAATGACCTTTCTGCTGTGAAAAAGTGTTGATAGATAGCGCTGAAAGTTCTTGTGATCGGTGTTGTGTGACTATAATCTGGGTATCTGCGAGTGAATGGAGGAAGTGCTTCTCCCGTATCGTCTTGATCCTCCGAATGCTGCCAGGAAATAAAAAGTAAGATCCATAATCTTCCATTAAGCAGAGTGTTAAATGAGCTCTTTATCCTGGCCTGCGTCAGTGGAGGAACTAATATAATGTACAGGAGGAACCAGAGAGCAGCATCCTTTACAGAACAAACCATGACATCAGAAGTAAGGATGGAGTGAAGAAAATAAAAGCGATGAGCAGAAAGAGAGAGAGAATCTCGAAGAGAGACAAATATAAAGAAAGAGAAAAAAGATGAAGCCATGGCCTTTAGGTGAGCCACTGTTTCTTCGTATCTCTAGAGATAAGCTGAGGCGGTAACTATGCATTAACAATACCAGGCGCTCCCTCTAATACCCATCGGGGTATCTTGCACTTAATATTAAAGCTCTCATGGTATTGTCATGAGTTTTGTATGATGTATGAATTATTTCACAACAGGTGATCTAAGTGATCTAATTACATCTACATCAGAGCTAATCCAGGGAAACAGAAACCACACTAGTTTCTCCCACTTTTCTTTCTTTTGGAAATTAGAGAAAATATGACAATAATAGCCTGACATGAGTCTGTACTATGTCACACACTCTCTCTATCACTGTCATACTGAATATTTGTTTGCTTTAACTTCAGTCACTCAAACATACTTCCTGGTTTATGCAAATCTCACTCAGCTTTCCCCTTGGCTTTTCTGTTTACGATGGCAAACATTGAGCTTCCTCCTTCCTCTTGGACAATGATAAACAACACACACGATATCCTGCTCAGATACAAAGTAAAGTTTTCAAAGTAAAATATTTTAATGTGATAAATCCAGTGATTAAATTTTAACAATTTCAAATTAATATGATTAGGCTCTGCATCCATATTATTCTGCTCTATCAGTAATGACAAAAATGTAAATGTATTTTTTAACGTGGCTCAGTAAATCTGTGTTTTTACAGGTGACCCAGAGATTATGATTACGATTTTCTTTCCTGAGAAACTGAGATAGACTAGCAGTAGACTAGACTAAAGGCTAGACTTTGTTAAATGAGACAAAGCCGGTCCTTTCTTGACCCTTGTTCTGACAAGGCTCTTCATCAAGCTTCTCTGCGAGGCTGGTATTACATTGTACTGCTGTCAGAACAATGCCCTGCTCTTACTCACTCGCCTTCACTCTGTCCCTCTCGCTCACCGTGGACAGCTCCACTGTACCAGGATGACAGCGAATGCAGAACTCCTCTTTTATCATCTTAGTTCAGTGCTCGCCCAGTTTTCCATAACTTTACATTTTGCCGGTGGACGCGTCACAAGTGAAAAATGCTGAAAACATGTCTTGTTGGACGTGATTCAGTCAACAGGAATAAAATGGTGATATTACTAATGTTAACCTCCATATGCTTAACCCCCCCCCCCCCCGAGTTGAGCTGGAGGCTACACTCTCTGATATCCTGCTTGTGTATGTGTGACAGCTTTTTTTTTTTTGTGTGTGTGTGAGTAAGCAAACCATTGCCTCTGGCTCGGCATACATCATGGCATATATGTTCTCCCAAAGTGGCTGCTCTGACTGGCCCTTTAACGCAGCTGTAAATCAGACTGCTGGAGGTCTGACTCTCAGGCTGTTGAGGGCTCTGCCAGTGTCGGTATACCACCAACTCCCCCCCTCCTCCAGCACCACTGCAGCACAGGCAACATAGCTCACGTCTGCCAGGAGCTTTTTACATCCCCCCCCCAACCTTCTGCCAGCTCTCTTCTTCTTCCAAATTACTCTTTATGATCACAGAGTCCATTGGTCTCTGCTGTTCATCACTCTCGCACACAAACACAGACAGCCCCTGCAACAGGAAGGACTTTCTTTAATGGGTGGGGGCGGTGGCAAGGAATTGGTTACTTTGAATATTTTTTTTATGCATTTTGGATGTCAATAGTCTGCAAATGACTGCTCAGGGTCTGAGATCTAACCATTTGTTTCTCTCTCTCTCTCTCTTGCTCACTCATTCTCCACCCGTGGCCTTGTTTTGCTGCTTGATGCGCTCTTCAGCACGGCCAAATATAATGTCATCACCTTCCTCCCCCGGTTCCTCTACTCACAGTTCAGGAGGGCAGCCAATGCCTTCTTTCTCTTCATTGCACTCTTGCAGGTAAGATGTGGGGTTGTTTTGGGTTTCTGTGACATATGTTTTACATACAATTTAACTGGAAAAACCACCTTCTTAATGTCAAATCACTGCTCTAAGCTTCAACCTTTCCTGTGTTCCCATTGGTGTGCCAGTGTGTTTATTTTTTTACTGTTTGCCTTGACCTAGACTTCATCTCCAAAGGTCATGTCTGCAATTTCATATACACACAAACAAGCTCACTCACACAAACACACAGACACAGTACTTTATATAGCCTGATAATGAATAATACATGTAATACTATGTGTGCCTTCTCTTAAAGGAGACTAGATTAGCCTGTAGGCTCAACACAATATACTGCATATTACATGTCTTGGAAATGCATGAGGTGCTGTGGATGTCACTGCACCTCCACTGACATCACACTGCCGTGAGGAAACTGCACAGTGCTTTACTTACTGTAACATGGGACCCTCAGAAAGGCCCAGTTGATGAGTGAAAAGCAGAGGGGATGTGAAAGTCTTTAGCTTCTCCAGCAGAGAGTTTCAGTGTTTAGCTGACAGCTACAACAGCTATAGATTTTAACAGTGCTTTCACTGTTATGATTGATAAATACGAGCAGAACAAAGACTTTCCTGCCCTGAGTAAGTTTGGTGTGGTTTTCCTGCACACTGTAGGTCAATATGAATCCCTTTTAAGAACACTTAAAGCCTCAACCAACAATCATCGCTACATGATTCAAAAGAGCCCAAATCCTTGTCTCAGGTGTTCAAAGCCTCACAGAAAAGATTAAATAATGAGAGAAGGAACTCCGATTCTGTCCATAATTCGCGCCGACAGACTTCCCTTCATTAGTGAGAGCTTTGAGGATGGGAAAGGGCTCTATCCAGTGACCTTGAAGTAGCTGCTTTGAAAAGCAGCCAGTGTGAATCTTCATTACCTGCCCTGTCGATGCTGCGACCTTGAATAAAACATCTATGGAGACGAGGGAGACGAGAGATCTATTTCGTTCAAGTTTCCTTCAAGCAGTATAGCAGTGACTGTCTCTCGTGGCCCTTGCTTTGGCTTTAATTATGCTGGTATTCGACTGTACATTTTAAAAGACTTAAAATAGCCAAATAATTAAACATACACTGGTAAGCAGTACATTATAATAGTACTAAGAAAGTTGCGCTTCATATACATGTTCAAGTTTTGAGTTTGCAGTGTTTAGCGAAGGGCAGCATTTTCTAATGGCCACTGCTGTCCTTTGAAAACCTGCAAGCACATGTAGAAGATGAAGAATTACTTCATGAATCCCTTTTCAGGAAATACATTTTTCATTCCATTTTTTCCCCAATCACACACATAGACCTGAAATACAAACAAGTGCACACCATAGATCCATGGACATTCAACTGTGGGAGAGATGGTAGAGTGATGGGGCTGCTACGTAACTGCGTCCTCAAGCAGTTAAGGGTTTGATGCCCTGGTCTGGATTTGAACAAGCCACCCTCCAGTCCCCAAGCCAAGTAGCCAAGTCCCTAGTACTCTGAATTGTAAAGTTATGCAATATTCTTATCTCATCTGAAACAGAATTGCCAAGATTTTACTTAATTCTCCCTTATTATGTGTCTTTCAGCAAATCCCAGATGTGTCTCCCACTGGTCGCTGGACCACGTTGGTGCCGCTGCTCTTCATCCTAGTGGTTGCTGCAGTCAAGGAGATCATTGAGGATCTGGTAAAAAAAAATCACAGATATTATTTGATACAAGTCAGAACACTGTCAGAATATCTCAATTTCTGTGAGAAAGGTTGACTTATATTTTTAAAAAGCACTGAAAACGTTTTATTGCTCACAGTATTTCATTAAGAGCTTGTTAGATTTCCATACAAAAGTGTTTTTCACAAGATGTCTTCTTAAGTAATGTTACCTGTGAGCCATCATCTGGCCTAGAAAAAATGAAGACATCAGTCAAACCCTAATTTAAAAAAAAAATCACACAGTCAAGAAGTATAAAAGTGCAATAAATAGACCTTTAAAAGGCCCAATTTGCATTTATTTTCAAGCAACCTTTGGATCCCAGTCACAGTCATCGTGGTTCTCAGTGATTGCAGGCAGTATGGAGTGAGACTGTCCCTTTATAGAGAGTGTGGGCTTTTGCTTTGTCTTGTTACTGTACAGCATGTCCTCTGAGTGCTGCACTGTGGAGGCAGAGAGGAGGCACTGACGGTTATATGACCACAGCAGGACACTCCCCAACATATAGATGTGCCATCAGACACAGACATGCATACACACTCGCTCGTTTCCGAGGTCACAGCTGTGCCTACTGCACCCACAGTACCCATTCAGTCAATTAACCCAGATACCAAATGCTCATGCACAAAGGCAGTTAGTCCTAACAAAACAAAACAACTGTCTGCCCCTCGAGCGACTCAGAACTGTTGGACAGATGCACGAAAAAAGATGTTACGCAATTTATTTTGTATGAAAGGTTGATTTCAGTAGTATTTTGTTTTGGTTCAACCTTTTTCTTCTATGAATCCTTGTTTGCTGGGAAGTTAAAAGGCTTCAAAGTGCTGTTTGCTGAGTTGGCGAGTAATCCACTCAAGCCCGTCTGAACTAAGTGAGGGAATGTTGCATTCTACTGTATTGCAGTGACCCTGCAATGCGATCCTCTATGCAGGTCCCAGTGGGCAGATACTATTAGCTTCTATCTCGTGCTGAAGGGACCAGCGCAGCACTTTTTCCCTCGGCCTGTTGTGAAAAACATGGGAACGGAGTGGTGATGACTCTGTCTTTATTGCTGAAGGTCACCTGCGCACACGTCTGTTCCCTGTACCGCGCTGTCCCTCACAAGTTGACCCGACAGGGCAACATCGACCCCTAACTTCATGAATCATGCACTACGGACACAAACACACTCTGCACGGCACAGTATCGTACCTTGTTGTTGGCCGCCTCTGCTGTGGCAGATTCAGGCTGTTTTTATTCCGAGCGGTTCAACTATCTTTCGGCTTAACTGAAATCTAATACTGTGAGTCACGAGCTGCAGAGTATTTCACAACAGTGCGTGGTGCACTTTTACACAGTAACACAGTTTCTTATTACTCTTAAGTTTCCAGCCGCACTAATATAAAAACAGCAGTTACTGCCCTTGTGTGGTCAAAACTCCTTCACTGCTGCTCGCTGTCTCATGAGGTCTGTGTTGGAGCTATATTAGCAGGTTAATCAAGGTAACATTGCAGATGCTCTACCCTTTTATCTTTGGCTGCTTTCATTTTTTCCCCCTCCTCTGTGGCTGAGGTCTACAGAGGCCTGATACTGCAGTATTTACGTATAACCTGTGCACACCACTCGCCCTCCGCTGCACTGTGATTACACACATCAGCCAAATACAGCACATCTCCTTTCCTCAGCGTCCGCCAGGACAGAGGGAGTGAGACAGGAGGACACAGAGACAGTACGAGAGGGGAAAGTCGTGGAGTATCTGAAACAAATACTGAAAATAAAAATAGGGTCTGTGCAGCCAGAGCGTATAGAGGGGATGAATGAAATTGGCTGATGGTCCTTGTAGAGAGGATGATGAATGAGCTTTGTAAAGGTCTCTACTAGCAAACTTTTATTTTCTTGGCATAGTGTGGCTAGTAAAAGGTTGAAGCCACGTGACATGGCCAGCCTATTCATTAGACATTTCAGCATGTTGCAGGGATGTTATAGCAAATTAGATTCAGTCTGTGGGAAAAAAAAGAAGTCATATAAGTAGATGGCAGAGAGGAAAAGAGTGGAAGTGTAAGAAGGAATATAAAAGCACATAGACCTTTATTTAAGCGGCTGGATGGAATAAAAGTATTTATTCAATACTTTAAATTGGTTGTTGTTCAGAGGCACTGTATAATACAGGCTTTGATATGATCGGATAGCAGCAGCTGTGGCTTCAGACAGATGTTTTTGTGACTGTGACGTTGTTAGTTAGAGTCCGCAGGTCTTCAGAGAAAAATCTGGCCAAGGAGAGTGAATACCTCTCCTCCTCCATTAGCAGCTGTGTTTCGATGCACTTCATCCACTTCACCTTCAGCTGCTCTGGTTTCTCAGCGAGCAGCAGCCAGAAGACTTTTTTTTTTGCTCCTGAAATGTACAGTACAGTGTGCCAAATTACCCAAATTAGCTTTAAATTGAATTAGAATTATACCAAATTAGTATGGATCTTCAAAGTAAACAGATTATTAGCAGGGATGTGAGTGGATGTTGTCCTCTCCTCGCTAATCAAGTGCGGCACTCATCGCTTTTAGCGGGCTGCATTTAAAAAAAAAAAAAACAAAATTTATGTGAGACGGGACTCAGCAACACATTATTACTCAGCGTGATGCTAGTTGACAAGCTGTCCCTTGGAATCAGCTGTTGAAGTCACAGTTGATTGCATGACTGTTCAGCAGACAAGAGGGACATGAGAGGAAGTTATACTGCTGATTTGTTTTTTCATGTGGTCGCTTGCAGCACATAAAGAAAAGTTAGTTTAGTTTGTGTTTGCATGCTGCTCTAATGTGAAATATTGTTTGATTAAGAGTGGTATACCACAGCATTTTTGGTGCATTAATGTTGTAGTAGATACACACAACAAAAGGAGACACTGAGTCTAACATTGATTGATATTTCCTTTTGATTTAAAGTTTTCATAATTAATGTTTCATATTTTGTGACTTTGTTTTCTGTGGCATTAACTGTAAGCTTTATATCACAGCTTTAATCCTACTTGATTTTTACTTCTTCATGATGATGATCACCACCCAACAACAGCTACAGTTTTAGTAGTACTTTCACTGTTATGGTTGAAAATACTAGCAGAACAAAGACTTCCCTGCCCTGAGGTAGTTTGCTGTGGTTTTCCTGCACACTGTAGGTCAACACGAATCCATTTTAAGTCACAGTTGATTGCATGACTCACCACGAGTTTTATTCATTTAGTAGCTTTCCTGAGGCTTTCCATCTCATCACATGATCTTCATTGGCACATTGAGTTTGCCCTGTTGTTTTATATGTCAGTCCTCTCAACCATCTGTGGAAGTTGAGGCATCACGCCATATAATACCTGTGCAATGTTTGGATTAATCAGATGTATTAGTGTCAGTATTACTACTAGCAGACATTATATTATACTGTATATACAATATAAATACATATCTCAAAGCAATGACAAAACCTCCACCGGCAACCAAACTACTTTTTGCCATGATGTCATTCTCCTCTTGTCCAGTATCCGCTGAAAAATAGTTTTGATGTGCACACTTTCTATCCACTTAACAGAGTTACACATAGAGTAACAAGGTTAGGGGGCTTCTTATTGGAGCTACTGGTGCAAAAACTCACGGCACTGAAGGGGGCTGTTGGACAAAGGCATTGCTCAAATACCATGCTGCATTATATGAATCTATGCATTACTAAGTGAGAATATACCGGTGAGAATATTCACACACACTCTGCAGTCAGTGCAAAGGTGTTATCTTTCAGCTTGTAACTTGCACCTCCCCCTCTATCACTGTACTAAGTGCTGCCAAACTGTGTCAGCCTCTTCAGGACACTTCCCTCCTGTAAAAGAGGAGTTTAAGGTCTTGTGATCTTTATATGATTAGTTTCTTTTCTCCCATGTTATCTGTAAATATAACAATGATTTCTCACTCAGGGATAGTGCTTTACCTGGAGAACAGGCACTTATTTGGTTTTCACCATTACTGTTTAATTCATGTATATTAGAAGATAATGCACATGAATATTATTCTTTCTTTCTCTGCAGAAACGTCACAATGCTGACAGTGTTGTCAACAAAAAGGAATGTCAAGGTATTGAAAACCATTTTTTCATCCAATTTTTGAATAGGAGAGCCAATGTGTTGTTTTACTAGTTTACTGTATTTAAAGTAATAGTATTCCCAGAAGGAAAGTACGCCTTAATAAAAACAAGAATGTCTGCATCATCATGTTGTTTGTAACAACTCTCTCTGCCTCTTATTCTTTTCTGTCCTTTACTTCCTCTTTCTCTCTTACTGTTACTTCCTCCATCTCTCTCATTACGCACCGCAGTATTGAGGAATGGTGCCTGGGAGATTGTGCACTGGGAGAAGGTATGTACTCGCAGTGTGTCACGAGTGGTCATTGTTAACTAGTTCACGTTTTTCATCTGTTTTCATCTCTTGCTGAAAACAGAACATTCATTCTACCAGTTTGTATTGTGCTGTTGTTAGCCGGAGAAATGTCACACATACTGTACACACACACACGTGCATACACGTACACACACACACACACACACTGACACCCTGACCCCTCTAGTATCCAGCCACTAATTAATCCAGTGTTTCCATGTGGACGGCCATTAGAAGGCGACGCTGGAGGACAAAGAGAAGCTTCACTGTTTCACTATTTTATCACTGTGGCTAGAACAATTTGCCTAAAAGCAGAGGGTGTGAGGAAAAATATGATATAGATTTGGACTGTTTAATAGCTGGTAATATTGCCTCATCCGTTAAAAGGTACATTCAGCATGTAGCAGTGCAGTACGAGCTAAATCTGTCCTCGTGCTAACGTGGATATCAAAGAGACAAGAAATAAAAATGGATTTATTACATGAAGTATCTGTTAATTTGTTCTCGAGAGCCGAATTAACAGCAGGAGACATAAAATCTGTGCAAACACATTGCCATCTCAACTCCTTGGCTCATAATATTGTCTCTTATTACAGCAACAAAAATGTATTAAGATGAATACAAAATAGACAAATGGATGGTTTTGTGCTATTTTATTTTATCTATTTATTTTATGCTAAGTTATTGAAAAGCAACTTGCTAAATAAAACAAGGATATGTGATAGTGCAGTAGGGCTTTAGGATGCAAGATTAAATCAAATGAAACTTTTCAAAAGGCCTTTTCTGCATCAGAGTGATGTGACAGCACAGCACAGAGTTTCTGTTCACTAACGAAATATTGGCTCCATGCATCGACTTGTTTCCTGCAGGGACAAAAAATCACTGTGTTTCTTGCTTGTATGTGAATGTCCCTCCCCCCTTAAACACACAGAAATCCCCTCTAAAAATGGTAGTTTTAAATAATTGATGCTTTTTACATCTTCATCATGCATATTGTAAAAGGGGCTTCTCTTGCCCAAATTTCTGTCTGGTCTACAAGTTCCTTTAACTCTTTCTGGGCAGCTTGAATCAGGCCAAAATTATATATTATGATTTTAATACTTGTTTAATAATTGTTTATTCTTACAGCCCATGCATTTTATGTAATTCATTTTTTTATACCCTAGAAAACTGAAAAGTGTTTGTTTATAGCTTATCCTTTACTCATAAATAAATGTGTTGCTTGGCTTTATGTTCTCACAATTGTGATATGAGACATGATAAAACTGACTTTTAGTGAGTAGTTTTAAAGACAGCTCCTATCTGTTAAAACCTACTTACTTTTCACATCTTTTTTCTGTGAGACAAAAGAAAATATAATCTTCTTTGTCTTCTTGTCTTTAAACCTTTAATTGTGTAATCAATAAGCATTTAGATGGCTTCTTTTTGTGCTATTACTGCCATTGATCTTAAATAATTTTTAATTTAAGATATTCTTTTTTTATTGCAATCAGTGGCTAAAGAAATAGACATTTAGGCAGGAATGCAACAGAGCTTTTGTGCAGGTACGAGGAGAGTGGTGTTGGCTCATTCTTTTATAGCAGTTTTTCTCATTGAAAATGTTGATAAATACATTTTGTTCTCTTGAAGTTGCCGAACGAACGAATATGCTGAGTGGCTACACCTGTTATGTGAAGTTCAGCAGTAATAGAAAAAGGACTCCAGCTGTTTCTTCAGTGTGTCTTCTCCTCAGTATTTTACAGTGCTTACTGCTTTAATGTACTTAACTTTTTTTCCCCTCACCAGCTGTGCATTTCTGCTCCTGATGTAGAAAGTCATGTTTCCATTTGTACTGTTTTTGTAGGCAGTGCACAGCAGTAACCAGTTTATTTTCACAGGTTGAGGTGGGCGATATTATTAGAGTAAATGGCAGTGATTTCGTTCCCGCGGATGCTGTCATTTTATCGTCCAGGTATAGGAGCCCACCCTGCTGCCAGACTGTGGGGAACTTCTCCCTCCTTTCCCCCTTTCTGATTTTTGCTCTCTCTCTGCTCTCCCTAAAGATGTGATGGTTAAAAAATACAGTGAGACGATATTGTCAAAGTGGCTTAAAATCTTTCTTTTTAAAATCTGAATTCTGAATTTCGTAAACGTAAGAAGTCCAGTAAAGGTATGCAATGCTGTGTATCTTGTTGTGGCAGCCATCATTTCTTTAGGTGGGACAGTGGAAATGTGATTTTGGATTAGAACTGATCAATCATGTCAGCATAAACCTACCTACCTCATTCACCTTTTCAAAAAACCATTTGGACCTGCGATGGATGGGGCTTACAGCAGAGTTCAAATTGATCACAAATTATATTCAAATTCCTCTAAAAATACAGAGTACACAGTTTGTTTTCAAAAAAAATTTTTTTTTCAGCGACAATTCTTTTTGTTTAAAACTTAAATCTCTGAGCCATTTTATTATCAATTTTGCAGTATCATGACTTCATTAATGGTTTTGTGAAAAGGAGAACAGATGACCAACCATCAGGACCGATCATTGGGCTCTTCTCATCTCCCTGAAACTGAAACAGTTGTCTCTCTCCCCTTATGTGTTTGCTGTTTTCGTCTGTCTGTGTTTTCTTTTTTTTATCCTCTCCATCCCCCCTTTTTCTTTTTTTTCCCTCCCCCTCTCATCCTCTCCTCTCCTGCCCCCCCTGCGCGAACAACTGCCACACTGTCTCTCTCTCGCCCCCTGCTGGTGTGTGGTTGGTAATATCAGGTGGCTGTTGGGGAAGTAGTCAGAGCGGCAAATGGGGATCACCTCCCGGCTGACCTCGTCATACTGTCGTCCAGGTCAGGAAACCAGCAACATTACCAACAAAACAGCGGTGGGAGAGATAGGGGCTGCGTGCACCAACTGGGATGAGACATTTTAGCTCCTCTCTCACTCCTGAAACAATATTTGCGTCTCCATGCTTGGGGGAAGGAAGGGACCTGTGATTATTCCGGCAACAACCACTTACTGGAGTGCCACAGTCAATGACCACCACGTTCCTCCCCTTATTTTTTTTCTACTTTTCCTCTACTTTGTGGTTTGGCAGCCCCTCGACTGTCTGTTTATACAGTCATTTTATTATGTTGTATTCTGTATTACAACATAAAATGTGCAGTAGGTTCTTTTCAATGTTTGGCCAAAACTTCTTCTTTCTTTTTTTTTTTAATGGGGGTGTGTGAATATATTTGACTTATTCTTGCCCTTGCATGGCTTGTATGGTACCCTGAATGCAACAGTTTAATTTGGTATGACATTTTGCATGCGGTCATGTTCCAAGATGTTGAAAAGCATCTTGGAATTATAGTTCTGCAAACTTACCACAACATGTTACTGCCATTTGATCGAGCTTAGGTGTAGTTCAGTAGTTCACAATCAGTATCTAACTGTTTTATGAGCTGTAGAATTCACTTCCTGGCCATTGTAGCAGATGTCTGCTCATTTCCATTAAACAAAGCTCCCATTTGTCGGCTAATAGCAGCAGATTTTAAACATCTCATTGATTGTGGTTGGGCTTCAGTGTCCACATCTCTTTTTTTGATTTTCCCTTCCACCCTGTGGTTGTTTGGACCAGCCTTTGGTATGAATAAATCACTCTATTAACCAGAGACCTAGCTCACCTTAAGCACCGGCATGCTCTAACTCTCTGTCCCTGTGCCCAGAGTCTGTCAGAGGCCCATTTGTCTGCTCTGTTTGTTGTGCTCGGCATGCCTGCTTGCCTGTGTCACCCTACTCTGGTGTTTCCTCTCTCTCCACTCTCTGTCCCTTTGGAGTGTGTTTTAGCTTTACCTGAAAGACAGTTAAAATCCGGGGTAGCAGCAAACAAAGATGTTATGTCTGCATTAAGCATATTTACTGTACATTGATGGGGTAACTTCCACTCAATAAAACTTGCTGACATGCAGCATCTTTGTTTGCAGTATTCTAGTCTTAGATAAATGTTGTGTTGTGGATGCTTTTTAAAATTAGTTTTACTTTATAAATACTTCAAACTGACTTGAAATTTACATAGAAATTGATTATATTAATATACAACATTACATAAAATTAATACTCATGTAAAATAATTAAGAGCTGAGGTGATACAGTTTACTTTATATACTATAATATATGATTGAATAGGACCCTTGTATCTAAATATATAAGCATCTATATCCTCTTTTTCCGCAACAGTGAACCACAGGGTATGTGCTACATTGAAACATCTAACTTGGATGGAGAAACAAACCTTAAAATCAGACAGGTGATTGTCTTTCTTTGTAAAATTAACTCTCCATACACAGACAGATGAAAAGCAGAAACACTGACAGCTTTAATGCTTCTGTAACTACACCAACAGGGTCTCCAAGTGACTGCAGACATAAAGGACATTGACAGCCTGATGCGTCTCTCCGGGCGAATGGAGTGCGAGAGCCCAAACCGCCATCTGTACGAGTTTGTCGGGAACATCCGCCTGGATGGACACAGGTGGGCTCAGTTGCAGAGCTCCGTGTCTGGCTCTCTGCCCCTCTTAACGACTCAATAGCCCATTATCCAGGAGCAGAGCCAGTATCAGTGCATTATGAGGTTTTAGGGATTATTTAATCTTTCTGATGAATAAATGCAAGCACCTGCTTCAGTGATATTAAATTTAATTTGTTTGGAGGCTTTGCCATTGTAAGGAAAATGCATTATATGCTGTGTGCCTGTTCAAAGTTTTGGACAATAAAGCTCTCCTGAATAAGTATTGTTACTGGGAGCTATACTTGACTTTTAGTTGGTTTATAGTTTTATGGCTGTATTTTTATTGATAGAAATTTTTTGTCCATTATTCAGTTTTACCAGCGTATAACCTGAGACATCCAATTTTTAAGACTTGGATACATGTCTAAATGGTTTACATGTTATTGATTTGAACAAACCTTTCACAGCTTCACAAAATACTAATGACCTAGTTTGTATTGCTGTGTAATGTCTGTCCTGTCAGGATAGATTACTTAGTTGTAATATTTGTTGTTGGCTATGTTTAGTATTGGCATATCTACCAATGAAGAATCAGGAAGGTTTGTGCTGAATGAAGTGATGAAAGGTAAGGTCAGCACCCATTGATTTAGGGTGACACTGGAAGGCTTCCAGTCAGTTGATATCATGAAAACTTCTTTAGATTGTTCAATATGTCAGCTAAAATATTCAATAAATAGCTTGACCTTGTTAATATACGTAAGAATGTAAGAATATGAATGTACTGATGGTAGTGATGTCTCTCACTACAGCACAGTACCACTGGGTCCAGACCAGATCTTACTGAGAGGAGCTCAGCTGAGGAACACTCAGTGGGTGCATGGTGTAGTGGTCTACACTGGACATGACACAAAGCTCATGCAGGTGAAGCATATTTGCATTTACAAAAATAAATAATGCTCCTTAATTTATTTATTAATACATATTTTCTGATGATTTTACATTTTCATGCATATAAAACTGTTTAACCAGCAAGTAATATTCAGTATCTAAAACACGTCAGGCTTCATGCATGTAAACCAAACCCTATTATGTTTTTATATTTGATTTAAATTTAATTGAATCCTCCAAATATACTTCTTACATGGGTTTAGTTACCCTGAACATGTTTTATTTTTGCTGCTGTTTGAAAGTGCAGAAAGCAAGCAGCACCATTGGCCATACTTCCTCATTTTCTTTTACCATAACTGTCTGTGTGTTTACCCAGAACTCCACTCGGCCCCCTCTGAAACTGTCCAACGTGGAACGCATCACAAACTTTCAGATCCTCGTGCTGTTTGGCTGCCTGCTGGCCATCTCTCTGGTCTGCTCCATCGGCCAAACCATCTGGAAGTACCAGTACGGCAATGATGCCTGGTACATGGATCTCAACTGTAAGAGTCCCACCAGCCCACGCTGCACCTCTTATTCCACATATTTTGTCTCACTTGTCCATATCAGCTTATTTCTTTGTCATTTTAAGTTCCTAAATGCTGGTATGTGTCGTGTTGTTTTTATGTTGCCTCAGTTAAACTATGTTTCGCATTACAAGTGAAATATGTGGCAATGTGGGAATAAGTGAATTCCCTGTTAACTGAGAAAAGACAGCTGTGACATGCATAGATGTGTTGTGAATGAGTTTGAGTGAACAAGAAATGGTTGAATATCACTGCGCTGCTGTACTTTTTTGTTCCTTTCTAATGTTCTGTTTGATTTTGTTGTTTTCTTTGTTGTCGTTTTTTTTAACAGCTCCAGGTAACAACCATTTAAAAGCCTTGGCCATCCGTGAATGACCCTCCCTTACTAACCCCTTACTGAAGCTCTGCCTTTGCTAAGCAAATGAAGCCCCCTACCCTCACTTCGCCCCCTATATGGTTGCCCTACTTTGTATGGGCCCATGCCATGGACAAGCACATACCAGGGATCCAACAATAGGTTTTTCCCCTCCAGCTCTCTTATACCTTCGTCTAGTTATTTTCAGTGCCTGATGCAAACAGTGTCTCACTTTTCCTCCATTTTTTTTTTTTTTTTTGTGCCACGTTAAACGCTTTGCAGTTTCCAAGCTTCAGACCCTCATCTTAGTTTTTTTCTTCTTCTTTTTTTTCTTACCCCCTAAATTCTTTTTTTCAAGAAATGAATAGCAGCATTTACTCTGACTGCCAGGGAGATGATGTTGTACTCAGGAAGCTTTTCATAGTGGGAGGCTTAGACGTGTTTATTGCTGGAACACAACATGCTGCGCAACCCAAGGGGCAAGAGCTGACATTTTCTAAATGCCTCTGCCGCCTCCTTTTCTTGTGTGGATTTTTCAAAGGACAGACAGAGCGGGGAGGGTGGAAGGAGGGGAGAGGTGAAAACCTGTTTAGTCTTCACATGTATTCTCAAGAAAATGGTTCTATTTTATGCTCCTTATTACAGACAATAACACACACAAAAAAACAAACATGGGCTGCTCAGTTTCTGTGGCGGTTGGTCTGTTGTGATGAAGCTCTGAACCTGGTATGCAAAGTGATTATCGTGGCACACTGGCCATTACTCTGTACCCTGATAGGCCTGTGTAGGAGAGGTTGTGCCCTGGTCAGTTTAAGCTTGCACTACGACTTACACTGTCCCTTTTTACCAGATGTTGCATTGGCTTCTATTGGTTTGCGTAAGGGTTTCAGTATTGCCCTCAGTGGCATTAAAACCCACATCTAAAAGACCCCATATCACACTGATGAAGGGGAGTGTAAGTCATAAAGCAGGCATCCATCTAGAGACTGATTGTACTTTCATAAGGAGTTGTTGAGACTCTTTCCAGTGCATATTATCCAACCTGTGACAAAAGAGAGAGGTGGGGAGATTGTCAAATCTTAAACATCCCATTTACTCACATCACTGTATAGTTTCCTAAATTATTGTAATTTCACTCACTTACCAACATTTGGAAGTTAAACAAAGACGGGAACAGAAGAGTCAATGTCAGCCCACCACACACACGCTCATATGTCACAGAAGCCTGCAATTATGCATGACCGGTGAGTAATTAATTTGACTTTGACCTACTGCAGAGTGCTGACACAGATCAGCACCGGCTTTGAGCCTATACATTGTGACAGCTAAACTTTATGCAGCTCCAGAGCAAAAAAAAAAAAAAAGAGTGGTCATTTATTATGCATTCATGCCACCTGCTACAGTTTACTCAGTTAGTACTGACAGTTTTTGCAGGTAGTTGTGCATTTATCACCATATCATTGAATTTATGCTGACCGTCTATGTTACTAAAATGCTGATGTCTTAACTGGCAGCATGCTGATGGTTTTATTTTGTTCCACTTTTGCTTTTAGCATAATGTGGAAGAGGTGTGGTCTTTAAAAAAAATTTAAATAATGAAACCACAACAATTTACCATCCGTGAATTACTTCTCAGAAATACATTAGTTTAAGTATTTATATTCATATTGCTACACAGTGACATATCTTTAAGAGAAAATATCAGACGTACTTGTGCACTCGTGTGACTTGTGCATGTCCTGGTTTGCAATGGTTTGATTTTTTTTTTTTAAATTCCTTATTTAATGACTCTTTACTGATCCAACACAGCGTCACTCCCTCATCTGATAGCAGAAATCTCACGTAACATCACATAACAAGCTGGCTATTAGACATGAGGTGATGTAGTGATCATCATTAACACCCAAACCTTTTCGCTGGCATAATCCACCCCCTCTTTTCCACTCCTTGTTGGTTGAGAATGTGCTATGGACTGAATTCTCCCTCCTTTGTCTTGAGAGCATCCGATACGTTTGTCTTCCTCCCCACTTCTGAAAAAAAAAAAAAAAAAGTATTCCCTCCTATATGTGTTGTTGTACCAGTAGCAGTAGCTTCCATTCTGCCAACTTTCTTTGTGCCATCCAGTTTTTTGTTTTGCTATCGTTCTGTAATGGGGGAAAGGGCTGTCCCTCTCAACCGCAATGCTAAGATCAAGGCTTGGGTTGAGGAAGGTAACATTTGCACCTCCTGCAAGCTGAGGAAAGGTAAATCACATCCCTCCTGTTTTCATGTTTGGTGTCAGTGGGGTTACATGTTGATCATTGCCAATTGTCTGGGGCTTCTTGGGGGACCAGCATCATTTTGCATAGTGCTTTGTGGAATTCATTGCCTGGATCATGCTGGATGCCAAGGCTGCTGCTGTGACACTAATGACATTTGAGATACTCCAGTCCCTGTTCGATACTTTGAATCTTTGGGACATTAAATTGGACTGTTAATCCGCTGAGTCGTAAGAGGATGAGGTTGGGTGGAAGAAATGGTTAATTCCAGCTAATGCACGACGTTAGCTCAAAACATTCTCTGGATTGGGATAATGTCGATCATTGGCTGGAAGTAGCTTTGGGCATTTTCATTTATCTAACTGACGCTTGCGAACCAGCTCTGATGAGTCTCCTGTGTATCACTTCCCTCTGTCCACAACTCGTCCCCTGATAGATGGCGGGGCTGCTAACTTTGGCCTCAACTTCCTCACCTTCATCATCCTGTTCAACAACCTCATCCCCATCAGTCTCCTGGTCACACTGGAGGTTATCAAGTTCATCCAAGCCTTTTTTATCAACTGGGTGAGTTGAAGCTGCAGTCTGCAATTTATCTCTCTCAGACTCGCACTATTTCCTCGACAGTTGTGACGTTAAACTAACTTAAGTTTTGAATGTATGTGTCTTTTACCACCATGTTTACATGCATAAATAGCAGACTTACCTGCAGCACAGATCATGTATTCAGTTGTATTATTGTTGTCTGTGAGAAAGAAAACTTCAGTGAAGAAATACAGAGTGAAGTGGGGATGACTGTTTCAAAATAGTGCATTAATCTGTAGTTAAAAGCTTACAGTCAGTGTTTTTATATTAACAATGGATCAAATGACTACTTGAGTTGCTCATATTGAGACACAGAGAATTATCCCCAACGGAGCAGCTTCCTTGAGCGTCTGTTCTGTAGCGTCTTTAGTCGTTATTTTACGGCCTGAGACTTTATTGTGTTGCTTTACTCTACTCATCCTTTCAAACATTGCAGCCATATACACACGTGTCTGCTCCATGTATAAAGAGACTGTTTGCTATTATTGGCTATATGGCCTTTATAATGTGATAATATGTCAGTGTTAGGTTTACATCTTGTGGCATTTCCCAGAAATGGATTATTGCAGGATTAAGAATTGGGTATCAACATTGGACTACCCACATTAAATTTTAAATAGCATACAAATAACATGGTTAGCATCATGCACAGAAATACTTTAATAAAACAGAAAAAGTAAATTGAGTCTGTAAAGACCACTGCAATGCTGAAACACATCTGACTGACATGAAACATTTTAGGGAGCACCTCGAATATTGTGCTCTCATATCCTTAGCAACTAGGTCAGCCCCGCCAAGTATTGGAGCCGAGGAATCGCACTGTTTCTGTTGCCCGAAGTTATTCTGAGCTGCTTTATTCATTAAATTTTAAATGAAAATCCTAGTAAGGATTTTTTAGCAACATTTAGGGCAGTTCTCAGTTGGCCTCTCTTCCTGCAGCCCCAATTGGTTCAGTATTTTCTTGAGGAAAAAAACATTGAAGGGACCGAGAAGCCCTGAGTGAAGTGAAGTGTCTCTCTTTTTTTGTTATTTTTTTCTATTTTGGGGTTTTTATTTTTACTTTCCCCACTGATGTGAAGTTAAATTTGATAAAAACTTGTTTTGTTACTAAAACTTTTTTCTTTAGTTAAGTTAAAGTTCTTTGTGATTGCTTGTAGGACACCGACATGTTGTATGAGCCCACAAACACACCTGCCATGGCTCGCACCTCCAATCTGAATGAAGAATTAGGCCAGGTAAACAGTTCAACAAATACTTCATAGTATGCTAATGCCTAAAAGATATATCCCTCCTAAAATCCATGAAGTAAGTGTTGTATTGTACTTCTTCTGCCTATACAGGTGAAATACATTTTCTCTGACAAGACGGGGACCCTGACCTGCAACGTGATGCAGTTCAAGAAGTGCACCATCGCTGGCGTCGCCTATGGGTACGTTCCATTTCTCTCCCCCTTTTTTATTTTCCCTGCCCCGCCTCCCCCCCTTTGCATCCTCTACAGTTGCCTCACCCCATCACCATCATTAAATGCCGAGTGTGCATCACAGTACATCTGGCGTTTCTCTCTCCTCCCTCGCCTTCTCATTAGCAGCTGCATCAGTGCTCCCCTCAACATAAACTATAAATATAAGGCGGACGGGCATTTGCAAGCAAAGGTACTTTCTCCTTTGCAGGCTTTCGTCCATCATTTGCCATTTCGGAAGTGTTTATGTAATAGATTTGGATATTTTCAATCTTTTCAAGGTCCAGAGCTTGACACTGTCCTGACACAAGTTAGAGACAATAATATCTGTTACGTACAGTATCCTTTTGTAAACATAAAATTCATAGTCCACATGAATTTATTTCTTCCCTCGGATTCACAGAAGTATGTTCTGTTTCAGTAGATCAGCCCTTAATGTTTTTTTCCCCTGAATATACTCTCATTTCATTTTAGTGCATTTAGTGCGTAGATAATTAGCCTCAGTGGATGCAAAACAAGGAGGAGAGCATAGAGTATCTTAACAGAACCAAAGCAAGCGCAGGCGTGACAGTACATGATTAATCCCATTAGGATTCAATTAAAAGCATGATTGCTGAAGTGCAGGCTGAAGGACAAAAGAGAGTGTTTTATCTGGGGTTCTCTGTACCAAACCTCTCATTACGCTGTGATTGCTAGCCCAGTGACGACACCAACAACCTCTTGTTGTCAATCCCTGGGTCAAGAATATAAAGTCATTTTACATTGTTAAAATGCACTTGTTGATGATGTGAGATCATCTAGATGATTGCTGATATTTTTTAACCATTAACTGCTGATTAAAAGCAGGGCTGTCATTTTTTTGATAGATGTTTTTGGCTACAGAATGCTTTCTCCTTTTTTTCCTCTTTTCTTTTAATGGTTATTTAATTGGGCCAAGCCTTGCTGGTCATCAGAGGACTGACACCTCTCTGCAAAGATTAGAAATTAGGCAGCAATCTTTCTCCTTTAATCCCAAGTAGAGATGTTTGACTTTGATTCTCTGAAATGAGGACTCCCTCTTGATGAATTAAACTGATGGTAAACTGATAAATATGGATGTGTTTCATATCAGGAGAGAAAAAAAAGGCAGGTTCTAATGAGGCGAGGCTGTTTTGATGATGCTATTATTTGGGCTTCTAGGTTCCCAAAATAAGAGTTGGGAGTGTTTGATGTTTACAGTAGAGGTCATTGGTCTATATTTATAATCGACCCGACAATAACTGTGTTAGCTGTAACAGTAGTGCGATCCACTGTAATAACTATGCATGTAATCAAATTCATTTCTTCAAACTACTGTCACTACTGAAACACTAATTTTACAACAGATTACATCATGCAGAGTGCTGATAATTTGACAGTGTAAACATTGTTTGTCTTACATTTTCTCAACATGTGTCAGGAAATTGTCACAGAGCATTAATGAGTTTGAGCAGATGTGCTTTGAGTGTCGACTGGGTTAACTGAACTGCAGTCTTTCCAGATCCCAAAAACTATTTCTGACTTGAGTGTTGAATGTTATCAGTTTTTATTGAATTCATGACATGTCTTATATTGATACAAAATCTGCATTTTTGAGGCCAAAATGATTGAAACAGTGCTGATACAATAAATAACCCAGGTAATCCATAATCTCATTGATGCTATTTCTTTACAAGTTGTTTTACAGGCTTTTACAGTGTTTAAGCAGTGTATGTGACTTATTTAATGATATTGCACAATTTTATAAACACTGTGTGGTTGATGTCTGGATCTTCCTTCCTATTTTTACCATAGATGTCTGAGTTGACTACATCCGTGCTCGTGTCTACTTGTGTAAGGTTAATCATGAAATATGGATAAAAGTACTTTAGAGATATTGCTTGATTAAAATTCAGTAACATGCATCTACTTCTTGAGGAAACACGCTTGAATGCTTTGTCAGCTCAGGACATTTCAAAGCATCTGCCTTTACTTTAGAACGTAGCAGTGTATTATTGTGCAAAAAAAGAAAGATCATTTGAGTAAAGACAAAGATAAAACTTGCCATAATTTAATACATATGAATGAACATGCATGCGCACAGCACTAACTCTGTGGCGTGACTTGTAATTTGGTGCCGACACACACACGCACAGCCCCCCTGACACTGCCGCCTGCATGTGTTCCTCACCACAAATTAAGTGCTGCTGTAATTAATAAAGCCAACCCCAAGGGTGTAGACATTAATTAATTCCACTGGATTGGAGTCCAAATCTCAAGGAGAGATACTGTTTAGGTTAGAAGGCTCCCAGAATCCTCCTGAGTGTTATTAGTTTGGAGTGGAGTGAAAGCATATTTTTTAGATGTGACATATGTTTTGATTTTCATCCTTTAATCATCCAAATTTGTGTGGGTGATTTCCCATTGTAAAGTGTAACCCACTAGATGTACATTGGATAAGGTTGTTGCATATAGACAGATTGGTTTGTTAGTAATGCAGAAAGCATCAGTGTTTCTCCGCTGACAGTACAAGAGTGAAGAGGCTTGCAGCATGAATCAAGCTGAGTTTGAATCAGACGGAGAGCCGTAATGTTCAGCGGAGCACATCGTCTGGTCGGCTCCACTCCTCGCAGTTAACAAAACCATGCACTGCAGTTAGTCTGCCAGAGCGGAGATGTCAAAATAATTCGGCGCCTCATTTTAGAGCGGTGTGCTCTCTGACCACATTTAGTCTCAAACATTGTTGGTTTCATCGCTACATTCATCGGTGGGCACAAAAATGTGCACAGGACTTTGCTGTAGTTGCAAAGTTTCTGTTGTTGCCTGATGAGAAACGAGAGAAGGAGACATCTTATGATGATAAAATGATTTCCAAAAATTCATATTCCCTCCAGTTTTCTTCTGGCTCTCTTATTTTTTTCCCTGTCATCTAGTTTTTTGTTAAAATGTTAAATGTTTTAGGAGAAATTTCAAATAAGTCTTCAGTGTAACATCTTTAATGTGGATACTGAGCAACATATGTTGAGATTTCTTTCCTTTTGCTAGTTAAGAATTACAGCCAGCAAACATCTCTCACTTGAAAGTCTAGAAAAGTGAACTCAAAATTTTCACTTGTCAGGGAGAAGTGAAAGATATAACTAGCAGGATGTGTCGGTTGCGCTTTATGAACACATTTACAGTTGACCATTCCTCCCCGCCTCAAAGCACACACACGTGCTTACGATCTGGCAACTGGCCGCGTGCCTCATACCCTGCGTGTTGTTTTTGGCTGGAGGCTACACACCACTTCCCAAAGGTTGACACCCAGATATGTCCAAAACACAGCAAAATAAGGGAATCCAGGCAGAGGGCAGAATCTCAGATACACACACCGCCGCACACTTTGAATGACTCATAAGTGTTTATTGAGAGGGCTTACTTTTGAATGAGTCTATACATGGTTGTTGTGGGAAAATCCTACTCATTATACCTTCAAGAATGAATGGCAGTGCATACATAAAATTATAAGGAACCACAACAGACTGATGAGGGAGTACTAGCTCTTAATAAGTGCTGGTAGGTCGATTTTGTTACGTTTGGACAGAGCAAGGCTGGCTGCTTCCCCCTCGATCCAGTCTATGTGCTAAGCTAAGCCAACTAGCTTCATATTTAGACTAGATTAGAGGGCCTGCTATAATCACTGCTGTCAACCTAACCCCAACACCTCAGCTACAGTCCTCCCCGGCATCTGACCTATCATACTCTAACCAACCCATTAACAAACCCACCTTGATTCCAATCCCGGCGTCTGCACATTCACATGTTAACAGTAGACTTTGTCAACAAGATAATTTCTTTTCCAACAGTCACGTCCCTGAGGCTGAGGAGGGTAGTTTTGCAGAGGACGACTGGTAAGATGACTGATGTGAAATGGTGGTTGTTTTTTTTTTCGCTCTTCGCTTCTGTGATGTATTAGTGCTGCCTTGCCTTGTGGAAATCGTGACTTTGAACACAAAACCTCAATGTATGTTTGTTGTTCTCTTTCCTTTGTGCGTTCAGTACACTTGGGACGTGTTGTATATGACTGTGGCTCTTGATTCACTGTGTATATCTGTTGATGTGAAAGACCGACCCTAAACAAATACAGTAGTACAGTACAGTACTAGTACATGCCGCCAGTGCTGTATCAGAGGTATTATTTAATTCCAACTTGGTTATGTGTTGTGGCTTCCTCACAGGCATCGTACATTAAGCAGGTTTGAGCCTTCCAGCATTCACTGTTTGTTGTGTCGAGGCTGAAGCTGTGCAGCTCGTTCTCCTTTTACCAAGTTAATGTCAAACTAACTTTGGAGATGCTAGCCTCTCTCTCTCTCTCTCTCTCTCTCTCGCACTTACACTCAACACACACACTCACAGTCCTACTTCTGAGATCCATCTGCTACAGCATTGAGATCTGCAGTAACAGCATGGGTGTGTCGCATCCATTTTGCATGGGGGATTGGGGCCTGTTTGTTAATGCCTATTATGCCAAAATGTTGAATCTTGCTGCTTTAAAGGAAGTTGCCAGCTTCCATGAAAGCATGTCTCTTTTCTCTTCTGCTTTGTTTTATACCTGAAACAACTGAGTTTGAGGCTTTATTTATGAAGAAACCTGGTAACAGGATACAGGAACAAATGAAAAATTAATGTGTGTCTCATCGCTTGATGTTAGATGTAAAACAAAGAAACAAAACTCAGTACTGAATCAGTCTTGATGTTGTTTTTCTCTTTTATATGGAGGTTCATTTAAATCAAAACTCATCTTAGTTCAGGGTCAAACGCTGTAAAAAGTTACAGCCATCTTGACTCAGGTCAGTTTTAAGATATTAATTCCTCCTCCTAACTGCCGGGAACAGGACAGCGTGCTGTGTCACATGTTTTATCTGGAACCAGTCCTCAGCCATTGACTGTGAACAGCCTGCACCCTTGTTCCCATAGTGACAGGACCTCTGTGTGCTGGCAGATAATCAATAACTGACCGTCCTCCACGCCCAGCCTCAGAAATTTCATCAAGACCATCGACGTGGCGGGTTACGCTGCTGCTGCAGTAGAGAACAGCTTAGGGCTTCTTTACCCGTACACGGGTTAGAAACTGTAATAATGACTCCATCGATTTTCTGTCAGAGATACTGAAATATAGAATTTTTGTGTTTATAGAATGATTATGTTTTTATTTCACATATAAAGGCTTACATACATGTAGAAATATGTCGCATGGATGTAACCTACTGTAATCAGAGTAACATAACATAAGTAAAATGTATACTTTACCGTATATGATGCAAAACTTCAAGCTTTTTAGTTACTTAGTTAGTTAGTTTTTAGTCTGCCCATCTCAGTGTATATTTATAGTATTTATGCAGACTGTTTAGAAATGCAGACTTTGTTTCCCAGTTTCTCCCTGACATATTTTAATAAAGCCTGTAAGTGTGATAAATCTCTCTAACCTCCAGTGTGTATTTGTAGGTGTAACACAATATCGACTCCAGCCCTGCTATTTAATTGCATCGCTGCGTTTCTCCTATACCTCTTTCCTCACAAAACCTCTTTTTGCAGCGCAGTAGACGGGAGTATTGCTGGCCAGCCGGCTGTTTGGCTCTTGGGGATCCAAGCAGTGTATCCTGTGGGATTAGAAAGATTTATGGTTGCTAATGGCAGCCTCAGTAACATTTCTATCAAGCCCCAGTGCCACAGACAGAGCTGCTGTCTGCCTGATCTATAGGACTCTGTTTATCACAGAATCATGAATCGACCCCCGCTGGACAGCCGGCTGGTAGCTACATACTACCTAAAGCCACGGTTGGAGGGATAAACCCCATCGTTCCTTTATATCAATGAAAATGTCTTTTCTGATATCCAAAGTCCTCACCAGTTCAGCATGACTCTGTTGTTTTTTTTTCCTTTTGCTATTTTCCTAATGGACTGCAGGATATTGAATTATTTTGCATCTTGCCAGTAACAAAAATCATTTCTGGTGCGAGGATGAGAGACTAATTGTATTTCCAGTAAATTTATTAGGGTTTGGCTTTGATAAGCGTATGAGTAATATCGCCTCTTTTAGTTGCCAGAAATTCAGCCTGCCTGCTGTGACTGTGTGAGCAGTTCATCTTGCATTGTTTAATTTCTAAAGCAATGAGGGGAGGACACCATTTATTATTTATGGAAAATGACTGGTGAATGTATCATATGAAAGGGAAAATGAATAAATGAATGAGCGTGGGTACTTTGTGCACTGTGGAAAAACAACATTTCATGACATCGCTTTCACAAAGGATGATCTCTGCATGGACAGAATCCCAAACGGTCACACTGTACATCACATTACTGAAGCCTGCATTTGCATACTGCCTGCATTGCGGTTGATACTTTTCTCAACAAACATCAATAGTGTTGGCACGCAGTACTGGCTATTTCTATACTTGTTTTGTGGCACTATCCTCATTGAACATTAGTTTTACTAAAAGCTGAAATAATTTGTCAATTAATTGATTAGTTGGTCAACAGAAAATCAATTGGCAACTATTTTGTGTCCAGCGGTGTTGTCTGTTCTCTGGTGCCAGCCTCTCAAATGTAAAAACATCTCTGCTTTTTTTTTTGTCATATATGATGGTAAACTGAAAATATTTGGGTTCTCTGTTGGTCAGATAAAACAGTTTGGAATATAATCTGCAGACTAATTGACAGTGACTATAATTTCTGCAGTTCTAGTTCGATCTTTCGGCTGTGGCACGAATACTGTTTGCCATTGCTTGATATTTAAACAAGTCTGCCAGGCTGCACAGTGGTAGACAGTTCATCAGAAAACATTTGTTTTAAGTGTGATCAGAAATTACAGTCAAGTTACTTTTTGCTGTTGGTACATAAGAAGCACGTTTGTCACGCTTGTTATTGTATTTGGACATGAATAGAAAGTTGTACTTTTATGTAAACTCCTCCTGTCGTCGGTGTCCTAAGCATTGTTGATGTCTGAATATGCTCTGATCATGATGCAAATGAATCATCTGTTCTTTACTAGTTCACTGTCACGACTTCATGTCCTAGTCGGCTGTCGGTGCCATACAATAGTACTTCAGTGTGTTCTTTTGTTTTGACTTCTCCGTCTCTTCTTTCCAGCCACAGCACACACTCATCAGACGAGGCAGGATTTAATGACCCGATCTTACTGGAAAACCTCCAAAGTAATCACGTAAGTAATTCAGGGTTCCTTGCCACCTGCCTGAAGAGATGGCGGCTGTTTAGGACAAAATTAAGAAGGATTTTGGATTTAATTGTGTGTGGTTGTGTAATGTCTTCCCTTAAGTGGACCTTAGTGATGTAGTCGGCTTGTATGTTGTCTTAAAACTGAAAACTGAAAAGGCTATGATGTTTCATGGTATACATGGATCAAGACATCATGTGTTGTCAGACATGTTTACTAAATTCTCTTTATTATCAGTTTCATTAAAATCCTGCTGAAGGGCGGATTACTGTTTCTTTACAGGACATTGTAAACACAGGCAGGCAAACAACCTAACTAGCTTATTCTGACAGGTGGAAGATGTGCTTATTTGCTTATCCACTGTGCGGAACTGCACTGCTGTACAGTGATCACATTAGTGTGAATGACTATGAAGGCTGCCCAGAAACGACATAAAAAGATCAAATATTGGCTCAGCGGTGTGGACTCGGACATGCCTTTGGGATCTGTCACAGGTCTTAATGGGGTGCAGTAAGAGCCACCTGTAGTAATGAAATGGGTGAAAACTGTGATTGATTGGCTGTTTGAGTCACTCAGCTGCAGAACAGCATGGGGGAGGCAGAATGTCACATCTAATTACGTACAGTAGCAGCGCCCAGGGAAAGTAGTAATCCCACTGTGATGTTTGCTTTGTTATGACAGCAGAATCTCTCCACACACTGAGTTTGTCTTGGATCTGCTTTAGTTTCATATTGATTGCCCCGCGCCCACTGCTAATTATAGCGCACAACCAACCGCTGTTTAGAAACCACCGTCTCTCTAAATCTTTGGTAAGGATGATTAATATCAGAATACTTTGGTGAGCCAGTTTTTTCTCCTAATTTCATTTTTTTCCAAGACCCCTGTTATGATACAGTTTCATATTTTGAAAGTTTTTTAATTGAATTTATTTTAATTAAAAAATACACCTGCCATTAAAAGAATATTTGGACATCTTGGGACATCTTTGTTTTCTTGCCTAGAGTTAGATGATTAGATTGAGCCTGACTGTCCAAAGGCAACGAAAAGCTCACTATCTCACACGTAATGTCTAGTTTGTTTAGTCATAAATGTAAGAACGTCATGTTACAGTTTTACAAGGGGTAATCTCCAGACTCTGTCAGTCTGATGCAGTGACTTCCTGGAGTCTCCGCTGGTCGCCTGGCAATCTTACAGCGGTGATAAACTTCCAGGAAGTCACTGCACCCAGCCAAGAAAAAGTTTGTGATTCCCTGTGAAACTTTATGATGTTTTTAAAGCTCAGGTTTTGTGTAGATTAAACAAATGTGCTCGTAGCCATTTCTCCGTTTCCATTGTTTGTGCCAAGCTATGCTTGCTAGCTGCTGCCTGCAGCTCCCTATTTGCTGCACAGACGTGATGTTCGTACTGATCTTCTCATCTCACTCTGACCATGAACATGAAGAAGTTCCAACAATAATGAATATGCAAGAGAAATATTCTGTTTTTTTATGATAATCTCCAACCTTGATGCACCTCAGTAAATCATGAATGCTCCACTTGTGACACGTAGATTATAAATGAAACGATTCATTTCACAGTTCAAACACTATGTCCTTATGGCCGTCAGGATGCTTCTTACTAAAACATTACTAATCTTTATCATTAACAACACTTGTACATCGCTTCAGGATATTTGTAGGCGTGGTGTTGATACAGTGTTGAGGAGGATGGCAGATTAGAGGAGAATTATCAGTGCCGACAAAAATAAACATCCGCCCGCAGAGTTTCGGCAGCCTTCGTGGGTGGGTGTTTGTTCACTCGCTCGTTTGGGCTCTCTGCTTCATTTTCTCTTGACCCTTCAACTTTTTCCACACTGGCCACGTCTGAAGTGATGAGTGTCCATCGCTGTTGCCGTGACACAGACTACCCATGAGTCCGTGGGAGTGATAGCTGGCAGCACAGTATTAACTGTCACATCTAATTGTGCCAGCACTCTAGTGCCTATATGCCACCCAGGATAGCAAACACACATAAGATAAGATAAGATAAGATAGAGATAAGATCTTTTATTGTATCCCACAGTGGGGAAATTCCACTGTCACAGCAGCTCAAAAACAAGTAAAAGAGACATTAAATAGTAGATGAAAAAACACACAAGACATAAAAAACAGTATTTACAATAAATAGTGAAAATAGTAATAATAACAGCAGAAAAAAAGAAAGAAACAGAAACAGTATTTATATACACAGCCTCACCCAGTTAGATGTGCTGTGGTGAGGTGTTATTGCAGGTGAGGTGATATGGATATGTAGCATATGGCTAGTAGACATAAAGTGCAGTAAACATCAGTAAACATGGTAGTAAGTGCAGTAGGAAGTGCATGGCAGCAAACATCAGCGCAATAAGATGAAACATCAGTAAACATCAGTAAACATCAGTACTGTGGTATGGAAGTGTTTGTTACGATGACTGGTGAAAGGTTTATAGTGCAGCATTAAACAGTCTGATGGTGTTTGGGATGAAGGACCTGCGGAAGCGCTCCTTCCTACACCTTGGGTGTCTGAGTCTGTTGCTGAAGGAGCTGCTTAAGGCCCCCACAGTCTGATGCAGAGGGTGGGAGGTGTTGTCATGTGCTTCTATGCTTGTGAGGACCCTCACTGACATAATGCAGTACTTATCCCATAACGCCAACCTCAAGGGAATATTCTGACACTTTTAGGAATGCCATTCTTGTTTTGTTGTTAAGAGATTGGTTGTTACTCTTATATGTTTAACATGACACTGGAGCCAAGAGAGGCTTACCTTTGGCTTAGCATAAAGGAAGCAAGGAGAAGCAACTAACTGGCTTTGTCCAAAGGTAAAAAAAATCTGCCTGTCAGCACCTCTAAATCTCACATAATGTCTGCTTTGTTTAATTTGTGAAAACCAAATTGTAAACACAGGCTGGAATATTTGGACACAGTGCGGTGACTTCATGGAGCCTCCTCGTCACTGTTAGATTGCCAGGCAAACAGCAGAGACTCCCAAAATGGATGAACTATATTCCCAATACTGTGCTTATGTATTGGGGCAGTAGCTCACGAGCAATTCAGTAAGACCATCACAAGGCTTGTGCAAAAGCTAAGCAGGGTTGAGCCAAGTCACAGCCTGGAGGGGAGATCATTTTATAAAAGTGTATTTTATATTTAAAGACGTTTCATGTGATTTTACCTCTGCTCTGAGCTACACCTTCGAGATGCAGACTGGCTCTCTTTTAACCTTACCTTTTTAGTGTAGATTTTACCAAAACCTTATTATATACTTAGCCCTAAAAACCAAGTTAAAGACGAGGCACTTAAAAGGAAAAAAAAAAAGCCCTCACTCTCTGGAGCCCAAAACTCAACTCGCTCCTCACAAAGGTAGAAATACAAGAGTGCACACGGACACGCTTGTACGTCCTTCAGAGGATACCTGTCAACCCGGAGCAGATTAGCATGCTGCTACGAGGCAGAGGGGGGGCTCTCACAGCCACCTGGACTGTAATAGACTCTGTGTACTTTCATTTACAAGAGGCCCTTTGATTTGCCCTCCCCCCCTTCATTCATTTGCTCCTTTGTTCCCTGCTAGAGATCTCTCATCAGAGTTGCCATGGCCAACAGAAAGAGCAAATTTGATAATACTGTGTGTGTGTGTGTGTGTGTGTGTGTGTCTGTTTACAGCTTTCTGTCTGAGAGAGGAGGGGAAAAAAAGCAGATGTTTTTTGAGTAATAAGCTGTCAGCAGCATAGCCTGGAATATATTTGTTACATCTGCTGTTGATTCTCATGGTTTTGTGTCCGACAGCCGTATTTGTCACTGGCTCCTCTTAATGTTGGTGATGTAGTAATGTGAGCTTGTTCTGGTATTGATCTAATTTTTAACAACCATTAGCAGCCTGATTACTCTTTGCAGTATGATTCAGACCTGGTGTGGCTCCAGAGGTAGCTGGTATCTCTGCCTCACTGACTAAAAGCCGGTGGTCCTGCAGCCTCAGACAGGAGCCTCAGCAGATGCCTGTCCGAGCCTACCCTTCGGCTAGTTAGTCATACGTTTCCCCTCATTAATGCGGAATGGCCTCAGTATATAGGTTAGGCCTTTTTTCCCATTAACTAAAGCAAGTTTGTATTGCATGAGTAAATGTCTGTCAGCAACCAGGGAGCTGTGTGGGATCCTACTGGCTTGTTACCAGCAGTCTTTAGTCTGGCCAAACCCGACTGGTGAATACTGGAGCCAAATGTGTTTCAGAAACCTGAATGTGGCTTTGAGCAACAACACAGAGTTAATGGCTGTTTAGTTTGTGTAAATTTCAAGGAATAGCCACAGTACGAGAGAAGTTTTGAGCCAATCGTTTGAGCTCTGGGGTGAGTGATTGGCATGGAGAGATTTAATTTATATGTGATAAATCTATATAAACGCTTAATATCTTGTTCTAGGCCTGATCAGTTTTATTTAAATGATATTTTCCAAACACTTTGTGCCTCAGAGAGCTAAATCTATTTAGCCATTCTCTCTTTTCTTTCTTTGTGGTACAGAATTTGTTGATATTTTCTGAAAGGTTATCAGTGGGGATGCAAACCACGCCAACACTAACAATAACATTATGTAATTATCAGACATTAGACAGCTTTAGATTTCAAGCATTTTGGTTTTCTCCAACACTAAATGGATATTGGTGTTTGTAACAACTTAACAGTATTTCCAAACATTTTTATTTGTAGCCCTACTTCCTTTTATATGAAAGAATCAAACCTCATGCAGCTGGTGCCATAAAAAGGTAAAAACAAATGCAATGACTTACCCTCCACCCAAATCTACAGGACGGAGATTTATGAAAAGAAGAAGTTGTCTGCAAACACTGCTGCACACTCAGCACTGACTGTTATAGCAGGTTGCGTGTGAGTCATGACAGAGCCTGTCAAGCTGTCTCGGTCGCTGCTCTCTCTTTCTATCGTCAAGGTCTTTCCAGTAGTTTTGTTTCTGTTTTGTTGTGACATGTTTTATTAAAGAACATTAAAAGTCAGAGTGCCCTGTTCTCTTCTTGTAGCCCACAGCTGCTGTCATCCTGGAGTTCATGACCATGATGGCCATCTGTCACACGGCAGTCCCTGAGCGCACGGATGGAAAAATCACCTACCAGGCTGCATCTCCAGGTAGATCACACCTTCAAAAACACAGTGGAATACAGCTAGTACAAAATACCGTATGCTGCCCCGGTATTAACCCAGACTGTGAATTGTGTGTGAATGTTATTATTGCCCAGACTTTAGGAACTTTAGAAGAATCAGGATGACTAACAAGTCCACCTACTTGATTCTTAAGGTGTTTATTATCAACACTGTATATTTTGAATGTAGCTGCTAATCAGATTTACATAATTCGTTCTTCAAAAGGATATGGAACTTGCAAATGTACACATTCAATTTTTGCAAATTGCACATGTTCGGTTCAAACATACCAACCTGCACCACTTTTAGCAACGGAAAATGTAAAAGATAGGAAATGATAGATTCTGCTGTTTAAACTGTTGTTGTTGTTGTTGTTACAGCTGATTGAGTAAATAAATTAATTTGATAATAGACAGGATTATTGAACTGATATTTGGCACAACAATCAAGTTAGAATCTCAAACCTCTGCTTATTGATGGACACAGCTTACTTAGTGTGACTCCTGACTGACTCCTAACATTTGGAAGGAACTAATGCTCCAAGAGGAAAAAAACAAGACAGCATTTTAGTTTTCAACATGCAGGCAATACAAGTTCAAATCTAAAATACACACACAAACTACAGCTATGAAAATGTTAAAAAATGCATAACCATGGTTGTTATGGGTGAGTGTGAAGGTCCAAAACACTCATGTTTTCCTTAACTAAATGAAATATTAAATCATATTTAAAATATTTTCTACTGTATACCCCTGTCAAAAAAAAGGAAAAACTTACCATGTATAAAAAATTATACTTTCTATAAAAAAAAATACTTTCCTTGCTTGTAGATGATGCTTAGCGACGTGTGTATCTGTAACTCCAAACTGCTGCAGTTGTTTTCTTGCTGCTGGGTGGTTAAACTGAACTGAAACTGCAGGCCCAGAAGTTTTCAGTATTAAATTCTGTTGCAGCTCTGCAGCTCTGGGCGACACTGGCTGGACCTGGTTACAGGTGCTTTCCATCAATGATGCTGTGTCCTTGATTTTTTTTTTTTTTTTTGCTTGTTTTTGTTGAGATATTTAATTTTCCATCCAGTGACCTCTGTATCTTAGCAAATAGGAACACACCACTACAGCCTCCAGGTAGCCGTATTTCATAAAGACATTTATATAATAATCAGCAGAGGAGAGAGCCAGGAATCATATTAGAAACTAAAATATCCCATTTACAGAGTACATGGTGTTTGTCATTTCTGATTCTTTGAGCCTCACTGCGATCCCTCAGTCTGTCACATCCACAGCAGTGATGAGACACCTGCCAGTCAAGAAAACATGCCCTTAAACGCGGTTCTTTTTAACTCCACAGAATCACTGCCAACAAAAAATGAACCCGTGAGACTCTAAAAAAAATTGTTGCCTTTGTATTTTGCAAGAAGAATGGCTGCAGCTTAAGGCATTTGCATGCTGGCTTCACCACTTAGACACAGTGGCTGCCCCTAGCAGCGCTATGTAAATTTTTGGAAAATAAAGGACCATCCTAAAATGTCAATGAACTCAAAGGCACAAATCCGTGATCCAAATGTAAACAAAGAGGTAACACTCATGGGAAAAATGAAAAACACAGAATTTGAAGCATCTATTATGGCTCAAGATTGATTGACAGGTCTTTCAGTACATTGACAAACGCTAGACTTCATCTAAGGGAGAGGTGTTGATGCTTCATGAAGTAAAACAGGGCTGTAGTCAGATCTTTTAATGAGCACATATTGATTGGCTAAAGGGGTCTATAATAACCGCACAATGAAATGCTGCTGCTTTTTTATCTTCTATTCTGCTTTTGATGACAGAGAGAGTTTTTTTTTGTTTTTTTGCCTGATTGCTTAAAACAATCATGATCTTCTGGAGCTTTGGGGTTTGAAGCAGAGCGGGGATTGGCTGTGAAGGGTGGTTAAGTGAACTGTAAAAAACAAGCAGAGAGCTTTTTCTCGCCCTGCAGCCTCCTCCATGCAAGCTGGAGCATCAGCTACCTGGTCCACAGCTTTCAGTCACTGCTCTCATTGTGAAAATGTGTCGAGATGAACCAGTTTTGAATTCCAGAAGGGTTCCTTTCATAAATATGAGGTTCAAATCCCAGGTACTCTTCAGACAGAGCCGTGTGCCGGTCTTTGAGTGTTTATCTGTAACATTTTGGGGTTCTGTTTGTGTCCTAGATGAGGGAGCTCTGGTGAGAGCGGCACGAAACCTCGGCTTCGTGTTCTCTGGTAGAACTCCAGACAGCGTCATTGTGGAAACGGTGAGTCGGACAAGACGGCAGGTTTAATGAAAGGCAGGAAAACTACTGATGGATGGATCCACTCAATCTTTAATATGAGTATCACGATGATCTGGTATGACCTCAAAAGAGGAAAAAAGAGACTGACTATAAACTATAACTATAAAACCGAGTGCTCACACACTGATAGATGTGCGATACTAATGACAAGGGCTTCAGTGAAATTCAAGTGAAGAAATTTAATATACTTTTTTGCCATTAATGAATAAAATAAATAAGATTTTTTATCCAGTTCATAAGCTGTGAAATGTCTCACAGAGCAACAGACATAAAAGACTAATGTGCTGAGGAGAGACAGAACATACTGATGTCCCCATGCTTAGCCATTACTTTTACCCTTCAGTGTTCAATCTTTATTAAATATGCTTATTTGGGAGAGTTAGATGATAAGAATGCTGCCATGTCTGTCTCATGTCTTTATAATAACAATGAAGATGGTTAACTTTGCTTAACATAAAGCACTTTAATGGGAGGAAACAGGCTAACTTGACTTACCAAAGGTAATAAAATCCCCAAAAATTTCTTGATTGGGGACAGATCACCCAGGAACCAGCTGAAACTACACAGAGTTATCAAACCTGGCCAAGAATTAATTGTTCGTTTTACACTCTTTGTACAGATTAAACAAACAAGATATAATCCGTGACTTATTGAACTTTGGATAACTTTTCTTACCTTTGCATAGATGATAGCTGTTTCCTCATGTTTCTAGTTTGTGTTTTGTGCTGGCTCCATCTTCATATTTACCACACAGACATGAGAATGGCAACAATCTTCTCATCTAATTCGTGGCATTACAGCGAATGAGCGTGTTTCCCACAATGTTAAATTATTACTTCCACCACATCACATATCCCAATCACTTTTTCCACTAAGTTGTAGTGTGTCCACAATCTGTAGAATATCTCGAGGCAGTAACTCATGTAATTAATTCACCATTTTTTTATTTTGCTCAGATGTTCCAAAACAGACCTTGAGCTAAAACTAATATGCATAATGAAGGAGAACTCAGCCTTTTGTATTCACATGGGCCACAGTAATGGAAAATGACGAACATTACATTGGCTGTGATTATATCCTGAGCCGACGCAGTGTGTGTCCTCTCCAAAGCTCAGGTCACACGTCCTGTTGTTCCCCTAATTGGCTAACCTGATGATTGCACTCAGAGAGGCTGAGGGGAAAAAGGCTGGAACCATTTTTTCTTCTACTGCTGAGAACATCTTGTCTCCAAGACGTTTGTCGAATTTCTTAACCTTTATTAGGCCTTCTAAAGCTCTCAGCATCTATTTAATCACTCCGTCTTGTACCTAGCGGTCTCTACAATTAAGGAAGTTAATTGAATCTTACCTTGTTATTCTCCCTCCATCAGCTCAGCGCAAGCAACTGATAAACACATTTAAAGTGCAATTAAGGCTGATTTGAGTATGGTGGCAGGGTTGGCTTGTGCTACTTAAGATAAGTCGTCTCAGAAGATGGCTGAGGTTGAGATGTGTCCTCTTTGAGTACGTTAATTTGTCTGTCTCTTTGGATTTAGCTTGGAAAAGAGGAGAAGTACGAACTACTTCATGTGCTGGAGTTCACAAGGTAAACTACTTTGATAACCGCATGATCATTTCCATGAGCTAATGTGTGTGCAGCTGCTGTATACTGTAATTTGTTGGCTGTACATAGATTATTTTAACTGCTGTACGCACCTCAAAATAATTGTGTGATATTGAGTTCATTATCTTCCTTCCTTCCTGCCCTCATGATTTGTACTAATTAACTGTGTGACCAGGGTGTGATTTCTTGTTACCCACCTCTTTGATTTTTAATTTCAGCAGACATATGTTAGCTCAAACAGTACCTGATAATTTGCTGGAATGGCTGTAACACCTTATGAATGTGATTTCTCTCACTTACTTTCTATCCTTATCCCACCTTTCTCTCTCTCTCTCTCTCTCTCTCTCTTCTCTCTTTCTTTCTTTCTCTCTCTCTTTTTCTCTCTCTCTCACCTTATTTTCTCCCCAGCAGCATGAGGAAAAGGATGTCAGTCATCATGCGCACCCCATCTGGGAAGATCCGCCTCTACTGCAAAGGAGCTGTGAGTGTCTGTCTCTCTCCATGGCAACACATGACAGGCCATCACCATCATCGACACACACACACGCACACAGACCCTTATTGCCTCTCGTTCTTGTCAGGAAATCTTTTCAATGAGCAGCAGCATATAAAGCAAGATCACCACATTTCACACAGGCTATCTCTGCAAAATAAAGGTTATACAGGGTGGCATTCAGCTCCAGACCAGCTTCATTCTGCACTTGCATTATTATCCAGATTTCAACATTGTGTAGTTAAAGAAAAAAATAACAATTTTGGTGCAATTTTAACGTGTTACTCCATGTTCTGCTATCTACCATGAGGATCTAATAAAATGGAGCTTGGTCAGCCTCATCAAAGCATAAAATAAGTAATAATTTTACAGAATAAGAGTTGTCATTAAGTATGGGTTTTTATTTCACTTCGTCTGATTGTGTAAGTAGCTTAGAAAGACAATTATACCTTTATTTTCACCTTGCAGCTTTAGACTATGTTTTATTTTATGTGTATTTTGTGTTAAAATCAACAAGGACATTTGAAAAATGCAGGAAAAGCAATTAGTGGCTTCAGTGCTCATATTTTATTTTGGCTTAATGCTGAACTCCTAATAGATTAGAAGTTATTAAAACACATTAGTCAGAGAATAATTTATCATTTACAGGATCCGGATTCATTAGTCTTGTATTACTTTAATTTCTTCCCCTGTAACTGCTTTTTAGATTAATAATTATTTCAGTACCAAAAGCTTTAAGGCCACTGGGCAAATCTGAGTAATGCAACAGAAAGAACAGCCCAGAGTCCAGGAGAATCCTTTCTTTCCTCTCCGGGTGTCAGTAACCAACGAGTGTTTGTTTCCCTCCAGGACACAGTGATCTATGACCGTCTGGCAGACAGCTCCAGGTACAAGGAGATCACGTTAAAGCACCTGGAACAGTTTGCCACTGAGGGTGAGTGGACAAACATCGCCCCCTGTCTGCCAAAAGTAAAACACATTTTAGGATGCTTCTAATGTACATGTGCTCCCCTCATTTCTCTTTAATCTTTATCACGGCTTGATTATCAGCTGCAGTAGAGGAAGTAGTTTGTTTTCTTTTCTTTAGAACTCATCCTCATATAACATTATTGACTTACAGTAGATCATAATATGAGAATGTTAGAGTAGTATTAACCTTAAACAGTGGAGCTGATTGAAACTGCATCAGAGACTCTCCGTCTTGTTCTGTGTTCATACTGCCCCCTTGTGAGACACCATCAAAATGATGTCATTGGGAATATTTGATGTGGGCTAAATATAGCATTCAGGACAGATTGTGAAGATCTCCACTCACTGTGATTTGGAGAGGCCTGAATAAAACATAACTTCCTTTATCTTTCTGACAAAAAGAATAAACTAATAATAACCATGCACTGTATTTATACATCTCTTAAGTGTTATTTGCATTAAACAGCGGAGTCTGTAAGTCTTAATCCTACTCAGATGTTTGGACTTTTTATTTATATTTAGCCTGCTCGGGATAAAAGGCATATATATATTTATAACAAGTGTGTAGATGGGTGGCATTTGTGACATTAGCATAGTATCAGGTAAGTAATCATGTTAGGGGTGTTAGGATAGAAATTATATCCCATCACGGTATTCTCTTCCTCTTGTGGTTGGTTGTTAATTTGACAAGGAACAAGCTCATTTATCCTCAAGACAGCAAGCCAGAGTAAACATAGACAGCTCTTTGCCATCAGTTATTCCTTGCTAGATGGTAATAAGGCTTTCTTAAATGAATGAATATGAATATGCATAACATAGTAAAGACACACAGTTACCAACAAATAATACAATGCTGTGTTGTGTTCTACCTGGTAACCACCCAACCAGCTCTCAAAAGATCAGGATGTATGCACTGGTCAGAAGTGTGTAGAGAAGTTTAAGAAATGATTGAATGAATCAACTATACAGTGAGGAGGTCACCAAAAGCTTCACTACACAGATCTGTCTGAGTGGTATCCTTAACATCTTACCAGAGTTGTCAAACTAGTCAACAAATCAAGAAAAAAAGAAAGATGTTAAGAAGTCACGACATTTGAACCAGGTGTTGTGATGCTTTTTTCCAGGGCTGCGCACTCTGTGCTTTGCAGTGGCAGACGTCAGCGAGTCGTCCTATCAGCACTGGCTGGAGATCCACCACAGAGCCAGCACCTCCCTGCAGAACAGAGCCCTGAAACTAGAAGAGAGCTACGAACTCATAGAGAAGGTTTGCATACTGAAAAATGAAGTGCGTGTGTGTGGTATCGGCTCCTGATGCCATGACCACCTGTTATTTTGACGGCCTGTCCTGCCGTCAGACATTTCATTATGGAATGCAGTGAGCTTGGCAAGAGAGGCAATTTTTCATTTATTTAATGCACAAGGTTTCACACAGGACATTTTTTTTTGATCAGACAAAAATCAAGACCGGGCATGAAGTCAAGGCCTGCTGTGTAACTAATGGGGACAGTGTAATCACACCTGGAGACGTGAAAAAAGGGTCCAAATTGTGTGTTTGTGTGAGAGAGATTCAAGGTTTCACCAGCAGGTAAAATTGGTTTCCTGTGAGGTGGGTCCGTGTGGAAGCGCTAGTCAAACACAGGAAGCCGCAGTCGTAAATCAACCACTTGGCATGTTCTTCACGGCTGCTCTTGGCTGCCCAAAACAAATGGAGGCAATCAATCATGAAATAAACATAAAAGCTTCCAGAGAGGAAAATGTAATGTGCATCGCTTAATGTGCAGAGTGTGGCACTGATGCTGCCAGGGTTTGGGGGTTCATTGCTCCTCGGGGCCACCTATACTTGGAAATGTATGCGGTAACGCCACATGGGGGCACAGTGGAGTCGCTGTGAAATTTATGAGATGGAGACATTCCAGCGCTGTGAGAGATCAGTCACCTAAAGTTACTTCATCACCTCACAAACAAAAACCTCAAGCGTGTTTACTTCTTGTGAAAGAAAATGTTAAAATGTGAGAAATCTCAGGTTATTCAGCCTTTTTAGGAATTATTTTTACAGCACTGCAGTTATCATAGCTCTCCCTAAATCATCCCTCAGTATGGCGACAGTTGTTCTTTACTCTAATGTTACTATGTTCCACAGTATGTACATTAATTAACTGCTCCAGTTTGAAGGAAACGTCATCAACTTTACTAATTGATTTAAGTTTAAATGGATTATTTCTGCACTACTTGCATTTAAGCTCAATTAAACTACAAGTAAGTGTCTCACTCGTCAGTGGTTGAAATCCTGATCTAAGTGGTTCTTGTATCATAATCTGCGGGGACAGTAGAACGATTCACATCAAAAGGCATATAAGGACTCATCAGATATAGTCATGTTCTCCTTCTGACACAGGTTTCCGTGCTGTGTGGTTCCAAATGATTAGAGAGGGCAGAGCTGTAGAGGTAGCAGGGCTCAGGTCACGACTTCAAGAGCTCCCCTTGCCTTTCCTCCGCTGCTGGCTCCTGTCTCCCCTCCACCCCTGGGTCTTGTCAAATTTTTGGGCCCCTATAAGCCCGCAACCAGCCCCAAAGAACCACCACGTTTCCTGGGAAAAAGAACAGCAGTATTTTCAGGGTGTGCTTGCAGAGATTGTGTCTGCAGATGCACACAGAGGCATAGTAACATGTCTCAAACCCCCTTAAGCCCATGGTGGTTTTTGTGGGTGATAAACAAGAGCAGCTGATGAGGGGAAAAACGCGAGTGAGTGAGTGACACAATCCCGGCTCGCATGTTTCTCTGACACATGACGTTTTAAAGGCTTTCCTCTGCTGTTATCGCCACTTACTGACTGTTTTTTTCTGTCTTTACCTCGTTTTCATGTGTAGAACCTGCAACTGCTGGGGGCCACAGCGATAGAGGACAAGCTCCAGGACAAGGTGCCCGAGACCATCGAGACTCTAATGAAGGCGGACATCAAGATCTGGATCCTGACGGGGGACAAACAGGAAACAGCCATTAATATTGGTAAGACCCCGGAAAAACAGGAAACAGCCATTAATGCTGGTGGGACTATGGGAGTGTAAGATGACTTTGGTCGTTGAACTTCATGTTTGACTTGGATGCTGCTCCGATGTGTGTCATATAAGCTGCCATGGTGTTTTATCACTGAAAGTATTATTAGTAACCCCAATAATGGTACAATTATTAAACAAATAATAGAGGGAAATTAGATTTGAATATCCTCCCCTCCATGTAGAGGTCAAAATTCACCCTGGTAATCTGTATTCAATGTGTTGCTGACCTGGACATTTAAATCTGTGTCCTCCACTTAAAGTGCAGTCTCTTTATGCACTTTTCCTCCCCGTTGCCCATAAGAAAACACACACTGAAGCTTGATACAAGCTCAGTGCTGCTACCAGTTGTGAAATAGCAGACCGATGCCAGTAATGCAGCTGGACTCGTGGTGCTGGGGACCGACAGATGGGCCTCCATCAGATCATGCAGTGGACTTGAATTAATAAAACCTGTCGGTGTTTTTTTCATACTTAATACAAGCTTCAGAGCCACAGAAGACATTATACAAACTGTTTTCACAGACTGAATAGTGCTAATCGTGACCAGCAAACTAAACTAGATTTGTGAGAGTGAGTAATGTTAAATCATTTACATTGTTTATCATGGCATGCACTTGGTCTCAAACCAAATGGAAAGTCACTGCTGAACCTGATCTGTGCTGAGATAAATTGTACGTCAGCCTCCTCCAGGTATTGCAGTCAGTCCTGCGACCGTTCTTCACCCTGCAAGACAAACTACTGACAAGCTGAATGCTTCTCTGTCACACATATCTAGCAAAAGCATCTGTCACAGAATGCTACATGATGTATGAGCGCGCTGCACTGACATGAAATAAATAACATGCATATGTACACAAGGAAGCAGCTCTCAAGTATCCAGCTCCCCCAGAGGTTTCAGCCCAGCAGATGTTATCAGAAAGGTGACTAACTCTAACTCCAACAGCTCCAGTTCAGTTTACATAATTTGCTCTGGTATTGCAGCTCTTGAATGCGGCAAAATAGCACAAACGGATCAACCTTGAATACAAGCAACATTTAAAAACAGAAGTTCAGAAAAATAGATATGAAAAGTACCTCCGTTTGTGGCGTTACCTACCACTGAGGCCTGACTGAATCAGCCCTTTGTGCCCACTGTGCCCAGATGTGAGGGAGCTCCGCAGAGGAACATGCTCGCTGGAAGTATTTTTACAGGTCCGCTGTTTGACTAAGTCGCTCTGTAAAATCTCTGCTCAATATTGACTTTGTTTTTTTACTATTTTCCTCACTGAAAGACGATCCCCATTGCCAGGGTTAACCTTTTGGCACATTGGACTGGTGAAATTAGCCCGTCACATTTACATTTTTCTACGTTTTGAGGTGGCCTGAACCACCCAAATGCCAGTCTTGGCACAGAGTAGTGGGCGTAAATGGGGCTCAGCTCACATTTTTGTGATCTTTAAGCACGGCAGACCCGTTAGATCCAAAGCGCGTTCCAGTTTGTCTCCTGGAGCATCGTGACATAATGCACAGTGACTAGTTTGAGGAAAGGGCTGTGTTTGCTCCCACTGCTGTGAGCTGCTTGTTGAAGGGAGTTAAACATACGTAATGCTTACAACAGGTCAGAGCCAGAATTCAGTAAAAAGAAAGTGCCTGCTTGTTGGGATAGACTTCTCACTTTACTGAAGGTATTATGGATGAGAAGCACATAAACAGTGCTGTGTTCAGTTTGGCCTGAGGGTGCATCATCCTCTTAAGCAGAGAGACATGAAAGGGTAAACCGCCTACACAAATATATGCCCCCCGCGATACCACCTACTTCACCGTGTCATTAATTTCAGGTCCCCATTCTTTGCACCTCACCTATGTGGTATCCATTTTTAGAGCCATGTAGTTAAACACTGTCTCTTCACAGTAATCGTTGCTCCCTTCTCAACTTTTGAGACCAGTGTGACTTGGGTGTCCCTGCCACACATTCCTCAAGTCCTTTGGGAGCAGTGTTTAGTTCCGCCTGAGATGGAGAAAGGCCGGGAACTTTCTCTTGTGAAATAAAAAAAGGGCAGTTTGGCTGCAGTCAAATGAGCTTAAGGTAAACACATTAAGCGGAAGGGCTGTGGCAGGAATCGACAAGGGGGAAGGGAGCGGAGACGTTGTGTTGAGATGGGGAGACATTTTCCTCACATTGGCAAATTTTTGGACGTTTGCACCTTTGCACTTAAGAAAACAATCTGCCAGACCCAGACCCGAACCCTGTTTGGCTTTGACTCTGGAGGCGAAACCCTCTCATTTCCTCATGCAAGCTCCCCCTGTGTGTGTACTGGGTATGCACTATTGTGTTTGACTGTGGCTGCATGTTTTTTGTGTGTTTTGTGCATAATCTTATCTCAGTTTCACTCACAGAAAATGCCACCCATGTGTTCACAGAACATGGGCTTTGTGGTAACCCCATTAAAGAAACTCAAATGTCTTTCCAGACAGAAGCAAAGTGTTGAAGCCCACAAATATTCGTGTGGTTATGCCACAGATGGCAGCCTTTTTATACAGCTGGAGTTTTAAACTGAAGGCTTCAGTCTTGGTTCGTGAAACATTTCTGTTTTCCCCGACGGGAGTCTCCCTCCACCACCTTGCTGGTGACCCTGAGCATCTGTCCCAGCCAAGAGCTGAGGGGAACGCTCCCTAGAGAGCCATGTTGGGTAACTCAGAGTTGTAACTGCCTATTAAAACAGGAAACTGACAAACTCTTGTAAACCAAACTCATTAGTCATGTCCCGAGACACTGGCTCTGAGCTGTAACATTATAATTGGTGTCCCTTAAAATGTATTGTTGCATACTTCACTGTCCCTTTTTTGTTTAATTTCTTTTCCTCTTGTTTTATTTTTTTTTTTATCTATTCAATGTGTGTGTGTGTGTGTGTTTGGGTCCCTAGAAGAAAAGTTGTCAAGCTAAAGAGTGCTATTGAAAACTAAAGGAAACTACAATTTGATGAAGCAGTTTAGTGGTAATTTAATTCACTTATTCATTTAAAATATTTCCTGCTTACCTACGTGGTCACTTTCCCATCTTATAGACTACCTTCGCTGTCCAAAACATATAATTTAATCTCCTGTTTTTCTGTTTCTCTGTAGGACATTCCTGCAAACTACTGACCAAGAACATGGGCATGCTCGTGATCAATGAAGACACTCTTGATGTGAGTACTTAGCGTTTTGCTTTCCCATGAAAGATCAGACTTCTTTGCATACAGGACCAAAAATCTCACCAAAGCACATAAAACTCAACATTATTTCACAAAATGTTTTACAAAGACCGTTGCTTCTTCTAATCTCCACATAACCATTTTTTTTCTGGGTTAAGTCATTCAATTTAATTCTAATTTCATTCCTGCAATTTGCAATTTGGCAGCAGGTAGTTTTACATGCCCACAAGGGAATTCTATGCACTTTGTGTGACGCCAAGTTAAAACAGTTTCTAAAAAATATTTTCAGATGCTTGTCTTGAGGGTAAAAATATGATATCAACAATAAGACATCTGTAAGTATAATGATCCCCTCATCTCACCCAGTCAGTTAAAAATCTGTCTCTAAACTGAAGAGTTGAGGCTGCAGGGAGCCTTCCTCACACAGCCACCACACATCCTAAATCTGCCTTTAACATCTTTAAGACACCCAGCAGAGCTGTCTGTTGACCCCTCGGCAGGAGATCCTTGTCTGTTGTTTCTGAGATTGAAAAGGGCAAGTCCCTGCACTTCCAGCAGGAGAAAGTTAAGCAACGGAGGCACAGATGGAGGAGAAACTCGGCTGGGTTTACTTTGTCGGACAAGAAGAAGGAACAGGAGGGCGAGGGGGGGGTCGCGGACGGTGAGGAGAAGCTGATGAAGGAGGGAAAGGCAGCAGGGGGGTGTTTGTGGGTGATGACGGACGGCCTTCACTCTGTCAGCCAGTCGTTAAGCGTGATAAATAGAGCTGAGGTAGAAATTTGGGGTTGGTGCATTCATAAAGCACACGGACCGGCGCTTTGAAATGTCAGCTCCGATTCTCCTGTGGTTGAGCAGATGCTTACATAAGGCAGTTTGTTAAAACGCAGTGGGAGAAATCTCTCCACCAAGACTGAGGAGGCACAGTGAACAGAAGACCAGGCACCGGGGCTGGTAATTCTGAGTGCTCTTGTGCTGCGAAAGAGAGTAATTGGAGCATGTCTTCCCTCTTTGCTGTGTTTAGAAATGTTTATCAAAGGGAGGACAAAGTTTTAGGCATCCCCTGCACTAAATCTTACTTGAGCCGAAATTCCCAAAGTGAAACTTGATTTCCGAAGTAAGATTAGGTCATTTTGAACAGCTTTGTCTTCCAGTCAGAGTATTTAATCATTCGGAGAGCTAATGGCGCTTATTGAGCATTAGTATATTAATCTTTATGAAGCACAGTCACAGATAAATGGGGCTTATTAATTTCATAGGAAAAAGTTTTTTTTATCTGTTTTCTGCCAATTTAAAAAAAAAAATACAAAAGTCCAGAGAAAGAATTAGATTGGAATAATATAAGTTGTAGCTCAAACTCTTTACTTTAACAGGTCATGCTTAGGTGCCCTTTCAGTGAGATGTAGGTCAGAAAAATAATGGAAAGTTTTGTGCACACACGCCTGACTAAGGTGGAAGGTCTTCCTTGTGGGTGGCTCCAAGTGTAAGACAGATGATGACATTAGGTCCATACAAATGTCCAGATTCCACATCACGAGTGTCACGTCCTGTTGGCTATATCACTCAAGGGCTGTATCAACAATGGAGCTCAGTCTTTATGTGAAGCTCTTGTGGATTTCTGAATGGACGCCACATACACATTCCAAAACCAAACACTAGCTAGTCACATAGGCTAAACTGCTCATTATAGCCATAACAAAGCGGCTTTGGGAGGAGACATGTAGCATTAGTGCTAAAATTCCTTGGTGGAAATTAGGGGGGGAAAAGGCCGCACTACTTGAGGAAATGGTAAACTTTGGGGCACAATCGATTCATCAGATAGTGTGAAAAGCAGAGTGAATTCTCTCTTACACAGATGGTACACCAGCATATACAAAGCACTCACACTTAGATGTCCTCTAAAATCACTGTTAACAGGGATGGAGAGGCTTTTATTTTTGTCTCTGTTGTTGAATATAGATATCACAACCCATACAGTGACACATGCTACTCTCTGTCTCACACACACATATATACACACACAAGCCGGCCAATGCTCACCATCTCGTGCTGTTCTTACTGACCCCATCAGGGATGGTTAACTCCTGGCAGCTGCTTTCTGCTTGTATCCTCTTGCTGAGTTTTTCTCCTCTGTTAATCCATCATCTCTTTTTGTGCGTGTCTCTCACCCTCCTTCTCTCGCTTTGTGAAACGTAAAGCCTCTTTCTCCAAATATTTCCCTTAAGCTGGGGTTTCAGAGTTTTGTTATGCCAAGCGAACATTGCCTGGTCCCCCTGGTACAATCTGACTGCTTTGACATATCTGACCTCGACACCCTTCCCTCCATCACTACTGCTATGGGCCAACATTTTTTTAATGATTACAGCTGTTTGAGCATCTGCTGGGCACATTAGGTCTGATACGCTGGATCGTATCGTAGCTTTGTATCTGTCCATTCAAGTCTGATTTCTCTCTGTTTTTTAAAATCAGATAATTGTTTGCAACTGAATATGTATAAACACTACCATTAACAGCATTATTTCATCATAAGAAATTCTTGTATTATACTTTTGCGTATTTAAAGACAAGTAATTTTGAAAAATATTCTTTTACTTTTACTTTTTTAATAAAAATATACATGCAGAACATGTACCTGTTCCTCAGAAAATGGGTACATACAGAAATTGGTTTTATTTTCTAATGGCTTCACCATCTGTGGAGAAGATGACTGAATGATGAATACAATGGTGATCTCACCGCTCCATCTATCCAGTCCATATGCCCTACACCAGGACAGTAAATCCTCCTGTCAGTATCATATTTATGGCTTTTCATCATCACTCAACATCATAGCTGTATACAGCTGTATACTGTATAAGCAAACACGATCCATTCTCAGAGCTCGTCTATGTTATCACCTAGCCACCTAGCCATGGTCTGAGTGTAATAAGCATGAGAAACATAATAAATATCTAAAATATCAAGAGCAGCTGTCTCAGTTTGGGATTAGCACGAATCAGACAGATGTGTCTATTTAACAGATATCTGTGTAAAAATGAATTAAGCCTATTATTGTGAGGAAAAAGTATCTTAATAGGAAAAAAAGTCATAAAAGAAAGTAATCTAATGTGTGCAATTGTTTTTGTAATGAACTACTGAAATGTTGCTAATATAAGCAATAATAATAATAAGAAATATTCTTAACTTTTTCCATGTTTTCTTCTACTCAATCATTGTAAAGTCATCTGCCATCCAAAATATCTGAATTCACTTTACATTAGTAATCTGTTATTCATAGATGAAAATATACACTTAACTAGCTTTGCCAGGATAAAAGATGGTACAATTATGCTAATTATGTACATTTTTTTATCTGTTACAAACGGACAAATGCTTTTGAAACAAAATAATAAAAACACTAACATCCTAAACAGCTTTAATCACTTATAAATTGATCAATCAATCAACTTGCAGCAAATTCTTGAAAACCGAATAGTGTAATAGTAATAGTGTAACATTGTGTAATTATGTAAACCCATAGGCTTAAGATTATAATGACTAATTGCACAAATTAAACTAACATTTGTGACATGTTCTCCATCACACAGAGAACAAGGGAAACACTCAGCCACCACTGTGGAATGCTGGGAGATGCCCTCTACAAGGAGAACGACTTTGCTCTCATTATCGACGGGAAGACTCTCAAATATGCCCTCACATTCGGAGTGCGACAGTACTTCCTGGACCTCGCCCTGTCCTGTAAAGCTGTCATATGTTGCAGGTAAGATTTACGCCTGAAACAATAAAATAAACCTGAGACAGTAAATTTCAGCGACCAGAATGAAAGAATGAAGATGCTATTCTCATTGTAAAAACTCAACGTTGCAAATCTGTAACAAAAAGTAGGAATTAGTTAGGTATTTGAATAATAGCATACTATGCCGTGCAGTACTCAAACAAGTAATTCATATGTATCCACTTTAATGCAGAAGATAAAATTCTTACATTTTCCACTTTTATCATTTACCATTTTTTAGAACTGAGTCTATTTATAATCTACACGTTAAACTGTAATAACCAGACAAAACTCATGTTGTTATGTAACGTTGTGAAAACTAATGACTACGACCACTATAAAAAAGAAAAGGAGAGATAGTGAGACATTTCAGCAGTGCTGTATCTAATGCTCGACCATTTTGTCAGCAAAATGCCATCAAATAGTGAAAATTTCCCATCACAAAATATCAGAACTCAAGCTGGTACCATAAAAATGCTTGATTTGTTAAATCAATACCCAGAACATTGTTATAAAACAGAGAAAAGCAGAAAATCCTCTCAAATAAGAAGCTGATAGTAAACAATGTTGGTCACTTTTGCTTAAAAACGACTTGAGTGAAATTAAACACTCTACAGTTGAACCACAGTTTTATGTTTTTGCCACAAAGGTCAGAGAGTCTTTTTATGGCAGCAGTTTAAAAAGTGTGATAGTTATAAATTTAAATGGCAACTTTCAACATTATGCAGGTACACTGTTGACCTGCCCAGGGCACATAAATAATAGGAAGTACTTAAGTACTCAAGCAACCATGACAGGGTCTGGGGGACAGAAGTCAGTTTTCAGAACAACAGCAAACATTATGACTCAGTGCATTACGTCAAATTTGTGTTTATTTTTCCTTCCACCTCTACCTGCCTTTTGCCTTGTGTTCACTCTGTAGGCATTAAGAGACATCAGGAGATGAATGAGGCCTCTTAAAACCACGGAGAACATAAACATTAACACTTTCACAGCTTAGGACAGACATGTAGTTTATGACATCATCTCTGGAGATTCTCCAAACTTTGGGTGCACTCAGAGGAAGCCCCTGTGTGGGAGGCTACAGATTTTGCTGTCAGCGAGGGCACTAAGTCAAGTTTGAAGTCTTGTAAAGGAAAAGTTATAAGATGTGGCAAAAGCACCAAATCATTGATTGCTTCTACTCAATGGGCCCAGTAAGAAGAAAGGTCTTAGAGGGTCTGATGGAGGAGGAATAAAGTGCAATACACAAGGGGAAATGCATCTACCAGAATATGACAGATAGTCTTTACAGTAGTAGCTCTCAGTTCCTCATAGAGTCCCTGAAAGCTTAAAAAAACATTCACTGTGGCGCGGGAGGCTCAGTCGGTAGTGCGCGCACACACATGTATGAGGCCATGGGCCTAACCGCATGGGACCCTGTCTAAAAATAATAAAGGGTGTAAACCCCCCCAAAAAATAATAAAAAATAAAAAAACATTCACTGGTATTACAAAGGAGATTTAAAAGTATATTTAAGGTATTTTTTTACACTCATCTTTATAAAGAGACCAAAAGTAATTACAAATATAAAAGACGAAATACATAAATCTGAACTCCGGATTGGGTTTAGAAGTCACATAATTAATTAAATCGACGTCACCCGTGTGTCGTCAAGGAGTTTCAATCGATTGTGGTATAACTCAGACCACACTAGTACACTTTACTTTTATACTATGTCTATATTACAGGTTATTAATTTCATCACTACTGTACACCAGTGACATTTTGACTGATTTTCTTTTCATACCTTTTATATAAGAATTATTGGGGGGAACCCAAGTTCAAGGAATCTCATTGCCAACATTTGCCTCACTGTAATTATGCATATGACAAATAAGGAACTTGAAACTTGGAACACGCCAAACAGCTCCGCCAAATTGTGATTGAAAAGCAGCAAAGTCAAGATGATGGATACAAGAACATTTCGAAGTAACTGAACATCCCGTGGAGTACAGTTAAAGGGGTCATTGAGAAATGGAAAGAGTTTGGCACAGCTGTCAAACAGCCCAGGCTAGGCCGTTCTCAAAAAACAAGTTTTCAGAATAGTGGCCACCAAGAGACCTTCGACAACTCTGAAGGAGGTACAAGATTCAGAGACTGTGCATACAACGACGACACAAAAGCAAAGTTGATTTGATGTTTTATTTGGAAACGTCAAATCAACTTTCCATTTGGAATAAATACAGTCTATAAACACTGTACAAAGACTCATATACACATGGTGTCACCAGCTGCCTCACCTGAGAGGGAGATCTTTCCTTTCTTCTCACATTCACCTCATCCAACCAGCAGGAGTTACTAGTACTGCGAGACACAATCCATCTCTGGCTTTCCACCATCAAACGGTGTCTATTATGTGACTCCCAGTCTACTAGGGATTAAATGTAGTCTCAACAAGTGCTTTCTTCCCTTTCTTCCCTTTGCCACCGAAGCACCTGCTTCTTTGAGTTTCTTAAAGATAAATTATACACAAAAAGCTCCTATGTTTGTTTTTAGGGCGTTTACACAGTTTTGCACGACTGTCTGCACACATCAGCCTGCTATTCTCCACAGTTAAGGAAGAGCTTTGGGATTTGCCAGGTGCTGATCTCGAGACTTTTTAGGATTAATATTATTTTATGCACACTGGTGCACACCGGTTACTTTTCCCAAATTCAGAAAATTCAATTTCCTGGACAATACATTCTTGAGTGATATGTATAGTCTTACATCTCCTCTTCATTATAATGTATGTTTTCTTTATCCTTTGCACTGCACACTCACTGTTTCATATTATTCCCTGTACTACTTCTCTTCTGCCTTTAGAGTGTCTCCTCTCCAGAAGTCAGAGGTGGTCGAGATGGTAAAGAAACAGGTGAAGGTGATCACGCTGGCCATTGGTGATGGTGCTAATGACGTAGGAATGATCCAAACAGCTCATGTTGGTGTGGGAATCTCTGGCAACGAGGGCCTGCAGGCAGCAAACTCTTCTGACTACTCTATTGCCCAGGTGAGCACCATGACAAGGGCTCACACATGCATATTGATATGCAGGTAGAGATGGAATACTTAATTACACAAAGTGGGAATGTATTATTCAATTGAATTTAATTAAAATGCATAAATTAACACTTTTACAGCTTTCCCATTTGTAGTCTGAGATGGTCAGAGAAATTTATGCCAGTGCACTAGACTCGCACAATTTGATTGATTGGCTGCTTAACTGCTTAGTCATATTCAGACTAGATTAACAAACAACAATCTTCAAGACTGTGAGAAGTTATTTCTGTTGGAAGTACACAAAATGAAACCCATGAGATTAAAAAAAAATGGATTATAAACTTATATTATTATTATTATTATCATTGTAAAATTTGATTTCAACTTAATCAATAGCGCTATTTAGGTGCAGGTGTGTCTCCTCAATTTGGTGGCAATGCAGTGATACACTCATTTATATCCTCTAAAAGTCAGATTCCACAAATTATCAGTCCTGTCATTGTCCTCTCAAGTGTTAAATGTGTTAGTGATAGCTTGGCACAGTGTTCTGAGTAACAATGAGTTGCATGTCTGCTAGCTTATACAGTGAAGTAGTAATGCCTGTAGAACAGGCATCTGGTGACACCAAACTCCCCACAAAACTATACAGAAACAGATCCCAGCAAAATGCTACTTAACTACATACTTATGTCCCTGTAACCAGTTATGTGATACGCATTAGCAACAAAAGCCATGGAGTCCTGTATTATGGCTCTGTTTCTACACAGCATGCCACTCAGTACATCCTGTTTCTGTTACAGCCACAGGGCTTGGGAGTATGGAAAACCAATAGTTGAGTAAAACACAGTACGCTCTCTGTGCTTCAGTATGCAATTACCATGCAAGAGACTTGGGGTTGTCTTAAGTGGCCCCTGCAGTCGTCATGACATGTAAAAATGTATGTCTTTCAAAGACAGGTGGCCTCCTATAATCCATTTAGTTTGTGTCCCAGCATTAAATGAAATTACACTTTCAGACCTCCAGTGGTGTTTCCATATATTGGTGTAATGGTACATTAACTGTAATTTGCAGACTGCAAACTGAAATCAATCCTTGGAAGTTGTGTAACTTGTTTTTCTATTTCTATTCATGATTTATATTAATGCTCCAGACTGTCAGTTCAGCTCCTTGCTGGTGCTGTAGATTACGAGGAGCTAGTTTCTACCATTTAATACTTGAAAGTCAGAGTTATCTGCTGAAGCAAGTGGAGAGTGAAGAGGCTTTCGGGCTGAGGCACCTCTGCTCTCCGTCTGTCATCAGCTCAGGTCTGTGTTAACTGATGTTTGATCCGAACATTCGAGGGGTGACAAACTGGGGCCGCCACTGTGCTGTCATTTCACCAAAGAGCACTGTGGTAATGCTGAAATACAAGAAGGGCCTTTAAATAAACAAAACTGTGTTTGCCCAAAAAAATTAAGTTTGATTTGACTCTTCCTTCCTCCTACTCTGGTTTCTCTGGTTTACTCTGGACATTTTAAGAACTTCCTTTTCTCAGATGACACAAAGATGCAGTGCAGATTGTGTGCTTTTGTTTTTAGTCATTCTCTGGCCAGTAAGATGAAACACTTGCCTTGAAGTTCTGCTCCAGTGTAATCACACTTATCAGACAGAAATAGCACTGAAATCTTAATGGTGGTATAATTATAAAGCCATTTAACTATTATGCTGAGCCCTTGGAGACTAATACCCCTATATGAACTCCTCCATTCGCAGCAACTCAAAGCCCAATCCAACAATCTTTGACTTGAAATTTGTGGAATGTGTTGGTGAGAGCTTTGGCCACAAAGCCTCATCAGTCCTCTCTGCTGGGGGATGACAAAACGCTGCTGCTTTCTTTAATCTTGAAGTTCCTGTAACTGCTTTAGTGTTCCAGCACTGATCTCTGATTATGAGGGAGCCATTAGACAGTTTACTGTAAACAGACCTTCGCTATTCATTCATCTTGTCGCTTTTCTCCATTTACTTCCCTCCCACGCAGTTCAAATACCTGAAGAATCTTCTGCTTGTTCATGGAGCCTGGAATTACAACCGCGTAGCCAAGTGTATCCTGTACTGCTTCTACAAGAACATTGTCCTCTACATCATTGAGGTAAGCCTCGCACAGTAGCTCTCAAGACTGAGAGTCATTCAATTAACCAGATCTGAACTCAAAGCACTGGGATTTTTCCACATGACATGATTAGTTAAAGGCAAAGATTCCTTGTTAGAGTTTCCATGTTTGTGTTTCTGTTAACTAGCCCTTCACATTACCTGCCAGTTTGCGCAGCTCCCAGGCGAATGGTTTGATTTTTGACATACCTGGACAGAAAATACACAAACAAACAGGCACACTCGCAGACACACAAACACAAGGTAATGAAGGGGAAACCATATCTAATTAACTGGAAGTCTACCGTTAATAAATCCTCGCCAGTTATCAGATCCTCAGAATATTAAATCCTGCAAAGCCTCCCAATCCTCTCCTAGGATCATAAAATGCTACATCTGGCCACTAGATAGAATAATAATAGGGTAATAACAAAATAATACTGTGGTAATTAACACAGTATTTCATTACTAGCAATATTTGGTAATATTTACATTAATATACATGTATATTGTTCATTTAGTTTAATTTTTTTCTAGTCTTTAGTTAGAACACTATCCTGAAAAACCAAATGTTCTCAAATGTTTTCGTTGTTCGATCGATGTTCTGACATGATATTTAACTTATTGTTCATTAAGATTTCAAAACTTGGAGCGATGTCAACATAAAGACGATAAATCAAAACACTGAGTTCTTGCTCAGCCCTGTGATTATTAAAGTTTTACTGTACTGATGGGTACAGGAGTATTTGCTTTGGACGGGAGAAGGTAATGGATGTTGTCCATATTGACTCGGCTCCACTCTCCCTGTATATCAGTGCATGCTGGTAAGGAAGGTTCACATATGTTTGCACATCGGCCCTATCGGTGTGCGGTCGGTTTGATGGCATTTGACAGATACCAGACCCAGTACTGATTGCAGGTTCAGAGCCATAACCCAGAATGACCAGACAGGTTAAGTGCTTCCTATCAGCAGCAGCTTTGTCATCAGGAGTGCTCAGATGTTTTGATCTGCCGGCAATGCACTTGTCTGATGGAAGAAGCAACTTTTTGCTTTACATCGTCTCAAAAAGTCTAAATCAGAAGTCACTGAGGAATGTTTGATCACATTTTGTCCCACACTACGTATCAGGATTTTTAAACTGTATTCAGTCTACTTACCTTGGAATTTTTAAAGCATTTGTTTATAAGGATTAAATTTACTCTTATTGCAAATTAAATTCTGTGGCATTTCTTCTGTACATACATGTTTATCAAGTTGGACCAAGTTGTCTTCAACTTAACCAACAAGCACAAATTAAAAATAAAAACGAGAAATAAGGACATACATGAACAACAGAACTGAAGAAAATAAAATGACTAATTTCATTTTGAAAAATCGTTTGCTCGCTCTCTACACTTATGTTGCCTGGGGAGCTCTAATGGCCATGACCATAGAGAGAGTGATTTACTCCTCCTCTGCCTCTGCACTATGAAAAGGAGACAATTTGGAGAGTGGCTGTGCTATGCGGTAGCGAAAAAGGATCAGCCACATGTTTTTAAAATACCATCACCACACAACCTGTCATGGAAATATGAGCATTTTAAAGTTTTCTTTTGTTCATCCTCTTTCTGCAAAAATTGACCTCTGATCCCCCTTTTCCATCCTCATTATAGTTTATATACCATGGAGAATCAGTAGACTACTTTTTACATTCCAGCCTGTCTGCTTCTGGCTTTTTGTGACCTGAAGTGAAAGAGGGCAGTTGGATTCTTTCCAGGCTAAAATCACAGTTGTAGGTACTGCAAGTGTTTAATCATTCTACCCTTTTCCAGATAAGGTAAAGTGCCATTTGTGAATGCAGATCCAAAATTAAATTGAATTTGCGGCAAATTGAGTTTTCTGTCAGAAGAAACATTACATTTGACATTTCATCTGTGTGCCGAATGTTAACTTTCCTTCATTTTCGTGCCTGTTTTTAACCATGTGTAAACTGTTCAATGCTTCACTCACTCTTAATGTTTATATTAAGGCTATGTAAACCCATCTTTTACTCAAATTTTTTTCTAAATGGACCTTTACGCAACGGTCACGTCAAACGTTTTGTGAGCAGCTCCTCTTTGAAACATACCGGGTCCCTTTTCAAAGCAGGTCTTTTCCTACAACTGGAACATAACGTCTATAGTTCTGTCTGCAGGGCGAGCGTCTTTCTAGCACACCTTTTGTTGCTCTGAAAACATAATTCCCCCTCCCCCCCCCGTGCTACGCTCCTTCAGGGGATTCAAGTAGATAATAGGACATTTCTTCACTGTTTGGCTGCTTCAATATTTCACATGTCCCTGTTTTGTAAGACCCTGACATCTAACACACCAGCAACCCCAGGGTACGGGTAAAAGCTGCATTTGTTGCTCTAATAGGTTTACTTTTGTGCTCGCGTGTTTTTCTCGTCGACTCCCAGGCTAGCTTGCAAGTAGAGAATCAAAGATGTTGACGGGAATTTTAACTTTTTGTTCCCATCACCATTGTCTGATACAGTGTGTGTTACAATTTGAATGCAGGGACCGGGAGACTCTGTGTTTAAGCCTCTTTTGGTCTCACTCTTGTTCCGCTGGGTCTTTGGTTCTTTTTAAGAGACATAGAGTAGGAGGGTGAAGGATTCTGCGGCTATTGTGGAAGACGTGAATGCGAGCGCAACTTGGTTTGAGGCTCCTGGAACAGCTTGGGATTTGCTGTGACTCAGTGAGGGTTAATTGTGAGTCAGAAAGTAAGATTGTCACTCCAGTGGATGATTGACTGACACCTGGAAGTGCTTCACAGAGTTTCTTTTGGCTTTCCCTGTCCTGTTGATTATGGTTGGCATTCCTTTTCCTAATCAGTTAGAGAACAGTTCAAGCTTTATCACGCTTTAAACATGACTGTCTAACTAAATGAAAGAAGCTGGTTACAATTACTCAGATATTTTTTGAACGGTTTGGTACAGTACTTAACGAACTTTAGGCAGAATTCATAACTCCTACTTTGTGACAAATCACACTATTAACCAAAGAACAGGAGTGAAAAGAATTGAATTCAGCCACATTCAAACTAAGAGGCCTTTCCAAAGGACGCCATAGCAACTTCATTCAAATGGCCGATCCAGCTGGCCACTCGTGTTTGATTGACACATTGCCAGGGTGCTACAGAGGGGCTGATGGACAAGTGGCATTTATGAGGCAATTACATGAAAGCTCATTCAGCGCGGCTCAGTGTACTTAAGAGACGGCTCTGAGTTTCAGAGCAAAGCTTGCCGACCATTGCATGCTGAATGAAACCACAGAGGCCGTGCCTGGCATTGTAAGACAGCTTGTGTTTGTAGCTCCACATATTTCCAGCATATTTATCAGCTCCCTCTTTATGTCCTTCTTTATTCTTTGCTTGCTTTGTGTATGAATTCCATTTGCAATTCTGCAATACTAAGCTTAAGAGTATTAGGACTCACATTGTTGGGGACAAATGTCATTCCTCCACCCCCCCACCCCCTCCAACCCATAGCCACCTCTACACAAGGCCTGCAGAGCTGTGGATCAGCCTTGGAATCAATGATTTTTGATTCGCTGATGAATATGCAAGAAATCCTCTTATCGGCTAGCTGCTGCCCAATCCCCCTTTTCTCAACTCCCGCTTTCCCTCCATTACTGTTTTTCACGATGTGCAGTCGGGGAGAGAGGCCAGCCACACCCCTCCGTTGAGTGGCACTCAATGAGGAGAAGAAAAGGGGAAGAAAAATCCTGCCTGGTACTTCCCCTAATGAGCAAATCAATGCATCTGTCCCTCAAGAGATGGGAGAGGGAGAAAGAGAGAGAAGCTATTGGGACCCCAAGGACCAGGCCAAAACACTCACACAGAAGCAGTTACCACATGCTATGAATAGGAGCCTTTTTTAACTTAGCACAACAATATATCAGCCCAGAGCCTCTCATTGGGCAGAGCTGTAATTAATTCAGCAGTTTGACCTACCCGCTAGCCTCTCGTTACCATTGCTTGGGCCACGCTAATGGTTCAACCTGCCTCATGGCTCAGGCTTCATCTACACATAACCCATAGCAACGGCATCTGAATGTATTTTCAGCAAGCCAAGACCCGAAACACCTAAAACTATTCTGGCCCTGCCAACAGATGTACTGTATACCTTCTGATTCTCATGGTTGAAGAGCCACATGGTCCCAGATTGGGGTGAATGTCCCACATGAATTTTAAAACAGGCCCCCCTCTTCTAAAAGAAACAACATCATGGTAGAGTGCACCTGATGGAGTGGAGGGTGGGATCTGTGAGGGGTGGGTGTGGCAGAAAGGGGAGGTGAGGGGCAGGGTATGGGGGCACACACATAAACGCGGAATTCATCTATAGACAGCAACCCCCCCACCACCACCCCACCCCATCAAGGGAATGAAGGGAAGGGAGGGTTGGTGGAGGGGGGTGACAGACATTTGTTTTCATGCATAGGCTTACACGACTAAATGGGAAGGGCCAGTGGCAGATTGGTATTGGTCGTGTAGAGAGTGGCAGCGGTGGGTGGGGCCCTCAGATAGGCTTTGTCCCAATCTGAGAATTTGTAGCAGTTCATGCCTTCATAATGAAGTTAAATGAAGCGAGGAAATGCTTGGATGGCCATGGCCAAAACACAGCACCCCCGATGTTTCCTTGACAGATTTGGCATGAGCTAGAACCGGTTCTGTAGCACAAAGTGTCGAACTATAACTCCAAGAGGAAATCGGATTCACTGTCGGTGTAGACGCAGTTTTATTCCATGATATGTCAAATAAATCTGCTTTACTTCAATTAAATACTTCGCAAAGGCCATCTATTCCACTAGATACGGGATTTCAAATGCTGTACTTACAGTTTAATATAATTTATTTAGAATACCCGGCTATGGTCTTGATCTCAGAGGCATTGTTTTGTTCAGATAAGTATCACTAATCAAGATACAGTGATAAGCCTCATCTCCAACCAGCATATGGTTTACATTACCCCTGTCTCCTTTTCCTAACACAATATATCAAAGTCTCCATCATTCAGAGTCCCACAGCCCTGACTCTGCTCCTATAAATAACCTCGTCTATCACCCGCTTGTCTTCAGGTAGATCAAGAAGGGAATTAGTGGGCTTGATATATGTATTTCCGTAATCTTGATGATGACTTCAGACAACTGTTTCTGTTGTGGAGATTGCATCTAGAGGTCTAGACATTCCCATTGTCACTCAATTTGTTTCTGATTGGGTCTAAAGTGGCCTCTCTGCCTTTCCTGAGTCTGAAACCTGGCTAAGTTTGACTAATGACCTGCTGATCACAGGTCAGCACTTCAAACAAACCTGCATTAGTTTTAGGTTCATGTAGTTAGTCTTTAAAAAGACAAGAAACATTTATTTTTCCTGCCCCCCCCCCCAAAGCATGCATTATTACAAAATGCATCACTGTTGGAATCATTTTGAAGATATTAGCAGGACTTGTTCACTCATTGATATTATTCATGTTTTAAGAGACTCTAAAGTCTCTTTCTGCAGTCCATGTTATCATAAGACAGTGATGAATGTTGTGCAATGGAAAAATGGATTGTTAGTCTGTAGACACAGTGAGCCTGTCTCAAATCTGATAATAGTAACCACTCACCCTCACTGTCTCTAATGGAAAGCATATACTGAGAGGACAATTAGAAAGACTACAAAGATTTAGTGTTTTCATCATCGAGTTTGGTATGAAATTCATGACTATGTGCCTTACTGATTAAAAAGACAGTAACAGGAAAGAGATATGAGTATTTTAAACATCTGTAAATGAAAATAATGTATTCTTAAATAAAAACTATTATAAAACTGTAAATATATTTACCTGTTGGTGCGTCTGGTTGTGTTCTGTTTTAATTTTTTATGTTTTTTTTCTCCATTAGATATGGTTCGCATTTGTCAATGGCTTCTCAGGCCAGATCCTGTTTGAACGCTGGTGCATCGGCTTGTACAACGTGGTGAGTGTTGATAAAATTTAAGCCCACTTTACTCGTTTACCCCTTTATTGCATGACTATGTCATCAACATCGTGAAAACTTTCTCCTTTATTTATGACCTGTTGTCAAGACCATACTCCCTCTGTGCCCTAAACTATGCACTGAATACGAAAGAACAACAGATTTTGCTTGCCCCAAAGAGTGTAGTTAGCAAGGGCAGCTATGTTTGAATGATAAAAAGAATAGGACAAATGGAGCAGCAACTGAGCTGGCTGCTGATGTTGGGAGTCCCACAGGGCTCTATAATGGGACCACTCCTAATGAACTCATATTTCATATCTGTCATGGATTAGGTAGAAGAAAAAAATGTGCATCTGCGAGTCTGATCTTTAATACCATGCCATGAAGCCCACAAGGAGTTGATATGTAACTTTAAACTGTTTATTAAAATCAACTCACTTCAATAAACAAAAATGAATGAGGGAAGTGTGAAGTGAGGTTTCCCCACATTCCTGATCGGACTTGAATGGAAGTGATTTATGGGAGGGACAAACTGTCAAGTGAGAAGAACATTTCCACAGCACTGCCTCCTGCATTTATTTCATAATAAACCACTACCTTAGAATCAGTACTGTATTTGGGGGGTGGGAAGAGGGTTCAGTCTTTCACTTTGTCCACAAACTGGGGGAATTCCTCCGGCTCAGTGGGAGTCTCACAGAGGCAGTGGGCTGAATCCGCCCCTCAATGGAGATCTTCCTGGGCCTGGCTCTGAATAAGAAAGGAGCCCAGTGGAGCATGTCCTGTGGCCCGCTGGCCCTGCAGACTGAGGTCTGCAGATTCCCTCTCCAGATGGGCCTGCAGGGAACTCATACCGACTGACCCGCTGAGCCCCCCAGCCACACAATACCTTCACTCCTCCATACAGAACAACATTACAACACCACTAAGAAATTACATTTTAGCTAGACTTAAATACCTGCTTCTTAGTCAACAGCATCGCAGATGTTCATTGGAGATGGGTTTTGCATATGAACAGACGTGAAGCATGACAAATCAAAATAAGAAACCCGAAGGGTTTTAAGGTCAGTAGTCTTCAATGATGTAAAATAAAGAATAGGACAATTGGAGAACAAAATGAAGCAAATTTGTCTGTAAATGTAACATATGGAGATGGTGGCAATGATGAAAACAGGCACCTACCATATGTATGAAACAGTTCAACATTAGATTAAAGGCACTGTGCATACACAGTAGTTTTATGGATCTGGTGAAGTTTGCATGATTTTGATTTGGGCTTTCAGTTTTATAAATTTCTCCTTTAATACCCAGTGAGGCCTCAGTCGGTCAGATCAAAAATTAAACACAAAGTGCAAATGAATCCATCTGGTATATATTTGTTTCTTATGTGTTTTGTCAAGTGTGTGACCCACATAGTCTCAAAGAATCTTAACTCAGAGTCTTTTAGACAAAATGTATTTGAATGTCAAATTTATTTCAGGTTTACCACTGATGTTTTGATGTTTTGTGTGTGTGTGTGTGTGTGCGTGCGTGATTGTGTTTTGTTTTTTTTCATATGCAGATCTTCACTGCTCTGCCTCCTCTCACTCTGGGAATATTTGAGCGCTCCTGCAGGAAAGAAAACATGTTGAAATACCCAGAACTCTACAAAACCTCCCAGAACGCTATGGGCTTTAATACCAAGGTAACATTAGTCGTTATCTCATATTCTTTATGTGCATATTTATCTGTTTTATTTGTTCACAGCCAGATTTGAATACTATTAGATAGCTTTTTTTTATTATTCTCAATTGGGTGTTTTTGTTTCAGCTATTTGTTAAGTTATCTCGGTTATTTTCCCTTTTCAGTCTTTTCAGGTTTCTGTCTTTGCAGCTACAGTGACATGATGTATTGATAGGGAGTTTGCAAGTTCCACTGAATGTAGTACGACACTGTAAGCCGATGTCCCTTGAGTTGTAAGGAACCAGTGCTTGGTTAATACTTGATCATTTTTCCAAGTATATTTGGAGCAGTTGGTCTATTGACATGGCCTGTCACTATTTACATACTGTATTTCACTTCATCGCCTCTGGAAGACGATTTTATGTTCAACAACTACTAGTACTGCTTCAACTACTACTTATGCTCAACTAACTAAACACTTTCTGTTGTGTCATCTAAAATTGACTGTGTCATTTTGTGCTCCACCACACAAATGAAAAGGTCAAAAGTTCCAGCTCTTTCAACCAATTAACATCTCACTGATGACACGAGATGTGCCTGCTATGTTGTTGTCCGGGACCGATGCGTCTCCCGTCACAGTGACCTGGCAGCTGCAGTCAGACGGTCTCCAGTCGTATCCTGGCTTGACCTATTCTGTCTGGTTTTAGGGGCTGTCCGTTAGCTTTCCCCCGCTGGTAATAAAGATGTCTCCTCCTTTCTCCATGCTGAGCCAAAGCCCTAGACCCTCCTCACAGGCGTGGTGACCTGGTTAGCACCGCACGTAGGTGGATTAAAGGAAATTGGCCATGGCGGTCAGGGGCAGGGAAGGTCAGATGGGTTGGGGGATGCATCAGAAAGAATTGGGGCGGAAAGAGGGAATAGAGAGAGTGTGCTGTCATTGTGTGTCAGCGTTTGTTGCGGAAAATTATGCAATTTGTTTAAGTGAGGGAGTTGTTTGTTCTCTGAGCAAAGCTGTCAGATCGAGTTTAACCCACCCAGGTCCACTCTGATTGTATGAAATAACAGAGTTTCCATTTCAACAGACACTATTTCCTTTGGATAAAAGTGATGTTTTTCATATTGATCAAGTATACGGTTTATTAATTAGGAGGAGTTATGAGCCTATTTAAAATCTGCCTGTTTAAGTCACATCCACATCACATCACTGATCCTAATGTTTAGAGCTGCAACGATTAGTTGATTAATTTATTAGTTGATTGACAGAAAATTAGTTGGCAACAGTTTTGATAATTGATTGGATTTTTTGTTTCTTTTAAGTGAAAATGCCAAAACTTCACTCATTAAAGCTTCTTAAATGTAAGGATTAGGTGTGTGTGTGTGTGTGTGTGTGTGTGTGTGTGTCACACAGTTAAAACAAACAATCTGAATGCATCGTCCTGGCTTATGGGAAATTATAACAGACATTCTTCACCATTATTTACATTTCATAGATAAAACATATTTGGCAGATTAATCGTTAATGAGAACAATCATTACTCGCAGCCATACTAATGTTAAACCTCTTGTATTTACTGTAGAAAGAATGTATGTGAGTTATTACTGCAAAAATCATGAAAAGGCATTTGAGATTACATACTCACACATGATTAATGATCACACTCTTGGTCATTAGGTGAGTTAATGTAAGTAAATCCATTGCTTGTTATGAATTGTTTTTCCTAATTAAAGAAAGCTGAAGAAACAGAGGTCATTTGGTGGTAAAACAGGCATGCTAAATAACAAATAAATGCTATTTGTTGTCTCTAGATAAATGTAGGTTTCTGACAAGTGTTGACAGCTTCAGATATATCCTTTATTCCATTAGTAATACAGAGAGATAGAGAGACATTTGTCTTCATAACTGCTGTTTTAATTGTCCAAATTTTGAATGGATTCTGTTGGAGGGTGGATTTTCCCTTCATTAACTTTTTTTTTATTTATTTATTTTTTTAAAGACTTCATTAACCTTTTTGCGTGCCAAAAAAGGGTCACAAAAGTATGCGCCTGATAGTTGGAAGCAAATGAACCTCAATTTTGTTTGGGCCACATTTTCCAAGACCCATAAATGATGACTCGGCCAGGTCAGCAGGTTGTTTTTGCTGGCTTGTCCACTCTTTTCCCGAGATATTTTCCTTGCAGCTGGCCCGAGGCGAGGCGAGAAAATCCAGCAGGAATTTGGCCCCTCGAAGCCTGTCTTTTTGCACGCCTGGCTCTTTTGTACACAACAGATACTGTCTTTGTGAATTAAAGCTGTTTGTGTTGAGGTGAGAGAAGGGAGCGACGGAGGGCGTTAGAAACTCGAGGCGTGGCTTCCTCTGTGTCGCCTGTTCACTTTTAATTACATATTCCTGACACTTGAGTCAGTCTAATAAACCAAGCTCCCCTTCATGTGGTTGCAGTAATTACAGCAACAATCGCCTCTTACACAGCACCTTTGGCTCTCTCCACTTCTTTACCCTTCTTACCCGTTCAGAAGGAAACAGGAAGTGGGTGGTGCAGCTCTGGAAATATTTGGCTCAATATTAATTACTGGCTTTCATTTTTTTTTCTTTTTGGTAATTAGGAGCTCCACAAAGGGCAGAATCTTTACAGGACAGACCGGGCATTCATTCAGAGGGGATCCCTAGCAACTTGCTGGGATACGAGGGAAAGAAAGAGAGCAGGGTGGCTGGAGGGGGAGAAAGGGAGGATCCCACTGTGACAAATGATTATGAACATTTATTGATTTCATTAGCATTCATTATTGCGGAGCGCAAACTAGGGCTTGTTTGCACCCCCACGGTGTTTGGGAATGGGATAGTCAAGGGAGGAGGCTGATAGAGAGCTGAGCCTGCCAGTGGGAGGCTAATTGGCATAAACATGTGATTGTAACATTAGTGCTAATTTAATCCATATTTGACCACAGAGATGGAGGAGTGGGGGGTGGTTTTTCGGCCACCCCTTGCTTAATGTATTGGGTTTTGTGTACACAGTGGGTGGGTGAGGTAATCCTGGGTGGGGGGTGGCTGCGATGGGACTTTGTTTAGTCGATAGAAAAGGTGAGGAGGTCGTGCCACTGAGGCCGTGGTATATTACCAAGGCCCATAGTCTAAAACAAGACGTTTCACTGCACTGTACTCCATCCTGCTTTACTACTTTTCTTTTGCTTTATTTTTTGCATCCCTTTCCTTGGGGTTCCTTTATCTGGAATAACCCTACGATGTAAAGCAGTGAGAGCACCTAACAGCAGAGTAAAGCAGTGCTGTTAGGTCCTCCAAAAAAGCCTCAAACCTGCAGGAAATCCCAAGAAATTTTCACTTTTCAGAGTGTCCAGTTTGTCTCGAATAAGTCATGTTTTATGTTTTACTGACAGGTTTGCTGAAGTTGTTGAAAAGGGCGTTTTTTAAGAAAAGCGAGCCTCTAACTCGTCGTCTGCCAAGAGCCGATGATTAAAAAGAGGCCAAAGATTAAAATGTGATGGTTTTTTTTCTGTTTTTATTTTTCCTCCGTCAGCCATTCACTCTCCGGGGTTTGACGAATTTTCAGCTCTCAGAATTAACACCAGCGTCTGGGTCAGCACGGGGGCAGGAAAGGGGGCATAAATGTGGAGGGGGTTTTCTGGCAGAATAGATTTCACGGCTGTTTCATGCTACATCGCCCATTAGTGTTTTGTTTGGCTCCGGGATTGCATAATGTAAATTTGAAACAAGGTGGTTTTGGAGTGGGAGTATTGATTTAAACGACTCATCCAAAGTCTGCATGCTAGCATACACAGACACACGCAGACTGCGGTCCACACCACGATTTTCCAGGACCTTAATAATTACCATGGAAACAGTTTAATCTCTGTCAGGCCTGTCAGTCTCCCTGTGTGTGTTTCTAGACTGATTTCTGCTTGTTTAAACTCTCCTGTCATTTATTTCTACACCAGTTAAAATTCTCACATGAAAGTGCTGAAGCCTAATGAAATGTAATGAGAGGAAACCCTCACACTGGCAGCACATATATTAATGTTGTATAATGTTCTAATCGTCCGGGGCGAGGATGTGCGTTTTTCAGGTTCTTATGGTCACTGCTGTTTTATTTGATTCTTTTAAATATGGGGTAATCTTAAAAAAAAGAAAAAAAGAAAAAAAAAGTAGTTAAAAGTTAAAACCTGCACACTGACATTGTCCACTTTCCTTTCACTGCTCGTACACACACTCAGCAGCCCCTCTCTCCCCCATAACACGCACAGAGGATATACAACATGTCTGTCAGCGGGGTGGCCATTCAGAGAGGAGGCCTCGACAAAACCGCCACTTAGCCTAGCCTAAGCGCTGGGCTAGCACAAAGGGCCTGGGTCAATAGGGGTCACTTGGAAGGCTGGAGCGCCCACACCCTTTTTCTCATGCTTTTTTACCCCTCTCTCTCCCTCTCTCTCTCTCTCTCACTCTCTCTTCTTGAAATCTCCTGCCGCCTCCAACCCCCCACCTCTATCTTCCCTCCTCTTTCCCCTCCATCCTTCTACTCTCCTATTTTGCAGGTCTTCTGGGCCCATTGTCTGAACGGCCTCTTCCACTCCGTCATCCTCTTCTGGTTCCCCCTTAAAGCCTTCCAGCATGGTAAGCAGCTCCCAGAGACTCCACTCCACACAGGTGGACTTGGTGGATGAAGAGGGGAGGACAGTCAAACACACATACTTTGTCTTAATTAGTTCTCTCCTCAACCGTCCGGCCATGAATTGCAAACATGTGTGCACTCCGGCAAGAGCGACACACACTAACAAGCGCATATTCATGTGTGCGCAACGATGACCCGCTGAAATGCTCTTGCATGCAGTTATCCACGCTTACTTCATTTTCTATAAACACACCTCTTTTCTTTTTCCAAATAGACAACTATCATCCTTTATGTGCGTGCAGTTAAATCAAAATTGAGTTCAGAATAATTTTAGATATCCGTAGGTCAATTGTGCATGTTAGCGCGCATGAAGATGCAACGTTTCTGCGTGTGTGTGCAGAGAGAATAGGGATCTTTGAGCCGGTAAGTCTTGGCTGGCCAGAGCAGAGGACCACACAAGCTTGGGCCTGCTCTCCAAACAAAGGCGCCAAGCCCCTTCACTCTGACTGACAGGCTGTCAGCAAAGCCTCAGCGCACACAAGACATGTGACCAGCCGGAAGTAAAAGGAAAGGGAGCTCCTCTCTTTCTTTCTTTACTGGCAATTGCACACTGCAGATATTTTAGCCTCAGCCCACAGCCCAAACCCACGTGGGCGGTTTGGAGCAAAACGTCTGTTTGAATTGCAGTTAATTTCTATTTCATTAAGTTAGGAACTTCTTTTAACTTCTGTTTTAGGAAAAGTCTTCTCAGGATGTTGGATTCCAGCCCAATGACAGAATAATTAAACATTTTGTCAGAAAAACAGTCCTGTTCTTTCTATTTCAGCGGTGAATTAGCCAGAGCATTTAATTTCTGACCATGATTAATGCACACCAGTTCTGATTTTCAGTCTTTCTGATGATTTTTCATCGAAACACTCCTACGGTAATAGTTACGAAAGACAGAATTAACATTCCAGCCTTCCAGCCTCTCTCTAAGGGCAGCAATGGAAGCATTCACTGTGGTTTTCACCTCATGTTCTGCATCCCATTTTATATCTGACATAGCGTATTAACATAGCGTATTACACCAGAGTTCACACCGAGATGTACTTAAAGTAATATCCAATGTGCTGTCTGGTTGTTTACACTTTGGATCACCTAATGGAACTCTGAATGACGTCCAAGAGCTGAAAAGAGACAGCTTTGGCCCTAAAAGCTTCTGTTGTTGATTCCCTTCACAGATACAGTTTTTGGCAACGGAAGAACTCCAGACTATCTCCTCTTAGGCAACATGGTTTACACTGTAAGTGCACCAATCTTCTTGACAGTCAGTGTTTCTGCTATGCTAAACGGTTCAGGTGTACGAGCCAAGTGTTATCCAGTTTCTGTGAATAAACACCAGTTGCCTTTCATTTTGTCTGCTGATCTTTTCCAATTTTATACTGTACAGTATGTGAAAGGAAAATATGTACTTAGGTTGTGATGCACTTCCCGTGACCAACTCTAGTTTTGAAGGGTTTAATGCCAATTTGATTTGTGTCTCCACAGTTTGTGGTCATCACAGTTTGTCTTAAAGCCGGCCTTGAGACCTCCTCCTGGACCATGGTAAGTTGAGGCTCTCTCCTCTCACTGAGGTTCTGTTATCGCTTTCCAGTTCTTTCATTTTATATGACCAGCGATGCTTGTGACATATTTGACATCCTCTTCTTATCTCCAAATCTCTTTATGGTTTATTCCCACTGAGCTCATAACTGTAAACCCAGTGAATTTACATGTGCCGTATGGTAACTCATTCAAGTTACTAGAAAGAATCACTCAATGTGAACTTTATTTTACTGGAAATCTAAAAACAAAATGGCAACAAACAAAACTGTTAAAGTGTCCAAACGCATTTTCAGTAGGTAAATTGTAGTGAAGCTCAAATCTACAGTAAATAAAGAGCCTAAACGCTTTCTGATTCTCCTCTAACAGTTCAGTCACATCGCCATCTGGGGAAGCATTGGCCTGTGGGTGGTGTTTTTCATTATCTACTCCTCCCTGTGGCCCCTCATTCCTCTGGCTCCCGACATGTCAGGAGAGGTAAACACACACATGCTAGCATGTACTCATACACATGCTTACACATCTACAAGCACACACACACTCTCTCTCTTTCTGTCTCACAGCAACGACTTCCCCTGCTACTGAAGAAACTCCTGATATAATCATCTATCACTGACAGACTTGCAGTGCCTCATAATTCATTTTGTGCTACAGACAGTCACTGGTGGGAAATTTCAGAGTTAAGCTTGACACAGGTCTTTGTGAGGAGAGCCAAAGGGGTGTAAACTGCCAGACCTCTGGCTTGTGTTGCATAATGACTTAATTGAGCTAATTAGCCCAGTGTTTGTGTTACATTGCCCTCCCTGGGCTCTGAGTATCCACAGGTGACACTGAAACAGTGAAGCAGTCTGGAAGCTAAGCAAAGAGATATATTTGGTATATTTGGTATACATGTCCTAAAAGTCTACCCAACAATCACCAGGATCAGAAACTGAGTTTAAAATGCCTTTTTACATTCATTAAATGTTAAAAAAAAAAAAAAAAAAAAAAAGATTTTAAACTGTTTACTTTTATGTTTTTTGAGTTGTTATTTACATATGAATGTGACCATTGGCTCTCTGGATCACCACAGGTGGTCAATTGGAGCCCATTAACCACAGGTGACACTTCCCAGTGCATTCTGTGGAAGAGAATGAGGCATCTTTTCATTAGAAAACAAAAACACAGTGGGGAGCTATTTAGAGAAAAGGGCTGGCACCACACAGCATGTAGTGCAAGAAAAGATCTATTCTGCCCTGTCTGAGATAACGCTTCTGGCATTAGGAGACTTGGTGAATGTGTAAATTGTAACACAGTTCAGCTAATCGTTTTTATAAGTTCAAAACTTTGCACCAGTTTGGCCATCGGTGGGATTGTTGGATGGGAACAGCAAATGTCAGAGCTAAAAGAGAGCTGATTCAATTTTTGGACAGACTAGTAAATATACATGAACAGAAAAATCTTTGGGACAGTTCACATGAAAAGCCTAGGGATAAGTGAAGTGAAATCTTATTTTTTAATTTAATTATTTCATTTGTTGTGATTTAGGTGGGACTGAAGATGCAGTGCATTTTATGTTTATTGCTCATGATGTGATGACTCAAAGCACAGTTTGACATTTTGTGATTCGCAAAATGTTTGTGAAACGCTTTACTTTTACTTAAATTATAAGATTGATACAACTCTCATATCATCTCATGTTTAATCTTTGCCAAAAAAAGCATGAAAACAACAATTATGTGTTTTATGTGGCCTTTACATCCCAAATGATTTCTTGGCCATCAGCGGCGACTCAAGGAAGTTACTGTGGCCTGCAAAGACACAATCTTGGACCTAATCCTGTGTAACCTGCCAAAATGTCATTCTTACAATCATTTGTGAAGATTAAACAAACAAGATACATTATAAGATATCAATTAGTGGAAAGTCATGAGAGTGTTATCTTTTCTTCTAACTCTCTATTCCTTTAAGGGGTTACACTTTTAGTAAAATGTCCTTAATTTTATGATTATAAAAATGTGAGATGTGTTTTAAGAACTGTGCCTTTTTTTGGCAGACAGAATAATTTGTGACTGTCAATCTTATATCTGATTGTAGTTTAGTAGTTAATAGCAATTTTGGCATCTTAAGTCCACAACGGCTGTGCATGACACAATATATAACATAACTAATTAACCACACGTACAGAAATGCTGGCTTCTTGCTGGCTGGCTCTCCTGCTCTCACACACACACATAAACACACATACACACACAGCACAGAGGCGATGGGTGTATTAGCTTCACTTTATCCCCTGTCCGTGAAGCCTGCTCCTTTCATCTGCGCCCTGCAGCACTCGACTGAAGACAGTAATGGTGTCCTGTGGGTAGCCGGTAACTCTATGCCCCCTGCCCCGACGCAGAGATCCCAATACATCATCAAACAGGGACACATCTCTCTGGAAACCCGAGAAGGCATCAGAGACACAATCTCTGTCTCCAAGACCTTGTGTAGCCTCTGAAGAGCAGGGCTTACTCTCAACCCAGATGCAGCCACCCCTGCAGATTTCAGATTTCGGCCTCCTCCACGTGTACTCGAACCTTCAGATATTTTTGTGCTCTCTGCCCTCCATGTATTTTCTTTTGCTCCTTCTCTTCTACTTGTTGCATCAGCTCTTTGTTCTCTTTTTGTTCCCCCCAGTTAAACCCCAGTTGAAAAAAACGCCCGAGGGCCGACAACATAACAGACACCAGAACTCCCTTCTCCTCCTGTTTCTGCTCTCGCTCTCTACCCAGCTCACCGCTTCGAACAAGAGACGTTAAGCAATGCTCAGCCTCATGCGAGCACATTCATCACTGTCAGGCTAAATATTCGTTGGACGATTGACAAGACAGGTGCAGGGTCTGTCCACAACAAACTCCCTGAAAACAGCCAGAGCTCTTTTCACAGGTACTCCCAAACTGGCTCATCCCGTTCGCACCTCTTAAAAGTCTGATGCAGGTATCAAAAGAACATGTCAGATTATTCTGTTCAAGCAGCGTAATCTGCCACACTAAGCAGCTTAGCTTCACCTCGGGAGATGTCTCATGTAGGCTCTGTCACACTGACCGGCCCCTACTATCAACACAGCTGTCTCCAGTACAGTTTATCCCCCCCACTCTCCTTCCCTCTTCACACACACCTTTTGCTATTTTCCAATTTGTGCCGCGAGCTGCACCAGAGCACCTCTCGCACTCACTCAGGCTCGAGTACTTGTCATCAGCCGGTGGATTTTACGCTCAGCAAGTGTGCATCAGATTCTGCCACAGTTCCTGCTCAGTGATAAGAAACGTTTTCTCAGAAGGGAATCACTTTACTAGGAAGTTTGCTGATGCATAGCGTGCCAGGAATACACTCAGGGCTATTGATGTCAGCCTGTGAGATATCAATGAGATTAGGAACAGAAATGAAAACTATTTTTTTAGAGAAACAGATCAAATTATTACTTTCTATTTGCAGGTGTTTTGAGGTGTTTATTTAAGGGAAGATTTATTTTGTTCATCTTAAGTTGATTTAAAACTTATCATAACTGAGCCTCCTTTCAAAATATATCTTCCCTTCCTCCACTCATCAGCCAGCCAACTTCATTCAAGTTCTCTTTTCTGACTGAACAAGCTCAGTGCATGGAGCTTTATTTGCATCGATGTCTTTACACACACTTAGTTTAACATAGAAGCTCTTTGTTCTTTGTAACAGTGGCACAATTTGTCTTTGTGTTTTTAAAATTGCACAAATCTACCATGTCTGTACAAAAAAGTAATGCAAAATTAGAAAAAACAAACTACAATAATTGCAACATTAAGAACAGAGTACAAATTATATTATTAGTCTTGTCTGAATGAGTATTTTATTTTGCTTTTGGACTCTGGAATGATTGAACTGATTATTGAACTACTGATTACTAAATCGCTCATAACTCCATGATACCATTTTGGAGCTTTATCTGGTTAAGTTTCATTCGTTATTTATCTAAATTATGCACTGCATGATGCATGGCTGTAGGGGTAAGTTGTAAAATTATAAGGTCCGTAGGTTCTGTAATTCTTGTCATGGAGCCACAAATTTAAAAAGCGGTATCTTTTTCCAGCTCTGGTTGTGTGATCCATAAAGAACCAAGACAGTGTTTCTTTTGCATTTTAGATCATTATTGTTGACTCTTTTTCAGATTGCACAGTTACTTTGTGTGTGTGTGTGTGTGTGTGTGTGTGTGTGTGTGTGTGTGTGTGTGTGTTGTGTGCTTGTGTTTTTATTACCCTCCAGGCAGTTACTGGTTTGGAAGGCAGCTCAAAGGGAAACTTGAAACTTGTTCCAGACAAGTAATCCATCAAAGTAAACATTAAGACATCTTTTAGTTTTCAGTCGAGCTTGATTATCGTCATTTGCAACATACCTGAAAGGGCAGGTTGGAAAAAAAAACAAAAAAAACACTCCAATTTTAGTCTTCCATATAAAACTTCTAGTAACTAGTAAAATATATAATGAGCCTTTTGTTCGTTTTGCAAGCAGAACTACTCTTGGTGAAACAAACTCTCATCAGTAGGCTGAGAAGGAAACATAAAACTGTGATTGGTTAAAAGGTCTGGCCATAAACTCTGGGCTGTTGTCACTGAAATCTGTGAGGAATCTGTTTTTTTAAGAACTGGGGAGCTTTTTTCTGATTTAGACTCAAACAAGCTCCCAACACCTGTCACATCATCCGGATATAAACATGTTCCTGATTTTTAATCGTCGAAAGACCCTGTGAGGGAATATTTGACCCCTGTTCATCCCCACTGTTGACATAGTCCCTCAGTGGTACTTCTGGGATCCTTTGGTTCCTCCTTTAAGGCTCACGAGCGTGTCGTATGGGAGGTTTTGTTAAACTCTTGTACCCAGACCCGTGAGTCCTCCCTCGGCTAATGATTGCTAAACACCACAACACATGGTTAGTGTAAGAACTGCCCGTGGTGTGCAGTATTGGTGGGGAGAACGGTTTTAATCTGCTGTGCACACACTGGAAATCACGTGGGTGCAGTCGTAGCAGTGAGGCTGCTGAGTTATAAGTGTTTATGTAAGAGTTTTTCTACTCTTGTTTTTCTTGTCAGTGTCTTGCTGTCTTAGTTGGGCGACACGCAGAGAGCATGGAGTGGACGAAGGACCCAACTGAGAAAGTCTTTGTTTGTTTTCCACTTTGACCTCTTTCAGGATGGTTATAGGCTGATTTTTCTCTGATAATGACATTCAGGGAATTGAATAATTTGTTTCATCCAAGCAAGCTCTTTTTTATTAACTTTCTTTCTGCTTTTTATACCCTATCTTTGACTGAGCATGCTGCTTTCTGTCATTGCTGCCCATTTATCCACTAGGAGCTTTTTGTATTCACAATAGCATCTTTTAAGGATTACCAAATGTAAAGTTTCACCTTCAGTTTCCCTCCCGTCTGTCTGTCTTTGAAGCCAGCATTGACAGCGTTGTCCAGTCAGCTGAATTCGGCTAATTGGAGAATCAACATGGATGGACGCAGAGAAAGTGAAGTCTCAGACAGGATTCAACTTAGTCTAACCCTTCTCCTCTAAGTCTGCCTAATAAAAAAAAGTTGTACAAAGGAGCTCTGTGCATTCAGGAAGCAAGTGTTTGAATATTAGCATCTCTGGGATGTCGTACAGCTGGCAGAGTGTCACGAAAGTGGTTTTTCTCAGTCTTGTTTGCTGAATTCAGAGCATACTGTAGACCTGTGGGGTGAGCAGTGAAGAGGTGGGTTGCCTCAGTTTACATTTACCATTACAATCGCAGCCATTAACGCGATTCAAGAGACTACAGGCTTCCTTGGGCACGATCAGCCCAGTGCCAGATTCCTCTGATCAAGTCTTCCTGGAGAAGGACGCATAAAGTTCTGGATCTGGTGTTTTTTTATACCATTCCACATGCTTTTCCAAAGGATTTATACCTTTCATTAAACTTGTACCTTTGATGTTCTGTAGTTTTAAACCTTTATTTGAACATTAACAATGACGCCCTGTTTAAACTCTCACATATATCTCGAAGCTGCACGGTTCAACTGCAATGTGGCGTATCGGCCAGTGAGCAGCTTCCCTGGAGAAGTTGAGGGTTATGTAATTCTTTAACCAGATTTATTCATTAACTGAAGGTTAACCTCTCTTTGTTTTTAAAGATTATTCTTGGCATTTTACATCAACTGCCAGTTGTCAGTGTAGAAATCTACAGGAACTGTGGGGGAAGAGGGGTATGTGCAACAAAGGCCCTGAAGAGTTTGCAGTTATATGGTAAACACCTTTACCATTATTCTACCAGGACACCCCAGAAACCCAGCTCTCTGACCTCTTGACCCCCTGACCGTCCACAAATTACTTACTAATCACCTTTTACAAAGGAGTAGAAGTACTAAGAAACACAAATTTCATAGCAGCGTCGCTTCCGTCTGTCTAGTCTTGTGTCTAGTCTGTGTTTGCGTGTGTGGCCATGATGGGGGTCACGGTCTATCAAAACACACCGCTCCATACCAGTGGACACTACTTTCTGTCCAGCCAGACAAGTTTATTGGTTTGTCCTAAAAATACAGCCCCGCAACCCGGACCTCTCTCACCCCGTCCAGCTCCCAGGGGTCCCATGGTATGAGACGTCGCTATCGTCCACTGACACGGCCGGCCCCGCTCATAGTGATGGAGCCTGTCCAGATGCCTGAAGACAAACATTTGTTGATTTTAATTGGTCAGACTGTTTGTTTTTCTCGTCAAATTGAAGAACTAACAGGGAATTAATGCATTTTCTTTGAGTATTGTTGCACTTTGTTGTACTGAGGGTTTCTTTAGTTTTCACAGTTGTATTTATGAGTTATAACCAGTTTTATTAAGTTTTACGATGAACTTGAGATTCAAAGTATCGAGCCCACATATATACATCATCTGTGGCTTAGAGTCATGTATGGAGGGATATAAATATTGTCCATATATTGAACTAAGACGGTTTATTATTCAAGCTTTCTCAACTTTGATTTAATATGCTGAGTATACATCCCTGGTTTATTTTCGAAAGACTCTCACGACAGCTAAAACGCCCCCCATTAAAATGCATGTTACACTGGGTGAAAACGAAAATATATAAACTGACTTGCAAAAAATATATCCCAAAACAGTAAGTGTTTCCACCAGGGCTGCATAATTTCAGAAATTGATGTGAAAATATCCCGTGCTTCGATGCAATTTTCCCCCATGTCGTGTGCTTTCAGCCTCAGGGCGACACAGAAAAGCTCTATTCATCCACGTCCCATCCCAAACTAGGAAAAAGCCATTTTTGATTTCCTGCCATTTGGGATTTCCTCCTCCCTCAGTGTTTTGTCAGACATCAAAGTCAATTTGCAGGTAATGGTGAACAGATTAGCTAATTTGAGCAAACCTGAGCGCTTTGATAGTTTTGACAGTGATCGTGTGTGTGTGTGTGTGTGTGTGTGTGTGTGTGTGTGAGGCATCCTGAGGGCCCTGCCTGTGTCACGTTACAGGAAGGACACTGTCGAGGGGCCCCAGCAGTTTAAACAAGTGGCACATTACAATGCAAAGAGCGCGGGTTTTGCACTTCGACATGTAATGACAGATAGTTTCAGTGCAGTGAGCCAAAGCAAACATCGTCCTCTCACACAGAGCAGAAAGGTTTTACCCCCACCAACAAGATCCACCGTCTCCCCTCCGCTCTGGACCCAAAACAGCCTCCTGACTCGACTTGTGATTTTTAATTTAAATCATCACGTGCGACGGTCTCCTGCTAATGAATCGTATATTTCCTACACATGACTGAGTGCAGAGAAGAAGCTGTTTCTGACTTGCTTTGCATCTGAACTGGATTATTTTCAAATGTGTTTTTTTTTTCCCCAACATGATGAATGAGTTCAGTGAGGATCACAGCTGTTTCATTTGAAGATTTACTTTTCTCATGAACTCAATGTGAACATTTGTCACACACTGAGTTAAAAATAAAACATCAGCTCATTGTGTAGAAGTCAGACGATGTCAAACATAACTCAGAGGAATTATGTGACAGCAGAGAAAATCATCTCTGTCTGTGAACTTTCAGTCAACTTGGCCAACAGTAATTACATGATTAACACTTTTATCAAGAATATCTATATTTCGGGCTGCCCCTTTGACAGTCAGACTCTTACCTAATATAATGATTACAGAGGAGTGAAAGGTTTCGCTTTCAGTTTTTTCTTCCTACTATTAATTTGCTTTTGATATTTTAATTTGAACAATGCAACTAATGGTTGCTTTAAAAAATGACATAAATAATAAATTGGTTACCAGTTTTTCTGTCGATTGACTAATCCTTTATATTTAGTCAACCAAGAACCTCCGGGCATCTCGTGGATAATTTAACAACACTTTTTGTTTAAAGGATCATGTTATGCTAATTACTTATAAATGTTTTAAAGTTTTGTTTTTTGAAAAGCCACAGTATTCAGAATTATTTTTAACCGCAGTTGCATACAAAACACTGAATTATAGTTACAGAATTCAGCCACAAATTATCCACATTTTAGTAATTAATAATACTAATAATTTCAGATACTACGCACATATTTTCTTCAAACACGAATCATTGAAAGTGTAGGTATCAAACTCTGATTACAGCTCTCACGCCTCATCGACACCCTCTTCCGCTGAGTGGCCGCTGTACTGAATGTATCATTAGAAGCAGCTCAGATCACAGTCCTCTCTCTCTTGTGATGTATTGACAGCAGCTCTCAGCAGAGCAAACAGATGAGCTGTTTTCCTGTGAAAGAGACACCACTGTCTAAATACTTCACAGGTACTTCCTCCGCACTGAAGGGGAGCGAGAGGTGGAGGAGATCCTAACAAAAAAATGGTATCATTTAGTCACGCAGGATTAACCCACTTGGAGTTATTTGGACCAATCTCCTCTATTTCCACAATATGACTGGCTGCCTTTGTCATGTATGCTCTTTATTATGTGGCACTACAGAGGATGATAATGGCTGCTCTTTATCAGGTGTTTCCTCTTTTGAAGAGCACTTCTATCTGATCAGCTGTTGAACTCTGCATTGTCTACAGTGACCTGAGAGTAAGTGTGTGTGTGTGTGTGTGACAGGCGGAGATGATGTTCAGTTCGGGAGTCTTCTGGATGGGCCTGGTCTTCATCCCAGTCACTTCGCTGGTCTTTGACGTGGCCTACAAAGTGTGAGTCTTCTCTCCGCTCTCTTCGCTCATCATCACTCCAATACACATCCGATGCAGGAAATTCCTCCAGAATCTCTCGTATCTTCTGGAAGAAATTCCTGCCTGAGTTTTTGTGCAGACTTTCAAGGAAGTCCAGCTTTTCAGTTCTGTGAACACTTCATGGGAAGTGCTTGTTTCTGCCCCGGGTCTGGTTGACATCAGTCCTCAGCAGATTCAAGGTGTCAGCAGTGACTTGCAAAGCTAGAAGTTTGATTTCTTGATGCACTCAAAGCAGTTTAAAGCGGTCAGTGGGGTATTTTAATGTCAGTCTGGGAAGGTTCGATCATCTTAAAGCATTAAAGCATTTTTAAAATATTGTTTTGTTTACAGGGTGAAGAGAGTGTGTTTCAAGACCCTGGTGGATGAGGTGCAAGAGCTCGAGGCTTTATCCAAAGACCCTGGAGCTGTCGTGCATGGAAAGAGGTACAGTTACACACCACTTCACGTCTCTTTGTTTGGAGCCCAAAATTAATTGAAGAAATGCTTAATGGGTAAAATAACCAAACAGCAATGTCTGTTTTTGGTGACTGAAGCAAACAATGAAAGTACTTCACTACACTGATAAAGAAATCATCACTCACAACAGCAGAAATATAGACAGGGAGATCGACAGAGTTGTGAAGGGAGCAAAATTGCACAATTATACTGCCTTACACATATATATATATATATATATATATATATATATATATATATATATATATATATATATATATATATATATATATATATATATATATATATATATATATATATATATATATATGCACACACACACACATAACTCTATCAGGGCTATAGTCGATGCCTTGACCATCTTTTGAAATACAAAATATGAACCATCTTTTCCAAATTGTCAAGATCATTCTCGGTTGAAGAGTCTTCTCATATCTCCCAAATCCCTCAAAATTACACAAATACTCACGTTCCCTCTGCCAATAATATTGCTGTGTGGAAGGAGAAATCTTAAAATTGCTGCTAAATTGCAGGCATTTGACTGTAATATCAGTAATCATGTCGTAAGAGTGGATGTATCCCCCTTTTTTTCCTCTCCCAAAATGTGAATGTTTAAATTTTAGAGCAGTGCTCCTCCTATATTAAAGCCATATATTATAAAAACTTATTAGTTGGAGCAGGTCTGCTCTGCTCTCTGGGGCCTGAGGCCTGCAGCAGAAATCAACATGGAGCAGATCAGTGTGAGATCTCCTGCTGGCTGAAAGTGATCTCCCTGCCTGGCCACTGTCCCGGACCCAGCAGACCGCAGGCACACACACACACACACACACACCTCACAGAGAGAGAGAGAACAAACACATAGAGGACATAGACATACAAACACACAGATACATTGTTGATTTTGCAGATGTACATGTAGGAGGATCTGTATATGCGCATGAAGACATTCATAGGATACTCATACACATGTTTGTTGAGTGTTCGCTGTTTCAAATATTTCATTCACTCACACACTTTGTTCTTCTCCCTACGTATCCTGAGTCTGGTCTCCCTTCACAGCGTTTGTACCAGCAGGTAGAGCAGCTGGCAGGTCCGTCCACTCTGGAGGAGCTTGGACACGGGCTTGATGTATGGGTCATTAAATCTGCCTGTGGTGCTCAGCATGCTGCTAACACACTGCCTGTTTCTGTGTGTTTCTCTGTAGTTTGACAGAGAGGGCCCAGCTCCTGAAGAACGTCTTCAAGAAGAGCACAGTCAGTTTGTACCGGTCTGAATCCATGCAGCAGAACCTGCTTCGTAAGTTACACCACATTTACTTTTCTCTCTCCTTCTTTCTCTCTTGCTTCCTTTCTTACTAAAAGTGCCACAAAATGGAGGCACGAGGCCGTCAACTCCTACCTCAAGACAAAAAAAGACTTCAGTTTATCCGTTTATTCATGTTTCCCCTGACGAGGGAACAGATCGAGCGTCGTTATTCCTTCTCTGACATATACCGCGTCCATAAAAAACCTCCAGAGTAGCTCACCCTTCGCCCTGAGCAGGCAGCAACACTCTGTTCATCCCACCTCTCATCATAAATACTCTACGCTAACCTGACGCATGAAAACACACACCAGTAACTGTGTCTGCAGGCTGTCCACAGTTCCCCGTGTCTTAACATACAATATATCCATCCAACAAGCTGCTTATATGAACTGTTGGATGAGTTATCGTCAACGTGAGTTGGAGACATTAATGCATACAGTTTGGACAGTGCTGGATATCAAAACCTATTTATTTACCTAGTATTTTTTATCTAAAAAACATGTTTTTCTATTACAAGATATATCCTGATTTAAATCACACTTTTGTTCGCTTCCCATTGTATTTCATTTTTTAGATGTTTGTTTAGGTTAAGACAACATTAAACATTAATGTATCTAAAGCACCATTCAGACAGAATTAATGTTGCAGTTGGAGGTTGGTAATAAAATATTTTCCCTCCTTCCTCATAATAAAAGTCATTTTCGATGCTGGCAAATTCAAAGAGCTGGTTATGTTTTAGTGTTGTTTTTTATGCTAATATTATCAGTTATTAACACAGACGGCTGCAAACTACTTAAACGTCTCTTTCTGCATGTTGATTAGGGATTGATGTCTGCAGCAGTGTTAAATACTCTGCAGAAAGCTTATGACACATGAAACAGCTTTGGCTTTACAAAGGTAAACCAGCAAAGACAGAATTTCCTCTAACTTGACATTATAACGGCAGCGGCATTATAACGTTTACTTTTCCTTCATTGAATCAACAGAGAGTGATCTGTCAGGTTAATGAAATCCTGTTCCACATTGTTTGCTGAGATGATGAGATTCAGTGAAAAGAAGCTCAGAGTTATATGTTGAGTAGCATTTCTCTGGAATTGAACTTAAATTTCAGGAGGGCAAGCCAAAAGCATAAAGTAATAGGCACTGTGATTCAGACTTGCGCGCTTCAGACTGGATTAAAATAACTGAGCAGTGCAAATGATGACATCACCTCATTTAAAGAAATCATCTTCGGGAGGGGCTTAGAACTCACTTTCTTCTCCTAAGTGTGTAGCAAGGCATCAAAAAAGTATCAGCAGCGAAACTCAGGTGTCACATTTGAACAGGCATCAAAACCTTTCCAGTGATTCTCATCATGGTTTGGTTTGGTTTTCTGTTTATTTTTTCTGTTCTGTCTTTTGTCTGATCAGTTTGTTTTTTGTTTGTCTCATAGGTGGGGATGAGATCGTTGTTGTGTGATACCTTTTTAAAAATTTTATTACTCAAACCTCACCCCATTTAAAGCCTCCCCCAGCTCCCCGATAGACGCCTCCCTTCCCGTCATTTTTCCACCACTGACTTCCTGTCCTTCCCTTCGTGTGTCCCCTGAGTTGAGCTCACTAGAGTGAGATTTCGATGAAATGATGAAATGTTGCGCTGTTATTCCCCCACAATGCACTCGTCTCAGCGGGGTCCTTTGAACTTCCCCGCTGGCCTCCAGGTACTGACCGAGTCATTTGACACCTGAAGGTGAGTCAGGGGTCAAAGGTCAGAAAGGAACCCTGTAGGAAAGTTTAGATCACAGGCCTAACTACAGATAAAAGTGTGAAACTTTGTTTCTAGCATATTATTTTCATCACGATTTATTTTAAAGGAATAGTGCAACATTTTGGAAAATGTACTTATTCGCTTTCTTGCACAGAGTAAGAAGATCAATACCACTCTCAAGTCTGTTAGATGTTTGTTGGTTGCCTGTGACTCTACAGAGATGATAGGCCACTTGAAACAGGTTAAAAATCCTTTTTGAGATGCAGCACCCGCCCAGATGGTTATGGAAATATCTCTCACAAGTGTTGGAAAACACAAGAACATTGGCAGATTCTCTCAGAGAAATAGATGCGTAGCTCTGAGACTTGTGAATGTAACAATGTTAACACAGACTGAGGAGATAGAGCCAACCAGCTTCCATTTAGCTTAGTTAGACTAGAAACAGGTGAAAACAGGCAGCCTGGCTCTGGCTCTTGCTCCCAGCCAACAAATGGTCTCACACAGCTGATGTAAGACCAAGATTGTTGTTTTCACACTTGCATTTTTCATGAGAGTGGCATCGATCTTCTCATCTAACTCTTGGCAAGAAAGTGAGTTAACATATTTCCCAAAGGGTTGAACTATTGCTTTTTTTTTTAGGTTTTTTTTTTTGTTTGTTAATTATTTATTCAGTTTATTCAGTTGTTTTAAATGTGTTTTATGTTTTACATTACTTTTTTAAAGACATTCATCACAGATTTACATGATCCTGGTTTTAAATGCTTCTATCCCTTTTTCAGATGGCTACGCCTTCTCTCAAGATGAGAACGGGGTGGTGTCTCAGTCTGAGGTCATCAGAGCTTACGACACCACCAAACAGAGGACCAACGAGTGGTGAGCCGTCGGCCTTCTGGTTCCCGGGGGTCGGCCAGTCTGGAGCCACTTCAGCCGTCTCTAATGGCGATATTTGAAGCTTAATGGGAAAAGACGAGGTGTGAACGCTTGCCTCCAGCACTGAGGGGATTTATGGACGTGAATATAAAATGGACAGAGGGGAGTGACGTCGTGTTGTCTTTGAAAAAGGGAAGAAAAAAAAAAAGGAACAAAACAAAACGTGTTCACTATCAGCTGTAGTTGTGTGTCCAGCAGACATGATGAGCACTGTGCTTTCTTAGCGGTCTGTGGTCTGAAGTTCTTCACTGTTCTCGCTCAGTTTGTTGGAGTGAACGTCTTCTCTCTATTGAAAATCACCTAAAATCGTTTAATTAATAAGAAAATCTGACTCCTAAACACTGTTACTGTAGAAGCTAAAACACTGGACGATGATGAGTTTTAGAGGATTTGAACTTGTGAAAGATTGCCAAAGAGCAGTCGTATATACAATCTTCCAAGTACTCGTGAATTCGGAAATCTTTAAACCAAATGTAATCACACTCCTGAGTGTATTCCAGCACTAAACGGACCACTTCAGAGCAGACATTTTTAATATGTTGATTTTCTTTTTGCATTTAAGGAAGCATCTATTGTGTAAAGCCTTACATTTGCTCATGCCTTCATCCTCGTTTGTTTAAAACACATTTTAGTTTCATTTTCAAAGTATGTAGATATTTGTGCCTGGTTTTGTTTATTTTATCCTCCTTTCTATTTCTTTTTTTGTTTTTTAAGAAGTTGCCTCCTGCAACCTACCGTAGTCTTGTTTCCACCGTTTTTACAGCAGACGCATTGCTCTCCACAAATAATTGCATTCCACACATCACTCCTGTCTCAACAATCACAACGGTGCCTACGTAGACCTTTTCCCTCATAGAAGAAAAAGATAGCCAAGAATAGTTTATCCAGCTAGCGTAGACCAGTGCTCCACACACACACACACCTACTGAAGACAAAATCACTGTCTCCCCACCACAGTATTGCACTCGTACAATGTGAAAACTACAGAGTGCCTTGTTGGCACATGTATAAACCAAGATTTGTTCCTGCAGAGGTGAGCGGGAGGCTCTCTGATGGTCTTGTTGAAGCTTACAGTGGTGATAGTGTTTCCCTTCAAATGGAGATTTTATCCTTCTAACATAAGTGCCATTAGCTTAAGGGAGAGAGAAATATTAGCCAGGAAAACTCCACGACAATATCAAAACTACTTTGTCTCTATAGTTATTTTGTGGATTTGTATTTTTATATTGGAAATGTATGAATTTTGCATTGACTGGCTTTGTAATGAACTGTCTGTAACTTTTTGTTTTTTCTTCCTCTGATAAACTGGCAGGATAGAATAGATTGAATGAGGAAACTGAGCTTTCTTAAATGTCTTGTTATTATTAATATTAATATTGTTACAGCTTGATTTATTTATAATTGACTACTTAATGTCTGTGTGATTGCTTTCTTCTCCCTATGGGAGATCAGATTTCTGATGGTGTGTGTGAATGTGCGTGTGTGTCAGTTTATTGCCTGCATGTGCATGTGCTGTATGTGTGTGTGTGCGTGTGTCACCTCTACTGTGTCTCTGTATGCACTGCATGTCTGTGTCCTGTCCTGGGAGTTTCTGGCGCCAAAGTCCTCCCAGTGTGTTTCTTTTATTGTGTGTGTGTGTGTGTGTGTGTGTGTGTGTGTGTGTGTGTTTGGTGACGCTTGTGCTGCCTTTGCTCCAGTTGTCTGTCTGCACGACTCCAGGTATAGCTATGGTGTACTTCTGTGTGCTGATGCATGACCTGTATAGGGAAGTGTGAGTGTCAGAGTGTGTGTGTGTGACTGTGTGTGTGTGTGACTGTGTGTGTGTGAGACTGTGTGTGTGTGTGTGTTTGTGGTCAAACTCCCGGCCTCGTCTGTGGGAGTTTCTGATGCTCGGCTCGCTTCGACAGGAGATGTTGCACAATACACTCGATGTACCTTTCCAGTAGTGGATATCTGGTATTATCTGGTTTCAGTATATGATTTCTCTTGAGTGTACATGTTCGTAACTTGTTTTCTTCACGCAGTGTACCTCTGCTTTAAAAGAAAGCCTCTTTGTGTTTCTCAGCTTAGTGAGGGTTTATGATTGTTTTTCCTCTGCTGGTCTTTAGTGTTAAAACTTAAATTGGTCGTCATCTTGTCAAAAATTTCCAAACCGCTGAATGTGGATGTCGTCGTTGTGGAAGGCTTGGACTGTTGCTTTCTTTTTACAGAAAACATAAAACACACGTTGTTGTCTGTGAAAGTCGTGGGCTGCATGAATGGATAACACAAACTGTTCTCTGAAATGTTTAACTGTACTACTTTGATTCTCCCTCAAGTGTTGATCACTTCACAAAAGAGAAAAAAAACACGCACCATTAACTTTTCTTTGAAATATCTGTTTCTTTTCTGTCATTTTGTTCAATGATTGTTCTGCATGTTGGGACTGCAAACTTCTAAGTGTTGTCTTTAACTGCCATGAGGGACTACTGAAATAAACTTTACAATCATGGAGGAACAATGTGAAGGTCATTGCTGTTTTTTTCTGTGTGTTCTGTGTGCAGGATTGTAATCGCTGTGTGTGGCGATAAACAGGACATGCAGCAGAGTGAGATCCTAAACAGGAAAGGCAGGGAGAAACATCAGTCTGCATGCAGGACAAACAGATGATACCAGTACAGTCCTTATTTGTTATGATGTCGGAGTTTAATCAACCGTCTATTTGTATGGACTGTCTGCGATCCCAGACAGACAATAACCTGTGCGTCAAGATTATTTTCATGAGGTTTACAACATAAGTCAACTTTTTTTTTTTATGTTAACATTTTAAGGCAGCACAGTTAATTGCTGGAAAATCTATTGGTTATTATTTTGATAATCTACAATTCATTTATCAAGCAAAATTTCAATGGTTCCACCTTCTCAAATGTGAGGATGTTCTGCTTTATATCATTATAAAATAAATATCTTTAGAGATATCATAAGAAATTCAGCTGTAGGAAATGGTGATCGACTACGTCATTATTTTCCAAATTTCTCCAGCTTCACCATGTTGGGGAAAGTTATTATTTGAGTGTGTTTAATCAGTATACTTAGTACATTATCACACTACCAGCATACAAACAGTAGGCAGTTTACAGTTTGTGATCACTCTGACCAGTATTTTTTATTATCCACATAATATCACACACTTTTTGGGGAAAACTTCAGGCACATTTTGGGCAGTTTGAATCCAAAACGGAAATAGCGGACTTGAAAATGATTATATAGAGAAATAATTATGGAATTTAAATATACAACTGGCTATTGTTAAGAGAAATGCAAACCACAAATTATTTCAGAAATGGCATTTGAGTTCATGAAATCTAAAAGACAGCGACTTTGATTTGCTCTTCATCTCATTGCAGCGTCTCTTTTCTGGAGCCAGAAAAAAGCTTGGATCTCTTGTTGTGAGACAGAATAAAGAAAAATCCTCCAGTGTGAGGAGTAGTAATCGGGATTCCTGCCTTTATAGATGACTTGGAAACGAAGCTGGAAACTTTTTTCGCGGTCTGGCAAAGACATGAAAGATTATACCTATCCAAAAGATTTAAGAAATATCATGAAAACTTGTTCACAACTTGTATTTTCTTTTTATAAGCAGATCGTGGAATGTGAGAAGTGAAGTCTGACCTGACAGCCGCGAATATAAACAAGACCAGAGAAAGTTAACGCTGGAATCTGTCAAATAACTGTCCGTGGATAACAGCGCGCCAGCTAAAAGAAGCCTGAATGTAGCGGCAAACATCCTCTCACTGAAGAGTTTGCGAGTTTCATGAGACGCCGATTGCCAAGTCTATTTCACAGTCAGATAACCGGAGAACAGAACTGTCTTTGTCAGGATTCGGCCATACCTGTTGGTGCAACCCAAACCTCTAGTTCTGGGGCGAGTTGTTTTTAACACTGCGACCATGCCATGCTCATTGAACACTGACAATGACTGATCTCAACGCTGCATTCCTGCTGTGAAGTCTGGCGCAAGAATAAGCGACAGGTAAAGAGCTGCTGCTCCGGTTTCCTTTTTGCCTGAGCGATGATGAGGCTTCTTTCAGAGCTTGTTTTTTTTTTTTGTTGTTGTTGTTGTTCAAATGTCAAAAAATGCAATTTAACAGACTTTCTTTACATTTATCAATGCAGAGAAGAAACTGAGAGACAACATTTTATTTGCTGTAAATTAGGGAATCAATATGACAACCCTGCTGTGGCTATAATGCCTGTACAACATCTTATAAAAGTCCACATTTCCTCCAAAATAAAATGTCCTTTGTGTATCAGGTCCTCAACTCTTTCAGAGGTCCTTGCGATTGTCAAAAAACACATTATTTCCCTGCTTTCCAACATCTATTTCGAATAATGTAACGATGAGTCTCAGAGTGAGAGTCGGTGCTGTCTGTCTGTACAGTACGAAGGTGTGTGATGAATTCAGTCTGTATAGTTAGCTGTCACCTTGAAAAACCGCCTGTATAAAAATTAAAAGGCCAGTGAGGTTTGTTTACAATATAAGATAAAAGTGCACAAGTTACTGTCTCTAACAGGTCTGTTGGTGTGTCCTGTGATGCAGAGGGGGAAATGCCTTGGGCCAGCTTTGTGGGGCTTTATCCCTCGTCCTCCTGTTGCGCTCCTTGTGTCCATTTAGCCAGCCCAGGCCTTTCACCCAAACACCACCAGCCGTGCTGCTGTGTGCTCGTCCCCGCCAGCCCACAGCCCACCATCTAAAAATCTGGTAATCTCTCTATTTCCCCCGCTGGGAGCCCTGTCAGCTCTGTCCAAAGTCAGCAAAGCCCTTGGCTGCCGTGAAAGCGTCGGACTGCAGGGGGAAGAAGTACTGCTGGGGCAGGAGGAACCCGGCGCTCTGAGAGGGGTGAGAGGGCATGGAGGGCTGGTGGAGCTGTAGCTGGGTGTGGGTGGAGGGGTGCTGGATGCCTCCTGACATGGGGGCTGGTGGGGATGTGTATGGAGGAGGTGGAGGTGGAGGCAGAGTCTGAGGGGTCTGGGTGGGGGTGGAGGCTTGACGAGGAGACGGTGGCAGACACCAGGCACCCGTGCTGCTGCCCCTGGCCTCCGAGGGAAAACCTCCGCATGGAGCTGCCGCCGCCGGCCGAGCTAGAGCTGGTGGTGGCCGTGCTGGACTGCCTCGACGGGGCGCGGAGGCTCGGCGGGGCGGTGGTCACGATCATGGGGATGGTCTCGCCTTGGCAGCTCCGCAGGGAAAAGCGAATGGGCTGCTGGGTCGGCTGCTTGGGCCGCAGACAGGTGCAGCAGTAGACGGCCACCAGAGAGCCGACCACGACGAAGGCAACGAAGATGCTTCCCACCATCAGGAAGGGCACGTAGACGGGCTCTGAGGGCGGAGGACACACAGGAAGGTGAGGATCGACAGTCAGGGAGCAGCTTTATGGGACTGACAGCTGCAGGTTATTAAAATGTGTCTACATGTAACATTACTGGTGTTCTGAATTTCTATTTTGACTGCAAAAAAACATTTAATGGTTGAATAAATCACAGATAGAAAATATTACTGAACATGTTACTTTATCCCACTTATTTAGCATTGACAAGCACTATATAAACATTAAATGGTGTATGACACTTTAATGTAATTGTAAGCAGATAAAGGGACATTTTAAATGTCAATAACTTCACATTATTACAGCAGTTTTACTACATTTGTTTATACACCACTTATGGATACCTACATGTGGAGTCATATCTGTTACAAAATAAACACATTAAATTATATAAATCTTAATCTTAATTAAAAGTGTGACCTTGCTGATCTCTAAAAGTGACCTATGCTGCTGTTTATGGTGGTTAAAACTGATACTAACATTATTTAATCAGGACATTTCTTTTAAATCTTTCATTGTGTTATTAAGAGAAGCTAACAGATGCATTCCTGCTGGACAGCACAAACAGCTCAGGTTATATCTCGATCAAGCTCATTTCCACTTTGGGGAGGAAATCGAGCAAATGTTTATTTATTTTGATTTGGAAATTAGGAAATTGGCAGCACACAGTCGGTTCAGTTAAAGCGCCACAGCTTATCGGGTCGGGAAATTTAAAGGAAACTGTCAAACACCTGGAGAGTTAAAGTGGCCTATTATTAAAGATTTCGCCACTAACAGAGGGTTAATGTAACACCCCGACTCTGTTAAATGTTTAAAGAGGCCAAAGAAAATGAGTCGCTGTCTCAAAATGTTGTGGTCACTTCAAGTTAAATGAGAGTGTTTTGTATTCGGCTGGTGTGAGAGCATTTTGAGTACAGGGAAGCATTCCTGCGTTGTGATCTTGTAAGTTTTGTACTAATTTCTGACCCAAAAGATTTGTGAAGAATTGGTTTTAAGGACATTTGTTGGGTGACTGACATCAAAAACTCACAAAAAACAGTGAGTTGAGGGGAAATAAGGAGCTGAAGTAAAAGCAGGTGATGGAAACACTTGGATGCATGAAAACCTTAAAACACCAGGATGGTGACATTAATTGCATAATTGAAAAAGATAGCAAAAGAAAAAACCTCCACTTTTCTGAAACAGACTGAATACTTCTAAGAAAAGTGACATTTTCAACACATCAGGGTCTCCTTTCCTGAAAACGTTCGACAATTTAACATGAATATTTTGTCACTAACCAAACATTTATCCTATCATAGTGTTTAATTTCTTATAATTTCCTACAGCAGCAGGTTGGTCTGCTGGTTGGAAAGTGTCTTTAGCTGAGGCACTGAAAGCTGCTCAGTCCTGTATGATTTGGGGTTGCTCAGCTGACCTCTGACCTGTGGAACTTTCCTAAAGATCAATCATAATAAATAACCCATAAATCAGACTAAACATGTGCATGCATCTCACTGCTTTGAAGTAATGTATTTTAAAATGTACTTATGTGAAATACAGTTGATTTAAGAATTGAATGTACTTTGGTGATTTTAAACAACCTGATTCAACTCTAAGCTAAATTCGTCTTTTAAGAGAAGTTTTGGTGAAATGCTGCACTTGAAGAAAACCTGGAAAAGGCATGTGAAATTATCCAACAGGAGCCTTGAAACCTGTGAACTTACGCGCAGCATACTCGGTGTTGTCCACCTCCCGGTCGTTGGTGCAGCTGCCCTGGTCCAGCCGTGCGTCCGCGGCGGCGCAGCAGTAGCGCAGCGCGCAGGAGCCGCAGCACACCGTGGCGTCCATGGTGTCAAAGTCCTCCGGACACTGGAAACCATCGTGATAATTCCCATTAGCGTCCAGCCAGCCGTGGCAGTACTCCCCCTGTGCGTCCGATATGCGCAGATTCCAGGTGAGATATCCGAGCAGCAGGCAGCTCAGCAGGCGCACCATCCCGACGAGCCGCTGCGGTCCACGGATCCGCGCGTCCTGTGGGCCACCGGAGAGATCAGGCCGGGTTAGAGGCTCCTCATGGGGGGAGAATTCACTGAGAGAGAAACTTTACGAGCGGACCCACAGATGTGAAGTTATGTCACCGTCATCTTCCCTCCATCCGAGCCGCGCTCAGCCGAAAGTTTCCAAACTGCAAAGTGAGAAAATCCTCCGCCGGATCTTCACTTCTGATGAGTCCTAAAATATCACGGCTGAACTTTTCTTCTCCAACCAGCCGCTCAGAGCTGCTCTCTGGAGTCCAGCTGTGGTGGTCTGCTGGTGTCGGTGCAGGTCTTGTGCGCCCTGCTCACTGAGACCCGCAGCTTTTGTGACTCGGGCTGTGTGCGCGCGCACGTAGAGCCCCTCCACCGCCATAGACGGGACGTGCGCGGTCACGTGGCTCGGTGGTCGCAGTGATGCAAATAACCCCAAAGCTGAATGAGCTCCAACAACACGCATAAATTAACTTAATTAGCTGATTCTGCATGACAGAGGACCTCAGAGCGGCCTTTACAGACTGATAGTCTAAATACAGTCACATCACACTGAGACTGAACCTCATTTAAATGCTTGTAAAGGACAAAATATGAAGTTCAGACTCTCACACTCGGAGAAAAACTACGTTTACTCACACTTTTTGATTGAGATTGTTCGCTCGGCTACAAATGAAAACTAAAAGTATTAAGTAATAAAACACACCCATTGGCTTCAGTGGTGGACTACTCAGATCAAGTATCAAGTAAAAATAAAGTCCTGCGTTCACAATCTTACACCTAAAGTATTGGCACCAAATCTACTCAAAGTATCAAAAGTAAAAATACTTGTTATGCATAATAATGTGTCATATCAGTACCATGTAGCTTAATCTGTAATAATATATGTGTTTTTTTATTAATGGTCTAAATCTGCAAAGTCACAACTAAAGTTCTAAAATACACATACTGAAGAAAAACTGCAATATCTGCATACAATATAAATGTAATGGAGTACAGGTATTACTTAGCATAAAATGGAAATACTCGGGTAAAGGTACAAGACATTAAAAAAGACATAAAAGCATTAAAGTGTGCTTTGACCACTTTTATTTTGGTATTCTTGGGGTGTATTTTAATACCTGGGCAGGTAGAAGGAGATGACATGACATAACCTCTGACTCTTTTACTACAGTTCTTTCTCTTTTATGTTGAAAATATATTTTATCCCCCTGTCAAACAAATAAAACTGAAACAGGGACTTGTTATTTTCACTTTGTATGGCTAATGAAGATACTGTTCAGCAGCTATCAGGTACTCAGGCTCACGCTAATGCATGCGAGTATATTTAGAGTTAATTAAAAACATTTGCAGAGGAATACTTAACATTTGATTTGGTTCTTCTGCATTTAAATGTCAGATTATTAAAGTTTCCATCCAGACCCTTCATATAGACTTTTACACTGTCCTGTAGCCTGCAGTCTTTCATTGCTGTATACAATATTGAAAGAGCACTTTGATTTTACACAGAGGTAAAATCTACCGACCTGTCCGGAACAGAGAAAGAGAAAAAAAAAAACAGGCATTTTAATTAGCAGCAGGTCTTTTCCACCCCTCCATCTGTGTGTAACCTATTGATGTGGCGCCCCCATGTGGTGCTGCAAACTTTCAGAGCTGCAGGCTCTCAGACAGCTGCCACAGCAGCCTGTAAAGCAGGACCTCAGTCAGAAAGGTGAAATCAGACTCAGTCCACCTGTAAACTGCTTTAAACAAGGACCAGAGCCTTCAGAGTCAGAGGGGCCCGAACCACAATGTGCAGCATCGTATTTCCTTTTTGGCAGTTTATTTATTTTTATTCATTCAATAGTCATTCATTCAATACTCAGAAAAAGCAGACAGAAATCCTATCAAAGTGTTTTGTGTTGGATTATCTGCTCGTTTTAAGCTCCCAGTCTGTGCGCTCTCCTCTCCTTTCATTTGCGCTCACGTTGCTCTCTTGATGCTTTGAGCTCAGTGAGCAAAATGGCCCCTGCCTTCTCATTTGTTCTTTTTTTTATTTTTTTCATTTTCCACATTATACCACTGCCGTAGCGCCCCGTTGTTCTCTGTGTGGATGGTGGCCACAAAGGGAGGCAGGCGGCGGCGCGCAAGTCCCGCCTGTCTCTCCCCCCTGGAAGAGTCTCAGCCTGTGCGCTCCCGACTGGGGATTGGAGCGGCGTCTTGTCAGTAAATGAGCCCACCCTCCACTCAGCGTGGATGAGGGAAACCGAGCCAGACGGTGACGGACCTGATCCCCCCCTCCCCTCCTTCCCCACCACCACCACCACCCCTTTCCCTCCCTCCAGTCATCAGCTGCTCTGTCACTCCAGCGCGCCACGGTACCGACCCGGAGCCGTCCGCCGCGCCGTGTGACACCTGGCCGGGATGGAGGGAGAGATGCAGCCCGCTGATGAGGGGCCCTGCGCCCCGAAGATGTGCCGACAGCAGCGGGGTCCCTACAGCACCCTGAAAACCTTCCTGAGCAAGCGCTCCGCGGGCAAGACGCGCTTTGACAGGTCCGCCGTGGTCGAGGTGCCCCTGTTTGGCGACGGGCATCACTTCACTTTCCATCCCGAGCAGCCTCACCATTTCCAGCCGCACCATCACCACCATCACCAGCAGCAGCAGCAGCAGCGCCTGCAGCAGCTCCACCAACAAACCAGCGTCGCTATCAGCAGCAGCCAGCAGCATCACCCGACCCCTCAGCAGCAGCAGCAGCAGCGTTTCCCATGTGAGAACAGGCCCAGCAGCAGGGTCCCGACATCCACCTCAGCGCCGGCGGGCAGCAGCAGCAGCAGCGCGGCGGCAGCAGCGGCGTCTCCCGGCAGCCAGCAGCGGCGCGCCGGCAGCGGCAGAGCGGAGCCCCGGTTCTCCCCAGACTGCACCTACGGGATCAGCTCAGGTGGGTCTCAAACTTCGGAGTTAGTGATGAGAGTGACTCCTGGTGTAGTACTTTTTTTTTTTTTAATGTTGACACTTTTTTGATCCTCAGACTGTGGTGTGATGTATTTTCGATTATTTTCTTTTTTGCAGCCCAGATGCATGAGCGCAAAGCCTCCGCAGAGTCGATAAAGTTGAATGGGAGGAAGAAGAAAAAAATGATCATTAAAAGCGAGCATCTCTTTTGTTTGCTCCTCATCACCTGAGCTTTGTGTTTTTGTTCCCATTTCTTCCTTCTGTCAGCAGTGATTGATTTGCTGCTGTAATGAGAGCAGTCATGATTGAATCTCCAGTGTGCATGTGCTAAAAATTACATTGGGTAATTGCCTGTCCGTGTGTGTGTGTTTACTTGTGTGTGTGTGTGTGTGTTCATGTACATGTGTGTAACCAGCTCCGGTTGAAACACATTGTTCAGAGCTCATTTTTCTCCTCAGCTGCTGTTCATTAGAGGGCTGTGCAGGCTCAGGGAGAAATGTGTTCCCTGTGTGGAGGGCGGGTCCATGGGAACCAACATTAAGATGAAAGCAATGAACCTAATCCTGCCAGTTATGAAATTAAACATTAGACATCTCATCCTCTAATCAGATATTAATCTCTTTATTACCGCTGGCAGCAGAGGCTCAGTTTGCTGCTGGTTATTGTTGCTTTGCAGACAATCAAATGTTCAGCCTGAGCTCAGGTTGCACCTTAGTATGAACTCACCTGCAGGAGGCAAATGTGTGCATGAAGTGTGGCAGGTTTAATCTAAAAATAGGTGCTAGTATGTTGTCTTTAACCCACTTCAGTCTGTGAAAGCCACCCCGATTCCTTGTGAGTGTGAAGCTGAGGATTCAGTGATGATGACCCATTGTTTGCATCCACTCTGGAGCTCACATGCTCCTGATTTCACTCATGAAGTAATCACACAAAATTACATTTTCCCTGCTCCAGTGAAGCCTCACATATCACACAAGATGTATCATCCAATCGCAGCTGAATGTGCCACGCTCTTCTCACTGATAATGACACATCAAAGTGCTTTTATCTGCACAGTGGGAGCAACTTAATGTCCCTCTCATGGCTGAAAAAGAAAGAAAAAACAAAAAAAAACTTGATGCCCTTCTCGTGAGGAGAGGCACCGGAGACCCCAGGACTCAGCAATCAGTTCAGCACACAATAACACAAATTGCATTGAGAAGCCTTTCCCAAAGAGTTGTGATTAAAATAAATGGGGCTCATAAATTTGCCTCTGCCGAGCGTGTTGTTTTTAATGAAATTTTATGAGGCTCTCAGCTCACTGTGCCACAGAACTGGTGAGAGAGGAGAGAAGGAAGAGAAGGAGGAGGGGGAGATGCAGGGTGAAGGCGTATGATATCAGATACATCTCAACGGGTAAACAGAGACAGCACGCATATTAATAAATGCGACACATCTGCGCCAGGCTGATAGACACGTCTGAGCGAGTGGCAACGCAGCAGTGGCCGCCAAGAACTCATTTTGTCTGTGTGTGTGAGGTCGGTGATAATCATTACATGGAGGTATGTGTGTGAGATCATCTCATTGAGACGTGCCCAGACTACCAGGGATACTATACGCTGAAGCTCGTCTCTGGACAATAGCTCTGCGCTCATTTTCTTTTCCCGGCCGGGGTTTGGTCACAGCAGATACTGAGCGACTTTAGAGTTTATTGATGTGAATAAATCAGCATAAGCGAGCTGATATTTCTGTCAGCAGAGGAGCCAACTGTACGTTACTGTGATGGAAAGCTTTGAGACGAGAAGACATGGAAAAAAGAGAGAAGGATGAAACATTTATATTGTCTCCTTAACTGTGGATGCTGCTCTGAATGGAAACTTTACTATGTTTCAGCAGTGGTAGAAAGTACATCCCTTCTGTACTTCACTCAAGCATTTCCATTTTCTGATGCTATCTGCTTCAACTAACTTCACTTATTACAGAAAAAAAGTTTTACTCTTTACGTCACTTTATTTATTTTACAACCAATTTAGATGTTGTAATTTCTCTCTTTTTATTTCACAGTAAAGCTGTGTCTAGTTGCGGACCCTCGTCACATTTCAGATGTCTATGAGTTGTCAGCCAGTTCCACTAAAGAAAAAAAAAATCCCCTCTTAACTTCTCAAACGATTTAATTAAACGAGGCACGAAGATTTAAAGTTCTCGAGGCACAAAGAGGTCAAATTATCCAATATATCCATAATGAAAGCAAAGATTAGAAAACTTTGTGTGGTAAAACCGTCAATTTTTTCTTCTTTTCTACCCCATTAATCACCTCACAAGCCCTCAGATTTATTGTCTGACCGGACCCCGACCCCTTTGTTGGAAACCACTGGACTAAACTCTCTGACTGTAAATAATAAAACTAGCTCCACCTCAAGAAGCTGCAGCTGTAAAGAGTTGCTTTCATGCATCAGTATTAACAAGTTAATAAATTCATGTATCACAGTATAACTTCCCCGCAGAACAAGTACTTCTATTTGTGTATACTTTAAGTACCTTTTTCTGATAATGCTTCAGCAATTTTAAACAAAACTTTTAATGGAGTTTTTTTCCACTGTTTTACTGATATGTTAATATACGTAACATATCCAAGTACTTCTTCCACAACTCTGTTTTAGTGCAAGGAATAATGTCTCTTAAACCCAGGTGATAGTGAACAAACAAAAGCTCTGGTTAGTAGCTGCTCTGGAGCTTTTGACAATATTTTATGGTCTTCATCTGCAGATTGAGTTTGCTTGATTGTCATAGAAATGTAGATGTTAAAAATGTCCATGATCCTGTCTTAAAGGTTTGAACATACTGATATGTTCAAAAGCTCCAGAACAACTACTAAATGGACTTTTGTGATTGTTTTTTTGTTTGTTTGTTTGCCATTTGGCTTTAATAGACATTATTTGCTGCATTGACACTTAAAGCTGCACAGCTTTAGAGACAATATGGGTGACTCTGTGATTTATTTTGGTTCATTCCACCTCCTTTTTCTTGGTCATAACAACTGAACAAACTCAATTATCCGGTGAGGAACATGTGATATGAAAGCTCCAGAACAAGTACTAAGTAGACCTTGAGATGAGACTGCTGTGTCCAAGGTCAGAAATGAACTCTGAACGTCTGACTTCTTGATCTCCTCCCTCTGTGCCTTAGAGAATCGTCTCATCCTGGATGCCTTCGCCCAGCAGTGCAGCCGAGTCCTCAGCCTCCTCAACAACGGCCGTCTCCTGGAGCCCCCCTCCTCCTCCTTCACCTCTAACATCAAGCTGGAGGATGGGCCGGGGGAGGTTCAGGGGCTTCACTGCTCCTCACTGGGCAAGTCCAAACCTGAAGAGAGCTCTTCCTCCACAGACCCAGAGGAGGACGCCCAACAAAGCCATTCCAGCCAACAACAGACCTCTGCCGTCCTCCGCATCTTCACAGACTCCCTACAGAACTATCTGCTCTCAGGCCCTCAGCAGCAGCAGCATCTGGCCGGGGGGCTGGAGGATGAGCAGTGTCCGTCGGCAGAGCCCGGATCAGGGGTGTCTCCCCCGAGACACAACCTGGGAGGCTGGGGCTCGCCGACTCCATCAGAGTCGTACGGCCACCCGTCGTCCACGCTGCCCGAGGAGGAAGAGGAGGAGGAGAGCTGCTGTCCACGCTGCCTGGAGCTGGAGCAGGAGGTGCTGTCTCTGCAGCAGGAGAACGAGGAGCTCCGCAACAAGCTGGAGAATATCCCAGGTGCAGTGAGGAGCAGATTTTGAGATCAGAATCAGGTTTATTCCCAAATAGGTTATTACATATGAGGAATTTGTCTTTATATGTTGGTGCAAAAATGCAAACAATATAAACATATAAACAGATATATAAGGAGAAAAATGTAAGAGTGAAAGCAAGTACTTTTGGCCTTTGGCAATACCACATTTTTAAAAGTAAAACTCCAGTATTCAAATGTTGATAAGAGTGTAGAAGTATTATCTGTAAAAAGTGCTTAAATTTACTCAAAGTTTTTTCAACTAGAGTTAATTTAAATACTTTATTTACTGTTGGATACTTGAATCCAGGGCTGTAGACTTGGGACTTGGACTCGTCCGCTGTGAGACTGAACTTGATTTGAGACTTGAAGGCAAAAAGCCCGAAGAGATTTGACTCGGTGACCCATAAATATTGAAAAACACAATATTGTTCATAGTTTGGCCTCCTGGAGTTCAGCCAAAATGAACAATAAATTACATGACCGGGATGCAACGTCTCCATAACTTGATGCACACTTTCATTTACAGCTGCTGGCAGCATAAAAAGAAAACTCTGAATTTACATGAAAGAAATGAGCTTTTTATTATAAAATTATTTTGTCTTTATAAACATAAATAAGGAGCTTCTTAGTTTCCCCTCCTCTCCAGCATATCGCCTGTTTTCTCCCCTGCAGCCTAAAAAAAGAGTCTGATGCACAAATAATTTATTTATGTGCCAGTTCCTGTTTTTAGGTATCAAGTGAGCTCCTCTTCCTTTTTATTAAATATTAAAGGTTAGTATCAATATGTTTTCTTGTGTCTATTATATTACTTTTTTAAATGATGGCACAATATGTGTGTCTGCACTTAACTAATTACAATGAACCTTTTTAGGGCTTTGGGGTTTCTTCAGGTTTTCTGTTCATCATGACACAAGCCTGCCCATGAGTCAGTCAAAACTAATATTTGTTAAAATGTTAATAATAAATGACAGAACTCTGAGGTCTGATGTTACTTTCTATCCTTCAATGAATCTTTAAAAATACTAAAACACTGTAAATATAAAGTTATATCAACACAAAAAAACATGAAAGACCACTGCCTTGAAACTTTAAGTAAATGAATAAGCACTGAATAGTTCTTTAAATGTGTTAATTGATAAAGTAAAGTCAACTGAACAACAAAAAAAAGTAACCAATGCTTGTACTTCAGTTTGTAGTCTGACTTTTAGTCATCACACTTGCATCAATGGATATAAAACACTTTCGTTTTGAGTTGTTGGAATATTTCAGTCTGGACCAAACTGGTGGATCAGCTGAGCGACTAACATTGCCGTTCCCAGAGCTATGCAGCTAACATGTCTAAAAATGTTGGGAAATTGCAAGAAAAGATAAAAGATAGTCAAAATGGGCAATCAGTTAATCGATTAATTGCTTCAACTCTGCTCCAGTAGTTTATTCAAGCTCTGTAATTTGTCACCTGTCTGTATATCTCCAAGAAAAAATATTTTCTCATCAAAAAGCTCTGCCCCTTCTATTCATAATCTGTGTGAATCAATACTAAACCTGCACATCCATGCAGTTTGTCATCATTAGACCTCAGTACATTGGATTAATTTTTTTGTGTGTCATCAGTTTCAGATGGCTACATGCTCTCACAGAACCAAAATTCACCACGCAGTTTGGGGCAACAGTCTTAATAGCATCTATTTTTGTTAACTCTTTTGCTCTCCCCAAAGCTTTCTGAGCTCCCCAGTGTCACTTTAACCTAATTCGCACTAAAACTGCTAATTTTATCTGCACGTTAAATATACTGAGCAGCATCTCAGTTCACACACATCAGAATCGAAACGATCTTTTAATGAGGAAAGAAGGATTATTATTGTCTAATTACAATAACTGCATGGGTTGTGTCTGTGCTTGCTGTGAATCTCGACAGTGTGTTTGCATTGTTGGTCACATTAGCTTGTGTTTCCGCACAGTTCCCTGTCAAAATGTTCTTGACTACTTCAAGACTGTTCTTGAGTTTCACAACCAGCTTGTCCAGCCGATGCCGGAGGAGCAGCTCACTGAGGTGAGGAATCAGGCTCCGGTGCATGAGTCACAGCTATTTAAAGCAAGTGTTGTGAGTAGCATATGTTAAGGTGTAAATGTATAATATCAGACCTGTCCTGCATTCTTAATTTCTTGGTCGTGTTAATTGTAGAATTAAGTGGTGTGAAAATGAGAAATTAAATTATTCTCTTGTGTCTCTGCAGGAGGAAGAGCGACAAACAGTCTTTGAGGTTGGTGTTTTATTTGAGTCTATAATCATTTCTTTTGTTTTTAAGAACATTTTTGAGTATTTTTTTTGCCTAAAATAAGCAGAAGGTGGTGATACCTTATTGACATGGAGCCTTAAAGTATCATCAGGTACATTTGTTAAAATATTCTACATCTATCAGGTTAAAACTAAGTGTCAAAACTGACAAAACTTTTGAATTTTGAATAAAAATTAATTGTCATATAAAGTGGTACAGTAAGGGTGTATATATACCTGAGCTCTCTGTCCTCCCTCTCCTCCCTGCAGGGCAGTAAACAGCTTCTGGAGAACTATCCACTCTTCATCACTAACAAGCAGTGGGACGAAGCTGTCAACTCCTCAAAGAAAGACGGCAGACGGCTGCTGCGCTACCTGATTCGCTACGTCTTCACCACGGACGAGCTCAAGTTCTCGTGCGGTTTGGGCAAAAGGAAGCGCTCTGTCCACTCAGGAGATCCAGGCCTGGAGAGACGACCCCTCAACCCCGTCAAAGTCAGCTGCCTCAGAGGTACACGGCCTGGAAAAAGCCTGTAGATTTAGATTTAGCATGATGCTTCAGCCTGCTCAGCTCCTGCAGTACATACTCCAAATGTGATTTTATGAGCAATATGAAAACCAAAATATTTAACTTTCAGAATAGACATGGGTTATCTTAACATTACAGTTAGACTAAGAGGTTTTTTTCTTATTCCTCTGTTCCTCAGTTGATTTCTGTTACAAAGCATTTCACATTTCAAAGTATTTTAATGCACATAAGATAAAACATAAGATAAGAAGGTCTTCTCATCCTTATTGCCTTACCAACTATCATCCAAATTCTTCACATTCTCACCATCATTTCATTCATTTACACAATAAACTTTCTCAGGTTTGTTATTTGAAACCTGCAAAAACTGATTTTTTTTCACTTGGGGGCCGTAGAAACAGCTGCTTATTTACACTCCCAGCAGCTTCTGAGCAACATTATCATTCATTTGTAGTCGTGTCTCGGTCCACCTGACATCTGATGTTAACTCTCTTTTAGCTCTGGTTTTGGTCTCCACCAACTATAATATCTGTTTCTCTAGCTTTTAAAATGCTCCACCATATTTACTAGTTAGACTCTAACAGTGTCTGTCGACTGTGTTATGTTGGGTGAGTAGTGTACAGTGTTGTTTTAGATAAAACAGATGTCGGCTGTATCTTGGTACAAAGGATTCCCACAACCAATCTAGCGATGAAACACTCATGTTTTAATCATTTTTCATTCCAACTCCTCTTGCCAGAGTTCATCCGGATGCACTGTGCCTCAAACCCAGACTGGTGGATGCCCTCAGAGGAGCAGATCAACAAAGTGTTCAGTGATGCCGTCGGTCACGCTCGTCAGGGTCGAGCTGTCGGCACCTTCCTGAGCAGCAGTGGAAGCAGCACCAGCAGCCTCTACATGGACGGCTTCGATGGACACCTGTCACAGGACGAACTGTATTTGAAAGGCTGCCACAACGGCCAGTCGGACTAAAGCTGAGGGAGAGACCATCAAAGACAAATGCCAGAAATGTAGCTGTACAACAACATATCCCAAAACACTGACCTTATATCCTGTCACTTTACACAGTGAAGAAAACATTCCAGAAGTTTATTATACAGAATATAACCACAGTCTCTCTGAAGCAGTTCCTGTTTTAGTTTTGTAGCTTTTTTGTCATTTTTATACCTACAATTTTGTTTGGTCAAGATCTGACTCTAAAGGAGTGTTTTAAACACGATATTTTAGTCTTCCATTTGCTACTTTTTCTATGGTTTGATGTTTCGTTGTGTCACTTTCAGTGGAATATTTCTGTTTGTTTTGTTTTGTGTTTTTGGGAGTCACTGATTTTTTTTTAACAATTTCCGTGCAAACCTTTAAGGTCGTCAGGAAGCTGTTTGTGTTAATGCTGCCCAAGTTAGAGATTTATTATATCTATCACTTCCATCACTGGAAAGTAGCATTTAATATGTTCCTGCAAAATTCTGCGTCATTGCCGAAGCACCTTTACTTGCAACACCTCTACAGGAGTGCCTCTGAGAAAGTCATGTTTTGTTACCTGTAGTTTTGCACTTTGCAATCCCGTTTTTTTTTCTTCTTAAATTTCAATCGATTCTGATTCTGATTCTAATGTTTCCAGCTTTATTTCTGAAAAAAAAGTGCATTTAAAAAGATGTTTTAGTCAACTTCCTACAGCAGATTTCAGGATGTGTGGCTGAAAAAAAAAGTGTCACATTGCAGAACACCTATAAAATTAGGTGCACAGACACCTTCAGTGGTATATTCACACTGACTAATTACTTTATTTATCTTTCCACCAAAGTTTCATTCCCCTGAAAATGACTGAATATTAACATTTCAATAATTAGCTCTGCAGAAATCCTTGCATCTGCAAAGTCACATGAGGTCTCCTATAATTTGTTTGAAATAATTAAATAATCTGCACTTTTTTTTTATACAAATCAAAGTATTTGCCCTGTCATAGATGAGTTTATTCATCATAACACTCAAAGTCTCGTATGAATCTGACTGCAAAGTAAATTTATTGTATGTTACATTTACCTTTTCATGAGTAAGAAGACTTTTTCACTCAGGATGAAAGAATGTTAAGTCTTTTTGTTTAAGGTAGTTGCCATATAATAATGCCTTAAACTTAATCCAAGACCTCCACAGAACAAAATGTTTAAAATGTTCACCTCTAAATAATTATCTCTTGACCCAAGTGGAAAAAACTAGCACGTCTTTCTCTCTGAAGCTCTTATTTGCACTTTTAAGTGTTTCCTTTTGACTAAAGCCGCCAGTGAGAGGAGTTTAACCATTCTGATTCTTTGATATTGTATTTATTTTATTTGGTACTCGATTACTTCACTTCGTGTTTTCTAGGTTTGAATGTACCAGATTTATTAGGTCAGTCTGCCACGTCAACAGTGCTGTGTAAATGTGTAATATAAAGTACAGTATTGTGTGAGGTGTTCCTGAAATACCACGTCCCTCTCTTAAAAAGCCAAGTAGAAAAGTGCCACAGAAACCTTAAACAGTCGGATTCTGTCGTTGTGTTGCTGTTCTGAATGTGAGCGTTTCTTTGTATTTACTCCTCCTTTACCCTCAAAGTGGCTGTTATCAACACTGTGAAACATCAGTAGGATTTTTACAAATCTAATAGCTTCTGTTGTTTTTTATTTATAATAAATAAAATAAGCACTGAAGCTGAAAACTTACGTTGACGGATCGATGATTGAGGTTGTGTAAAAATCTATCTATCTATCTATCTATCTATCTATCTATCTATCTATCTATCTATCTCTATCTATCTATCTATCTATCTATCTATCTATCTATCTATCTATCTATCTATCTATCTTGTTTTAATTCTGAAAGAAGTAAGGAGGATCTTTGTTTATTTCATTTTTATGTCATCTTTGTGTATTGATAACTTAAACTTAAAACATATATTCATGTATAAAATTATAGAATAAAAAATAGAATATTATTGCTGATGTATTAACGCACAGGCACTTTTTTTTTTTAATGTTAGACCCGGTGAAGTTAATTTGAAATATATTTATGCTGTAGGATAGTTTACCCTGTGGCACTGCATCACATACATTTTATAAACTGATCACATGTTTTGTGGAATATAACTCAGTATAGAGTCAGACACATGTTGTGGAGGGAAAAGTACAATATTTCCCTCAAAAATGTAGTGAAAGTAGTCAAAACTGTACTTCAGGTAACCTTTAATCACTGTCCCCAGAAAAACCCTCCACCTTAATAGGGTTGGTACAGTCCTTAAGACTAAGAAGGGAGGATAGTTTAAATTCTCACAGCTGTAATAATGAAATTAATGATGGCTGTTTTCCATTTAGCTGCTTCAGCCTCAGGTCTTTCTTCATGTTGGCTCACTCTCACAGCGTTGTGGTTTACCTGGACACCAGAAAAGACCCGAACCATTGTGAAAGTTATTAGTGCCCCCTGTGCTTTTTTACTATGACAGCAACATACTGAGGTAAATGAGGTAAAAATGGGCGTTTCTGTGCAGGCTTCAGAAGGAAAGGTGCTTAAAAAAAGCTTGTTTCTTGCCCATTTCACTGCTTTTTAACAAGGATACCATAAATTTCATCCTTAATAAAAGCAACTACAGATTGGGTTCATTTCAGCTGGATGACAGAACATTATCTTAAATCACAATCAAGCCTTCTGTGAATTTCTGTTTCTGTGATGTTTCAGTCTGATGTGAGGCAGACGAGACAACAGGATGTGACCACAGCACCTCCACCTGGGAGTCTCCAGTACATGTTGGTGTTCAGCTGCTCTCTTTTGTGCCGATTCTCCTCTTGCTGACGGACCGATGATCTCCACCAGGTGGCGCTGTAGTTCAGAGAACAGCAGTAACCCTGTGTGGTCCATCAGGAGGAAGCTCTTATGAATAAAGGGCTGAGCTGTGTCTTTATGTTAATGCTCGGGTCGGAAATGGGTTCATAAAAAAAAAAAAAGGAAATGATTTCCCAACGTCAGGGATTTACGAATGGTTATAATAAAAACTGTTGTGATAAATGCATTTTTTAAATGTATCCCATAATCTACTTAATGTCAAACAGCCCTTTATATCTTATAATTTGGTGCATTTTCTCCACATTTTACGCGCACAAATGCTGCATTTGAGCTGCCATTGTTTGGATGGACACAATAAATGAAAGAATGAGCAGAATAAGAGGTGGAAAATACTGACTGACCGCCCAAAAAAAAAAAAAGAAACTTTGCATTTTCTGCGGCTTCATACTGGAGCCGATGTCCATCAATGCGCCTGTGGTGGGTCTGCGGAGCTGCTGAAGCCTCGGCGGGGTGTTTCTCTTTAATTCTGCGGCATGTCTCTGTGTGTATGCGGGCCTGGCGCTGTGGAGGGCGGGCCGGCTGCTCACTGGGCACATTTCGGACCGTGAAGTGAGGGAGGGAGGTTGCGACGTGCGCGGAGCTGGAGCCCGGCTGGCCTCAGCGCGCAGCGCCTCTTCTAACTTGGTTTGCATTGATTGGATCTGGGAATGGCTTCAGGCTGAGCAGAGCCCCCCCCCCCTCTTCACACCACCGCTAGTCTAACCCCACGTCTGCTGTCTGAAAACTGACCTCGGGTAAACCCTCAGAGGCTCGGCGCACTTTGGAGAGATTCTGCGGAGGTGTTTTTTTTTTTTTTTTTGGCGCAGCGCGTAAACACAACGCAACAGGGATGATATCCCTGTCCGCCCATCTCACAGGGGATTGAGTGAAATTAGGATTACCAGAGGCTCCCGTGTAGCGGTGCAAGATGATGTCACTGATAGACCTGGACGATGATCAGAGGTGGGTGCCCACTCATGTGAATGTCACCGTCCTCCGCGCCAGAGGACTGCGGACCAAGGGCAAGCACGGCAGCCGCTACCTCTACACCATCATCCAGGTGGGCAAGGAGAAGTACACCACCGGGCTGGTGGAGAAGGCGGAGGTGCCCGAGTGGAACGAGGAGTGCTGCTTCGAGCTGCTCCCCGGGATCCTGGAGGAGGGCGGCCGGGGCGCCTACCCCCCCGGGAGCGGGGACCTGGTCTTCACCGTCATGCACCGGGTGCTGATCGGGCTCGACGTGTTCCTCGGTCAAACCATCATCCCCCTGGACAGGATATTTCAGGAGGGGATGTGTCCGCGAGACGAGTATGTTGTGTGTGTGTGTGTGTTTAATGTCACCTGCATGATGAGCCACGTTCATCAGTTTACAGTCAGGATGAAGGAGTGAGGGGTCACGTGTTTGCAGGCTGAGGTGTGCGCCGGTGGAGGTGAAGTACTCAGATGTGTGACTTGAAAGTACCAATACTACTGTGCTAGTAAAAGCACGCAAGTACCACCATCAAAATACAATTAAAATGGACTAAAATTTTAAATGTTACTTAAGTAAAAGTGTGCAAGTACTATAATGAAAATGTGCTTACAGTAAAACAGGTAAAAGTACTCAGTGCTGAAACATCTTCCCTGTTACTGTTATAATACAGCCCATTACATAATTATATTATTATTAAAAAGATGTCATGTTGAAGTATGATTTAACTGTTGTAGCTGGTGGAGCTCATTTTAAATATTTTGTATAAGACTTGCATTACTAGGGATTAATATGCTCTTTTTTTTAATCGATTAATCAGTTGATTGTTTGGATTGTAGAAATTCAGAAAACAGTGAGAGATGCCACCACAGTCACCCAAAACTCAAAATGACACTTCACAATGCTCAAAATGATTAAAAATAGATTAAAATAATTGAAATTATTTAAAGGAAAAAGCACCAAATTTCAAGGAACTTAGTTAGTTACATTTCGCCACTTAAGATAGTGTTAGTTAGTGAACTTAACAAGAGAATGACATGCAACTTTTGATGTATTTCTTCATTTAACTGCTGATTCACCACTCTACACTCGCCTGCTTTGGGTACTTCCTCACACTGATCTTCATCCATCTGCTGTCACAACCTAAAACTCAGCAGCTAAACTCACTGATCACCTTCCACAAGAGAGGAAAAGAGTTCAGCAGGGAGTTCAGAGTATTGTTTTGCAGGATGACACAGAAAATTTCTCCACGTTGAACCCTAAATGCACTCAGGCTCAGTGAAGGCTGCCCCTCTCGACTGATATCCTTTACTACTCCAGCAGCAGCAGCAGCTCCCACAATGCACTGCACATCAACGAGATGAGACGCAGTTTCCACTGTGGAACACGTAACGATTTTAGCCAGAAAGCCTCGATCTTTATGCACATCCTCCATTTCCATTTATATGGGACTAGATGCACTCTCAAATATTACAAGGAACTGCTGAGTGGTCTAGTTGATTGTTGAAGTAGCTTCTTTTTTTATTTAATGGCTGCAGTAAGAACAGAAAAGAAAGTCAATACATTAATTTCTTTTACTAGTATGGCACTGTATACTTTTTCAGTACTTCCTGCACTGAAATTATTTAGAAAAAAAACAATAATCAATAAATGGTGCTCCACAGTGTTACTTTATCTAGCTGTGGCTTTTGGAAATGAAATCAACTTCATGAAATTTCATAAACAGTAAAGAACCAATCCTTCAAATGACTCTGGGCAGACTTGCATAGTGGGAGAAGGAGCAATAAACTGATTGTACAACTAGTCAGCTGTTAAACTACTCACTTTTTTTGTGTTATCGTGCTATTTATGGAGTATGAACTCTGGTTTACCCATCTGCGTTTGTTATAAATGTAAGGCATCAAATACTAATTCAATCAAAAGACAATTACTCGTCTTTATTCTCTGTGAAATGAAACCATTCATCTCTACATTAGTGACCTTTTCCCTGAAATTATGTGGTAAATGAGTTAAGATTATTACATATACATATGCTGTTTATGTGAATGTGATTTTCTTGTTGACTACCTTTTTTTTTGAAAAATCATGAAGGATTTAAAATGATGACTTTTTGAATTATGTCTTTAAATTTCGGATTATCAAATTTAGAAATTCTTAGAAAGACATTCGGGTTAAACGGCTCAGATCAGCTCCTTGTTAAGTTACTATTTGTTTGCCAGATGATGAAAAACAATGGTGAACCTATGGCCCTCAGTTCACCTGTTTGTGAAGCAGCGTACTGTTTTTTTTTTTTTTTATCTCTGTTAGCTTTGTGAGTAAATAGTTGCTATGACCAAACAACCAAATAAAAGATCGACGACCACAGACGATAAAACTTGAAACTGAAACTAAAGTGAGGTGCAGAAACACACCTGGAATTAATGTTTATCGCCACAGGTGCCCCGAAAGACAACAAAATGAAAATCTTTGACGTTATAACTTTAAGTAAAAAATATACTGTCACAGAAGTCTCTAAACTGATGTGCACTACTTGTTACATACTGTAAGAATATTTCTTTTGTTTACTGTTTTAGTGTGTCTTTAGATTGAGAGTACTTAGTTGTGCTGCAGGTGATGCAACAGGACTCACCAGCAATATGTGAAACATTTCCACTGTCAACACTGAATAGCAGAATAGAGTAGAGCAACACAACACATCTGGCTTTAATCGTGGGCTCTCTCTCCTCACTGGGCTCAGTGAAACTCACACTGAATTCCTGCTGTCAGTTTTGGCTCTGCAACACTTTCTTTGGTCCAACAGAGGCAAGATTTCATTCGTTGACTCTTCATACAGTATTTCCTATGTCTTATACAGCACATGCACGCACACAAACACACACACACACACCAGTGGTTGGACCTGGAGGATTTTGGGTTGTGATTTCCTGCTCTGAGGTTTGTAAAGCCGTTTGTTGTCAGAGAGAGTTTGAGTACAATCCCTCAAGCAGTATTTCCAGATTATGTAATATGTGGGAGGCATTGCCAAAAGGAAATCAGTATTTTTTCTTGTTGCTCGATTGTCACGAGGAATGTCCAGATAGCACATGAGGCCACTGATTTGTGCTTTAAAAAGTAGTGTGAAACTTTGAATGCACTTATGTAAGGCAGTGATATAATACTGGCTGTTGCAGTGTGGATGTTGACTGTCTCTTTTCTTTTGTGACTTCAGATGGTTCAAGCTCAACTCCAAGGCGGGCAGGAAGGAGAAAGAGCGTGGTGAACTTCAGGTAACGGTCCAGTTCACTCGCAACAACATGACAGCCAGCATGTTCGACCTCACCATGAAGGACAAGCCTCGCTCTGCCTTTGGCAAGCTGAAGGATCGCGTCACGGGGAGGAAGAGGGGGGACATGGAATCCTCCTCGGCCATTGTGCCAGGCCGGTACGCCGCCCTGTCAGGATCCCTGGGGCAGCCGTTTGGAGAGGAGGGCGGAACGGCGGTGGAGTCACCAGATGTGGCAGAGGAGAAGAGGAGCAAGATGAAAGATTTCTTCAAAGGAAGGCTGCGCAAGTCGTCTGACACCAGGTCATGCACGTCGCTGGCTTCAGAGAGCAGTGTGTCCTCTGTGGCCAGCGATAACCCCGTCCCTCCGCCCAGCCTGGACCTGCTGTCAGATCCCCCCAGCTCACCCATCTACACTAGCAAAGTGAGAGTGGACACCCACTATGGAGAGACAGATTTAGCTAAAAAAGGTAGGCTTTTAAATTATGTATATATGCATAACATAAAGGCTGGTGACTGTTATTGCATCATAATAAATCACGGTTTCCCACAGAGTTTGATGTCTTTCAGCTCATTGTTTTGTTGTTATTGACCACATTTGTGTTTGGTTCATGCTCTCGCTTGACTCTAACTGCTGCAGGAAACACAAAACTTTGATAAACTGATCGTTTGCTTCCTGTTCAGCATAAAACAGCAGACAAAGTTAGCAATTAGCGGTTAAACATAGCGGAGAGTTTCGAAGCTAGCAGATATTTCCTTCAGGACAACATACATTCGGTAGCCACAAACATGACTTCTAATGAATACTACAGTTGCCCCATCTCTGCAGGATTGGGCAAATTTGCAAACACGTTGGCCACGTAAAATGTAAAATGTAAAAATGTGATGAAATACCAGTGTTTATAGCTGGTTGCATGGCCCCCAAGTAACGGTGCTAATATTGTTACGGTTGCCTGGCTAAATATTTTAAAGAAAAGTTCTAGCAAGGAAAATTGTCGCCTTCACAGATTCAGATTTTTTTCTCCAATTTACCTGTGTTCAAATAAAAGAGACCTGGCACATTCATTTTTCTTCCTTCCTCCAACAGTGCTCACCAGCCAGCACACCACAAGGGTCCTCACACACAAGCGAGCCTTCAGTGATGAAGCCAGTAAGATCACAACAGCCTTCCCTCGAACAAATCTTGCAGTTGAGTCTCTCAAGGGTCAGACCATGACTCAGTCCAAGTCTTCCTTGTGTATAAATGGGAGCCACGTCTACGAGTCCGAGCCGTCAACCCCAAAGAGCTTAGGGGCCCACCCGTCCAAGCTGGTCCTGCTGGAGAAGTGCTCCCCACTCTCTCGCTCCCTGCAGAACCTTACCAAGAGAAGTGAGGACAAAGGGTCCTTTGCAGAGGGCCGACGCTGGTCCTTTGACAAAACGAAGAAAGAGGAAAAGGACGACGAAAACGAAGCACAGCCGTCATCACCCCCAATTCAGCAAGCTCAGACAGGGGGTCGCTCTGCAGAGGCAGTGCTGCCATTCGTCCCGTCAGCTGCTGGCTCACCCGACAAAGGGAGGAAGTTAAGAAAGACGTTATTCTCTGGAGGGAGGAGTGATTCTCTCCCAGCTAAGTCAGACCTGAACCAGACCGGTTCGACCTCCGAGGGGAGGCTCAGAGGCTGGTTTGGCTCCTCTGACTCCCAGAACAAGCCAAGGTGAGTCTGGGTCCTTTACAGGCTTTCCTTTGTGGTCCATGGTGTTTCATGAACGTACTCTCTATCCAAGCACAACTACAGGCACACAGGAGGCCTGTATTGAGTTGGGTGTCCTGAGTCCAGTGTTTGCTCTGCTCCCTGCTCATTTGAAAATGGAATTGATTTAGTTTATAGTTTTCTCCATTTTTACCACCATTATCTCACCATGATCATTATCTCACGCTATATTTTCCACAAATAGCACTCTAGCATTTCCATTTTCTTCACCAGTGTCTGTCTATGTTTCTCTATCAAAGATGCAACATCATTGTTGTTCAGAAAACTGCTCATGCAAAAGGATGCCAAGAAAATCATTCCATGTTGATATGAGCTCATCCAACAGAATAGCTGCCAGTGCAGATGGTCTTGAATGGCTACAATGCATTTTTTTTGCTTGATTATTTTGCAAATGTGCTTTGCTTTTCTGATTTAATTTGATTTACTCTTTTCATTATTCTTTCATTCGGCCCGTTTTATATCTACTGATGTTAGTTGAGTTACAGAAATGTCCCATCAGCAAGTATTTTGGTTGTCTTCTCTGTTTGTGTAAGAACGATGTTCCCCATTTGGTGACCTGGCACATCATTAACTAAGAGGACTATTGTGCCCTATTTTCCTCTACAGGCTGGAAGTTTCTCCTAAGGTAGAAAGCAGCTCAGACGTACCCCCTCCCCTCCCTCCTCGCTCCCCTGTACCCCCTCAGTGCTCCTCTCCCTCTGCCTCCCTCTCCGGTCATGTCTCACCCGATGACTGCAATCACACCAATCCCTTCACCCCCTCTCCCTCTCCCTCAACCCCAATCTCCCCGTCCAATCCTTTCCCTTCACATATGCAGCACAACCCCTTTTTTGAAGAGCTCATAGCCGAAGAGTCGCAGAGGTCCCCTCTTTTTGCACCCTGCTCCTCTTCTGGCTCGTCCCCCTTCCACTACACTACTCTGCCCTCCCCGCACTGCACGCCCAGCCCCCAGCCCTGTTCATAATACTACAAGTATGGCTTCCATAAAGAGGGAGCGCCCCAGGCCAGTAGCTAGACAGATATCTCTCCCAGCATTACTACCCAAAGCAGGCACGCCGAACTCCCCCAACCACTCGGCCCCTCGCTCCATGTCAGAGAGTGCAGGAGAATGGGAGGACTCCTTTGATGCCTTTGCCTCAAGCAGGCTCAACTCACCTAAAGCGAGTCTTCCTCAGAAACATCTGAAAACCAACCCGACTCCATCATATAGACACAGTTATTTTCCAGTTAATGCCAACAATCATGCACGAGAGCTTCGAATGTGTGAAGAGGAGCCTCCGCCTTTGCCTCCAAGGAGACTTTTAAGAACTTCAGTGAACGAGCTTTACTCCGACGGCTGGCTGCACAGGGGTCAAGAGCTAGCTGTCCATAAAGAAGCCTACCTCCTCTCACAGACCGGCGTAGCCTCGCTGCAACGTGGCAGAGAAGGAGAAAGCAAAAGAAACAGTATATCTCCAGAAACTCATACAAGCAGTGAGAACTCTGACTCCCTCAGTGTTCCCTCTCAGTCATACACAAATGTTACTTCACCAGGATTCATGTCCGAAGGAAAGCTCAAAAAGTTCAAATATGAGCCTTTGGAGGATGACACTGACTGCTGGGGAGGAATGTTGTTTGAGCAAGACTTGTATGGACGTGTATGCAGAGCAAACTATGGACAACCCAAAGTAAACAGTCACAGTTTATTGTTTAATGCCGAAGAAACTGCAGGAGATAAGATCACATCTATGAACTCAGGACCTAAAATGGTTCTTGAAAGTAAGACATCTGTTGCAGACCTTTTGAACAAATCATCTACTGCTCCCTCAAAGCCAGATGCAAAGGCACCAGATATTACAACCACTCAAGTAGAGGAGACTAATCCACTTGAAACCATGTGCATCAACAATAATATTTCCTTCTCGCTAACCTTAGGAGATCTGAACATGAATGTGAATAATTCAGATTTTAGTTTTATCGATTCAGATGGCTCTTCTCAGTCAGAGGTAGCCGATACTCTCAAAGGCATCAGCAGTTTTGGTGGGACTCCTCCACCGCTATCAGAAAATTCACCGATACTTGCTTACCATGCTGAGACAGCGAGCACACCTCAGGATATATTCACTTTGAAGGACACCTACATACCTGAAATGAACTCTTCCTTTGAAATAATTGCATCATCTAACAAACTGTGCAAAGTCTCTTCAGTTTGCCAAGACAATTGTCAAGACAATTGCCAAGATTGCCAATGTGATCTGAATAACGCGGCACCACATGGTGACTCCAGGGTAAACAGCATAGAGATTGCTGCTGTTTTGTCACAAAATCAAATGTCTAATCCATTCGATCTTGAAACTGAATCCAGAGAAGATACACCGAGAAGTGTTGATGTTGATGTTAAAAAGACACAAAAAGACTTTGACGACAACGGAAACCCACAAGCTAAAATAGCCGCGCTAAATCAGGAGTCATTTTCTGGTGTGGTTAGTGCACGTTTTAGACCAAAAGGAGTGTCCCGACAGAACAGCCCAAACAGCCAAAGCAGAAGTGGAGAGAGAGAGTTTGAACAATTGTTGTCCCTTGTTCAAAATTTTTCAGGAGTCAGCAAAGGCCCTTTGTCCTATCAGCCCACTAAATCAGCTCTTTCTTCCTTACTTACATTAAATAAGCAGTCAGATTTGCAGGGAGATAGTGCCAACAAAGACCAAACACATCCCAGGGAGTCCAATACAACATCACAAATATCTTCAAAAGATAACACACCGTCTCTTCTTACAGAAAACTGTGTAACAGGAAAATCCTCTGATATCAGTTTTGAGGACCTTCACGCAAAAGTAGCACCAAACTTGAGAACCCCTTCAAAGTCAAAGATTGGGCAATCTTTGCTTGAACCCTCTTCTCCCTCCATCTCTTGTGCACTCTTCCCGTCAGCTGATGCACAGTCTACGCTCCACCCTACCCCTGTCTGTTGCCCCTCCATACATCCCTCAAGCATGGGGCCCAGTGCTGGAGCAAGCGCTACTCTGGCTGTGGCCCCCTACACCTCCTCCTACTCTACCACCTCCACCACTGACCAGCCCCTGGTCGATGCACGGCACTCACTTTTGCCTGAGGAGACACAGCCAGCTAGCAGCCTGCCCCATCAGGAGAGCAGGTGAGAACAAGCTGTAGTAAACTGGAATAACATATACAAAGCACACATAAAAGTGTTTTTTACTTCAATTCTGTTGCTCTGGTTGCTTTGTTTACTGTTGGCCTGGCTTGTTTGCTGTTGAATGCATTGATGGCCTTATGAGTTCTGCCTTTTCATCCAAAATGGTTGGATGATACCTGCTGCATTGTTCTTGGCTTTGCTTCACATTTACGTTATTCATCTCATTATTCAGTTTCTTGTCGGCTATTGTAATTTGATTGTTTTTCTTACACTTTGTTCTGCCTGATTTAGCTACTTTCGCTGCACCTTTGGCCAGCTGTCATTTCTCCTGTAGGGGTGTATTATATTACGAGAATATGTGGTGTTTAATAAAGGGCAATACTTGTGCATGTGGTGTATACTCAGGCATAAGTGGAGGACATTAGGGATCACCCTTTGGGGTGGAGAGAAGGAAATTATTAAAAGAATTTTAGTTATTCATTGCATATTACAGCTGTTCAGGGGATCCAAATTGTCTTATAGCACAATTGAGTTCAGTCCCAGGAAGCAAATAATTCATGTACTCTGTTAGATATGCACAATATTTTTGTTCATACTATGTTTACAGCAGATATAGGAGAGAAAATGTCATATTTAAACTATAATTGTGCTTTCATATGTTTGTTGCCTTAGAAACAAATGAACAAAGGAGCATAGAGTTACAGTTTCTCAGCCATTTAATTATTCTCTTTTAGAGAGTATCAATAATTTAATAAGTTAAAGTGTTATCTCAGAAACCCAGCTTTTCTTTCTGCTGTGATCACAAAGAAACTTTAATTTGAATTCTAACTTTTACTCTGATTTTCTGTTTCGAAACATTCCCTCGATGTTGTTGTTGTGTTTGTTCAGTGAACCCTGTGTTTCCCCCCCAAGACAATTTCATACTCCAGTAGCAAGCAAGTCACTGCAAATTCCATTTTTGAACTTGAGTCATATGGCTGCAGTTTTTAATGCTCAAAGAACAATTTTCCTCTATATTTTTATTGTTCCTTCACAGAGTGAGGGGTCAGATTTACTGATCTGCTTTGAGGTTTTTCAAGAAGTGTGTGTGTGGAGTTCAGATGCTGAATGAGCTGAAATACAGTAACTTGCCCTCATTTGACCATAAAAGATAATTCATTAATAAACATGCAGAATACCTGCGTGGAAATACCGTTGCTAACCTCCTTACTTCGCAGACCTCATCCAGTGAAGCCATTAACCTCCAGCCAATCAGAGAAGAAGGACAGTCGTTCAGTCCTGGAGAAGCTGAAGTCTACCATCCACCCAGGACGCACTGCCCAGCAGGCTGCAGCAGAACCTGAGAAGAGTCAGGTACTGTGAGACTAAAACACACTTTATAACCTTCCATGTGCAGGATATAAAGATTATTTATGTATGTAGCTCCACAGAAACCTTTACAGAAAAATTGTGTTACCCAACAAAATGACTAATGCAGCTCAGGTGACTTTTTTCATGAATGTGTCTGATACTTCAGAAAGTAAAACTTACATTTGATTTATTATATAAAATATAAAAGTCAAATATTATAAAATAAGTATATATAAAATATGAATACTATTTTTTACTTTACCTGAAATTAAAATCCTGCTATTACTTAAATTCATGAGCAATAAAAAACAATGATATAATATATAACGGTAGAACAGACACAGGGGGGTATTTTTTACTTTAATACTTTAAGTACATTTTCTTGATTATACTTTTACTTACATTTTTAATGCACGACCTTTACGTAACACAGTATTTCTATTGGTATTAGTGTTTCTACTTAAGTAAAGGATCTGAATACTTTCTGCAACAAAGTGTGCAGCTGCTACCTCGCAGCTCTCTGTTAGACTGAGGTTACTTTCAACACCTGGGAGAGAAATGCTGATCTCATTACTCCCCTCAAGTGTGACATAATTCTTTGGCCTAGATAACAGTGCCCAGGTCGTAAAATTATATTTCTAGTCTTCCTCCGTAGCACTTTGCTTTGTCAAGGCATAAGGCAATATGGCTGGATTCTGATGCTGCACAGAGAAAATTATGAAAAACAGTCCAACTTCAAAATAAACAAAGATTATTTATTCAGCCATTTATTTTTTTTACGAACTTTAACAAATTTTTAAGATAATATGAACTGTTTATGTATTATACATTTCTGTAATTGGAGAGTTGAATTCTGATGATTTCTGATGGGAATAGTTTCACACACTTATACACTTATTTGATTTCTTGCTGAGCGTTAGATGCAAAGACTGATTCTCATGACTGTAAATGAAATATGAACCCACAGTGAGGAGACAGTTATCTTAATGTAGCACAAAGACTAGAAATAGAGGGAAACAGCTGGCCTGAATCTTCCTGTCAGCACCTCTAATGCTCACCTTTGGATTAAGCCAAGTTTCCCTCTATCTTCAGTCTTTATTCTGAACTACGCTAACAGTCTCTTGGATGAAGCCTCTTATTGAATGCACAGATGTGAAAGCAGTATCAGTCCTCTCATATAACAACAACCTACATACAGAACTTTTTCTTTTACCTGGGACATTCATGAGCCTCGTTCACACACATACTGTATGTATGGCCTCCTACATCTGTGCTGGTCCTGTCTACTCTCTGGCAGGAGGTGACCGTGGACAACTCAGCCCAGTACCGGCACCTGACCAACATGGAGCTGATCGCCCTGCTGCTGCAGCAGGAGATGGACATGCAGAAGCAGCAGGCGGCCTCCCAACAGCAGGAGGCGCAGCTGCATAAGTGTGAGGCCGAGCTGAAAAAGGTCAAGGCTCAGGTTCGAGACCTGGAGGACTACATTGATAATCTTTTACTGCGGATCATAGAGCAGACACCCACACTGCTCCAAGTGCGTACTCGACACAAGTGACGACAGAGCTGGCACGATCCTCTAGATTACTGTTTCTAGAGACAGTCAAAAAAACGCTCCTCAAAATCTGATCTCACAATCATCCAGGTCTCACTGCTAATACTGCCCTGTTGATGTAGACAAGTATTACCCAACATGCATGCTGGTTACAAAATTTGGCACGAACAGAAAACAGAACAAAGCACTATGAGCAAAGGCAAAAGCAAAAGCGGATGCAAAGAATTATTTTACTCATGCTTCCTAGGATAATTTAAGGTAGTCAGCTAATGTCAATTTAAACTTTAAACTCACTGCTTTCACTTATGCATAAGATAAAATACAGGCTAGAGAAAACACTTTTTGTGTGTGCATTTAATGTTAATTTAAATATGATGTTATCTCAAGTAACCTTTAAAGTTGCAGCTGCCGAAGTGCACATCAGTATTTTCATCTTAAACTGTTTCATAAAGTGCACAGAGGTTAACTTGAGTTAATGACATATTTTCAAACAGACTTTAAGAAGTGCTACGAAGAAGAGCTACACATCAAAAAATGCTGCGCTGCAATGTGAATACTATAAAGAGATGTTTCTGCATTAACATTGCTGTAAGATAAAGAAAACTGTGTCCTTGTTTGTGTTTTAAAGACGAATGAAGACTTATTGTTTGCATTTAATTTCTTTATCTTATTTAAATTTTTTACGAGATACCGTATTTAATAAATTCTTATTTCTTGCTACATGCTAAAACAAGAATGTTTTAATATATTTTTATGTTTTGTTGTCCATTCTGCAGGTTTCCTTTTGTTAAAATATCAACAATTTACTGTAGAAATAACAAAACATCACTGCAGTAAATAAGAGTATAATAAGTTATTTCTACAAAATACTTTTGTCATGTTAATACATTCTCTAATATCACTCTAGTACCACTGTAGCTACTTGCAATGCTTTACATGACCGCAGTACTGTACTGTAATAAAATAAAGTGCACATGAGCAAAAGTGTCTATGCTTTTTATTTTGTCGTTTTGTCACTGAACAGACCTCAGTCAGACTAATCCATCACACCCTGCACACCGTATGTATGGTATGTACGGTATGCTGCAGCAATGCTCACTTCTCTCCACTCGAGGGCGCTACTAACTGCACAGTTTGGGTGGAAACCTGCTGGTTAAGCATGGACCTTTTCCTCTGCTTTGCAAGTTCACATAGTTTTTAGTCTATGACTCCACAGACTATTCATTTATTAGAGATAATGCTGTTGTAAATTGAGTCTATTGCATTTATAACAAAAGGCGACATGTTTCTGTTACTCGTACTAATGACTGGCCTCTTTCTCAGCATTGATTTCAGATTGTGAAAGGCTGCTTTGTATTAGTTTCAGCCTTAAAGCAAAATACAACAGCACACAGACATGTTTCTTGTTTATAGAGGCAGGAGATTTGGTACATTTTCAGTTTAGACTGAGCAGTCTGTCATTTTCAGAAAAAGGTATTCAAAACCATACTCAAGTAAATGTACAGAGGGACAGCAAAATGTAGAAGTACTAACTATGCAGCGGTGTTATATAGATCTAGATATTAAAGACCGATGTAATTGGTTATGGTGAAGTAAACTACTTTGTGTGCCTTTAAGGAAGTCTGTAAAAATGCAGATATATTTTATGAGACGATTGAGGCAGACAAAATGGAGGTAAAGCAAAATAAAACTTATGTACAGCAGTGGCACTACTGGATGTACTGATCTATTTATCATCCCTCCACCAGGTCTGTGTGTAGTCATTTAATAATAATCATTACTGTCTCATCAGCAGCACAGATAACTAAAGACATTTATTCTTGTTTGAACTTTATGTGTAATTTGACATGATTATTTTTTTGGGTAACATGAACCCAAATATTTCGTTATTCGCAGTAGTATCTTCTTTTTTTCTATTTTTTGGCATGATAGCATGGGTATAACATGCTAAATGATTAAGGTTTATAATAATATAAAGGCCTAAATGCACATTTAATAGACCAATTTAACAGCAGCATGCCCTCGGCCACTGTAAGATAAGAGCATAATCAAAGTGTCCAGTGTGGTGACACATATTTCTCTCTTTTGCTGCAGGTTATTTATTATTTCTTTCTTTATTTCAGTGTTTAGTGAGAAGCCTGAGAGCTGCTCATCACTCAGTGCAGATGCTTTTCTGTCTCCGGGCCACGCCCCTTCAATACCCCGATTAATCGACTCGATCATTATCTGCACCTTTGGGCGCATCGGCTGCTGTCTCCCTCCCAAGATCAATCCGAACAGTTACGCAACGCCTCTCCCTCCTTTATCGATTATTTGGGATGTGTAGTCACGCGGCTCAACTTTGCCAGCGCCGACGCAAACGGGAGGACTCCACATCCCGGCATGCACCGCTCGCCTGCTCCACTAGTTACACACGCATCGAGTGAGTGTAGTTCGCTCCACTTGGAAATCCGCTCATGCTTCACTTCATTAATAAATAAATAGTTCGGTGTCATGGCGGAATCTGCAGCCTGCCCCGCTTTCCAGCTCGGGAGACCCCGATACGACCAGGTAAGAGTCCCCCTGCTAAATCTGCATTAATGACATTTTGTTTTTCCCAGCTCCATCGAAACATCCTCCCTCCCTCCGCTCCGGGATGCTGACACTTTGTGGCGAAAGTTGCTTTGATCTCTTTGTTTCATTGTTGCAACAAAAAAAACGAGCCGTGCAACAAAACAACTTTCCACCGATCATCAACTTCTGCTCCATCCGGTTGTTGGGTTTTGATTGCAGTTTCTCAGATGCAAGATGATCGAGTGTGTTTTTATTGTCTGTTTTTTTTTTTTTTATCACCTCCTCCTGACAGATCTGTCAGCCTCTGAGTCGCCGCTCAGCTCAGATCAGATCAGGCTGCTCGGGTCTGCAGAGATGGTCAGTTTAAAGGCAGCCATCATCTTGTTGTTGTCACTTTTATCTCCATAAATGTGCAACTGTGTTTGTTTTCCCCCCTTTTTTCTTTGTCTTATATGCTATATATACTCCTCTCGCAGCAGATTCCCTAAAGAATATATCCTAATTTGCACATGATTTTGCACATCCATAAAAAAAAAACCTGAACCTGAAGTTTTTGTTTCACAGGATGCTTTCTGCAGCCTGCCCCCCACCCCCCACCTGTGTTTGAGATTAATGGGCTGTCCGTCCTTAGCTGAAGCCCATTACTCAATTTTCCATCCCTCAGAAATGGATTTGCATCGGTCAGCCCTGAAAGATAATGTGACCTTCACGTTAACTTGGATGGCACATTAACGGGAGGAAGCTGCATCTAGTTACATTTCAATTTCTGAGGCTTTCTTCCTTCAAAGCCGTGTATTAAACAGTGGCCAGAAGTGGAAATTATTTACCTGATGGCCCCGCGCAGAGCGAAGTCCAGATTGTGTAAATAAGTCACTAAACTTTTTGATTGGTTATTGTTTCAACTAATATAAGCTATTCAGTGTAGTTCGTCATAAAACGAGGGATAGACAATAAGGAAACTGAACTGAATCTGAAATTTTGATTGGGCCTCTTTCTTTTCAAACATATTGTGACATGTTGTGTAGTCGAGGAGTCCAAGGGGTCAAGGTCCCTGTGGGCCACAGCCTCAGATTGAAGTAACCATTAACATTTATTGTGGAAAGTCAATCAAAAAAAAAAAAAGAAAAACAACTATGTAGAAGATGTGCAAAATGGCAACAAAGAAACAATGAAACAAAAAAATGTCAAAAAGAGACAAAAAACAACCACAGACCAATGCAAACGTTTGCAAAAAAGACCACAAATATAAAAAACACCATAAAAAGATGACAGATGACCACAGAAGGATGCAAAACAACCAGAAACTTAGATGAACAGCTAAAAAAAAGGTGCAAAACAGTGACACAGAGTTGTAAAATGGCCACAAACAGACAAAAAAATGACCACAACAAGAAACAGAAATCGACTCAAATTGATGCAAAATGATCATAAAGAGATGTAAAATTGCAATAAGGTCATTTCAAAATGACCACTAAGAGGCAAAACGTGACCTCAAAGAGACACAAAAGACCGCAAGGAAATGAAAAAAACAGCCACCAGGAGACGCAAAACGACCACAAAGACACAAAGTGATGTATGTTGCTTGCTGGGGGTCCAGCTCTGATGTAGCGGGGAGGCTTTTAAATATCTGTGTCCAAGGGCCTGTTGTTCCATAATCCGTCCACAAACACACCAATTAACACAGGATATCACATGGTTCACAAAAAGCCTAAATAACAGTTTATTTACACCCTCTCTTTCTCTCTCTCTCGCGTGAAATTACTGTTTTTAAGGGATCAAAAATTCACCATCATTTTAAAGAAAGTGCTTGTTTACTCCTTGGTTTTCAGCTCCTATTGCACTTCTTATGTATTTTCTTTTGTTCTAGAAGGAAATCTTTTCAACGCGAGCCCCATTTTTTAAAATTTTTGCATCCGCAACATGAAGTTGATGTCTGCTTGATAAAGGTGCCGTAATACTTTCACTTCCTTGCGTCGGAGCGGTGAAAATTAGGCCATTCCTTGAATCAGCACGAATCTCGCCCATGCTCGCCGCTTTTGCTCCATCTCCGCTAGCCTTGTTGTGTACTCTCCGGGGAGCTGAGACTCATGCATAATTAAAGCCGGCTCCTCACACGGATCCTCTCTCTGCCCCGCTCTTACAAAACAGCACTGCGGTGCATATGGCCTGTCGGAGGAGGAGACGTGCGATGGAGGGATGGCAACGGCAAAGAAAAAGGAAAATCCAGAGATTGCGGTGGTGATAGATTTATTTACAGTCGTTACGTGGAGTGAATATTGTTTCCTGTCATTTCAATTAGGATCCAGTGCTGAACAGATAATTAAAATACAGAAGGGTTTGTTCCACTGTCTGTCCACTCTGTTCTCTGCCCTTCATAACTGATAAATGTCTCCGAGGGAAACTGATTGAAGCTGCCATGTTTTCGTCCATCTGGTTTGCCAAAGAGACTCTTGGCATAAACTGCTACTGGGCCTTTTCAGACTGCTGGCACACACACTTAGCGATTGGCATGCCGATGTAGACAGTGAGGGGAACAGAAAACAGGGCGCTCGACCAGCGACTCTGAGCCTCACTGAAGAGGGTGTCAAAATGTAAACGCAGATTGTTATTTTCCTTAAAAGTGCATTTCAAAAAGCACTTTTTCCCTCAATGTGCTGCAAAGACTGTCATCCATTTTTACTGTGTTTGTGCACATCTTTACCTTTGGGAACAACGTGCTGTGAGATTTTACCCTTAAACCTCCTTTTACTGATAATTCAGAGCTTTCAACTGCATTTTATGGTCTTCATTCGATGACTAGGGGAAGCAAAGAATTCCTGTATGGAAGTTTACTTTTTGGGAAATATACTTCCTAACACAGAGCTAAATGAGAGGATTGATTTCACTCTCGTGCCTGTACATTAAATATGAAGCTGGTTAGCTTAGCTTAGCACAAAGACTGGAAACAGGGGGAAACAGCTAGCCTGGCTCGGCACAAAGGTAACAAAATCCGTACTGCAGCGCCTCGAAAGCTCACTTATCAACTCAGTATGTTTTTGTTTTTTTTAATCTGTATAATAATGTGTGAAAACAATAATTTGCCCGAGCTCGCCACCTACCCGTTTTTCCCGTTTCCAGTCTTTATGATAAGCAAAGCTGACCACCTCCTGGCTACAGCTTCATATTTACAGTACGGAAATAAAAGTGTGATCAATCCTCTCGGCAAACTCTTGGCAAGAAAACAATAAACAGTATTTACCCAAATGGTGAACTATCCTTTTAATAAATCAAAGTGACCACAGGGGATAATAAGAGGCCACAACTGAAGACACAGAGGTCGTGACTTCAGTGTTGGGACTGTCAGTTTGGTCATTTGGATGAACTGAGGAAGGATAAATGTTTTTATTTCTGATATTTTATGGATTTAGTCATTATCTACCAGATTTCTATTCCTAGCAGTGTGCAAAAAAGCAATGTACATCACAGTGTAGGGAGAAGAAATTTATTGGACATGTAGTTGAACAAAATTTTGTATTACTTTACCTGACATCAGTATTTCTGAAATTCTGTCTATGACCCTGTTTACATCTGAAAAAATGACAAAGCAATGTTTCTTAGAACAAACTAGCGAGAATAAACTCAAGCAAAGCGAGCAGTGATAAATCAGTCCAGATCAGATCATTCACAGACGGGGAGGACGGTCTGCTTTTATTATGCATCTGCTTTCATTAAGAATTAACTCTGTCGTGCTGTCTTTTTCAGGGTTCATTCCTCGGTCGTCTGAGACACTTCATAGACATCATCGACCCCAGCACGCTGTTTGTGTCTGAGGTAAAACTTCCAGTCAGATGGTCTTTACAGTGCTGATATGATGTGGTTTCAATACAAACTCTCAGCTTCATATTAATATATTAACAAATTTTCCTCCCTGACAACAGCTGAGTATCTAACCTCAATATAGTTTGTTACTGACCAAAACTGTGAAGAGTATAATAAACTGTCACGTTAAATGTTTTAAGAGTTTTTTTAAGGCAAAGATCTGATACAGCTGCTGTATGTTTAGACATTAAACATTTATAGAGCTGAAATGATTAGTTGATTGAATGATCACTCAATTGACAGAAAATAAATCATCAAGAATTCTAATAATCAATTAAATTTATCTTTAAAATAAAAATGTCCAGTTTGCAGCTTCTCAAATGTTACTGCTTCCTGCTTAGTTTGTCTTGCATCCATTGAAAATGTGGTTTTAATTCTTCTGATAAAATACGACATTTGAAGATACCATATCTGGCTCTGGGAACTTGTGTTAGTCATGTTTCATCATTTATTTCCTTTATATTATATAAGCTAAACAATACATTGTATTAATATTTGTCATATTAATAGGTAAAATGAGAGTAACTGATAAAGTAAAGTAACTGGTCGTACAGCACTAAACACGTGAGAATGAGGTCTTTTGTTAAATTTGTTAAAAAAAATGGTGTTTGTTGATAAATACATACATATTTCTCAAAGCCATGTATCAAAAATATTATTTTGACATACCCTTTATTCTTGATTAGTCTAATTAAACTTATATTTTTTTCTTGTAGAAACGGTTGAAAGAATGCATCAAACTCCTTGATGACTACAAACATGGCACACTCCCACCTGGAGTCTCTGATCTTCAGGTGAGTCATCATTGATGCTTACATGATGCCATACATGTATCATATGCTGCAAAATAATATGAAGTTTTTAAAGGATTTGAAAAGAGACAAGTGTAAATGATTGATTGTAGTTCTCTGCTTAAATTTGCAGCTGTGGGAAGCCCAGAAGATCAAGCAGGTAAGTGATTCACCCGTCACAAGTCACACTCAGGTTAACTGCACCTCCATACATTCAGGCCTTTGCAGCATGAGGATGATGCCATGCTCTCTGCGCGCAGGCGATCATTCATCCTGACACAGGAGAGAAGATCTTCATGCCATTTCGAATGTCAGGTACGACCTCAGATGAAGATCTTTGCTAAAGTTGTTGAAGTTTCTCCATTTTGTCTTTTCTTTTTTGTTTGTTTTTCCTTTTTTTATTTTTTTTTTACACTGAAAATCATTTCTTCACTGTGCAGGTTATGTACCATTTGGAACACCGATTGTAAGTCCCAAATGAAAACCATACATTTTAATCACGCGTGTCACAGAACTTAACTTGGCTGAGATCCATTTACATGCTCGTGTTTGGGGACAGATTGAATGAGACTCTGGACTTATTTTGCCCCAAAAATAAGCTCTTATTCCCTGGTCTCATCTAGGTCATTGGCCTTCTTCTCCCAAATCAGACTGTGGTGTCTACCATTATATGGCAGGTACTGTAAATAACATATTGTAAATCCATTGCATTTATTGTGCATTTTGAACATCTGGTAAGCGCTTTTTTTATTCACACTGAAATACGGACATTGTAAAATAAAGTGCTGCTGCTCTGTTTGCTTCTTTCTGTGTGCTGTTGCTTTATAGTAACATTTAAAATGGTGAATTATTATGAAATTGTTGAATCTATCTATCTATCTGTCTATCTGTCTATCTGTCCCTTCCCTTTACTCTTTAATTCTCTCCTTTGTTCTTCTTTTTAACCCTCCTCCTCCTTGTTATTTTCCTTCCTTCTTTCCTACAGTGGCTGAACCAGAGTCACAATGCCTGCGTGAACTACGCCAACCGTAACGCCACAAAGGTAGGAACGATTTACTCATGCGGATAATCACATCTTCGGTCTCCCCAAAAAAGCCCTAAAAATGGCAGTATGGACTCAAAGTGTTGTGTTTTTCACTTCCTGCCGCCTTCTTGCCTTTAAGTCATCATTAAATCCCAATATAAAATACAAAATGTCACTCCAGAGAGTTTATAGCAGTCTTGCGGTACAAAAAAATGTAGCTATAAACCTTGACACAATATTTCTTTTGTCCCTCCTCAGCCTACGCCAACATCCAAGTTTCTTCAAGGCTATGTGGGAGCTGTGACCAGTGCTGTTTCTATTGCAGTGAGTGTTTTCTGTTCACTAACATCCTCTTTAAGGATACAAAAATCTGATGAATATTGATTTAATGTGATTTTTTTCCCCCTGTGCATGAGAGCTGCTTTGCATATAATGTTTTCGATTTTTTTTAATATACAGTGTAATTAGCAAAGCTGGTAATAAGATTAGCTGGTAATAAGAGGAATTTAGCAGCTGAGCAGTTTTTCGTCTTTCGAAGATTTGATGTATCTTACCTTATTGTGCATTCATTTGTGGGTGTTTTTGTGTGTAACAGGTGGGCCTGAATGTGCTGATTCAGAAGGCCAACAAGCTGAGCCCTGCCACCAGAATGATAATACAGAGACTCGTCCCCTTCCCAGCTGTAGGTATGTTTTCAAAGGACCCTGTGTGCCAGTCGTAATGGGGGTTAAGCATGTGGCCCTCTGGTGGTTGGTGTCAAGTCAAAACATCTTACTCATGTCTTGATTTATTTTTTTAGATGGTATAAATAAGACAGTCATGCATATAAATCTCAAATTTCAGAGCATGAATGTCATTTCTGTATGAAAATATAAACTTTCCTCATGTTTTTATAGTATCTTACTGCCTTTATTTTCACATTAACAGTACTTTATGACCTCATTTAAGATAACAGTTTGTGTTTAGCTTTGTGCTCAATTAGGAGTTTCATCTGTTGTTGATAAATCTATTGATTTCAAGAACTGTTTATGTGGTGTGGAAATGTACTGAGACTGAAATAGCTGCCTTTCTCTCTCTCCGTCCTCAGCTAGTGCCAACATCTGTAATGTGGGCCTGATGAGACACAACGAGCTCTCCGAAGGTATCGATGTGCTGGACAACAACGGGAACGTGGTGGGATCCTCCAAAATTGCTGCGAGACATGTGAGTGGCTTTTTTTTCTTGGCTGCACTGTTATAATACTGTTTGTACGTGTTGCTGTTTTTGTTTTTCAGAGATTTGCAAACGTGATGGTGGCTGATGATGGGAGAGCTCTTCATTTCCTGCCCCTGTCACTCAGCGCCCATCTGATCTCATGAAAGAGAAAATAATTAAATCCAACTCATTGCAGTGTTTGAAATGAAGCGTGTGCACAATGTTCCCGTCTTTTTTCCCCAGGCGATCACGGAGACCGCTTTCACACGTGTGGTCCTCCCGATGCCGATCTTTGTCCTGCCCCCCATCATCATGTCCTATCCTAGAGAGGTTTGTATAGAAATATACTGCAAGTAACCATTATTCTCATTATTGATTTCACAATTAATCAATTAATTGTTGGGATTGTAAAATGTCAAAAATATGTCTTTAATGTCTTGTTTTGTCTAAGCAATAGTCCAAATCCTGAGGATATTTTGTCTACTATAATAAAGAACTAAGACAACTAGAAAAAAAATCACATTTGAGAGGCTGGAACAAGTACATTTTTTTCCAATTTTGCTTAAAAGTTTACTTAAAAAGGTACTTAGAAAAATTAAATTGATGATGAACATTGCTACATACTGCTCTAATTTAATTTGATGATGACCCACATAAGAAATCAGACCAACAGTAGTCAGTAGTAGTTTTATTCTGTTTATGAAGGAAAACCACAGTACAAAATCAGTAAAATCAGAATGTGACTTTTTGACATTTGTTTTTACCATAGAAGATATTATTATGCCATAGAAATGTATAATTTCAGTGAAACCTGCTTTTAAGTTTGCAAAAGCTAAAAAAGGCTGATGACATAGCAACTGCTGGCCTTAGCTTAAACTAAATTTACCGCCTTCTTCTCTGTTTTTAGCACCTGAAATCGTAGTGATTCAGATTTTTTTTAATCCATGTGAATGAGGCAGAGACTAAATCCAGCCATGACAAAAAGGAACATCTTAGCAGAGTAGCTGTAACTTCCATCTCAGCCCCTGATATCCTAACATTTTTTCTTCCTACATTGTTCATAAAATAATCTGCATAAAATGGCCTTAAATGTACAATATTACAATTTTTAATATCTGTCTTGTGTGACAGTATTGTGTGTCTGATTCTGGTCTAAAAATATTTGTGTGTGTAATGAGCCAGAGCAGACATATGTCGTGCCCCAAAGTGCTTGACATGTTTGTTAATTCTGTCGAGGGTCAAGGTAGTAGGAAAATGTAGAAAGTGAAAAAATGAATCAAATGTAATAATACAACCTAATTTGTTTTCAAACACTGAAAAAAAAAGGTTCACGATTTTAAGAAATCCAGTAAAAGATGATATCTGCAGTGTGACTCTTGCGCACAGATGGATAAATCTCCCACCCACCAATTGTAGAAAATAGCTCCCCCAAATCTGCACATGATGCGTTTCTCCAGATCCAAAAATAACTCGCGGTAGTCACCCGGGATCGATCCACACTGCAGGCTCACGTTTTCCTTTTATCACTTTTGTCTTGACTCGTGCAGGCTGCGATTCCTGCAGAGCAACCGCAGATTGTTGCTGCCCATCCACAGCCTCGTGTGCCTGGTTACCTTCGGCCTCTCGCTGCCCGTGGCCATCAGCCTGTTCCCGCAGATGTCTCAGGTACAGCGAGGCGTCGGTTCGACCGTCCCGGCTGCCGATTCAAGGCCAGATGGCTGAGGGAGCAGCTGGGAAGAAAATTCAAATTACACATACACCACTTGACATGCACAGCCCCGGCCCACTAGCTCATGTTCACCTCTTCTTCCAGATGTCTCTTCCCATGTCTAATTAAAAAGTCATAGTGATTTTCAAGGCTTAAAGACAGACTCAGAGAGATGTGGAGCTGAACATTTTACCTTTAGTCTGTATGTTTTTTTTTTTTGTTGCAGATTGAGGTGTCTTGCCTCGAGCCGGAGATCGCCATGGCAACAGATTGCAAGGTGGTGACCTACAACAAGGGTTTATGATGGATGGCGCGGTGTGGGAGCGGAGAGAGGAGAGGACGGGGAGCGAGGGTGGAAACGAGGCTGCATTGTGAAACGCTGGGAGAAGCTGCAGTGGGGTTCCTCCATGATAGCTGAGCCTGTAGATCACAGCGTACTAACCCAGGGTTTCTAAAGCTGTTTTTTTAAAAGCAATTACCGAGTAAGGCGGAAGATCTTTTTTTTTTTTTCTGTCCTTGCTTAGCGCAAAGAAGAAGCTCTGTATATAGAAATGATCTTTTTTTTTTTTTTTAAACATTATTTTAATATATATTATACAGTGTTTCCCACTCGACGGCAGTATCCACAGAAGTATAGTTATGGCTGCTTTTTGACCCAAAAACAAAGGCTGATAAATACTATTTAAACCTGAAATAACTGATTTTTGTCCACACAGGGGTTCGTAAACACAACATATAGAGGTGCTTATTTAGAGATCCAGCAGATACTGAGCCACTGATTCAATTTTAATTTAAAAGTATATGAGGCTTTGCATCACCTGACCTTTTTGGAGGAACACTACAGGTATACAGCAGACAACACCTTCATTTGTAAGCTCAAACAGAAAGTAAACACAGGTGTCATTTGAGATGATCTAAATTAAGACTAAGGCACTATTTAATCAATCAACTAAGATTGAATTTATCTTTGTTAAGGCCCATTATCTCCTCAATCAGTGGATTGTGATCCATAAAAAAATCAGTTACATTTATTTGTGACTCTTTGTCTCCAGTTGCATATATATGCTATATGTACCGTATATTTTATTGTCCTGAAGAAACACTTTTCATATTTAACAAGAAGAAAGTAAACATTAGGGGGAAATCTAAAAAAAAACAAACAAAAAAAAACCAAAACCAAAATAATACAACAATTTAGTTTTGTATAGCTGAAGTGAAGCTGTAGTAAATTGAAGCTGTTGAAGTTAGTTCAGTTTTTATTTTGCTTTTCCATCCTGTTAACTATCTCACAAACCCCTCTGATGAATCTCAATTCAGATTGGGAACCACTGTCCTGAATCTACAGTGCAGCCCTCTCTGAGTTTGACTAAGAAGCCTGTTTTAGAGCCTGTCTGATGGAGGGAAGGTTGATAACCATATTCAAGACAACAGCAATTTCACGTTAATACTTTAAATACAAAAACACATGTCACAGTAATCCCTTAACTTATTAAGGAATTATTTAAGACTTTTAACCAAAATCTTTATTAAGATTGATGTTTTATAGTTGCCCTCTGCTGGACAAAATGTAAAAGCCTCCTGAATGTATCTTTATTGTTAATGGCTGTCAAAATACGCTGACACTGATGTATCTGAGATATTTAAGCATATATCCGATTGGCAGAGTTAATTTCTCAGTCAGGCTTCAGTTTGTTGTGTCATTTTGGTGGAGGCAGTTGACAAAAGCAGCTTTGGACCTGTGGGAAACACAGCAATAAATAAAAATCTTAGAAATCTCCAGGTAAACTCTGCACTGCGCCGATATCAGCGCTGATGTATTCTGTATAATTTCAGAGGACCGGATCCCTCCGGACCAACATTGCCAATGTGAAGCCGTGCTGTCGGTGGCTGTAATGTCTGTGGGGAAAACGTGGAGACTGTACTGTAGATTTATGTTAGTTTACAGACTGTTTAAACTGCTAAATCACACGTCAGGTATTTTAATCCTAATAATGTGAGAAGAAACACACAATTCTACTGTCTTGACATTTAATTTTTTTTACAATAGCCAAATACTGTAAATTAACTTTCTTTGATAATGAAGGACGTTTTAATCCACTTCTGACTGTTTCTTAAAGTGCTGTTGTATTCCTAATGAATTACTGCTTTTGTACTGTATTATGAAAGTATAACCTATATATTATACTATTGATTATGTACTAGTATTTTTAATTCTTTGTATAATACTTCTATGACAAGTTTATTAAATGTTTGCTAGTCAAACAATATAAAACATATATCTATATAATATATAATAAATACCCTTTATCTATTTCTTTTTTGTCATGAAGACTTTTTTTTTCTAGTCTATAGATTCGACTATCTGTCAGTACTTGTTCATTGTTGTGAAAGAAGGTTTTATTGTTTGCTCTACTTACATTATTTTAAATTGTCTTGTGAATTGGCACTGATTTAGTGGTCATGTTACTAATTAAAATGTGTGACGAGTGTTTATATGCATTGCCTTTTGCCTATAATACTGTACAGTCAGGCCTGGCATTTTGATTATTTTCTAAAAATGTGTTGATTAAACAGTTAATCAAGACAATAATAGTATATACGTGTATATAAGAGTATATAAAGTGAAAAATAATATGAATGTGGTGTAGTAATTAGTTAATAATATCATACATTAGCCTGAGATGGGACATTCTGCATAACCTTTATGTACTTAAAATATATTTTGACGATTACACCTTTGTACCTTAACTGAAATCATCCTTGTTGAATGCCAGACTTTTACCTGTAACAGAATATTTTACATGGTGGTACTGCTGCTTAAAGTAAAAGATCTTAGTAGTTTTTCCACCAATGTGATATCTTGACTATATTTCTATTACTATTACTATTATACCCCAATTCTGGAACTTGAAAAAGTAAATTATTATTATAAAATATTACATTATTAGATATATACTGCAGTATTATCTCAGCCGGCATAACAGTTTTATTTTTATATACATAAATATATTTTATAAAATAAAAACTTATTTTCCACTGCTGAGCTGTGAGTCAGCCTGCAGTTCTCGTGTCTGCCACCAGGAGTCGCTGCCGCGTCCCGCAGATAAGACCTCGGGGTCAGAGTTGAAAGGGGAAAAGTCTCCTCAAACATGGCCGCTCCCCTGGATGACATGTTTTCTTTCTGCGTGGACCCCGGCAAAGTTGCCGCCGGCGTGGAAGTCCGGTTTATAGACAACATAAAGGTGAGACGGTCCAGAGTTTGTCTTTGTAAAGAGATTTAAACAGATGTGAGGCTGCAGCAGCGAGCCGGCTCCTCAAGTGTTGATCCCTGCACACAAACTACAGCAGAGACAGAAAATATACGTGTTTCTGTGGTGTCAGTGATCCGGACTGATGTGTGGACCAAATGTTTTCTGACTTTAATACATCTGTTAGTGTGCAGAAGTCCCAGAGAGGGTCTGGTCTGCAGCTTTAGTGTGTTCAACTCTGAGGGACAACCTGCCTTATTTCACAGCATTTAACTTATCTTTATATTATCTATTACATGCATGGAGCAGATAACCTCATTGTGTCAAGTACCTTCAGATTATTCCCATATTTAAATAACAAATGATGTTCCTTCTTCTCATTAAACCCCAAAATGTTGAATTAACACCTATACACCACTTGTCATACTCATCTATATGTAATTTATGATCATTAATCTTATTTTTGGGCATTATTTATATGTTGTCTTTTGAATATCTATTTATCGAAAGTAGTTTTTCTTGAGAAAACATAAAAAAATTCGTGGGATTTTGCAACACCCCTCAGGTCTACTCCAAAAACTATGAATATTTAAGTTTCATCATTTCATGTTTTTTTTGCCATTCTGCATTTATAAATTACCAATATTATAAATTAATATTTGTGACTTCCAGCTTTAAACGTAAATATAGTAAAAAATAGTAATAGTAAGTAATAGTAAACATATGTAATATGTACACAAATATCCAAAGTTGCAGCAGCAATGCACAGTAGGGGGTGGGTCAGTTGTTCAAGTGCAGTCAAGTTCATGTCTCAAGTTCTCAATAGGGGGAAATGCATTGTACAGCTGTGGGGAAAAAGCTGTTCAGTTTGGTAGTTTTTTTGTTTTGTCTTTATGTTTCTGTGACAGTGAACATCTATATATATATATATATATATATATATATATATATATATATATATATATATATATATATATATATATATATAATTTAATTTAATTCCTTATTATTCACAAGATTGGGTTGACGTCAGCTCAGTCAAGTTTTCACTGGCTGTAATATTACACTGGGTGGTGTCATTTCACAGATAGATATTGATGCTACGTTGACATAAAGGGTTTTAATCTTGGTGATTTTATTGAGCCTGTTTTTCATTGGTTTTGGAAATGTGTAAGTTACAGAGCTGCATGTATACGAGCTTTTATTTAAAAAAAATATATATAATAAGTATTCTAACATCAATTTGTTTATTTTATGTATCTGCAATGAATATTAACATACTTTCAAGGAAGTTAAAGAAAAAGCTTTCTTGGGAAATTTACAATTGAAATGTTTTTTTTATTCAGCAACAGTGTTTTACATGAATACATGTTGCACATTATATTAAGGGTTTCTTAGGACAAATTTGAACTGACCAGTAAAAGATAAATAATTGAATATGTGTATGGGCCAAACTTAAAAAATTGAAAACTAAAAAAGTATTTGGAGGAGAGCTGTAGGATGATGCACGGTCCCAGTAATTTAATAGAAGTTATTCAAGGAAATTCAGTATGTGAACTGGGTGAGTTGGCATGTTTTACTTGTTTGTAAAGATTTTCTTACGTAGACCTCAGGCTGATTTCAAACAGTCAAAGTTGTCTGTTGATTTTTTGTCTTTAGAAAAAAGTACTTGAAGAAATATCATACCATTTAATATCATATCATTTAAAAATCACCATATTTCTTTTATCTCTTGGTCTCAAGAAATGTATATGCCATCTGAAAAAGATCATGAGAAACTACAACACTTTGACAAGAAATATGTTATCTTAATATGTTATCTAGACTTCTTATGTCCAAAGGGTATCCATTTGAGTCAATCTGAGTAAAATGTGTCCCTTAGAAAACAGGAATATGTTACTAAACATAGTGGAATGATGAAAGAGATGTATAAAATAAACTAATAAATAAATATTATAATTCACATGTTTATTGCACACCTCGTACTTGAACTCCTCCTCCTAGAGATTTGATCCAATCGTCTTCAGAATTTGGTCTGTACGATCAAGAGACATGGGCGATGTTAAATTGCAAAGCTTTTAACTTTTCATCAGGATGTTGTCAAGGCCTTGGTGATGAAATCTGAGAAACAATTTCAAGTTTTCATTAGGGAGTGTGGCCGTGACGGTGCGGCGAATTTCGAAGTCTCGCCATGATTAAACACGTTGCTCTAACTTACATATATATGGTCTGAGCTGTCCCAAATTTTAATGATTTAATAAGATTTCCGCCCTGAACACATTTGCATTCGAATTTTAAGCGCTGTGAGCAAAAGCGCCTACATCGCCTCCGTAGAGCGCCCCCCTGCTGAGAGGGCTTGTGATGCTCAGAAAGTCACAAAATTTCGCACATTCATCAGAAGTGGTAAAATCTCACTAGAAATGTCGGTCTCAGGGCTGTGTGTGATAAAATGGCTCCATAGCGCCCCCTAAAATGATTCAAAGAAGTCAGCCCTCAGTAAACGCGTTTCACATACATGTTTGAACTTCACTGACCATCTAATAGCTTCATTAAGCTCACGTGTTTTCTGCCTAGTGTCGAGCCAATGCCCCCGACATGCCGGCTCCCCCGACGGGCGTGGAGGTGCGAGGGCCCGTCCAATGCTGCTTGCAGCTTTAATTTTTTGTTTTGTTTTTTTTAATAAAAGTTGGCAATAAAACAACCACATTAGTTCATTTCTTGTTGGATTTGACTTTGGACTTGACTTGACTTTGGATCATAAACAATTTGAAATATAGCTTAGAAATGAGCTAACCAGACAATGAATGCCTAACAGTAATAGTACAACACATTCATATCAAATTAATGTCAGTAAGCCTTCATTTGACCATTTGGAGGTAAACAAAAATGATTTCTTATTTGTAAAGTTACTTAGACTATTATCATTTCAGTTTAGAAAAAATGTCCTTTAATAACTGTGATTCTGGCTCAAAGCTATTAAATGACTATATGAGTATATCAAATATCATATCTGTAATGTCAGTGTTTAATTAACTTTTAACATTTCAGACATTTTTTCTCATTTTTTGATTAAATGAGATCATTTTGACCATCAAGGAGGCTGCTGTGTCTTTGTAGATTGTTGCACAACAGTGACAGGTTTATTGTTCATATTTCAGGGTAAAGGTCTGTTCGCCAAGCGGAGCATCAAGAAGGGAGACGTCATTTTTCGTGAGCAGCCTTTGGTCTCTGCCCAGTTCCTGTGGAATGCTTTGTATAAATATAAAGGTAAGGTAACTGAGCTGTGTTTAATTACACGAAACACATTTTAATGAAGTAAACTTTAGACATATACACGCACAACTACTTTCTAAACTTATTCTGTTTTTGTGAAAGAGAAATCCCTGTTCCTTAAACATCAGGTATTGGTGGACTCCTCCGGTACTTCCTGGATTTTTTAAACTGATTTTTGCATTAATTAACAATGAATGAGACAAATGCTGAATAAATCAAACTTTAATATCTTCAGGAAAGTTTTACCTCTGCTCATCCTGTGTCCTCTTGCAGCCTGTGAGTACTGTTTACGTGCTCTGGAGACCGCGGAGGAGAATGCGAGGAGACTCAGCGGCATCCCCGGCCTCAGCCTTCCTCACCCCGAGCTCTGCCGCGTCCGACCGGAGCTGCACCAGGCCTGCCCGAAGTGCCAGGTGAGGATACGAGTCCACATGTCGATTTGACTGATGTTGGTTTTGAAGGCCTGAAGAGAAGGAAATTTCTTTTAAAAAAAGCTGTCAAATCAATAGAAGACAAGAAACCTATTGATTTAAATCAGCTGTGGTCAGAGGACCTTCCACTGCATCACAGGTGGACGAGGTGGTTGGCTGATCGATTTTCAGGCCAGTATTGATACTATTAATTAATAAGCTGTCTGTTTATGTTTTCATTAACTAAAATAAAGACTGTTTATCCTTGGCGTTTTTTTTTTTTTTTTTAAATGTATTGTGTATCTCTAACGGCCAGTCAAAGCAGCTTTAGTGTTTTATAGCTCTTCAAAAAGCCAGTTACAAAGTACACCACAAAATACATAAAATCAGTACATGTAAAGCTAAATTGGCATTTTAAAATAATGTGGTTTATATTGATGTACTAAGAACCTCATTGCTCGTCAAGTATAACTTGCCCGTTTGTGGAGCTCTATCATTTCCCCTTTTCAAAATGTAGAAAGAAATTGGTCCAGTGATAAGCCCTCGAACTTTAACCAATTAATTTTTTGCACCTGTCTCTTGAAATGATTTAATGATTTATTTATTTTTTTCGTCCTTTCAGTGTTTTCTGATACAACATGTTCGATCTCCCTCTGCAGGTGATGTACTGTAGCAGCGAGTGTCGACAGGTTGCAGCTGATCAGTATCATCAAGTTCTGTGTTTGGGTCCCTCTCAGGAAGATCCCGACCACCCTATCAACAAACTTAACGATGCATGGAGGTGACGGAGCGTTTTCTTTTTAGATATTTATATTGAAAACTCTCTCAAGTTCACTGATTTTTTTTTTTTTTATTATTTTTTTTTTCTGTTTCAAATGTTCTTTCGCCTCAATGAACATTGTTTGTCTTCACCTCAGGAGTATGCATTATCCCCCGGAGACCTCCAGCATCATGCTCCTGGCCAGAATGGTAGCTGTGGTCAAACAGGTGAGGCTCTGATTACCCTTCACTCTTAAATTATTGAGTATAAATCATTTGAGAATCATTAAGATTGTGATAAATATTAGACATACAACACAAACACTTTGCTATTAAAGGACCTAACATGCTGCACGCATTAAGATTTTTATTGCCCAATCTTAATTGTTCCATAATTTATTTAAATAAAATTTTATGGTGTTAAATGTAGCTCGAAATGGACTTGGAAAAGTGGATTATTTTTTCTAAGGCAACAAGCTGGTGAGAGGGCATTTTAGACTTTCATATCATGGATTTCAGGCAGCTGACAGTAAACAAAGAATACTGTGATGCACATTCATTTGAAAACTTTAAAGCTGCTCTAATCAATATTTTTATATGAACAGTAGATGACATATGGTGACTTGTACCTAGAATGAAAATGTTGCTCGTAGGGACAAACCCACAGAAAATGATCACCCAACTCCCTCAAGTCTAGAGTGTTTTAGCTGCTTTCAGTTTGTTGTTTTGGTTTGATTTGCAGCTCATAACAACTTAATAAGGTGGGGATATACTAGTGTTGTGTTCACAGCTTATTGTGCTGCCCCCAAGTGGCCAAGAAGAAGATTTAATATGGCATAGTGAATTAAGAATGAAATATAACAGATTAGGGCTTCATATTTATCATCCTAAATCAATTGTAGGCTATTTTAAGGTTTATGTAAGCAGGAAGTTCACACAGTACAAAGAAAAAAGCTACAAATAGATTCCTATCTTGATACAGACTCCAGCAGGAGTTTAATTTAGATTATCCTTCAAAAGACAAGAGGCACTAAAAGTGCAACAAAGACAAACTGCATACTAACAATAAAATTCACCATACTAACTAAGTGCTAGAGTGTTTGTTATTAATATTGATTATTGGTCATGTTGTCCAGGCCAAAGACAAAGCACACTGGCAGAAGCTGTTTTCACACTTCTGCAGCCGAGCAGCTAATGAGGAAGAGGAGATCGCCCACAAGCTCCTGGGGGAACAGTTCAGAGTGAGTTTAAATCGCGTTGTTTCTGCTTGAACTGTGAAAATGTTCAGGTGCTGAATGTATAAAGTCTGGCGGTTCAGAGAAAATAACATGCTCTCACGCTAATCAAAGTTATTTACAGCTCAATGAGCAAAGCGTGACAGTGTTATTCCCCCCTGACAGAGGTTTAATTCCCACTGTGGACATGTATTGTATGTTTTCTGTTGCGTAAAATGTCACTTTTATTCGTGTCATATGTCTCTATAGGGGCAGTTGGCCTTGTTGCACGGCCTTTTCAATGCAGCACTTTATGATGATCAGCTCAGTCGGGTAAGAGCAGTGCATGTTTCTTTATGTTTTCACACATGCAGTTTTACAAAACACTTTATACTTATATTGTATGTATACTTATATTATACTTATATACTGTATTGCTACAGCTAGCAAACATTTTTTTTATCATCAGTTAGTCCAAATGTTATTTTCTATTAAATGAAAAAGTTTGTCAGTTTGTAAAATATTCTATTTCTCGTTCTCACTGAGAGACAGATGAGAGGATTGACACCTTTTCCTCATGTTTCTACGGCGAATATGAAGTTACAGCCAGCGTCTGGTTAGCTTAGCTTAGCATAAAGACTGGAAACAGGGGGAAACAGCTAGCCTGGTTCTGCCCAAATGTAAAATAATGTAGCTACCAGCATCTAAGCATCTAAGCTCATTAGTTTTCAATCTTAAGTTTACTGTCATCGAAGACTGAAAGAGCCATCAAATGTTCAGATTTGAGATGCTTTTCTGGCAATTTAGTAACTGCAACAGTTAAACTCATCAATTATTCATTTTTTTACAGATTAATTTTTTCTCAATCATTTGCTCGACTAATAGTTTTAGCTGTATAAAGCGCTACATTAAATCTTGAAGCTTGTTGCTTAGGGCAGCTAATTATAGCAGTTGATTTTGAGCTTTATTTATTTAGGTTGCTTTGTCTCCTAAATGACGCCCTGCTTATTAAATCGCTTTTTATACGGATGTAATCTGAAATGTTCCTTTTGTCATGCTGATGTTGAAGGAATTTATTACAGAAATGTATATTTTGATACATTAAAGTTAATTTCTGAAATATGTTATTGAATCCGGTGCAACATCCAGCTCAAGAGAGGCCGTAGCTGACTCTGACCTCTGACCTCTGACCCCTGACCTTAGTGTTAAAGAGGTTAAATGAAATTAACAATCTTCTTGCATGTGTTAATAAAAAATGGTTATATTGCAGTGGTTTGTCCCAGAGGGTTTCCGCTCCCTGTTCGCTCTCGTGGGAACCAACGGGCAAGGCATCGGCACCAGGTGAACACTCGCCTCCCTTGTCCTTCGCTTCAGCTTTTAACAGAGTTCGGATATCGGTTTGGCTCAAATAATCCTCTCTTTGTGCTCCGTGTCCTTTCTTTTCATTTTCAGCTCCCTGAGTCAGTGGGTTCATGCCTGTGACGCACTTGAGCTTCCTGCCCAGCAGAGGGAGCAGTTGGACTCTTTTATCGACCAGCTGTACAAGGACATTGAGAAAGGTCACAGTTTTATCTCAGTCTTGCAGTATCATTTGGAGTAAAGTATTTTTGTCTCGGCTGAGCAGATTTGCAATGGTCGTATTGGTATGAATGAGAGGTTATTGTTGTTTGTGTTGTAGCGACATTTCCGTGATCATTATGTAACCTGTGTTCAGATCACAGCAGAGGTCGGAAGTTAGCGTCATTTGTCTCTTCTCTCTGTAGAAACGGGAGACTTTCTGAACTGTGAGGGCTCTGGACTGTTCCTGCTTCAGAGCTCATGTAAGTGCAGATGATGTGGATGTTATGAAAGCTGTCACTTCAGCTCAAAGAAACTATTACTCTGGTTAAAAGGCCGTCTGATGACCCCTCCTTTTTTTTTTTTGTCTTGTCGCTTCTTTGACCCCTGCAGGTAACCACAGCTGCATACCCAACGCAGAGGCGTCCTTCCCCGACAATAATTTCCTGCTTCAGCTCTCTGCCCTCAGTGACATCAGCCCAGGAGAGGTCAGCTGACACGCCTGGGTTTGGAGTGATAAATCCTGGCCTGGGATAGACGGGACAGAACATCCCTCTCTAGCTTTGTGTTCTCCCTTGTCAGATGGTATTAGAAGGCTGAGACTTTGAGGATTGGAGTGGGTTTGTCAAGCTGTCAGAAAGATTGAGAAGCCTTGCATCTGTGCGGCACAGTAATGTCACAGCAGCCGCACTACTTTCACAGCAAAGCTCTCCTTTGAATGCTGGCTGAGACAGGATCGCTTTGTGTAACATTTCACCAGCAGAGAGATGGAAGGACACAGCAGCTTCCTGCATGAGGGGGAAAAAAAAAATAACGTGAACTATTTCTGCCTTTTGAAAAATACCAGCAGCACGTTTATGGGACTAAGACTTTGAGGCTCAGTAACATCATGGTATTGATGTTGGAGTTCGTCAGCCAGTTCACCTGTTTGTTTCCTTCTGTTTTCAGGAGATCTGCATCAGTTATTTGGACTGCTGTCAGCGGGACCGAAGCCGTCACAGCAGACACAAAATTCTGAGGTAAAACATCTGTAATCCCTCAGACGAATCACTTGAACGGGGTCATACTGTAACAAATTCCACCCGGATCAATGAAAAAGCCTTCCAGGCAATGACGGGATGCTGAGGGTCTGATGGTTACCTTTGCTCCTCATTGATCAACATGATGTCAGTCTGTGTCTGAATTGCATCCCAACACTCAGGGGAGAAAGTTTGTTCTCTCTGAGTTTTCACTGCATCCTGTGATAAATGTCAGATTCAAGAAGGCGCAGTTGTTGGTGTGAAGCTTCATGAGCCCCAATTTCACACCACCTGATTGAAAGTATTAATTGCACCACAAGTATTAATTACATTATTAAACACTCACTTGCTCTAGTACACAGCGGCTGTTGAACAGCACCAGGTTTTCTTAACAGCAAAGTGCTTCTGATTAATTCAACTCTTGTTAGAGGTGTAACAATGTGACTGGAAGGAACATTTTCTTCCCAGGGAGAACTACCTGTTTGTCTGCTCGTGTCCAAAGTGCGTCGCCCAGATGGATGAGCTGGATGTGACATCAGAGGAGGAAGAGGAAGAAGAAGGCGAGGCAGAAGGTGAAACAGAGGGGGATGAGATGGAAGATGAGATGACAGATGTCTGATGAAAGACTTGCCCATATTGTTCTCAGCCGCTCCTATTTCCTGCCACCACGCTAAGCAACCGTGAAGCCCGGAAGAATAAAGACCAGTCCAAACGTGTGGAAAAAATGTCTTTTTATCAACACATTTCACTCATTCTGCGTCTAGTTTTTCAGCCACAGAAAGCTTTTCCTTAAATGAGGTAAATGTGTGCGTCAGTAATAGGACAGTGATCTGTTTTTTTTTTTTTTTTTACTTCAGCACACTGGGGGTTTTAGATTAAACAAAGAATTTGACTTTCATTTATCAGGGTTTTTGATTGTATTCACATCCACAATGAGTGAACAGTTAAGGACTGGTAGGTCTTTTTACCCTCAGGGGCTCTGTGAAAGAGAGCTGACATTTCTGCGCCGTTCATCAAATGTGGATGTTAACAATATTTTAAATCTACATTTTTTTTTCTTGCTGCTTGGGGACCACTAGCTGTAATCTTTCACAGTATGGTACAAAGATAGGACTAGGTGTTACAATCCCTTAGGACCATTTTGTTCTTCATCTTGAAGAACAATATGGTTCTAAGAGATTGTTCATCAAATGTGGATGTTAACAATTTTTTTTAATCTACATTTTTTTTCTGGCTGCTTGGGGACCACTAGCTGTGATCTTTCACTTATTATTTGAGGGAAATATCTGGCTTCTTTAGCTGCTAAATGCTCCACTGTGTTCCCCAGCTATTCACTAACTTGAGCTGTGTGCTGCTTGATGCTGGGCAGGTCGTGTACAGTGGGGTTATTAGAGCTGTTTTTCACTGATCACATGCCGCTGGAAACAGCACTGATGAGAGTGACGAGAGTGAATGAAGACACTTAAGTTCACGGCCGAAAAAACAAAAATCAATACTTTAAAGCTCCGTGGAGCTGGGGGAACTGATTATTCTCTGCAGGGTCGTCACCGTGAGCGATCTCTTTGACATTACACAGCTGATGCGAAAAAAACGATGAGAGCAGTTTTAAATCGAAGCTGAAAGTCAGTGCTGTAACCTCAGGATTTGTGTTTTGTTATCGAGTGATCCATTTGATCCATGTCATCCAATGTGTTGGAGTTGAGAGCCAAAACAAAACTGTCCTAAAACTAACTTACTGCACTGTGTCTGACCTCCAGATCCACCAAATATAACTCAGAAGAATAGTTATAATTTCTTGCTCTTGACAACTTGTAAGTGATTAAGCAAAGGTCAATTGGTTCTCAGGTATTTTTCCTCAGCTTAACTTTCTTACATGACTATGCATACTGTACTAAAGAGGCTTTTTATTTATATCCCGTTGTAATTACAGTCTTGTCATATGGGAGGCATCCAGCCGGTGAAGTAAAGTTTGGTTTTCATACCATGATCTACAGGGTTCGGTTAAACCTTACTTAATGTATTATGGAGACCTTGAGTGGAAAATTGCTTTGTCAGTAACTGTTTGCCCTTTGTTGAGAACTGTATTTCAAACTGCAGTTCCACAAGAGTGAAATTGCCGCCGCCGCTGCCCACACATGAATCAATATTACGACGATGACTGTAATCACAAATCCCAATATTTTTCAGTCACTCGACAAAGATTGGAAATATTGAATGAGTGATCCCAATTTTCTCAGTTGGCTTTCAGCGCAGTGGCACGGGAGAACGTGGCTTTGTAAGTCAGACAAGTATAATTTAAATATTATAACAGCAGCAAACAGGAGCCTAGCAGTTGTCGTTTTTACTACTCTGGCATAAACCATTGAAATTGGATGTCTGTCGAGTCATTTATCTGGTTTACACACCTTCTGCCTTTGCTACAGGAGATTGCACTGGTAAAATATTTGTTCAGTCATTGCATATTAACCACAAACCCTTAGTCAAATTGTCTTCCTCAAGGGGGCTTGGGTTTTCACTAATCATTGCTTTTTTATGGCTAGTACTCTCCAGACAGCTTTTTTGCTTTAGGCCCTTTTAATATGGCAAGGACAGAATCAGACGTCTTGTTTTATCCAGTCAATCACTGTTCACACTGACATTAAGTGCCATCTAATTGATGCTGCAGACACTGGATAAGAATGAGTCTACGGTAATAGTGTGTTTGCAAAGTTAAGCACAATCCTCTACTTTCCCCCTCAGAGCCCCAAATCGTGTATGGTTGACATTTCTCCGTTAACCTCAGTTTACTTTACTCCAGTCCCCAGTTGTTGCTGTACCTGCATCACATGCTAATTCACCCAGGATGCACAAAAAAACACACACACATTATGTCCATGAAAGGATGCACACCTGGGACCCAGCATGGCAGGAGGCTGGACCTCTGGACACATCCTCCAGTTTGAAGCGCCCCCACCATCGGCTGTCATCCTCTGAAGCCGTGCCAGAATCGCTGCAGGAGCTCAGTAACTTTGGAACTTGGACTTTGGTGCGGCAGCTTACCGCGGGGGTCGAGCTCGGGCAGGCATACATATAGGCCTCCACATCACACGCTGCAAACTTTTCAAGTGGGGGGATGCGGAAAGAGGTCAAACAGTCCGCCCTGAGAGAAGTGGGGCGGATAGAGGCTCATTTGAGGACCGAGAGAGCGCGAAGTGAGGCAAGTGTTCGAGCAAAGGAAAAGGGGGAAGTGGGGAGGGGGCGAGCGTTATGAAGGGCAATTTTTACTATGCAAAGAAAGGGTCTTTTATTCTGACACAAAGAATACAAAACACTTCATATACATTTCAAAGACTAAAATGATCTAAAAGTGGCACGTTGCTGTCATTGCTATATTATGCAGATAGAGGAGGGGGAGTATTTGACTCTATTTAAAGAGATGAAAGATGGCATATTTTTCCAATATGTTACTGATGATATGTGCAGGAGATATGCAGTTTTACCTTTTACTTGTAAGGACAGACTACGCATTGCTTTTATCAGGAGGATTTTAAGTCTCTCAGTCTGAGGATGCTCATGCAGTTTTGCTCCAAAATCTATACAGCTGAATAAAATATGATTGTGATTTTTCAGTCAGGGCCTGTAAGATGTGGAATACCTTGCATGATAATATCAGACTAGCAGACTGTGACTGTTCCCACAACTGATTTCAGGGGTAAAGATGTGCATTTCAAGGCTGCAATTAAGATATATTTTCATTAGAGATTAATTTATTGGATTTTTGATTAATTGTTCAACCCGTAAGTCAATAAAATGTCTGGGAAAAAAAGTCCAAAATACTATGAAATGTCTTGTACTGTCCAAACAACAGTCCCCCAAAGATATTCATTTAAAAATATATAAAACTGAGAAAGCAATTTACACAAGCTAGAACCACATAAAAGTTAGTTTTTGATAAATGCTTGACCTCATTAATTAACCAAAATTTGTTTCTGATTAATTTTCTGTCAATTACTCGATCAACTGATTTGTTTCTGCTCCATCATGTTTTATATAATTTTTATCCGGATGTTTGTATCACCATCCTCATTCATTAGATGTCCCCTTCATATTATTCTTTACAGTTTAAGGTGTGGGTCTTTGTCTTTTTGTAAGTCCTTTATGTCAAATGAAGACTTTTTAGATTCATATCATTTATACTAAAAGATACACCAACTGCCGGTAGAAATAACCGGTCAGGTAGTTTCACCCCAACATGCTGAACTTCATCTGTCGTGAGAACTTCCAGCAGACCCCTGTTGATTCATCTGCCAAGGTTAAAGGTGCGCTTTGTTATGACTGCTAGTGTTAAAGTTGTCTTACACATTGCATGCACGAAGCGGGGCGAACTATGAAATGGAAGCTGGTTCTTACTCTGCTTGAAAACAGACAGGCCCCATATGGAAACAATCTCCAAGTTACATTAGCGCTGTTCAGACTGGTTACCGCAACAGATACCATTACCGCCTCGGAGGGCTGCTGCAGAGCTCAGGTGATGAACGACCGCTTCATGTTAAATTAGCCGGCCTTAAGCAAGGTTATTGCACTTTAACATAAAAATAAACACAAAAGAGGAGTACAGTTTAGGAACACAAACGTAGCTGCTGAGTGACCTGCTGCTTTTGATCGATATTTGAGAGTTCGGCGCTTCACTTCTGCTGAAATCATTTCCTCCATAAAAATCAAAATGGTACAAATTGTCGACAGTGCCTCCGCCATGTAGTCATCAGGGGTACTTTTGAAACGTGGGCTGCCTAATAGCGTCACATTCATCTTCAGGGAGAGGCGTTTAAGACCTCGGTGGCGTCATGTAAACCTCGCGGCGCGGAGTGAGCCAGCCGAATGGAACGTGAAGTATTGAGCTGTGAAACATCCAAAACGGAGGCTTTATCATCGCAAATGTTACAGCAGCACTAACGACAAATTTGTGATCACCAGAGGATGAATCTTACTGACTACAGACACCATGAAGCTCAAACTGTTCAGGTCTGAGTGAACTAGTCGACCTTTGGATTACCATGGAACATGTTTAAGACACTCATGCCCCCCTTAGGATGAATAGTTTTGTGATCTTCTGACTTTTCCTGTAACCCTATGATGAGGTTATTAACCAAGTACCTGCAAAACTAATGGCATTCCTATCATCCACAGCTGTACTGTGTGTTAAGTGCTAATTAGCAAATGTTGCACCATAATAAAAGACTGTGAAAGCTGCAGAAAGAATTATGATCTGATAATTCAGTCATAGATAATATGCTTCTACTAGATAATGAAGTGAATTTGAACAGTGATGCAAATGTGTTTGTTAAATGTCAACAAACAATATAGTGACGAGCAATCATTGAACTGAACTAAGTCGTTTGGATCAGGAAAGCGATTTGTCATTTCCACTTCTACGAACACTTCAGCACCACCTCACAGAGGCTGTAGAATTTATTTTTGGCAACATAAAAGTGTAAAAATCCTGATGGACAGGTGAGCAAACATCATTGTTGACTCTGGAAATACTGAGCTGATTACTTTGAGTATTTTGTGTCTGACTTCCTGTTTCGAAAGCTTTTCCGAGAACGGCGAAGAGGTTGTGGGTTTCTCATTCCTGCACAAGTCTTTTCTTTCCCTCCCTCAGCGGTGGTTTGAGACCTCCAGGACATAAGTACATTTTATTTTCTGAAACCTCACAGTTTGAGGCATGGACAATTAAAATAAGACCATTGTGCTATATGTGAAAGAGGTCAACTGTGATCAACTGTGACTGCCTAGATGAATTCTTCCTCTAAGGTCAAGCCAGACATTTCCATTGAGACCAAACATGGTCTGACTCATGTAGTGCAAATGAGGCATTTGAAACACTTTGGCTATTCAGCTTTATCTCCCGCTATCTCACTTTCACATCTATTGCAGGACATTCAACACATCCTTGCTGGATGAGGCTAATGCCTTCTTTCCGCGACACGAGAGAAGCACCAGTATCTGTTTATGTGCAGCTTATTCTAGTCAGAATCATGAGCATGCTAGCGAGATAGCTTGACCAGATAAGACACTTTTTCAATCTGAAGAACTGCTCTCACATCCTGTGGGCAGCTGGTTGACAGACGTCAGGCAAAAGGTCACATTCATGAGCCGGTTACAACATGAATGCTTTCACACAAAACATACGAAAAAAGGAGACGCAAATGAGAGACAAATGAGACAATTGTGTTATTTAGCCAATTTTTTCTTTTAGTTTTATGAAAGCTGATGGAGATGAACCCTGCGGCATTCACAACAGGTGAAAATATATATTTGAAAAAATAAATCTTCATATTTCAAAGCTACTTTTGAAGAATAGATATGTTTTCCTCCCTGATTAAAGTGTCTTTTCAAAGTGCAAAGCAGTGACATCAGTTTTGCATCTACTAATGGAGGCTAAAACCTGATGTGTTACTGCGCACCTGAATCTTTGTGATTTCTCCCACAGTAGGAACAACTTTTCCATGAAAACTATCAGTCTTTAATTGTCGGGTCTTAGTGTGGAGACAGTTGAGCTGAGAATAGTTTGATGAAGTTATTTTGGGTGTTGATGAATTAAAAAAAAGCTATGGAAATTAAAGTTGACAATGATGTCTGCTTTTGCCAGACATCACACAAGAACTCATAATAACACCTAATAATGTGACCCATGGTTTGAAAATCTGATTGCTGTGTGTTACTGTGTGCTGCAACAAGCAACTAATTATTTTCATCATCAGTTAATCTACCACATAATTTCTTGATCAGCTGATTGATTATTTAAATTAGACTAATAAACTGAGAATAAAGACAAAAGACAGGACCATAACGTTATTTCTAATATGTATTGAATGTATGCTGTGCTGTAAATTAGTGCAAGTCAATTAGTTATTGCTAAAGGCAGTGAAATGCAGGATTGTCTATAAAGTCTAAAGTCTATGAAATTGTGAAAAATTCTCTTTATAATTTCCCAGTGCCCACGGTGATATATTGAAATTGGTTTTTTTTTGTCCAAGCAGCAGTTCAAAACTAGTTTACTACCACATAAAAGAGAGAAAACCACACTGGGACTATTAAGTGTTTGCCATCGTTTCTTGAACTATAAATGAAATGAACAATCGGTCATAATAAATTGCATGCGATTCATGTTCCTGTCCATTTACTAATCGATTTATCATCCAATCATTTCAGCTCTCGGTAAGTTACTAACAAAAGATGCAGAATCTGTAAACAAGGTTGGAGACGTTATCCTTCTGGCTTTTTACATATTGATCACTAAGAATGGCCCCCCGTTTTGTGGGCCCCGTGAGAATTTTCTCCTCCCATCAATCTGACGAAAAGTGCCCGCAGGTGGCCCGAGCCTCTGTGACGTGACCCCTTCAAGATTTATGGTCTCCATATTTGAACTGAAAAGAAAATGATCCTTCATCTGTAAATTTCACTGCTTTGTCCCAAATGAAATGGGCTGTGTGTGAAAGTGAGCAGCCCCCCTCCCTCCCTCATCACAATTTACCCTCAGGACACACTTTGACCAGCATGGGGGGGGAAGGAAGCCCATTCCTAATGCTCTGTGTAGCTCTTTGAGTTCCTCACAATTTCCATTGATTACACATAAAAAGACCACATAGGAGCCTCGGTTTCACAAGCCCCCCTTCACTATGCTCTCAGGGTGAGATAATGCAGCGAGCAGCAGATCATACACGCGCATTCACAAATATCCACAATATTAATTTCTGACTTAAGCAATTGATTGGCAAACACCTTCAACCACACAGAAACATTTAATATGCAAAGGTTGACCTTCTGATTAGTGTTTTCAATGTAGTTAGTTATCAAATATAACGGATAAATAAATAATTATCTGACTTTATTGCACATCCTAAGCCTTGTGCTGCAGACGGGGCCTCTTTTATTGGAGAAAAATATTGTTAGTCATCAATATCACCTCAGGACATCATCTAATTACTGAGCAACGTCTTCGCTGGGACAAACAATAAGCATATTATCTAGAGCTGGCTTCCTCTTGCATCATCAACGTCTGTTCACGAAATGAACCGATAAAACATTTTTAATGGGGCCATTTTCACAGCACACAGCCCGAGCACCCGTGTGCCACAACTACCCAGAACTTAGTGGATGACTCAGAATGTGTTTTCATATTTTATCCTACACAGACCTGCTGTGTAGGCACAGTGGTGTCAGTGCCACCCAGAATGGTAACTAGCACACCCAGATGTCCTGTTGAAGATGTCTGCTCTGTTTCATTGTGCCCGAACGACGGACATCACAGGTACTTTCGTTTGATAAGGAGGGTGGGTCAGCACACGTTAAATTATAAACAACTATAAACACACAGCAAAATGCAAATCATCACTGAACAATAAGGCTAGCCCACAGGATCTGTCTTTTTAAACATTCTCATTGTTAATATCAAAATAAAAAAAGTCTGCGTTATTGACTTTGATATTAAAAACAACAAGTAGGCCAAGACATGAATGCCATTGGTACATATTTGTGTCATATAACCCTGATCTAATTACAAAAAAAGAGAGGGGGGGAACAATAAACATAAAGATTTCCTAAGAACAATTCCTGAAGAAGACACCAAAGGTAAGTACTGTTACTACTGCAGTTTTTACTGCTGAACGTCTGTAACCTCGGTCAAAAATGATTTGTTAAGAGGTTTTGATATTTTTTTTAAAGTTGGATGGTGTTTGGATGGCTGTCTATTTTCCACTGTGTGTTTTCGCTGCTGTTGCGCCGTAAATTTCCCCGCTGTGGGACTAATAAAGGAATCTGAATCTGAATGTGTTGCTTTAACTTTTAGGTTTTTTCAAATAGCAAGCGAGAGATGGGTCTGTTGGTCAATAAACCATCTTCACCCTGGAGTGTTCTGCTTTTTGTTCCCTTGGAAAATAAATAAGTACGCTCATTTTCTTTAAAATTCAACTGTGTATGTATTAAGGAAGTGGATCAGATCATCGATCGCTGAATATTTTTCTTTTGTGATTTTGCACCCTACAAGCAAAATGTAAGAAGCACTAGAACTCATAGAAAACTTAAGGGTCGTAGTACCAGTGTGTTTAAGGGATTAATATGTGATGGTTTGGCAAACCACTGTGAGCATCATCATACTTTCTTTGTTGTTTGAATAAACATTTCTTATTTTTTCTTTAGATCGGGTCCTTAAAAATAACTAAATGATCTAATTAACTAACCTTGGAGAGAAGAAAGGGCAAGAAAGTGCAGCTTGTACCCGAGTATTGATAGTTCAGAAACTAAATTATTATTTAATTTCAATAGGCTTTCTGGTTTTAAAGACTGGTTGCTGTTCCACTCTTTAAATAGAGTCACAGGGCTGACTTATTAATATAGGCTACTGCTCAAATTCATAAAGTCATACAGTCATATGTCAGCTTTATTTCATTATTGTCTTTGTAGGCTGCACTGTCATTTGTGTTCCATAAATATCATTAGATGAATTGACTGCAGAGAGACTTCAGACCATTTCAGTCACTGTGCCTTGGGGAGCCTCTCTCTCTTTCCCTCTCTGCCCACTCGACCTCACGCTTGGTGCTCCTCTAGGTTGCTGCAGAGTGTGCAGAAAGAATATTTTTGTTGGACGTTCATACCTTTAACACCTGGTAGTTTATGTGTTTTCGTTTTATGCAACAGAGTTTATTTTGAACTAACAAACTGGGGATTTGGCCACTCGTCACTTCATGCTTCAGCTGTTGGCACAGTCCGTTTTCTCGAGGCACATCCAAAGGTTTTTGTTCTGGTTACATTACTGCAACAGACCGGTCCAGCGTGAACGGCTTGCTGCGTGAGGAGTTTGTGTCCACACTGCGATGCTGCGAATCCCTTGTTCTCCAGATGGAAGCGCCTCTAAAGACCCCCGTTGCCTGAAACTGAGGCGTTCCAAAAAGTTTCATGATTGAGCTCAGAGGTGCAAAATCCGCCAGGAGAGAAAGTTGGATCTGAGCACAAGCTGGAAATGTGATTAAGGCCTGAACCTCTGTGGTAGGGGATCCACCCAACAAATCCCATACCCAACACCATAATTCTGCCGTGGTTCCTCAGGAGACATTTAGCATTTTGTTAACATAAACCTGTTTAGTGTGACATGGGATGAAGGCCCCTGAAGTGACAGATGTTTCTCTTTAATGAGATGGAAAGTAAATTTTTTGTGTGTGTGGGTGGGGGGGGGGTACTTTGCGGGGTTGAGCGAGAGACGCTCAGGTTGCTTGGGGCTGTTTGAAATCCTGGCCTGATCCAGTCTTTCTCTTTTTCCCAGTGAAAGGTTTGCATGTTGATATGGAATACGCCTTCTCTGTTTCGGAGAGCGAATAAACCATTCCTTCTCTTCTTCTTTCCACAAGTTACAAAAACTGTGTGACTTGGGGTTGCTTCAGCTGCTTCGGAGTTAAGGGTCATTGCAGCCTCAAGTAAGGTGCTCTCAAAATCAAATTGTTTCACATACTAAGTAAAAGAGGGACCACTTTCTGTATTTTTACAAAGAAGAAGTCTAATATGCTCTCTGAAATTGGTTTTAGGTTCATATGAGTAATTTCTGCTTAGACTTAATTGCTTCTGGGAATTGTGAGAACACTTTTTAGCTAATAAACTGCCTCAAATGAAAATAGCCTCGCTCCGTGCTTCAGATGATGGTCCATCTTCATCTGCTAACTGCAACGATTGTACCACAGATCTCGCAACACTGCAGTGTTTGTTCAATAGTAACGGGACGGCTCGAGCATTGTAGAGGAAGAGAGCGAAAAAACAAAGGCCTCTCTCATGAAGCTGGCGGTCTGTTTGTGCGGCTGGTTGAAGAGTCTTGAGACACCAGAGGGAAATCCACCAGACCTTCAAAAGGGACAGCGCAGCGGGGAGTGTTGGCAGACTGCTGGTTTGGAAAGCTTGCATACCTTACGACACAACCCCAGTTAACAGGCCAGCACACACAAACAGAGCGTCGCCCACCACTATGGATGAGCAAGCAACAGACTGGCATATCTGTCTTTAAAGCAGAGATACCAATCTAGGTTAATTCCGCATTTGTTACATGGAAATATCATCGTAACTCATGATTTAATAAAAAAAAGCATTAATTAGCCTAAATAAATGGATAAATAGTTTAAATAGATGACTACAATTGAGCTACTGCATAAAAGGTGAGCCAAAAGTGGTGAAATCAATACCAACTTGATAAAGAAGTTGTAGCTGTATGAATGCAACCTTGGCGGTAGAAAATTCAACACTGATCTTTATGTAAAATGTAATGATCATGATAGGCATCTGATGGGTGACTATATACTATAAAAAATATATGTACATTTATAAGGTAGATTTGTTTTTAATTTGTTGAATTTATTAAAGTGTATACTCCATTTTTTTCCATACCAAGTACACACTCTCACTCAAATGCACACACACACACACACACACACACACACAGGAAGCCACTGAATTATAGATGCAGAAACAGGAAATTCCTGCCTTTACCCTCTGTCACTCAGGCTCCGACCTTGCACTAAATCAATTAGTAGTGCTGCAGGCAATCAGCGGACCTCCCTGGAGACTGTATGAATGTACCCTTAATTCATGAGGGCCTCTTGGACCCCTCTCCGAGCCGCTCACCTGATGGGTGGCCACCGCTCCTGTTCATCCACACAGGACAGTCATTTCACGCTGCGCAAATCAAGGACTGGTCGGGGTGAGATCGTTACGTTTCCTCTGCTGTGTGGCATCCTGTCTTGTCCATAAAGAGTACTCTCCTGTGTGGTCAGGAGGGTGACCACCGTGAAGGTCCCTCCCTTTGTCCTCTATCATCTGTGCTCTCTGGCTTTTTGGAATTTGCCTTTTATAGTTCTGCTTTAAGGCAAATGCTGACATAAAAACAATTTACGGTGTGATGAACTTGCCTGAAATGAAAAGGATATACAATGCTGGTCATTATTAGAGCCTAGATAGAATTAAATATCAAATCTCCATTGCTTTGAATTGATTAGCGCTGAGACAATTAATCGACTAATTGATAGGCATCATCAACCAATTAACCATCTGAGTCATTCATCAGGGAAACATGCCAGTGTTTGCTGTTCTGGCTTATCAAATGCATGGAGATGGAAAGTGTTCAATAATGAATAAAAAATAATTATAGAGCATGTAACATGCATGTAACCATTCAAACGTGAACAGTAAAAAATGCTCATCATGATTTTCCAGAGTGCAACATAACACTGAATCTGGAATTGGATAAAACACAGAAAATCAGCAAAGTTTCTGCATTTGCAGAGCTGAAACCATGTAATTCACCTTATCAAAGCTGTTGCCAATTAATTTTCTGTCAGTCATATAATTGATTATTAGACTAATCACGTTGGCTCTGGCCTATGAAAACTTTTAAACTTGCATTAATTGATTTTGCAGGGCAGCTGAAACAAGCTGTGAACACAGAGCCTTTTAAATTCATACGTTGAACTTGAGCTTAACAACATTATCATTTATTTGGAGTCACGATGACGAGTGTGAGTCCAGTGTTCACTCTCGTTATCTCTCTGCTGTTTGGTGGTAAGAAGGTATTGTTTAGTGGGTTTTTAAAGCTTTTTGACAGAAAACAACTACTTGCTACTGCTGAAAACAATGCAATGAAAGTGGTGAGAGTATAACAATACAATCTGAAACTCAATTTAAGGCTTTGTAAAGTTGATGGAAGCTGCAGGTTGACTTGATGGTTATCTGCATGTTCATTACGACAAGCAATGATTGTATTAAAACATATTATATGATATAGAAATATATTGGTTATAGCTTCTTTAATTACTTGAGGAAAACTTTTCTTCACAGAGTATGTAACAGTCAATCAAATTAAAGTCACCAAAATGTTTACCAAAATTCTGCACGAAGAAGAAAAGTCCACCTATTATCATTGTACACAATACTTACAACACAAGACTGCACACTGCACAGGAAAAGACACATGATTTCATTTGTCTCTCAATAAGTGCCTGTTTCCATCAGTTACATTGTGATGGGAAAATTATGTAAATTATTGGCAAATAGCACACATTAGTTCTGCTAATTTCACATATATCTGGAGTCCTCCACGCACCGCTCCAAACGTCATCCTGGGCTGTCTTGGCGTTTCCGTTTAGGGAACCTGACACTTACTCGAGCTTCCAGCCATTCAGTGTTTATCAGCAGGATCAATGCAGCATCTGTGTTTTTCTCCCCACGAGACTCTGTGGGATGTAATCCTTCTCCAGCCGAGCGGATCCTGAATCTTCCCATTCACTCTCACTCCCCAGAGGACGCGGGGGCACATTTCCCATGGAGCTGAATAACTCTGCATGCTACTTGCGCAATGTATCGCAGGACGGTTGCGCCATGAAGCGAGTTAATACATATGGCTTGGATTACTTTGGCTTATCGCGAAGAGTGGATGCATTTCTTGAGATAGGGATGATCTACGACCCTCAGTGAAAAAAAACAAATCTAGCTGGAAAAGCTTTCCCCTACATTACACTGCAGCTTTTCATACTTCTGTCTTACACAGTGGGGCCCAATCAAACAAAATACTGTGGTTTTCTGCGTTTAACTGGCGCTGATTTCCCTCGGTCACATTTCCCTGACTAACATCAATGTGAATCTGAGATGAGCAAATCACCAGGGAGCTGCACTGTACTGGGAAATACACAGAGTGGCGTCGAGGGAAATTAACCAGATTGCAACACGAGATTTAATAAAGCAAATGATTCAATTTCAGTCTTTCAATTTAATAAGTCAAACAAAATGATGATGACATACAATACCTATACCATAATACCAAAAATGCTAGTGATTATTTTTTCAAGTAAAAAAAGTTTTATGTGGTTTATTTTTTTCTTTTTCTTTATTCGCTTATGAAAAACAGCTGCAGTCTCATACTCTGAAAAAATAACAGTGATTTTCTGATTCATTTATTATGACCCAGTACAGTCACCAACCTTCTTTCAATTCTCAACAGCATAATGGGACCAATTATCACCTAAGCTAATGGCTATTACATAATTATCTCAATCAGCTTTGATTGTACCTCCACTTTATCAGCACTTCTATCAAGCATCACTGTGGTTCACTGAGGTGAAGGTGAGAAGAAACCGTGAAAATATAATGACATTTTTCTTTTGCTGTTAAAAAAAAAACAAAAAATCAATCATTTTTTTTCAACAGGTTGTTAATGAGCACAATGTGTTTAACTGCTTTACTTGCTAACTCACTTCATAATGGCCTCGGTTTAAAAGTTTCTGTGTGCTTGTTAAACATGCGTTCCCCTGAGCCAATTAAAACAGCCACAGTCCACAAGATGACGCCCTTTGTTTTTTTTTTTACCACCGTATGAAATCACTGGGCGGTCATATCCTACAGAACAGGGCATCACAAAGAAAGTTAAACACTGAAATGAACACAAATTTAGCTGGCAACTAAAATTTACTTTTTCTTGTCAGTTATTTTTGCTGCAAAGACTTATTATTCTTCAGATATGGTCACCACACATTATGAGTTCCCCATGGGTGCTCATGTAAGACACCCACTTTTATGTGGAACAAAAGTTTTACATCCTTTGTAAAGAGCACAGCTTCTGGAACTTGGAGCCATCTTTTTTGTGGAAGTTTGTTATGAAAGTGACCCAAGGCTTGTGACTCAAGAGAGGTTTTTAAGGATGGAAATACCAGTTATAGCCCGACTAACACTTGAGGATATTTGGGGAAGATATTCATATTTTAAAACAGAGTTTAAAACATTTGATTATTATATAAATGTAATGGGCAAGGCATGTTAGAGTTAAGCTTGTCACTACTCTCTACAGGACAAACTATGGAGACAGTGATACAGAAATCATGTCTGGCATTTCTTTACATCAATTTCTTGTTATTTACCAGCTGACACACAGCATATGCGGGGGTATAAGCTAATATTGGGCTCTATTAATAGTCGACTCCGTTGTACATGAAAAGGATGCTTTAAAAAAATGCATTGGCTTCATGAGATCCATGACGGCTTACCGGGATTATACAACTCAACAGGGAGGTAACACTGAGTTCTGTTGCTGGAGCTCCTTGCGTTGGCTCCAGTCCCTTTCCAAATAATGAGCTTGTGCACTTTTACACACAGCGCTGTTGTAGGCCTGAATTGAACACTTTTGGACCATTTAATCTCTGTGAAGGGAAACAGACAGCGAGTGATGATTGATGCAAACGTTGAGATCTTTAGGTTAAGTATTCCCATTAATCTAAAAGCAGACTCCTCTCCAGTAATCAAAATGGAAATAAATCATTACATCATTACTCTTAAGAGGTAGTGTTTTACAAGACTGTTTTGCATGTGGCTGATGGACCTCCATGTACACTCAGCTGATTAACTTTTTAAACTGCTGCTTTAAACAGGGGCCCAAACATACAAATGCATCTGTTTTGTCACGTTTATAATTCTGTAAGTACACGTGGTTTCATAAATCTCAATCATTGTGGAAAAAAGTTCTAAATACGTCCTCTCAGTGCAAAGAAAAGAGTGAAGTGTGTTATATTGCAGTGATTTTCAGCTTAATTATGAAGTGCGAGCACTATGAGATCTGGGGAGCAGTAGTTGGAGCAGTTATTTATTAAAGCAGGAGAGGATGACACCTACAGCAGATTGCCTTATTATTTATAATGCTTGCTGCGTGTTGTGTGAGAGGTTTTACAATGACAGCTTATGAGAGCACCGCCTGTGAAGAGGGTGGCGTTAAAATCACGACACGACTCCTCCTGTGGCATTCATTGACAGGACATTTATTTAGAGGCTATATAAGTTTATTATAACGTGCCGTGCGTAACTTATACAGTATGTGCAGTAAATGTAGTGCTGTTGGTGTGATTTAAATGCTAAATTTTACTATGGGAGATTAATGACTAAAAAGTTATCTACTTTGTGTTAGAGAAGTGAAAATGTGTGGTCAGAAACATTTTAATATCTAAAGTGGTGTAATGGATAAAACCCTCATTAGTTCATGATAACTCAAAGAAAAGTCACTTAATATTTTTAAAGACTGTAAATGCTGCAATAAACTAAATATAGAGCTGGCTATGGCTCTGTAATAATAAGAATACACATCTAATGCTTACATTATGGAAAAATTACTAAACAAATACTATAGCTGATGTTTAATATAATTACCTGTGTTTCATTGTTATGTATTATATCGGATAGTGCTTAACATGTAAAATATAAATTATAAGTTACATTTTTAATTACAGCTCACTTGAAATCATATCAATTAGGACAACATATCTTTGCAATATTTACCTCTATATCGTCACAATATGATTCCACAGAAAGTTGATGTACATTAATGCTGAAATTCAGAATCCAAATAACTAAATTAACTAAACATAAACTTGTGATGCAACGACAGAGCAATTTCACCACAAAGACCACATATCATTTTAAAGGTTTACTGTGGTGTTTTTAAGCCTTTGTAGTGCTGTGAAGCATTGTTCGTGCAAACGGGCATGTTCTGTTTATATTGCATGAGAAAACAAGTGGGCGGCATAAGAAACTTAGCAATGTGCCAACAGTCAGAGAAGATGAAGAGAGCAAGCTGGCAAACGTGGATGTAGACTATACATTTTATGTGCATCTGAAATAATTTTAAAAATTGTCTTTCTAAAGCTTTGGGTGGAATAAAGCACATTCAGTCTTTCAGCCCTTGGTGTTAAATACAAGGCGTTCTGGTGAAAAACACTCAATATAAACATTTACAAGAAAACTTTATAGGGCACACTGATGTTTACGATGTGATGGCCAAGTATAAATGCTGTTTTTTCACACTGTCTTTATAAATCTATTGAAACCTCTCAGAAAAAATATAACTAAACGTTGAGGAAGCCTAAAAACAATGTAGATCTATGAGTATTGCTACATAAAGCTAAGAAGTTTTGTCTCCTTACAACTTCATGTTAAGTTATAAATAGAAGAATTTATATTCTGCACATTGATGTTTACGGATTTTAAACAGCAAAATTAAAAATAAAACACTGGTGCTGTATCTGAGTTTCAGCACTGGACAGAAAAACTGATCTGCAAATCTCAAATTGAACACGAGGTACCCCTCTGCCATAACCTCCATCTATAATTCATGAAGTAATGGGATACACTGCATACAACATGGAGTTTACCATAGAGCATGGTACAGTGCAATATTCATGGAAACCTCAGGCCAGTAGAAGAAATGCAAGACACTGTGAAAAACCTAAAGAGCTGAATACTGCATGAGTTAAAGGACATCACATTGCTTTGCCTCAGGGCCAAAAGAGTGAATCACCACCTGACGAAGGAGCCACCGCACGTCGAATACACAAAACACATAAGGCTCAAATGACAGGAAATTCATTATCACATATGGAGGCAATCAAATATCCAGCCTCATGGTACTTTCGACGCATAATAAATCCCTTCACAACTCCTCATTGACACACAACAAGCTGCTAAATTCCCTGTTAATAGGAATCAACTAGTTGCATCATACTAACAAGTGATTAAAAAAAAAAAAAAAGCTTGCCAACCACCCTGTGAATTTTCACTCTCTCATCCATTTGCGCTGCCAAACTTGGATGGGAAGCAAGGCTCATTACAAACTGCAAATTCATTTTCCTGCTGAAGACAGACACACCGACTCCGATTCACTCTGCAGCCTATTAAATAAAGACACAAGGTAAATTGCCACTTCAGCTTGTTTGAGGAGAAATGAAAGTGATGATGACTTCAAAGAGTTTGGATAGAATACATTATGGAAATTATGTGAAATGCCCTATCAAAACTATAATGAAGTGTGTGTGTGTGTGTGTGTGTGGCGAGAGAGAGAGAGAGAGAGTGTGAAACAAACAGATTCTCTTTTGCATTACTGTATGTGTTCATGCATGTGGAGGCCTTTGACAAGCAAGAAACGAAGCAAAAAAAAAAAATCGTGTTCGAATGCGCGGTAACTTGTGAGATAAAAGCCAAAGTAATATAACACTGCTGCTGAGCTGTTAGCTTTACAACCAGCAAGGAAAACAGCAGTGGCTCCCCTTTTGACCTTTGCCCTCGCCAGATTTTGCCTTCTAATTTGGCTAATTGTCTTTTTCCCCAGGGGACACACACACATCAATGAGCTGTGTTCAGGTCATGTCAGTCCTACGACACGCTTCATAACAAGGACGTGTGTCTAAAAAGCGGTCCATCTCCCACCACCAAACCAGAGGTATATTATTAAGGCTGCTTGTTGGCTGGAAAACATGCAAAACGTTAACGATGCAAAGGTGTTAAAGCTGTCCCCCCTTTTTAAAGAAACACACAGCTCTGTAGGCCTCAGCTCTTTTACTTTACCACAGCATGAAAATCTTGTTTGTGTTTTAAATCTACATCTTTTGAGCTCATACGCATATGAGCGGTGCAGTCAGTGTATGTTGGTTGAGTGGGTGAAATAAATTGAGACTGGTTGCCATGTTGGTCAGTCAGCTCAGACTACCTTAGATTGATGCTAGGGACAGCTTAAAGCAAGATCAACAGGTCAGTGAGGTATGTTGAGTCTAAAGCCAGAGTTTTCAAGATCACAAAGGTGGCTCGCTTTTAGCCTGGCTAGATCGCCATGGTAACTGATGCTGCACACCTGACCTGAGGTTCTGTTCAGAGTTTAAAATCGACTATAAAATCATCTCATCTCTTTTTTCCCCCATTTGCTTCAGGTAATATTAACACATATATTTATATCTTTATGCAGCATTTCATCTCATACACTAAAAAAATTGTGGCGGCACAGCAGCTACTTTGATTATGTTTGTACACTTGGTCCTGCCATATCTGTTTTGTTTCTGATAGGACACTGTCTGTTGTTTAATTAATGAAATCAATTTCACTCTGATTTGGCTGAGATCATGTGTCCTTTATTATGGAGCAGTGTCAATGCTTGGTAAAGTTGTTAAGTATAATGTTTAAATGTGCAGTTGTTATGTGAATAAACGAGGAATTAAAAGTCCATTGAGTGGTAAAAGCTCTACTGTAGCAACAGCCAGTTCCTCTTGACTGAAGTAGGCGGCACGCGATCCGTCTATTTTGTGCAGAAGAGTCAAATGATGCACCAGGTCTCCCTTTCATAGGATCATGCACAGAGTCTGATGAAGAAAACCTTGTTAAAAATGAGAGTTTATAACCACCATCATGACGCCCGTTATCCCTGACTGGGTGTTATGTTTTGTCGAGCCAGCTGATGCAAACTCTGGCTGTGCCAAACTTGCTCCATGGTACACCCCCTCTGGTCTCTCAAAGGCTGTTAGCTTTCAAACCTTTCGTCTCATGTCAACCAATTTGCTTTAATTAAATACGTTTGCTTAATTAACCTTCAGGCTCCGTTCAAACCACTTGAGCCCTGTATGGAAAACCTCATCTGCAGATTGAAATCTACCTCCTGTCTATTTTCTTTGTCTGATTACAGACCTGTTAATTTATTAGTTCTTATTAAATTCATTCCCATTTTCGAAATGTCTTGTTGATATGGATCAAAACTTTTCTGGTACTATATCACACATCACATCGGATATATAAATTGTATATTTCATTTCAAAGAGCTGTTTTTGGTATTCTATTCATTAAAATCACAATAAAAATTGTGTTAATAATGGGAAATAGCTGACTGCAACTGACCAAGGCTACATGAGTGAACTCTGAAGTGGAACTAACATCTGAAGGTTTTGATGAGTCCTGTCGGTTCCTGGTATCCAAAGCCCAACTTTGCTGCATCCAAATGATATCAAATCGGTCTAATCGTCTCATGTAGTGGCCTGTTCTGTCTAGTCATGGATCCAAGCAGAATCATGATCTGCTCTGAAACCTTGTATCACAATCAATTAAGCGAGATGGAGAATGTGAACTCTGAAATGCAGGAAAAAAATGACTTTTTTGGGTTTGACCACATTTTGGATTGGGTCTAATTATCTTCTAGTCTATCTAAATCAGATTTGAGTTGGACTCGTTAAGACCTCTACTCACAAATCTTTCGATGAATGAATTTTGGCTGCTCTGATTGTACCTTCTCATCAAACTAACCTGCATTGTTTCAGGGACTATACGATCAGTAGGTTTAGCCTCATAGCTGAGCCTCCTGTGTTTACACACAACAATACCTGGGACAGCATGCCAATCACAAGAGCCCAGGCTACAAGAGACCACATTAAGCACAGTTAATTAAGCCACACAAGTTCAGTACTCAACAATATGCCACCAAGCATGAAGGCTGAGGTGCATTGCAGCTAGATGTATGATTTAAGATACATCCAAGCTGTCCAGAGAGACCTGACCAATGAGTCCCCACAGCACAGTACAGTGAGTCACAGCGATATCAAACAACCTGGACCCTTCACCCCTTTGACAAAGCTTTTAAGTGGTAACCAGGACCTTGAACAAACACAGCAATAAAGCATCAACCACTTGGAGCTGCTTCTACTGGCTACAAATAATATAAAGAGCAGAAAATGACATGTTGAATTTGTACCAACACAAAACATTAGCTGTAGAGCAGAGTGATCTATAAAATAAGACTTTGTGCTCATTTGAAAAACATTTACAGGACCAGTTTATTTGAAGCACTGAAACAAATAATCAGGCCTCCTTTAAGCAAGCCAAGTTCTAACAGTCAAAACTATTTCAACTTTGAGCAGAATTCAAACTGGTTTTCAGTAGCGGCGTCCCTTCCCACGAACATCTGCTGCGTCAGTGCTCCTAGTTTAAAAAGGACGCGTGTGGCGAACAGCACAAATTCTCATCAAACTTTCGGGAAAAAAAAAAGGAGAAGACAAAATGGCCATTTATAAACGCACAAAAAAAAGTGCACACATTCTTGCGCTCACCCACACATACCTCGGTGTGTGCGCTCACATTCATGGGTCCCAGGAGATGAGTTATGGATCTTAAAAAACACAGAGCTGTTGATCCAGGTGCCATCTGATTATTTTCGGCCACCAGGAGTGTCAGGAAATCAGTGATAGATGTTCTCGGACAACCTTATCACCCCCTTAAACCCACCACAGAGACAGATAACCCCTGCTGAAAAAAAAAAAAAAGTCATGAATTTAACATCTGTCACAGCCTGCGTAACCTGAATCTCTTTGCTCTTTTTTAGCTAATTTTTAATTCTGTGAGTGATAACGGCTGATCTCCTGGAGTGGCACTGCAGTGGAGCTAGTCAGGAGCAGATAAATGTGTCCTATATTCAACGGCAGAATACAGGAAGGATTGGGGAAAAAAAAAAACCCCAACAACCCACACCTTTGCGACTGCGTTGGTGTTGCAGCATGTGGTGCCACTCTGCCATTAGAAAACCATGATAGACATCTTTCCAGAATTTACTGCTTGATTAATTCAGCAGTGCCCTCTCTTTTCCTCTCGGTGTGTGTGTGCGTCTTTTCATGCATACATATGTGTGTTTGTGTATGTGTGTGTGTCTGCGCCTGTGTGGTCCAAATTAGGTTTAAGACACAACTAGGCATCCACAGAGAAGTAACATAACCTTCCCCACAGTATGCATGAGACACACCATCTGTTGTAGTGAGAGGTAACGGAGTCACCGTCTGTGCAACTGCCCGCCATGCGTTCTGGCACCATTTGAACACTGCTCTATTTGGCGTGGCCCTGACTGTGAAACAGCCTCATCGGATTGCCGTGACTACACGCACCCAAACTTCGCCGCATGTTTGACAAATACTGCTGTGACTCTTTGTCCAAACACCGGAGATGACAAGGTGGATTTTCTCCCCCCCGACACTTAAAAGAGGCTCTTCTGCCAACAACGGCTGGCCCGTATGAATTAAAGCTTTATTAAGCCACGTTAAGCCCCTTCAGATGCTCAAGAACAAGACAATGACACTTCTGGTGTGGAGAGGAAGTTCTTGTAAGTTGTTTCAAGTCTGTCCCATATTGACCCAGCGAGCTGTTCGAGAGTGGAAGAAAGAGAAAGAGGAAGTGTCCCGGGGGGGTACGCACAGAACAACCACCACTCTGTTCGCAATCAAGCACGGACATGACGTCAGCGTCCTGGGAGCAGCGCTGTATGTATGGCCTGCCTCTTAGTCAACTGTGAATGTTTGGAGGTGTAGAATGAAATCCCGAAACACATGTCACCACACTCATGAAGTGTAACATGAACTCTTGCCTCCACCTCTGAGCCACCTTGCGTCTGTAAAAGGAAAGTTATGCGGTTATTTATTTGTTTGTCCGCCACGGCCAACACGGATGTCTCAAATGATGATGACATGGAGAATGAAATCAATCAGTTTGCATGCTTTTCAGGGATTATTTCATGCTGCAGATGTTCCATTTCCTCCTGTGAATGTCAGATGATTGACAGTAGTTAGAGTGTAACATAACGTGCACGCCAATACAGCATCTCTCAACTTGGGCCATGAAGTAACAACATTAAAGTCGAGGCTTTATGTTTACTGTGATGGATTATCCAGCCTGGAAAATGGAAACAGCGTTTACCACGCTGCACAAGAATGAATGGCAGCTAGCGCATTCATCTAGAAAGAAGGTCGGCAAGCTCGGATAGCTCAAATTATGGAAATGAGTAAAAGTAGGGAAACAATGAAGTTGTTATGTGGTTATGACTGCCACATTAAAAAAAAAAAACTGGTAGATTTTAGGAAGAATGGCAATTAAAGGCGAAATCAGTATTTAAAGAGACACAGACACACAGGTGTTTTCATTAATTTCATCTGGTTAGACCTCCTCTCAGATTTTGTGTAGGTGTGTGCAGGCTGCATGATGGATTGACATCTTGGGCTCCTCTGCTTTGTGCAAATGCTGAGGCAGGACAACTCACACCACTACTTTCCTATCATTATTAAGCTGTGGTCACACCAGAAAGTGGCAGAGCAAAGTTCATCCCCGGGTCCACGTGTGTCAAAGTTCACTAAAGCTTGCACATAATTACTTCGCTCCCTAAAGCGAATCCCCTGATTGGTACAGTTAATTGAGATAAATTGATTTTGACCTAAAATGTCACTGTTTCAAATGCTGCTGGGACCATACCTTTTAAGATCTTTTGGAAGGTGTGGTAATATTAATGACGGTTAGATTCTGTTCAGCTGTGTGAGTTGGGAGCTCTGGTGTGCGTGCTAGATCACTGTCATGGCTTACTGAGACACTTTAAATGGAACAGAGCCATTGTTAATGTTTTAAGTTGCACCTGTGCCTTTCCTACTACACCAAGTTCAAAATGTCTGGGAAAAAAAGAAAAAGAAAAAGGTTACGAGGCATTTGGTGACCTCACGTAAATTGCAGTCTGGCTCCGCCCAACTTCAACCTGAGTGAGGTCTAATCAGGAGAAATAAATGAAAAACACCTGTGTGGCCTTGCCAGAGGAGCTTTAAAACCTCCCAGAAGAAAACAAAAAAAAAATCCCCCCAAAATGAAACAAAAAATAGGTATGCATCAAGTGGGACACTCTACTTTGAAGCAAAAGGAAATGAGGCCACTGTGCTTTGGTTTGTCATGCAGAAGTTAGAAGTGTGCATTTGGCAGTGAGAGTGGCTGTTAAATGGCTCCAACAAATATTTACAAAGCCCCCCCTTCATCACCCATATCTGGCGATTTGACACAGCAATGATTATGGGTACAACAACAAATCCCTCAGTAATGTTGTGTCCACACTGCTCCGGCTCACAAAGATAGGAAATCAATGTACCTTTGCCTGAAGCGAGAACTGAGAGCTGTCCATCTCCCGTGTTTAAACAACACCTACTCTCCATACTGAAAGATTGTTAGAGGAGTGAGACATCCTCGACCTATTGACTGCATCGTAGTGTACCTAGGACAAAATAATGTTTTATGAGGAGGGGCTTTGCTTTGAGAGACTGTTCTAGTCTGCCTTTCTACAGCAGAAACCACAGCTGAGGCTGGTTAGGCTGGTGTATGTTAATTTGAGGCCAAGAAAGACGAACCCCTCTGCACCCACAATCCACTGGGAGGGAGCCAGAGACTTTAATGGTTTAGAAGAAAATAAACATTTTCCCTCTGATTCTCCCTAAACTGTTGACGGGGCTTTTGCATTCTTGCAAAATTTAATGTTGATTTGAATTACAAATGCAGATGCACATTGCAAATATATACTTTACCAAAACATCCCCATGGCTCTGAGTCGCTCTTTAAAGATTCATAAAGCATTTCTCAGAGCCCATCTCCCCACGTTTAAGTACCCCAACTCCCAACAGAGATGGTAATGTACTGTTTCAAATATTCTCATTGCATGCTTGTTAGGGAGTTAAAATTACAATCGTTGAGGCATAAAGACATTTTACAGTTACAGTCTTTCCAATTTGAGGCCTCAGCAAAAAAATAAATAAAATAAAATAAAAAACTTGAAACAACTGAGGCTCTGAAAAGACTTGATTTAATGTTGCCAGCTCATGTAAGTCCAGTAAAGCACTATGGTAGAGCAGCCATGAATGGCAGTCAAGATAACACCAACAGGCTGAAACGGCTCTTCAGAGGTCTTCATTTTGTCTTTAGCACACAGCTGGATGATCCTCTTGGAGCTGTGGGTTGCTTTACAGACGCTGACATGCATGCGCGCACACATGCAGTAAAGCACACACACTGAGTCGGACTGATCCAACACGGTGACCCTTTGTTATCTGCTCCTCACCAGCTTTGTTTGCATGGATCATCTGGAAACTCCATTTGTTGTTGTCGCTTTGGAGACACACGAAAGGGGTGAGTCAACAAACTCCAAATGCACATCCTGACCCGCTGATGTTCTCTTCCAATGAAAAAGGCGCCTGAACCATAAAAAGAACAGAGTGCAAAAGTTGAATTCTTAACACGAAAGAATCAATAACTGTCTGTTTCAAAAGAGTGAACAGCTCTGAAAAATGGAGCCGTGCAGCCCTGGTAGTCGGAAGTGACCAGGAACTGGATCCACTTCTCTGTGGGGTGTCCAAGTGTTTTTGCTTCTGAACAAAAGAAAAACCTCCAACAGTTGTGGACACACACAAGTGTCTACTTTTTTCTACAAATTGTATTTGTTCGCCTACACACAGGCTGTCCAGGTGACGTTCTGGTGTTCCTAACAGTCTTCTCCTCCTGTTATCATTATGCATTTGGCCATTATTTTTATTTAATAAATGCTCAGAGTAAATATGGCCAATTTAGGTGGCTCACCACCTAAAGCTATCTGACCTGGGAAGAAATCTACTAGAAGGGACTGCCTGTCTGTCTGTATTTTATTGGACGACCAATTAGAGGTGCGCTGTCGGCCTGAATTTGGACTATCAGCTCTCAAACTTTGTGCACGGGAAACCAAAAATGAAATAGGTTTCTGCTTCAGAGTGCCCCAAATCTGCCTCTTCCAAGAGCTCCTCTATTTCTTGAATTGACATTAATCTTTTGTTTAATTTTCTGGGCGAGGTGAAAGACCTCTATCAGTGGAAAGTCACCACTTTTAGAGAGGGACGGAGGCAAAGTATTGATCACGAGCACTTTGCGGGGCACAGCGAGGAGGTCTCAGATTTAGGCTTGTAACACATGTGACCTGATTCAAAGTGTGACATTTCCCAAAAGAGCCATAAAAAAAAGATAAATAAAAAAAAAAGAAAAAAGACCAGACTGGACCAGAAAGGTGTGCCAACACATGCTCCAATAGAAGATCTCAATCGACACATTTTTTTTGGCTCTTTCTGCCTCCTTCTTCAACTTTGTATTATATAATGACAAACTGAATGACAAGTGTTGGACCTTGAGCTGATGGCAGTGGACAAGGGAATAAATGAAGAATTATGAAAAGGGGAGCCTTTACAAAACTCTGATGGAAATCAAATACAGCATAAAGAAAAACTTTTTATACACTGATGTAACGTATTATATAATATCAAATGAATGGTATGAAATCATGTGGAAATACTATTAGTCATTACTGTTATTATAATTATTGTAACCTGTATCAGTTAATGCTATGAAAAAGGTTTTTACCACCTTACTACACAAGCCCTGACCGTGTAACCCCTTCTGTCTGATGTCCTGTCCTGCACAAACACAGCTCCCTCCCCTCCCCTCCCCTCCCTCCTTGGCAGTGGTTCTTCCCGGCAGCACTCAGCATCTCTCCAGCAGCGGACTCAAGGACTTGTGCGACCACCGCGGCGCGCACCAGAAGCCGAACCGCACGGCGCGCAGGACAACTTTCCCTCACGTCTTTACGCATGGCTCTGCGCAACAGCCGCGACTGCCACACCGCCTTGGAAGAATTCCTAAGAAAAGAGAGGAGACAGCAACGAGAAGCTGAATAAAACAGGATTTTTCTTTTCTTTTTTCTTTTTTTTTTGGTCCCCCAGAGAGATTTTTCTTCTCCTTGAGCCAATAATGATCTCCACATGCGTGACAGGATATCCTCTCCTTGCCATTTAATTGTACAGCTGTACGTGTGGGTCCGACGCCTCATCTGAAAATCTCCTTTCACGTAGAGATGGATCTGTGGGGAGTTTATCTGTTTCATCTCATAACTTTGGGTAAGTAAAGGCTCGTGGTTCATATAAATAAAATATTAAGCAAATGTTGGAGTTATATGTTTTAAGAAGGGGAGGAAAATAATCCAGCCTTCTCCGTTTGGAGTTTGATTTGGTTCCTTTGTTTTTTTTTTTTTAAGTCTTTTTTGGGTGCGTTTTCCACATCATAATGTAAAGAAAACTTGCATTGTGAACAATTTGATTACTTAATGATAATTTAAGAGCGTGACTTTCCCGTAAGAGATCAGCTGGATTGTTCAGCACTGTGGGGTGTGCGATGTAAAAAAGAAAAAAAGGAGATTTACGCAGACGCACACGTGTTTAAATGTGTGCAAGTGTGCGTCTGAGCGCGTTTCTGTGTATGCGCTCCTTTTCCTCCACGGGTCAGTGTGCGGATTATACATTCATCTTCCTGGTTAAGCATATTTACTCACTGCAGACCGCCCATGTCCACGTTTAAGCGTTATTATCAATGTACATTTATCATATATTAACATCCAATGCCTTTCACCCTTGCACCAAATAATCTCTCATATTTAACCTCTGCATGCATTCAAAGTTTTTTTTTTTCATTTTTAGGAGACTTGCTTTATTGTCTCCTCTAGTAAAGCCTCCAGAAGTGACCATCCTCAGCAGTACATCAGTCATTGCAGTGAGTGTCAGAGCTACCTGCTCCCCATGTAATTGAACGAAGCTGGAATATTGATTTTTTGTGGCAACAGCGCACCTTCTTGAGAGAGGAGAGCTGAGTGTTGTTGTCTTGCGGTGTCTCTTTGTCACCACACGCAAATGTGTCAATCTTTTGCCCTGCTGCCACAGTGCTAACTGTATCCAATGTCATTATACCCCTGGATGGCCAGACACCAGAGATAATCATTTTCCTTTTAATTGGCACCAGCGTTCCTGCTTGTCAAAGGCAGGAATGTGCATTATGTCTTACATACTCCTTTATTCATTATTAATATCCTCTTTGGAGATCTTCATTAGGAGACATGAATGGAGATGCTGGTAAGGGAAGTGGAGTGGGAATGAATACAGTTTGCTTTTTGAATCAGCTTTTCTCTCTGTAATGATGTTTGATGATCACACATTTATTTGGATGGTAATGAGTCATTAGAAACAGACGGAGACAGTGATGTTCTCCAGCCATATGCCTGAAAAAACTCAAGATTGTGTATTTATTTTTGCAAAACTGCATATTTAAATGTATGCATTAAAAATATACTACTCAGGATAAATTACTGAACCGAGTTTTGTTCTAAATATCATGCAGTTTTTTGGGGGGAGGTGGACATACTGATTCTAGCCTGTTTAGCCATCTGCTCAAATCAATTAGCCATGACCAAATTGCAAAAGGTCAGAAACTACAGACTGTTTGGATGACTCAACCTATTAATATGGCATTCAGGGCAATTTCTGTGACTTGATATGGACAGAAAACTGAGCTCACATATTATCCAGCTCCCCAGACTGCTTCATACCTGCAAGCCAACATGGAGGGATCTCGAAATGACCACAATTTTCAAGAAAGAGCTCCTAAAGCCAACATCAGTAGAAGCATTTCTTTGCAGGGGAATAGTGGCCATCAGGGCTTGGCATTGTTGAGTTATGTTGGCTTTCGCTGCCTGTCTTTGTTTGGGTGAAATTATCTTTACGGCAGTGAAACATTTCTGTGTGCTTATTTGTGCTCACTTGTTCGGTCTTATTCTTTTCAATCACAGCGCCAGACCATGTTCAGTGTTCCTTTTCATAAGAAATGCCAGTTTGATTTCTATAAATATACTTAATCATTTTGAGGCCTTGGAGTAGATGGTGATGCCAGAATTATGGTACAGTAACATAACATCACCTTTCCATTCAAAATATCTGCTTTTATGGCTTAACATTATTCCCATAAGAACCCTGTGAATACTTCAGGGCTGAACTAGTCAATACATTGATCAGCTGATTGACAGAGAATTGGTTAGTTTTATTTTTGAAAAATATTTTGTTTGTTGTTCTCAAAAATGTATTTATATGTTTAATATCATTGTAAACTGAATATATTAGGATTTTGCATGCCTGGTCAGACAACTGTAGGAAATTGTGATAGATTTTTCACTATTTCATTTTCACGACTAAATGGTTAATCGATGAATTGCAAAAGTCTTAAATAATGAAGCTGGTCTTTAGCTTCAGCTCCATCAGTGTAAAGGAACCAATATCTGTACTCCAAGCTTGGTTTCTTAACACTTGTTCATCAGGTATCGGAGTCTCAAGCGTGTTGGTCTGAGCTGAGACGTGAACCTTGAGCGGCGATGACGTTCAGCCTCGGGCTGCGGGTCCTGAGGAAGACATTAATCTAGCAGAGGGCCAGTTTATGCATTCAGAGGAGTCGTGGAGTTCAAACTGAATCACTGCTGCCTCCACTGTTCTGAAAAATAAAACTGAATCCCAGGAAAGTAGTTGACTGTCCAAGCTTTGATCTTATCTGCATGATAAATGTGCACTGGGGCTCACTTTGACAGATCCACGCCAAGGCTCAAAATTATATAGAATTAAGCACAATTGTGCAGTGTAAGGTTTTTAAGGTTAGATAAGCATTTTCCTGCAGTATTGAAAGTTGAAATGGTAAAACCACAGTCACATCACGGCCATTTTAATTCAAGACTCAATTGTATTGCAAGGTGATTGCATTTAATATTAATGGGTTAGGCTGAAAGTGTCTATAGTGGTACTCGAAATGGTAGTGATTGCAATGAAAAAGAAGCTGATGAAGACATGTGAAGTGATCATAAATCTTCTAATAATTTACATTTTTCAAATAAAGGCCTGCCATAGCCCTTTAGGTTATTTTCAGAGTTGTTTTACTGTATAATATTAACTTCCTTCCTCTATCACAGCTGCTTTCTAACTGCAAGAGCCACCAGCTTTAGCTTACCATCATGCTATATTTTTTGATTTAATGGTTTTGACATTGTGGGATATGACCTGTGTCTTTAATGGAGACAGATAAGTACTGCCAAGCATGCTATTACCTAGCATATTGGCTGGCCTCTTGTAGGGGATTTGTCATGAATCTCATTTGAAGGCGGTGGCACCCATGGAGAACATACAGCCCATCACATGCTCATGCTCTCCTTGTGTTGGACAGGTAATTCAGTCATTCTCATCCCAGTAAAATGCCGGCATTATTGCCAAGAAGGAGATAGTGTAACCTTCATCATGGGAGTTTTCACCAAGGCATTAATGCCACATGAACACAGAGACTCTGTGAATCACACTAGATGTATTTGAACCTTCATTGGGGTTAAATACTACTATGACTAGAGAAGATGATTATACAGCACTGGTGATTTAAATATACTTCCTGCTGTGCACAAACTGATGGCATTTTGTTGCATTTTTAAAACTGTTTTTGTCACCTAATGAAAAGTTCATGTGACAACTGGCTTTCTACAGTCATTTTAAAGTATTTTTTTCTGATTGGGAAAGGCTAAATATATGTCTGAGAAGGCAAAAAAAATCATGGCACTTGTTGTTTTATGGGCCCCTTGGTTTCTAAATGAGCTCCAAGGGAGGAACTGAATTTAACTTTCTTTATTTCTTAGGAAATGTCATGGAACGGACTATATAATTTGGTGTTGATTGTAGGCTGAATGTAACCCTTGTCCGGACCTCATCGCCACCCACATCTCTCACTTGTTCAGCGAGTCAAATGATTGAAGTGAAACAAAATGGCAACTCAGTCTGATTATCAGGCGAGGGGAAATGTGGTGCTCAATTAATACTCTGCACTGCACATTTTCCACTTAATTTATAGTCTAGCCCAGAGAGTGCTGCACTCAGTGGTAAACTGTTCAGCTGAACAAAAGAAAATGTATACTCTCTCTGTGATCGTTCTAAATTAATACGTACACACAGCCAAATCAAGAAATATGAAGAATAAATATTCTAATAGTTTCTAGTTTATATAAATAAGGAACTTAAAATAAGAAATGCATCTCAGTATGATGATGGTCCTAATAGACTAAAAATTGAGTGTATAAATTAATGTGTGTAATTTCAGTTTTTCTATTGATTAATAATTTTGCAGTTTTCTCAAGAAAATGACTCTGGAAATCAACAGCTGCTTATAAAGTTAATTAACCATACTCCTCCTTTTCCCTCCTGCCTTTTTATGAATCTATTAGGAAAAGGAGCCATACAATAAATGATGACCTCATCATTGTTAGTATGTATTAGAATGTTATATCCATGTTTACAAATCTGAGCAGTTACAGACAGTCACTGTACAGATATGCATATTGTCTTTTTAACAAACACATTACATAAATAGATAAACATTTCTGAGAAGGATTCCTTAAATTTCATCAGTAAAAACCAAGACACAAGGGAGACAGTTGAAATACGAACTTGTCAGAGCTCACTAATGGACTATGTAATAAACAATGTCTCTAAATCACCTCATACAAATCTTGTCAAACAAATCTTTTTGTGACACTTCAGCCAAAATATATACAGAAACTGATATATATCTAGAATAAGCTGATGTAAGATAATATATCTGCCTGGCTGACACCAACTAAGCTCTAATAACTGGGTTAATCTTAAATTTGTGCTTCAGGTTAAAAAGGGGTTAAAAGTGTGAGTCTTTACCTTACATACTATTCTATATAATGTAGTTAAACAGGAGGAAGGATACTGTGGATTCTGGCGTGCATAATAGCTGCAGGCATGACTTAATGCATCTGCCCTAATGGTACCTTTACTGAACTCTTAAAATAACTGATTATTAGTCCTCCAGAGTCAGTGTTGCATCTCATGAGCCTCGTGGTCTACAGGAAATAAAACCCTATAAAGGATACAAGTTTTCCATCTAAACCCTATCAATATATTTGAGCAACAATCCCTCGCTGGCAGAGCTGGGGGGTTAAAAGCTTTAGAGACAGAATGGCTGTAACACTTTTCCTGTGGGCCGCCTCGGCTCTCCGTTGCCATTGTCAGGGGCCTTAAAATGCCTTTGTGTTTAATTAGTGAGATTTCTAAAATGTAATGTAGAGCTGGCACTTTGCCATTCCTTTTTGATGTCAGTCAGTGTGATGGCTCTGACCTTAAATGGTGACAGTACTCAATTTCTCACACAATCATCTGCCTTTAAAATGGAACTATTATAACTTCAAACAGTACATAAAGTTTGAAATGAAAGCCGCTCGCAGTTGAAGACTCTGAGGTGGGCAGCGACACTGTCAGGACCTGCCACGGGAGGGTTAAACCCAAAGACATACCATTGATAAGGCGTGTTGAATGTGGGTGAAAAATAAATGAGCTTGAGTTTAAAGCCCTAATCCATTATTGAAGTCGAGTGCCTTCACTCTTAAGTCATTACTGAATGTGTTTACATTTTGAGATTTATGTGATTGAAGGCGCTGTTGGGACGAAATGACCAACAACAAGTAATGGGGAGACACAGAACACGACTCCTGTCTGTCTTACATTTATATTCATGACACAAGAGGCCTTGTGGCTTAGTTTGCCTGCAATAAAAACAGGATGAAGCCCAATGTGAAGTTACAATAGATTGTATAAGCTGCAAAAACCTCTTTGTCTGTACATTCTTATTTTACATTTCTTCTCATGTCTATCTTCATTTTGTTCATAATTTGAAAAATATAACAAAATCTGCTTAAGCTATTTCATTCTCATATTTTTACAAACCACTTATAAATAATTTGTTCCTGAATTTTAATTGTGAGAACATATTTACCCAGTATATCAAGATGTTATTGTGGTAATGAACTCAAAGATAATTATAAACCACTGCACTCAGTTTCACTGATGTTTACACATACAGCAGGCAGCTATTTTCCATTAAAACCTAAAACCTCTAAAACCACTAAAACCACTAAAACCTATATGTATATTAATTAAACAAAAGTTAAACAAAGTCGGGCACTAGCTGATGAGCATAGTGAACATGTCCATCAGGAGTTAGTGGAGACCAAAACAGAGCTAAAAGGAGGGTGAACACTGGATTTTCACCATGTGGCCAGAAATAAGACTCCAAATGAAGGCTAATGTTGCTCCATTACTGCTGGATATCTACATAAGCTGGTGTTTGCAAATAACATAGCCAACTAAACTTTAAAGGTGAGGATATGTCAGTGTTGTCTGAACAGGTCATTCCTGCCCCCAAGCTTTTAGCATTGCTGTAAAATAAGGCAGCTTTGAAAACTCTTATTTCCATAATCCTATGGAAACCCATCAGAAACCTGTGGGCAACATCGCAGGCACTACATCCGTATTTTTCTGCATTCTATGTCTGAAATCTTCATATGAAACTAAGTGTTATGAAGAATAGCACTAAAATTACATTGCTGCTCTTCTGTAAGTCCTTTTATTCCATGCATTCTTTTTCCTTGTCAAAACCCAGTGCCTACATTACCCAACAACAGTCTTGTATGTGTCAGATGGCCAATTGATATTTAATTTATTATTTAATTAGCACCAGTCCGAACACTAATAATGTACACATAATGATAATGTAAGCTACAGTGGATATATTAAATGGCTTATTGGAGTTTGTGTACATGGTTTAATAAAATATAAGTGTCATGTAAAAGCGACATCCTCCAGTGACCGACAGTGCCAGATTAACATCTTCTATTCATTTGCCTCTCTTTTCCTCTAAATGCATTTAAACATGTGTAAACGCTCAGGCTCAGTGACTGGTGGAGAGCAAAAAGTTTACTTTGTTAGATTAACTCAGGGCCACGCAACAGCAACCACTGGCAAAGGTTTTGGCAAGCAGAAGCCACTGTGGTTAAAGTTGGAAGAACAATCTAAATCATGGTTAGATGCTTCGTTTTTGGAGAGAAATCTGATCACTGGTGGTTGTAAATCAATGTTCCCAGCAGTACATTCTGCTTTGTTTGATTTAAATGTTCTCTAAGAACTGCTGAACGAGCAGTTAGTTTCTACTGGATGCATTATTGGATGAAATGTTGTGGGTTTAGTGAGATAAAGCACACTGCAAACATCTATAGAAAGATGATGCTGTTCGGTTCCTTGGAGATGCTTGTGGATTAACTCAATTGAACATCTGGGATGGACATGATATACAATATATTCTCAATAACACGCAGTATCTGCTTTCACCCAACACCCTTTCCTCTGGCTGTCACAACATTAGCCTCACTTATCATCTTTCAGGTCAGTGTCTGAGGTCTCAGGGCAGATCTCCTGTAAGCAGATATCCTCTATCACACTGGTTATGTTTAAAAGTGAGACGAGGAACAATAATCTGACTCTACAACTAAAAGCACAAGTGTTCATTATCTTCACTCACAGAGATATACTGTATTTACAGTATGGATTTCCTTTACACATGCTTGTTAAAAACCGCTGTTGATTACCAGGTTTAGAGATAGAAGGGGAAAATGATAGAGTACTTGCCTAAGTAGGGCTCCTGGTCTGACTAAAGGCTGCATCTCCCTCTCCATTAGACCTGCTAGGAAATTCAGAAAATGGCTCTGAGGTTATAGACATACAGTGGCCTCTAAGGGCCAAACAGAGGCTCATTAACTCAGAGTCTGTCGGTGGTTATCCAGAGAGAAAGACTGTTCCAGACAAGTAGGCACAGCCCCGTTGTGACACCATTTCAAATGGAGGGCTTAAGCTCCACTTCCTGCCTTCGTGTTGTATTTCTGGGACACTGCTAAATCTATTTGGGGTGAGTGAAGTTTCATGAAGATGGATGGAAGCAGATCACAGAAAAGTACATGCGACAAAGGTCCAAGGACGCATTTTTCAGCCTCCCTCCTCCAGTTAGCTGAGTGTGAAATGAGTATTTTCACTGCACGCAAGGCCTACGATATGGCCACTGAGTGGGCATTAGTTATTTTACTCAGATTTTTTTTTGGTGGTGTGACATCAGAAATAAGCTGGAAACAATGCTGCAGTTTTCTAGACTCTGGTGAGATTCAGAGACATAATCCTCTTAAAAATGATAAGACAAGCAGATGTTTTTTTTTTTAAACGTGTAAATAACGATGCTCTCTCTTATTCCAATCTAATAACCTTCAGTCAATTCTGAACTTCTTTATGATTAATATGGTGAATTCTCTGTTTCCTCTTTGACTCGCTGGCATTAATAACCACAGCGTGTAGAAAGTGAAGTGACTTTTTGATGAACCAGTCGTCTGTTTTTCCCCTCAGTGTAGAAATGACAGCTGCTGATATTCATTCCATTCTTCCCCACTTCCAATTTTCCTGCGGTAAAGAGCTACTGTGTCATTCAGTGGTCAGCATTTTGTGCAGTAGCAACACCAACTACTGCTTAAATAAAAGAACTAAAAGCTTGAAAGTTTTTGTATAATTTAACTTATTCTTGCCATAAACATTCATCCTACAAGTTCTCAAATGTGTCAAAGTCTTAAGCAGCATGAAAGTTAAGAAAAACATCAAAAGAAAAATGTGTAAACTGGATCTGAAGGCAGGAAAAAGGAGCTTAGACAACGATGCTTGCGAATGATGGATGCAGCAGTCTTGTATTATTGTGGTCCCAGCACAGGTTTTATGACAGTCAGGATGGATGAGCTCACTAACTGAACCTTTCGATATCTCTGGCTATGCATATGCACTATTTGCTGTATTATTCAATTAAAATAAGTGCAGCTTCAAACTTTATAGTATTTAATCACTGTTTCATTGTTTGTTTACATGCGCAGTCAAGTGAATTACACTGCGGTTCGGCCAACAAATGGAGTAGTTTCTTATCAGCGTTTCCAGACTATACCATACGCCAGCTGAGCTAAGGAAGCAAGCAGTTTTTCAGTGAAATTTATTTGGTATCTTTATGCCTAGGAGGAGTTCTTCAGTTAATCAAATCAGTGAAATCAGTTCGTGGCCTCATCATAGCCACAATAAAAAAGAAATGACTGGAAATGCTTGTTTGCAACATAAATTGAATTATTGTCTACACCAGGAAATATGAAATACAGGAAACAGCATTAAGATTGCAAGCTAGAAGCAAACCAAAGACCATCTCAGGCCAGGCGTCCTCACTCTGAACCACGTCACTTGGGGTATGTCCTTTGTTGCACTGTCATTACTATTCTAACTATACTAACTATACTACCACAGTCCCCTGAGGTGAACAGTGTAATTATTAAATCACTAAAAGTAAATCTATCTTCCTAAAGAAACATATAATATGCATACACAACAATATAGCAGGGATTCCAATAGGTTTTGTGAAGATAAACAACCACAATTTCAACGAGTATAGAAGAGGATATGAAAGGCTGACTCATACCAAAATGGAAAGATATTTGCCAAATTGTCCAACGCTGTTTATGTGCATACTCGCAACAGTCATCTGTGAAAGCTCTTACATCTGAGCTATGCTGAGGCTCCCTAAGGTGATATAAACCTAAAAATTTGCAAAAACAGTACTGATTTTGCAAAGTATGTTTTATTATTCAGGGAAAAGAAATCCAGCCACAAGTGTTTGTGGCAGTGACCGCACCCTCAGCCCAGAAAAAAATTTGCAATTCAAGCATCTTTTATTAAAACTGATAAAAGCAACATGATTTTCTCAGCAGGATAGTTTTTTATTTTGATTTTTTTCTTAATACTTGTTTTTTTGCAGTTGTTAACATTACCCGCTCTGCAGTGCATGCTGTATCCAAACCTTATTTCTATTTGTCATATATTTTATTATTCTTTTACTTATTCATTGTTTCAAATATGTGATACAGTGACTTACTGATAAGCACTCGCAAGGAGATCCGGGTTTCATACTTATACTGCATGTAGGAGCCCTGTAATGACTGCTTTTATGCTCCACCCCATCACTGTGCAGCACAGAAGAAAGTGGGTAGAAGAGGTGGGTGGATGTCTGAGTGCAATGTGTGTTCACTTTAACAGGCTTAAGCCTCGAGTGTTTAAACATGTCTAACCGTGTAAGAAGCATGTAGCAGAAATGAAGTAGTATAACAAGTAGGTTTGTCACAAAAAGCTGGCTTTACCCTTTATTTCCCTCTTCATATTCACGTAATAGAGTTGAAACAATGAGCCGATCTATCAATTAGCCAGTTGACAGAAAATGACTCAATAGCGCATTAAATCAATAAATCCTTTCAGTCATTCATTAAACAAAAAAATAAAATATTCTCAAATTCCAGTTGAGAAAATTTACTGTCATTCTTCATTGCAAATTAAAAGTTTACTGAATGACTTGGAATTTTGTGGACTGGACAAACAAAGAAATGTGACTTTGAGTCCTGGGAAATTGTCGTTTTTCATTATTCTTTGTAGTTAAAAATTAATTGAAAAAGTAATTCCCTGCATAATTAATAATATAAATATCCACTAATTGCAGATCGGTCCACATAATACTAAAAATTCATTACCACAAATACAATATGCAATATGCTAACTGTAATGTACTGCCATTTGCATTAACGTGGCTGTAACTATCAAGTCACTAATGCTTAGCTGTTTCGGTATAGATAAGATTTTTTTTCATTAAAGTCTCTTTGGATTGTCTATAGACTTGAATGTCTGTTATTGCAAGTGGCTTATACATCTGATCAGTGAAAAGGACTCTACACAGGATTTAGGAATCTGTATTGAGCTTTGGTCTGAGTATTCAACACGTTTGCGTTCTGCACATTTTGCCCCATCATGCACCCTTTGAGGTGATTACTCAACCCATGTTCTGCTGTATATTGTATAACCTTGCAATGTGGACATGACAGAGGCTGGACTGAGAGCTGCTCGATTCCTCCGGTGTTCCAGGAAACGGAGACATGCCATTACCAAAGCAGCAGACAGGAACCGGCTGGAGGGCACCTGTCTGTGTGAGCTGCAGTGGATTTACAACATCTGCTCCATGCAGGAGAGGATGCCACCTCTGTTCACCACTATCTAATTAATTATTTTAGACACAGGCAATGACGCAGCCAACAAACTGCAAAGAATGCACAGAAGATCCCCATCTCACTTTCAGCTTAATGATACAGCATTTTAAGAAAGATAAGTTATTAAATCTTTGTTCAGTTGTCACAAACTTCTTATCTGAACATGAATATTCAGTGTTGTAAGGGAGAATGTTAGGATTTACTGCCTGTTTAAATGCGGTTGGAAGCTGAAAGTTGTAATAGGTAACCTGCTTGAAAATAACCTTTAGTCATACTTACTAAAACTGTCACTATGTCCTGATACTAGATAGACAATTTGAGAAAGAAATCAGGTTTTTCTTGCTTCACCTGCAGCGCCTAAGGCCATTTGCAAGAATCCACAGATTATTTGAAGACAGCAAATCAGTGCAAGAGAAGTATCTGATGAAACGTCAGTCCTTGCACCTAACTCTGTCAAAAGCTGTATCTTCAGTGAGCGGACACAACAGCGGTCTACCAACCACCGAACGAGCATGAGAAAACTGCCCATCCCTTCATTGCCAAAGACAGCTTATTCAACAAAGACAAGAGAAGGAGGAGAGAGAGGGAGGAACCTAGTAGTTGTATTTGCTCAAATTTCAAAGCCCACTCATCTCAATCTGACCGACTGCAGCTTTAGTGAGCATGTTCTGCATTCGCCATCGTCTTCCACACAGCAGTACCTCACATGTCTCATTAATGACCGGCGTGTGTGACGAGATGTTGGCCTTGTTTGTTGAGGCCTTTGACTCTGTCACCACCCTGTAGATCCAAATCCCTTCCCTCTCCATGCCTTGTTACGCCCTAATTAATTGGATCAAGAGAATGCCACTAAGCGTTTGACAGCTCTCTGTGAGTGATAACTGAAACCAGAGCCACATTCCCATGGGTATGCCTCTGGAGAAGAATCACTCCATATTAGGTCCATTGACTCTCTGCCACACTGACCCCGAGGGATCCAACACTGCTGCTGTTCTAAGAAGCAGGAAGGCCGCTGCCTTGAAAGCCGCGGTGGCTTTTGAAGTTATTTTCTGTGGTACAGTGTCAGGATAAATATATCTTCATAATCCTTAGCACAATGGAGCAGCATGTACAATATGTGTTCAAAAACATGTGGCACTTGAAGTTACTGCACAAGAGTCCCATGCACAAGAGGCTCACAGGAAATGGTGCCAGTCTAATTTTATGTCATTGATATCAGCCTCTATTTATACCGCGTCACAGCAAGTTACTGCTAATGCCACTGCTTCACATTAAGAGCGTTCAACTGGCGAAACAGATGACTTTTATTATGAAGGAGTCGAAGGATATGCAATTTTTTTTTCACTGCAGTTAGTGCTGACCGCCACTGTTCTTAAAAATGAGTAATTTTTTCAAGCAGTGGACCATTTTTGTAAGGGGGTAATATAAGAAGAAGCCACAGTGAGCCGGGCAATGAAGAGTTACAGGCGACGGGCTTCACACTTTCAGTTCTTCACCAACTTCGAACTGTGACCTGCTGTTGTGTGGAAAACTACTCACACCGTGCAGGCAGCGTGAAATGAGGTTATTTGGCAGCACTGTAAATGGATACACCAGTTGATCTTCTCCTGTATTTCTGACAAAGCAGAAGCTCAATGAGTGTTTACTGCAGTAATAAACCAGACTTGCTTTAAAACTTAAAGGAGGCATGAATTTATTTATTTCCTTGCCACTGAAACACTTATTACAGTTCAGAGTCAGGTGCTCATTCGCTGTAGGTTTGACACATTTCACATTTGATCAGTTGTTAAGCTACTGAATAGCTGATTTATTATAAGTAGTACTAATGACAACCATGGCTCTTCTCTGACAAAAAGTAACAAAACTTTTTTAAAGAAAATATCGTCTACCATGAATGGAAGTTGACATGAAGGAAACGTTTTTTCAATGACATGGCAAAAAGCCATTTTATAGAAGGTCAATGCTGTACACATTGTCTGATGGCCTAATAAGCAAAGTGAGTAAAGTAAAGGACCCGTTGCTCACCAGTTGAGAAAGATTTGATAAAAGTAAAGATGGTATGGGGCTGCGAGCTCATGTGTGAATGTTTCTTTTGCCAAATAACCTCATTAATGAGTTGCAAAAAAAAAAAATCCCTGTAGAAGATAGAGAAGCGGAAAAGTGTGAGCTTTAAGTTTTTGGCAGCATTGTTATTGCTTTTGGGATGTTGATTCACTGCCCCACACTTCTCACGGTCTGCATTATAATAAGGCTCAGCTTGATATCTCTTACAGCATCACACTCTCAGCTTATGGAAGGGGAAGGAAGCCAGGTTGAAGGGAGGGGGAGGAGGAGGAGGAAGAGGGTGTCTGTACGGCAGGTTTGCAGAACAAGCTGCTGCCTGAGATTACCCGCCTCAGTACTTTTACGCTTGCCCTTCGAACCTGGGAGCAACACCTGTTTGGGGTTACAGGGACAACATATGGTGATATTGAGCAAAACAAAAGGTGATGTAAAAGCTGATGTTGCTCTCTTCTAGTCGTTACAGGGCCACAAGGCTTTCTAAGCAAATAAAAAACAAAGGTCGTTTCAGGATTAATATCCTCATCCTAAGCATCTCTTGAACCTGATCCAAAGGTCACGCAGATGGACAAGACAGAGAATTACACATTAAACTTCAAGGTCTAATTGCAATCAGAAGCTTATCCACAGCACATGTTTAAGTCTCTAGACAAAAATAACTAATTTCATAGTATTTCATGTTAATGAAATTATAAAAGATCAGCCTTTCATGAAGTGACATGACTGAAGCCAGCATGACATTTTCAAGTGTTAATTACTGTTCTGAGGTTATGTAGTTGGTGTGCTTTACTTCTTCTGTGAATATTCTCCACTCACATTGGCAACATTTTCAGTTTTATCTTTACAAGACATTTAGGTCTTGCTTTCCTTGAGTCTGGACTATCAGTATGGAAGTCTCTGTTTTTATCAAGCAAGTTAATCACCTTATCTCGTATATACATTCATTTTTAGACAGATTAACACACCGGGGAGCCTTGAACAGGCAGTTGGGGAGTGACACACATTGCATTCAATATGAGCTAACCTTGACAGTCTTGGTATTCAGGGACAATGGAAAGTAAGGAAAGCAATCTGTGATTATCATACAAATGGTAATGTAGCACACAATAAAAGTGAAACCGTGTATCCTACTATTGGTGAATACATCCTCAAGTACAGTCTATTCAATTGAAATGTATAGCAAATAAGTAATTTTTAGTAAACAGTCAATAATTTCTCTTTCTTATGTCCTTACCATTCCTTTTATTTTTTATTTTCCTTGCATTCATTAAAACCTCTTTCATACAGGAGAAGACTTCAAGAATTTATTTGTCATTGCACAACAATAACGACACGTAATCATTGCCAATGAAATTCTTTTGTTTCTTGCTCCCTACAAACAAACAATGCTCAAGAATATTAGCACAAAATAGAACATTCAAACACAGAAAATAGATTAAAGAATAAAAATATAGAAATACATAAGATAAATAAATAAATAAGAGTACAAGTACTAATAGATTAATAAATATAGACCTAAATTTAAATAAAACGGTTAAATATAAATTTTACAAAGAAAATATACAACTAGAAGAGATACACAAATATACAATAGAATATACAATGCAATAGAAACACAGAGCACAAGCACATATCATGAGGATCTACTTAATGTGCATTGGGCTTACTCATACAGGACAGCTGTCACAAGTTAATTTTTGGTTGTCACAGTTGGCAGAGACTCCAGTCTCCCAGATAATTTAACCTGGTAATACATCATTTATGTTATGGCTACCAGCGATTTCAGCTTTGTCTCTGAGAGATCATGTTTTTGTCAGTTTTGCATGGAATATCCCTCTAAATACTACAATACACACGATCCTTAACTGCTGTTGTAGTGAACGCTAAATCCTTCTCTGTCCTAGAATTAATTAACTAAAATACAAATTGGGAATTGTCTCTAACATATCAGTTAACTTTTTATGTACACTAGCCTGTACCTTTAGCTTTTTATTCAAAGAATGCGATTTTTCAAACTCATCTTTTGTACCAATGAATCAACCAGGAGAGTTTTATGTCCATCCAAACCTTGAGGTGATCCAGCTGAGAGAGACTTTTACTCCTGGAAGCAGGGGCGTCACTGCTGCCTGTGTCGGTCTGAATAAAAGTACAAAAAGCAGGAGAGAAACTCCACAAAGAAAAGACCACAGCTGCAATATGTATCATTTAACTGTGATGCGATATGGCGGATCATGAATAGATATTTATCATGAAAGCTTGTTGCTTAAAGTGAGAGGAGGACTCTGTTTAACCTAAACATTATATTCACACTTCTTGCCATCAACATTATTCTGTCATTTATTTCACCATAGGTTACTTACAGTGTGCCGGGAGGCGTTGCCCGGAGCCAAATGCACTTTCTGACACTTAAATGACGCTATAAGACTGCGTGAACACTGTGATGAGTTATGTCAAAAAATCTTTTTGTTGAAATGTTGGAGGTTGCTCTGGCAAAACAGAAATGCATTAAAGTTGTACAGTGAAGTGGGGGTGAAATTTTGATTGCAGTCTACCATTATGTTGGAAAAAAAAAACTTCAGATGAAAGCTGAAGCTGGAATGAGGCTGGAATTACAGCACCCGTCATGTACTTGTCATATTTTTGGGTTTGTGCTGAGCTTGTCACATTATTTTTTTCTGGAAACACACAGCTTGTTAGTCTGCCTCTGAACATTTTTAGAAGCTTTACAAATACTTTTACAGAAACACACCAAACATGGTTAATGAAGCCACTTATTCAATTATACTTTAGCTTCAGTCATGTTTGCCCTGCAAGCTGTAATCCAAGCGGTCTGTTTGACTGAGTAACTATGAATTTCAGAGCTGAAATTAATTAGGACATTGTTATGGTTTATTGCCAGCGGAAGTTAAATTGAAGTGACTGAAAAAGAAAATTGTAATCATTTCATGCACAGTATTGCTTTTGTTCTACAAACTGTGACAGAAATGTCTAATGGGTTTTTGTCTCAATAATGGATAGCTGTTTCAGTGAGGCCCAGTGCTGCTGTTCACAGCAAACACTGAATAGAGGATAAGGCTGTACAAGTTAGACTGGCAAACATTGTTCACCAGATTTAGACAGGAAGAAACACAAATAATTTCCCATTTTACATTTTATATGACAAATATAGACCATAGAAAAGACTGGAATATAAGATAATACTGAAAAACACATATTATACATATATGAAAATGCACAGATTAGAAATATCACCTTCTCTTCACACATGCTATACCGAGAGGAGGAAAATGTAGAGGCTTCACTGTTGTCCTACCCTGTGTGTACTCAGTATGTATTAAGACTTTGCACAGCACCCCAGTGTCTGACTGTAAATTTAATTTAACACAAACAGTGTTGTAAGCATGACTGACATCTCTGAAGGGAACAAATAGGTTCCGAGGTTTCAGATACCTTGAGAAATGACTTTCACATATCCTTTGCAATCATATCCAGAAGTTCAACTTTGATAAACAGCTTGGTTTTCGACACACACCGGAACACTACGAGTTTACAAGAAATTGCTTGTTTAGCAGTGGCTGGTCTCAGATTTGTGGCTTTATACTTGTGTCGACTGAGGGCTTACGTTCCTTTTGATCTCTTGGCCGAGCCTTTTGGCGTCTCTGGTTCCTTTGTGACCTTTCATCTGAGGCTTTAAAATAGTGAATCACACAGCAGCCCAAAGAAGTCGTGTAACTGAGCTACTGCAGAACACTGTTGTAGCCCCACGGGGCCACATGATTGACAGAGTCCTCTGCTCTGGAGTCTACCTCAACAGGATAACATCTGGTCATGCTGACCCACATTTCACTTTTTGTCATCTTAATGTTGGCTTTGGGTGAATGATAATTTGCCTGCTCTGATGCGCTTTTATAAAGTAGTTTCAGTGCATGTGTGAAGACACCAATTACAGATAATGGAGGCAAATGGAGACACAAAATCAAAGTGAGATCTAAGGTGCTGTTGCTTTATAAAGGCCATGCAACACATTTAAATAATTTACAGCTAAAACAGACTATACAGTTGTTACACATCACCGGGGTAATGTGCATCCAGACCCATAAAACTGAAAAAAACACAGCAAAAGCCCCTAGATCTATTACCTTAAAAGAAAAAAAACGCACTATGGAAAGTGCCATGTTGCAACTCTTTTATCGAAACAGAGGGAAGTGGAGGCAATTGGCTGAAAGGCTCTATCTCAAGATTCATGTGTGTGAACGCCTCCAGCTGCTGTATTGCGCACACACACACACACACACACACACACACACACAGAGGTCTCAAGGACTGGGGCCATGCTGGGAGTCTGAGCACCACAGAGGACTCTGCTGTTAAAGAGTCTCATCAGTAAAAGTGCCCATCAATCATGGTACGAGAACGCGTGGCCCCTCCCCGCTCCTGTAATGAGTCTTGAGTGACAGCCACAGCTGGCAGGTATTATGGCCTTGCCACAACATCAGACCTGACAGAAGGTTAACACTTAATCACTTTGTTAAGGCGGCACTGCAACTGTTTCGTAAACATTTCCCTGTTATTTTGGTGAGTGCTCATCAAAGGGCAGCGCTCACACTATTGTTCTTCTGTTCGGCCATTTTGTTTAGCATCTAATTAGCCCGCACGCTTTGCACTGCAGTCATGAAACGGTATAGCTCCGGCAAGAGACGTGAGCTTGTAGTTGTCGTTCTTCAAGCATATTCCAGGATCATATGTTAAATTTTGAAAGTCATTATTTTATAATGGCAGACTACGAGAGGAATTATTGGGCTCTGTTCAAACCAACTCAATTTTGAAATTCATTTGCTCTGACATACACTGGGCTGCGGACTCCATTCAAACTTTAAAACATTCATGAGAATTTGAGATTTTAAAGTTGGAATCATGTAGTCATATCTTGTATAGTTTTGGAGCAATTTAAGTCAAAGTGGCTGCTTTTATAACCATTTTTAAACCTGGTAGCATGTGACTGTGTGATTGTGAAGCGGTGGCCCAAGATTTTTAAAGTGCACAAGCCCGTAATTTCACCTCTTCAAGCACATATAATACCTTGAAATGTAGCCACAAGCCTCTCACTCAACATGTAAACCTCTAAACCACAGGAGATGTAGTTCCTAAACCTTAATTGACAAGTAGAGCACTGTCAGCCTCTCTTTCACTGCCATATAAACTTCAGGCTGTCTCCTTCCTCACCTTCAACCCTCTTCAAAGTGCAATTTCTTTCTTAAATATAACACAGCGTTAACATGAGATATGTCATCATGCTCAGCTTCTGCGGCTGCAGCTCATACTGTAAAATGAGCTAAGCTTTAGTTTTCAGAGCAACTAAATTCCTCCAGAAAATGTCAGCCTGTTTTCAGGGATGGACAGTTTTCTTCTTGGTTGCATCAAATCAGCCAACTTAGCTGACAGTTGTGATTGCTGAACTCGGTTGATTGAGCACGACTTCTTGCTTTCACAAGACTATCTGGCACGCACTGCAGGTGTGCAGTGTTCAGCTTTTCTTTCTCCCATTCCCTGCCATTGTATCGTCCACGCTCTTATTTTTGTGTCACATCTATTTTAACCATTGTGTACGTGTCACTAATATGAGCACCACTGGTCATATCTGTGCTCAGTGTTTCTTTTATTTAACATACATGTACTGCTGAGGGAAAAAACAGACTGTTTTGATATTTGACTGAACATTTCAGTAAGTCTAGAAGCCAAACATTCACTAGTTACAGGTTCCCCAGCATGATGAGTTGCTCTTTCTCCAACTTGCTTTTTCTCTGTTTTAGATAATCGTCAACTGAATTTCATTAGGTTTTGGACTCCTGGTCAAACTGAACAACGAATGTGAACAGCTGAAAAAAAACACCAGTAACAGTTCAGCTGCAAAAACAATGGACGCCGACTAGAAAAAAGAAACCCAATTTTGTCTTCCATGGTTTAAAATGAAGGCTCCTTTGTTTCAAAAGAATAACTAAGCATTTTGCGTGGTAAATCTGCCACTTTTATCACTGTAATGTGCAGATGTAGCAAGGGTAGCTAAGTCAGCAAATGTTTGTAGAATGGGTGCTGTAGAAAACGTGTGGGAATTTAATCACTGTGAGCGGGGTGAAATGATTAATCTCACCTGGTAGCAAGGATTCGTACCTGTTTATAAGGCATTTTGATCTCATTATGCAAGTGAAATATGACTGGCAACACGTCTTGCAGTGTGACAGACACATTTTTCTAATGAATCAGGATCAGTATTTGCAGTGCGTTCTGCACCCTATATTTTAGAAGACCCATCATTTGTATGCCCTGGTTGGCTGGCGCGAGTCCTGCTCGGTGCTGCAGACAGCCAGCACTTTCACACCGAGAGAAAAACACGATATGTCACGCTCTCCCCCTCTGCAAGCGAAGGGCGATATGCTGATAAGTTAATTGCAACCATTACATACCAATAGTCAATGCACTCATAATGCCATCACTTCCAAGTGAAGATAAAGCGCTCTTTGTTGTGTGACATTGAGACTGAACTTGACAAGCCCTCATGCTGACATACAAATTGGTGTGCACACGCGCGTTCACACACACACACACACAGAACTTCACTTTATCAGTTGTACTTCTAAGTAATAATAACAGCATTTAGTTTACTCACATCAGGAAAATGAATTTAAAGTCAGTCTGATAGGAACTGTTCTGCATATCAAAACAAAGCATTTCATATTTTTTCTCAGTAACCAGTTCAATCTCCTCTTTTCATAAAATGTTCGAAGCCTACTGTTGAGTTATGTCTAATACATCGTCTCACCAGTAAATCAGTGAGCTTTGAAGAAGCGCCTTTACTGGATGATCTTTAAGAGTTCCAATGAAACAAAATTTAACCTAATTTGAAGTCTAGTTTTTTGTTTTTTTAATTTATCCTACAAATACAGAATGATGTTTATATGAACTGCAGGACGCCAGAAAGTATTCAAAACATTAATTGACAATGCAAATAATCACAGAATCACAGAAAACATGGAAATTATGTAAATGAGGACAACAAAACAGTGAATTTGGTGTAAACTGAAAGTAACAGTTTGTTTGTTTTTGTATTATTTTGATGTTTCAGTGTGGACGAGTATCTTAACAAAAACAACCCATAGGCCATTTAAAGATTTTTCTTAGTAGATACATTCACACAAAACCCGGTAGTTCTGCGTGCAAACCTCTAGAGACACTCTTAACACTTCAGTGGAACGGCTTTGTCCTACTCTGTCTGCATGTCTTATAGAGTCTTTCTCAGTTGGGAGACAGAATTGTTTATTGCCAGTGTTGAGATCTGTTACCTGTTAGCCCCAACAAAATCACCATGACAGTGAATGATCGCTGTTCCAGGTAGCAAATTGTCAGCCACTAATTACGTACTGCTGGTGCAGTGAGCCGATTCCCACAGAGTCTTTGTCCTGTAGCCTTTTTTATGGCTCAATAGGAGCAAAACAGGCTGTGGATTTGTCGTTTGCTCATATGAGCACGTCGATGTGTCAGCAGGTGGGTGGTGTTGCACTGGTTTGAATTTTGGCACTAGGCCCAGGGCTTTATGGGTATTCCAGCCTGCCAGTGATATAAGCCTCAGGTGGTTCAGAGAGCTTTTAGAAACCACCTGAGGAGGAATGGTTAAGACTTTTGCAGAACACACACATCGGTGGAGTATGTCGCTTCTGTTTCACTTCAGTAAGAATAACAGAGAAAGAGAGAACAATGGAGTCGCGACTAAGATTTTCATGCACCCACTTTTCAAGTTAGGTCAGATTTCATAGTTCACATCTGTTTTTCAGGTGTCTACTGATAAAACTCCATGTTTTTGTCTATAAAACAAATGGCAGAGGAATTATACTTCCACATTAGCAAGATCCTCCTACAACACCTGAGCAGTAATATTCTGATGATTATGTGCAGCTGTGGCTATTTATAACACACTTTACACATTTGTACAGACAAGTATGTATATCAGAAGTATGCAAAAGATTTGTTTGAAGGTATGACAATGAGGATTTACCTAAAAAAAAAACGAAAAGTAGTATAGACTTATATAAAAATAACTCTTATTTTGCTGTGCTCCGGACTCGAGGAGTCAACCGTTGGGCAGAAGTGTGTAGCCTCCAGTCAATAATGGCACGCAGGGTGTGAGGTGGGGGTTTCGGGGGGACCAGTTGCCAGATCTTAAGCACGTGCGACCACCAGAAGTGTGGATGTTTTGAGCTGTGGAGGAGAGAACAACTTTACATGTTTACATGTTTTTACAAACATCAACAGACGAATCCTACTTGTTAGAAACTGAATAGCACTGTGCGTTCTTTTGTATTAGCACCATGGCTCACTGGATGGCAATGAAATATCTCAAAAACTATTAGATGGGTTGCCCTGAAATGTTGTGCGGAGGATGAACCCTAATGACTTTAGTGATCCCACTGACGTTTCATCTAACGCCACCAGCTGGTTAATTCTTTCACTTATCCTGGGAATTATCTGACCATCTACTAGACAGATTGGCACAAAAGTTTGTTAGGACATTAATGGTCCCCGCATGATGTATCCTACTGACTTCAACTTCACATTAGTGCATGACTGATCTGTTTTCACCCTCTTCAACAACGATTGTAGAGATTGTCATTAAGTACAGATACAAATTTTCCTCTCAGGGTGAACTGTAATAACTCTGACGATCCCCTGATGATTTGTATCATATCTTTGGTAATTCAGTGTCAAAGTCCAATACTTTACAACCAAATACCTGGAAACTACTGTCATTACAAGTCAAAATAGCATAAAATATTTAAGGCGGTGGTAATGTTCTTTAAGCAAAAGACATTTCACAGCAAGGACAAAATAATTGTTGCAAATAAAGATTATGTCCAGTCACTGAATGTTTCTTGTTTTAAATCTTCATTCTTACCCTGTGGCAATGAGAATTCTTCATCTTGGCAGTGATATGATCTCATGTGACTTTAAATGAGTCCTGTCAAAGTTGTTGCTGATAGAGGTTGATTGATGTCATAACTTACTTAATCTTCCTTTAAATCCCAAACCCCTTAACCTCCCAGCTCCTTGTGCACATTCAAGGACTAAAACTGAAACTGGTTCTCAAAAGGATAGTACAACAAGAACGCAATCACACACACACACACACACACACACAGTCAAGATGTTACTAGTCAGCTACTGTACTCCAAAGAGCCAAACAAACTTTAATGCTACAAGACCTTTGCAACTGCACCAGTCAGTCTTACAGCATCTAGCTCTTGGATCAAACTGACAAGGGTGCTCACTCGAAGCAACGATTCGAGTCATGAATAACAACCACTATCTTCGGCGCGTTCAGATATAATCTTTTGTTTACAATTCGCTCCCTTCACACAACAGCCCTCGCATTACGGGATCAATTTGTATGTTTGTTTGTTTCGTTTCAAACTGCACAGTGGGAGTGTGAAATACCACAATATAGGAGTAAAAGAAGAAAACACAAAACAGGAAAAAGTGAACTGTATGAAAAGAAAACATGCATGTGTTACCACGCTTTGAGAACATGGCAGCACCGTGCTCCCGCCTCTAGTAATGGAGAGTGATTCACAATAAGCTTATCTGTCAGTGTAAGCGCCTTGGAGGAGAGACGCAAGCACATGCAGCATAATTAAGAGCCTGTGACATTGGGTTTATTATCAATTAATTACAGTGGATTTAGCGTTGCAGACACATGCAATACCGCGGAGTGGAGGAGTGAGGGGTTAAGTGTCTGCTTGGTACCGGCGGAGCTGTTTGGAGATGGGAAAAAGCGAGGAGGGAGCAGAGGCACGGCTACCCACAAACCAGAGGACCATCCCCTTTCCGGCCAAAGCTCCACTGAGGGAAAAGCATCGATTAGAGACAGGGGTGGTGGTGTTGGTGGAGGAGGTTTAGATGGTTATCAGGGAACTAAATGGTTTCTATTCAGGAGCTGACGTTATCTGAGAGACGTGAGACATCACTTAAAGGAATTCAACTCTCCAGTACTTGAACAGATCTCTCCTTCACTCTCAGTCAAGAGAGGTATTTGTGTGATTCTGTGGCGTTCTCCGTATTAAATTTTACCTTTGAATCGTTACTGGTGGTAACAGCAAGTGCGGTTCAATACTACGGCAAACACTCCTCGAACAGCTACTTTGCACTGTGAAAGGACACAACAGTGTCTCTTCTGCTGTATTTTTGACAGTCATGTTGTTTTAATAAAGACATCAGTCAGTAGTAATTGCAACTGCAATCTGATTTTATGCCGCACGCTGTGTGAACACCTGCAGCTCTTGTTGATCTAGTTTGTTCAATTTTCTCTCATTTTTCATTTAACCCTTCACGGCGGTGTGATCTAATGATGTTAGTTGTTCCAGTACAGTATGTAAAAGTGAAAATATAATTGCCAGCTTATGGATGTTATGTGAGGTAAAATTAAGTATTCACAAATGGCCTGATTAGCCCAAGACTCCTAAGGGTTAGATTCATGCACTATTAACTCATTTCTACAATCATCTATCATATTCAAACTAGGCATTGACGCAGTTTTTATACACACTCTCTCACTTAAGGCCACTCATGCTACTGCTGCTATAAGTTGTTTACTCTGACCTGCTATTGACTGTTCCTCCATCACCAGTTTCTTTTCTTTTGATAGTACTTACTGCCTTGGACCTTGGATACTGCATTCATAATGATGTGTGTGTGTAATAACTGAGATCACAGTCTTTCATATGCATATCCATTCATTGGCAACAAAATCTTTTAATGTGCACATCTCTGACTAAACTGTTGTTCCTGAGATCGTATGCTAATGTCACAACTGTTTTTATCTGAAGGTCTGAGTAAATAATATAGATGACAATCTTATGTGGAACATTTTGAAAATAGGCATAGTTGGAAAAGGCTCAACTCAACGGATGATTTTTGAAAGAAACTGGAAAATGATATGTGCACCACATATATGAGAATGCTTTCTCTTTTCAAAACTTTGAAGCTAAATTACTGTGCTTTTCTAGGTCTTCATGCAGGCTTTGTTTCATGTCTAACATTAAGTATGAGTGGAGTGGATATTGGTTTATTTTGAACGTAGATGGATATTTTGCAGTCTCGTTATGATAAATTCAATCTACCCTGCTTTGATGTCTGAAATTGCAAATTTTGGCCACAAAAAAAAAAAAAGTTGTCTCATGCAGAGTACCCTAGCAACAATTTATAACAGAACAATACAGACTACATCTTTGAAAAGATGATTCATATACTGGCAGAACAATTTAACTTTAACTTAAATGTTCAGCTCCTAGAAGTCACTGATAAAGAACACATTGTTTACAGGACAAATACGGAACCTGCACTACTTTGACAAACTGATGAACTTTTATCACCAAGATAAATCACTGAGGCGTCTAATATGACCAGCAGATCAATAGAGAATAAAACCCAATTTAATTTTCACTTGGATGTTATTAAAGTGTACCACTCCTAAGCCTTTACATCTTAATGACTTTTGATCGGTGTCTTTCTCCTCTTAAGAATCTCTCTCCTTTGGCTCAAGTGAACAATTGAAAAGAAAACACATAAACTCAAAATGTGTATTTTTTTTTAAACAAAATAAATGTAACTGAGAAAAGCTTCTCCAACAGCTTTGGGATTTGACTATTGAGACAAATGTAGAGTGAACTATCTGAAGATGAGTCATGTTAAAAGTACTAGAGAAAAGGAGAAAAGGACTCATGCCAATATTAATATTATTCAACTTGACATGGCCCGCTACTAAAAAAACATCTGTCTCACTTAAATGTAACTCCTGTTGCTTTGTTTTTTTACATGCGACTTAAACTAAACACAGTCGAATGAGCTTTTAAAGAAGGAACAGGTGAAGCAATACTGTGGAAGAGTAAGAATATCATGAATCCCAGTGAAAAAAGCAAGAGGAAAGCATCTGTTTGCCTCAAACCTGAAATAACTATTTTTGGTCACTTGGGGGAATATCATTGCTTTTTAAGTTAATATGTTGAGCTTGTTAGCAAACAGTTGCTAATTTACACACCCAGCAGTTAAGGGGCAACGTGATCATTCGTTTGGAGTCCTGTTTCTGACCTGACGAGTTTACATCCAATATTCACCAATATTCTTTCACCTCCAACACCCGAGGGAAATATCTGGCTCTTTAGCTGCTAAATGCTCCAATATGTTCACCAGCTAGTCGTTAACTGCGTCTGTGTGCTGTTACGGTGGATTTTTATAGCGTATTCACTTAAACAGCTGCCTGCTATGGGCCAAAAACAACAATGTAATGCATGCAAACCAAAATGCACAAAGTAAACAAGAAAGCAAAGAGTATTAAGCAGAATCTAAGGAGCTGGTGGAGGCCAAAACAGAGCCAAAAGAGAATGAATACTGGACTGACAATTGCAAGAAACACAAAAAACAACTCCAAATGAATGATGATGCTGCTCCATAGGTACTGGGTGTTATATATTATATATATTATATTATATTATATTTGACATAATATTATATGATACACACAATACACATGCATATTTATAAAAAGGAAGTAAGCACAAGAGAAGTTATTGCAATAATAGTAATAATTAGAAATAATAATAATAAGAAACGATTTTAACATTTGAAAGTTTGATTTAAGTTTCTAGCTGAAACTGTGCAGCCAAGTAGCTGCCAAAAACAAAATGGCTCGTTTCATGTCACGCTTTGTTAGGCAGCCGCCAGGAGAGGAGTCTGCTCATTCCAAAGCGAGGTTGCTAGCTTTAATCCAAATATCAAGATAATTTAAAAAATCTGATGGGCACTGAAACAAAGGTGATACTCATTGAGTGCACCAATACATTACCATCTTTCCTCACACCCTCTCTGCTTTGTAGGTATATAGGAGTGAGGATAAGATTCCAGCTGACTTCATTAAGTTTCATTTTCCATTTTATCTCTCCTGAAGTGGACCATTAAGTCGGTTCGCAAGGGTAACTGATCAGCTAATCTGCCTGTGATTTATGTGGCAGGGAAACTGAGGACTTAACTGAGCCTCAGAACGCATTGATTACTGACATGGTTAATTGGCTAAACCCACTGGTACATCGAGACAGGCTTATTGGAAATGTCAAATCAAGCGGCTCATTTGCATTCATGATGTATGGTGTCTATTCCAGCTTCTGCCCAGGCAGCACAAACTGACACATAGCAGGAAGGGCCTGGGAACTCTGCCTTGAATTTGCAACTGACCATCTGGCCTTCCAGGACGTTGGCGTTGATTGGAAGTTTTTTTTTCCCCCTAGCATCCACATGTACTGGATGCACTTAGCTGACATGTGCTGAAAAGAGAATGAAAGCCTCGATAACTCTGGGTGTGAGTAAGACTCACCTGTGGGGTTTTGAGAAAAGATGCTTTGAAGCACAGGTAATTGATTGAACACAATGGCAAAATTCAAAATATGTTGGTTTCTTTTTTTTTTTTTGTATGTCTGTGTGTGTGCGTTTGTGAGATCAAAACAATGTCTGAGACCATTTTGCCCCAGAAATACCAGAAATTGTACGCAGATGAAAGCAGCATGAAATTGAAAATGTTTGATTTAAGCAGATAGGGTAAGAGAAAACAGAGACGGTATGAATTTACAGTGTTTGAACAATGGGATTCGTTGGCTTATTGTAGGCCATGCTTAGAATCTGTTTTTAAAATAACACACATCAAAAACGAGCACAAACTAACTCTACAGAGACGACTAAGACTTAAATGAACATGCACACACGGTGTAAAGACATCACGTAAAAACAAACGCTAATGAAGACCAGCGTTTTTTTCTAAAAAAAAAAAAAAAAAAAGTGCAAGAGAAGAAAGACCCGAAAGAAGAGTGGCAGCTCTTTTTAAAAATTCACCACCTCCACTGCAATTAACTCCAACAAAGGTCTGTATTTAATGTGGCTTATGAGCTCTATGACAAAAGCTTCTCTGATGAAAATACTGCTAATTGTCTACATTTCTACACTTGGGGTCAACATCTTGATAGGTATAATTATGTTTTTGTAAGAGCTCTTTTTCTCCATGTTACTGTGTGTGTTGTAAAGGCCGGGCTCCCAACTGGTTATAACAGAGTTTGTTTTTGAACTGGGGGCCCCCGTCTCTTGGAAATTACATTTATATGCAACTAAGCTGTAATAGCAGATACATTTTGAAGGAAAAACAATGCCAGCAGGATTATGTTTTCTATTAACATAATGAGGGAATGTTAATTAACTCATCTAGCAAGTTGCAAAAATGTTCGTACTGGAAATATCAGTGAAACACATTTAATTTGTCTTCTGTGGGAATGTTGGATCCTGCAATACAATATCCACTTGTCGGGACTACTGCATTATTCAACTTTTTTATTGTTATGGTAATACACTCAGCATTTGGTAAAGGTTAGGGAAAGATTGTGATCTGGTTTAATGCAGAAAAACTCTGCAGCGACTCGTATCACAAGACACAATGTGCTTATCAGAATTTAACCAAAACCACCATCATTTCCGACACATAACTAACATGCTCTTGTTGCTTAAACGTAACCACAGACGGATTAGCAGACCATGAATCCTGGTCTCTGGAGTCAAAGGCCTGCGCTTTGTATGCTTTGTTCAATCAAACAATTGTTGCCTGTGAACATAATCCAGACTCAACCTCAGTAAACACAGCAGGATATCAAAAGACATGACAGTTAATTACATTTGAATTCTATATTAATGTGCCTCCAAGTGCCAGCTGTTTGCAAGATACAAGAACCATAACATCTTATTATGCTGTCATATGTATTTGCATTACCTCCTGATCTGACTGACTGCAACACTGCAGCTACCTGTGCTGCTAATATATACATGACTTAACATTTCAGTTTGTTTATTTATTCCTTTCACCTTTACTGTCCATCCCATATGTTTACCTGAACTTTACTTATCCTGCCATCCAAACTCATCTCCAAAAGTCTCACCGGCTGTTTCACTGGCTCAATAACTCGACATGCACGGGCTTCTCACCGCAACAGATGCTATGTTTTTTCACTTGTTAATTTTCTCTGTATATTCCGTACATGACACACACCTATTATTCGAGTTCAATGGGCTACTCAGCACAAGATTCATCAGTGAACCAATTAGAGCATGGTTTAGCATCTGTATGCCACTCAAGAGCCTTCACACTGTAACCGCATACAATATATATATTCAGCATGCATTGAAAATACAGCATTTCATAACTTATAATCTGTGAGACGTTAGTTAGAGTACAATCATTAATTCACCCTCAAGTCTGTTCTCTTCACAATAAAGCAGTGAATGTGGTAGCCTGATGGCCAAATTGAACGATACTGGATAGTCGCACAGCCTAACCCTCTATTGTAAAGAGTCAAGTTATTAACACCTTTATAGATGTTATATAACAGCTGATATAAAAACTTTTTTCACATATATTTTTTTTTTAAATAATACCACCTGTACCACAGTCGAAAACACTGATCAGCTTAAGAAAATAGCAACGAGAAGCAAAAAGAGACCGTTTCATTCGTTCCCCAAGCTTTCAGTTTTCAGGACTCATTTTCCTTTCCATCAATGGTTAAGTATTCAGTTATCAGTATGAATTTTAAATGGCTTTGAAAGACCTTTCATCCTACTCTACCACTGGTGGCTGTGGCTCAGGAGGTAAAGTGGGTCGTCCACTAATCATATTGTGGACGGTGGTTTGATCCCCAGCTCTGCCTGTTGAGTGCCTTTTACAAGTGTGCAGGTGTGTGTGAACGGGTGTATGAAGGGCAAATTATAAAGCTCTTTGTAAAAAGGCATGATATAAATTAGTTTAGCTTGCTAACATTTACTAAGTGGCACAAAAAACACACAGCTGAAGCTGATGGGAATGTCATTAGTTTTGAAGGTATTTGATGATAAACCAAATTACTGGACAAATTAAAACTTTTACCAGATGAAATCCACAAATGTCAACATCCTGGTGGTGCCAGATAAAAAGTCACACGGATCACCAAAGCTATGGAGATTCCTCCTGTGAGGATGATGAACATCTGTAGAAAATGTCATGTAATCCATTGATCCAACAGTATTTGAGATGATTTTTGGCTGGAGTCTAAGACAGACACTATCAGGCAAATGGTTTTTCTTTATTTTCTATATTATTTTTTACATTGTAGATTAATACTGAAGACATCAAAACTATAAAAGAACACATACAGAATTATGTAGTTAGTAGTTAATTATGTAGGCTACTTTGAAGAATCTAAAATTTAAAACATATTTTGTTTTGTTTGTTTGTTTGTTTTTTCTTTACTATATAAATATAGTTCTTTCATAGTTTTAATGTCTTCTGTATTAATCTGTAATGTAGAAAATAATAAAAAATAAAGAAAAACCATTAAATGAGAAGGTGTGTCCAAACTTTTGATTGGTAGTGTAGATCGATAGACAGATGGATGGCTTAAACCACTAACTACTGTGATATAATAAATACAATACAATATATTACAATATACTGTTGTATTGTTATTACAATATAATAATAACAGCAGACTGAAAACTGTACATGACACACACTGTCTAACTTTACAGCTTGCCTCTCCTTTAGTCTTAATTTCCCGTCTCATCTTATAACCTTACACCTCAGCTGCCATCTCAAATCCCCTCATCTTTCTGCTCTGTTGTGCTCTGATTTTTCTCTCTCACAGCTCTCTTAGAGGTTATCCTGGCCGGCAGAGACTGTCTGGTGGCTGGAGACTCGTGCTCGAGTGATGAGACTTGTAGTCCACGTCTGCGGACTTTGCGTCAGTGTGTGGCGGGCAATGGCAGCATGAAGCTGGGGCCCAGTGCCAGGAGCCAATGTGCCAATGCTGTGTCTGCCCTACTGTCCAGCCCCTTACATGGCTGCCAGTGCAAACGAGGCATGAAGAAGGAAAAGAACTGCCTGAGCATCTACTGGAGCCTTCACCAGTCCATCATACATGGTCAGTGCTTTCAGAAAACAGATGTTTTTATAAAAATCGAGTTTATAAATCAGAACTTTGTTTAATCTATGTATTCTCATTTAGTCGATTGGAGCCTCTGTTTTAAAAAGAAAATGATAATATGAGAGAATTAATTACGCTTCATGATATGTCAATGAATTGTGATGTTACAGTATTAAATAACTCTCTACCTGTGTCTACTGTTCTTATAGGACTCAACCTGGTGGAGAGTTATCCCTATGAGACAGTGCAGAGGGATTACGACTATGTCCGCCTCGCTTCTATTACAGCTGGCAAGTTTATTGACCTTCATTAACTTTCACCTTATTTTTATGCCATTTTACACTTAGAGGATGCTTTGTCCTGGTCTGAATACTTGACTCGACTGAGTTTTCCCTGGAAGCATGCCCAAGGCAAATAGAAGTCCCTTCTGTTCACTTCCTTCAGACACAGTCACACAAGTATTTCTATTCATCTGAACACTATTAGAGCATCCAAAATGATACATTTGTCTTCATGTTGTTGGATAGCAACCTTGTTCATTTACCAGACTCATCTGAAATAACATAATCCATGACTGTCAATGAATACTAATGCAAGCATTTTTCAAAACTACTAAGTTATATATACTATATATACTTTTTTTTTTACATTTTCATTATGTGAAAGATTTGCTATGTCTCACTTTTAAGCAAGTAAAAACAACATTAATGGAGGTGAAAATTTGGTTAAAGCAACAAAACCAAACTTAATCTTATGATTTGTTCATGGTTATGTAAGAAAATACTTTCCAACTCGCATTGGAAAGTTTCTTTGCCTGAGTTTCAGACCAGAATCAAAGGCATATTTAGGCGAGCTATCTATCTATCTGACCAGAACACCTGTCAGTCTCGCAAAACTCTGAATGGGCTGCAGAAAACTGATGACTAATGCCTGAAGCAGCTCAAAGAGGTCAGCTGGCTGCTTGTTTCCCAGGCGGCACACACTGCCTACAAAAGGTTCATTGACAAGGCGCCACACCGAGGACCAGGGTTCACTCTCACACCCAACATGACCATCCGCAAATTCAAGCCTGCTTTATTCACTGACGCAGGAAAAGACGGGAAGCTGTCTCAATGTTTTTGTTGCAGATCACATAACACTCTAGTTACACTTGTCTTCAGACACGATTCCAAACATAATTGGGTATCAAATATTTCAAGCATTTCCTGCATCTTGTTTAGGATCTGTGTTATTTTTTTTAAGCTCCCCGTCTCCAGCTGAATTGGTTTTTACGTATGATGTCAGGAGCTCGGTTAACAACACAACTGCCAGTAATGTTAGTGGACAATTCTATTATTGGGGGCATAAAAAAAGACTCATCTGTGACGTCAAATACAAAGTACAATAGCCCAAATAATCAATGACTTGTGACATAAGCTGCAGCAACACACATCTAAGCCTGATGTCCTTTGTTAAGAGGTTTTCAGACTGCTGCCACGGTGAAACCCACTTTTAAATTATGAGCATATTTTTAAGGTTTGATAAGAGCAAATTGTGACTTTTGGTACATCTGCACTGTTTCACATAATAAATGGCCGGTTGCTCATATAGTGACCTTGAAACAACAGATGGAGGGATAGCCATAGTAATGTGGTAGTGACGCACATTTTGCAGATAAGAGGATGACAGAGAGGTATCTGTAACAGACAGCTGACAGACGTCACTCGACTGAACACCAAAATGTAATCTGTACTTTTAAAGAATGGTACACATAAGGTCATCAGCAAGTTAAAAGTCTGCCAGTGCAATATGCCAGCTATTATTTATTTATTTATTTTTTTTATTTTAATTACTATGATTGACTGAACATGGTTGTTGTGCTAACATTCAAATAACTCAAAGAAGCTCACTGAGTTATACTTGTGTCCTGAGAAACTGTTCTGTTTCACAACACAAGAAAAGAGACCAGACTCCTCTCCTAATACTGATTTTGTTATTCTAGGCCTCACGAAATGAGCCTCCATTGTTTATTTACAGACACGTCCACCTTGAAGCTGAACTTTAATTCCAAACTACCTATCTCAACTCTTGAACATCTAACAAGACGAGATTACATCTCAGCTCGTTGAATAAATAAACAGAGTGCATACCACAGGTCACATCCGCTCTTATTCATATCAACACAAAACCCTTTTGATCTATTGACATTTTTTTTCTCCCCCACTGATATCTACGCTTGTCTTTAACCTAACTTCCATCCGCAGACTCTGATGTTGGCATGACAACTGTGAATCGCTGTCTGGATGCAGCCAAGGCTTGCAATGTGGACGACTTGTGCCAGAAGCTCCGCACAGAATACGTTTCAGCCTGCATCAAACCCACTGCCAAGTCGGGCCTGTGCAACCGGCCTAAATGCAATAAGGCTCTGCGCAGGTTCTTTGACCGGGTCCCTGCCGACTACACACACGAACTGCTCTTCTGCCCCTGTACGGACACGGCGTGCGCGGAGCGTCGAAGGCAGACCATCGTGCCCAGCTGCTCTTATGAAAGCGCAGAGAAACCCAACTGCATTACGCAGATGAGGATCTGCAATGCCGACTACGTGTGCAGGTTAAAGCAGAGAAGCTTTTAATTGTCTCTCATTTATTTCAGTGTCAGCCCGTGTCTCATGTCTATAGCAGATATTAAAGTTATTTCTCACATAGGCATGGTCTCATGTTGATACAGTAACATACTGCTATAATATCATAATCCCCAGTTTGGTTCTGCTTAATGATCCAACTAATTTCTTGAGATATACCAATTCAACAAAGCTGAAGTTTCATCATTCCTGGTTTATCCAAGTATTCCTCAGATATAGATTTTAGATAAACTCACTATACATATTTGGGCCAGCGCTGTTCAGTATTACGGCTCTTTGAAACCAAATAAACAGCCATTCAATCAACAAAATGGCACGCTGTTTTACCCTAAAGCTTTCTACCACCACTGGTTAGAACACCCCAGAGAGCCTGTTGAAATAACACATTAAATATTTAGCACAGATAAAGAGCCAGATGGATCAGAGTTATCGCTCATTGCTATCTCTGGTCGTGGCCATTATTTTTCACAGCCCCATTACACTCAGAGGGCTTTACTAATGATCCCAGGTCTGGGGGATGAAATATATTACTCTTTCTATCACTTTCACATTACAGTCCAATGCTTTCAGTCTTCACCACAGCCAACAATCTTTCTTTATGTCAGAGGGGCAAACTCTTAATTAAATGACCAAGTTATAGTAAAAAAAAGAACCAGCAAACTTTTTACATTAAACAATATGGAGATCTATCATGGGGCCGCTAACCAGTGTCCGTTGCTCCCGTAGGTCTCGCCTGGCGCAGTTTCAGTACGACTGCGAGCCCTCCGAATCGTCTGCCAGCGGCTGCAAGCAGGGAAACTACGGAGCCTGTCTCCTCGCCTACACAGGGCTCATAGGTAGGCACACACCTGAGAGGTAACACACAGAGAGAAATATAATGAAATTGGCAGGTGGAGGAGGAAAGAGACGGTGTGTGAAAGAATATACGTGCCGTATGCCGCGTTAGAGAAGGCAAGAGAAAGAGGCAGCAATGAGTGAAAGCTAGCTGGAGGGTGAATTAATAAACGCGGAACAGGTTAAGAGTGAGTGGGAGAATGAAATCAAACATCTAATTCTAAACCAAATGACAAAAGTTCAGCATGGTTTGAGATACATAAGCATACTCTCATTACAGAGAGAGAGAGAGAGGAAAAAAAACAGAGGGTCTGTACACAATGTTTTCAGTCCGTAAAAGAAAAAGAACAGCCATTTCTTTTCCACGCGCTGCAGAGAGGACCTAATGCATTTTAAGAACCTCAAATGGTGCCCCTCAGCACAAACATTCAGTTGGCATTTTCATTCCTGTCTTGTATTTATTAAAGCACTTGAATCCCACCGCCACTATGTTGAAGGGGCGGGTGGGGTAAAAAAAGAAAAAGAACCTCAACGCCATAGACTTCTGTGACCTAAAAAAGAGAAAATTGGAGAATTTCTCAGTGTCTCTCTATTGTATCATTCGAGGCGGTGCACATCCGGTCTAACCAACAATACTAGAATATTATTAGCCCGGTGCATCAGGTCAGAGCATACAATGCAGCGTCCATTAATGTTTAGGATAGTAAAGCACTATGAATCTAGTGTAACAACTCAAGGAAGAATGAATATTTAATACTGATTCAGGCCTGGCATTGGTCTCTCTGCAGGAAGCACAATAACTCCCAACTATGTCGACAACTCCACGTCCAGCGTGGCCCCGTGGTGTTCCTGCTCAGCCAGCGGGAGCAGGAGGGAGGAGTGCGACAACTTCCTGTGGTACTTCACCAACAACATCTGTCTTCGTGAGTGTCACTACATCCTCAACAGGTGTACAGCCTCACATTTTTGGGGGGTAGGGGTTCTGATTGTGTCTGTTTCTGGTTGTAACTCGGTTTAAAAACAACCAAATCTCTTTACAGGAGAATCAGGCCAGCAGCAGTGAGAGGTTTCAGATTGTAGTGTAAAATACAGTTTGTATTCATTTCCAAGGACACAAACTGCACCATCAGACTGCAGTGATGAACAGTCTGTCTGAGATGAACATTGCACTAATTGATTGTTTGAGAGGTTTTTTCAGACTGTTTATTACAGATTTATCTGAATTCCTATTTCAGCACTCAAATAAAGTTACAGGTGTGCTGTACACCCTTAAAGCAATATCAGGACATATTTTGAAATATGCTTTTTTGTTTTCTTGCTGAAAGTCAGATGAGAGAATCAATGCCACTCTCACATCCATCCAATAAATAAAAGACTACATTGAGTGTATGGTTAGCTTAGCATAAAGACTAGAAAACAGGGACAACTGTTAGCCTGGCTCTGTCCAAAGGTGACTAAATCCACCTACCTATTTCTTTGCTGGGAGCAAGAAAAAAATTAATGTTCATGCCACATAGGAAGCATCATATTGAGATGATGGTGTTCTCAGTGTGAACATAGCAGGACTTTTGAGTATAAGCAGGTATATAATGAAAACCCCATTACTGTAGAGCCGAAACAGACACCTCAGGTGCTTGTTTGGATTTCTGCGGTTTCATGTCATTTCACTTCACTGCTGGTGCAGCCGGAGTAATTTCATTATAAAAATAAAACACAAAAATGGCATTCCCTAATCATAATAATTTGCAGTGAGAACCTGCAACAGGGGACATTCAAACAGCCTTGATGTGAAAACCAAAGTAAGTAAGTTTTCCGGCAGGAGGAAGTGACAGGACAGAGCTGTGACAGATGTTTCCCAGCATGCTCAAACAGCAACAGAGCGACGATGTTTTTAAATCAGAGGTCCTGTGCTTTTGGTAGAATTAACAGTATGCTACCTCTCTCTCCTTCCGTCTTTATGAGCGTGTCTCTCTGTTTTTCTCCCTTCTATTTACTCGCTCGCTTCATGTTCTCTCGTTATTAATCATCCCCTTCACGCTGTTTCCTTGGTAATTCCACCTGGGTGTTAGACAGTCACTTCATCGTGAATTATAAGTGAGCTGGCCTTGCGATTGTTAGATAATTGTATATTTATTAAATCTCCTCCAAACACCTGATGTTCTTTTTTTTTGCAACTGATGGAAAAAAGTTGGAGAGCTAATTTCCTTTAGAAAACTGATTATTATTTTGGACACTAATTTTAACCATTAAAATGCAAAGTTATATTGGCAAACATTTGCTCATATCTGTGGTCTTTAGTGACCTGTTTGCTCACAAAACAAATATCAGAGCTACTATTGATCATAATTGTGACTGGCACCAAACATATATTTGTCAGCATAGTCATCACAAATACAATTCACTGTCTTGCAACCACTGTAAAATGTGTACTTTGGCTCAGCGACATTTTGAGCTAAGTGCTAAAGTCAACATGCCAAAAATGACCATAATGGAAATCTTGCTGTGCAGATGTTCACCAACTTAGTTTAGTGTGACAGCATGTCACAGAAAAGAAAAGCCAGAGGATCACAAAGGTTGCAGGGAATCATATGAAAACTATGGATGATACTTTAGAAATCTGTTTTCTGACCAATGGCTGACGGTCATTAAACCAATAATTAACTATTAACAGACAACAATGAAACTATTTAGAGTACTATTTAGAATAGATGAATATCTGTGGCCCATTAGAAATGACCAATACAGCAAATGTTTTCCTCAGTATAGTGGACAGCTTGTCTACTGGTTTTTATTCAGAAATAACAACACATCGACATGCTGCAGGGTTGGTCTGGTGTGCGGTCTACGGTTCATGGTGAGACCCGCTCAGATGGTACCGATGTCCCAGGAATGTAGAGACAGCGCCTCACCCGTCAAGAGGATTAGTATCCACTGAGGGAGGACTGTTTGTCATACACGTGTCCACCTCTGCCTCTGGGTCACGAACTTGTTGAGCGATGCTGTAGTCGTCTCCCAGGAGCAACATCACGGCTTTGTCCTGGCAGCAGTGTTCTGCGACCCGAGCCGAGGCAGCAGACCTCGCTGTCTCATCTCCTACCCACACTTATCTTCATCATCACCAGTAGCCACATAGAATTACAGATTTCCTTAAGTTTGACAATGGTGCAATAACTTGGTTAATCAGTTAATTAACTTCCCTACTTGGAACTATGTATGTTTCATGGCAGTCCATCCAGTACTTTTTGAGATATTCAGTCTCCAGTGACCAACCAACTGATTGACCATGCTGTACATACAGTCACATCGATAGTGTGGCTAAAAATACAGCCAGAACTTGAGGGTATGATTGAATATAATGAGTGTGTTAAACAGGGTGTAATGTGTTCCTAGCTTTGTAAAGATTAGGGGTTAACTATTAAGCAAACACATCCAAATATTCAGCTGTTACAGCCACTGAGGAAATGTTCTGAAATCTGAATGGTGGGGACAGCTGCAACGACGAGTCTCAAGATGGAGGAAACCTGAACGCTACTAAAATCAATGTGTTGAAAGAGGAAGAAAAAAAAAAATCAAGCAACATGTTTAACACTGCATGTCGTGTAGTGTGCTTACAGTATTAATGGTGCTGGGTGAGTTAGGAAAAGCAGAAATAGCAGCAGTACATAAACTGTATCACATAAATAATGGAAACAATAACATGGATTAAAGGTGGGATCATTTCAGAAGAGGGTGCTACATGGGTGCCTTGTAATTTATTGTCTTCTGTTCTCCTGCTGTGTTTCCTAATGATAATTGTCACCCTTAAACCTTCTTTCTATTTTCTCATATGACCTCTGCTCTGGAGTGTGAATAATTAATGGTCCTTATTATTGACTTCAGCAAGTATATATCTATCACTGAACTTGTACACACAATGAGTATCTTTGCTCCGTGTGTGCGGCGAGGTGAATCTTTGGCCAGTCCTTCCTCGGGCCCCCTGCCTAGAGGAGATACAGAGAGAGGTCTCAGAGTTGTTTGGCCAGTGCAAATGGTCTATGAGTTAATGAGGTCGATGTGGAGAGGCAGGTGCAGTTTGGATACTTGAAGAGAATACTGAGTATTTTCTGTTTTTCTCTCTCTCTCTCTCTCTCTCTCGCCTCTGCTGACCAAATCCAAACTAGCTCCAGCCTGGCAAAAGCTTTCATGCGAAATTTACAATTCACAACCGGAGGCATCTGCCGGGACTGAATGAGACATAAGTGGAACCCGATGAAAACTTATCAAGACAACGTGTCTGAAGTCTGGTAACAGTTTTATTGTACTGCCGTGTCTTACGTTTCAGAGAATGCCCTCATGAAGTTTGGAAGTGAAACAGACCAGCAGCCGACTCTCAGCCAGTCCAGCACGCCCAGCCACAGCGGCGGCAGCAGCAGCCGAGAAAACTCAAGCACCACTTCTCCACCAGAAACCATAGAAACGAAGAGGAACATTCTGGATACAATAATACCAACACAGGTGTGGAGTTTTTTGTTGTTGTTGTTATTATTTTCAGCAGCTTCACACATATCCAGCACTGAACTCTCACTGACGCAAATATTAAAAGTGCTATGTGTGGCATCTTTATGTGATGATTATATTATTATTCCAAAGGCATACACTTGTGTTTGACACAATCCAAGAGGTGTACTTTGTGTGTGTGTGTGTGTGTGTGTGTGTGTGTGTGCACTCTTGGCTGCCTTGGTGCCTTGTTTTTTTTTGATACTCCCACTAGTGGCCCAGGTTTTCAAATTAGATACATGGCAGGTTTAATTATGCTGCTTTTCCTTATGTGTCACTACAACATACAAAAGAGATAAATAATAAATATAAAATCTGAACACAGTGTTTGGAAGGACCACAGTAATACGGACACCTCATAATGACCAAACAAAAAGATTAGTATGTGAAAATGTTTTCCCATCTCTTGCCTACTTTGACAATATCTAAGATGTCGGCCTATTGTGTCACAGACAACTTTCCATGCACGACTGTAACACGGAAAATTAAATGACAAATGGTGTTTTGTTGCCTTGCAGGAAACCTGACTTCAGGTCAGTCGCATTATGCCAAATAAGTTATACCTGCAGGTGCAACATTACCCTCTTCCCACATATGTACGCTGCGCACCCACACATCCACATTACACAGACGAGGAAGGAAAAAGAAAGAGCACACCTTCACTGCCAAATATAAACAGAATTACATACATAAATATTCATTGGAACAGTGAAGTTGGTCCATGGCATTTTAAAAGATCACCCATGTACATCTTGCAAGCTGTGAAAAACAGAAAGCAATGATTCTTCAAGGTCCACTGAGCAGTTAGCCATGTTTCTCACCCTAGACATGGCAAGAATTTATGACTCCATAATCGTCTAATCTGACACAATGACCATCTCATGAGGAATAAATATTGTGAAGCCTGCATGTCTTGTGACTGTTCACTGCATTAAGGAAATTCATGTAGCTCTAATGTGCACCTTTGCCTAACCCTGGTCCTTGCCTTTACCTAAGCCTTGTTTTTAATCGAGATCTCGAACAGACCCAGATTATCTCTAACCTGCTTTTATATGATGAGAAATGAAAAAAAAAAAAAAGATTGGCCATAAACAAATGTCTCTGTCTCCTCCCAGGCCCTGGGAAATGAGCTGCTCGTGGGCCAGTCCACCCTGCCATCCAACAGCCTCCCGAAGTCCGCTTCACCTCCCAGCCTAATTCTTCAGACTGCCTTCGGCCTTCTGTTGCTGCTCCTTCATCTGCTCACCAATGGACACTAAAAGACTGCAGGGGCGCGGGCTGAGGACCCTCCTCACACCAAGCAGATGGGAGGACCAAAGCAGTTCAGGGGAAAATGGACCGTGTGGCGTTGCTCCTCCCTCTAAATATGTACAGTGATTCTGTTTTTCTATTTTTGTGTCTACGTGGTCCAGTTCCACCTGCGTGTGAGTGCGGGGAGACTTCTGCGGGCCGAAGCCGGTCTGTACATTTGTACATTGTCGTTGCAATCAAATCAAGGCGAAATGAAGTCAAGAGTACTGCTTTTGTGGACTAACCCAGCTCTCAGCTATCCAACTGTATCCATTTTCAAGAGTTAGTATGAAAATATAACGCAGATATGTATGATACAACGATATGAAGTATGTCCGTACCTGTGACGATTTGTATTATCAACCGAAGAGCTTATTTGAAATATTACAAGGGAAATTGGTTGATTTAAACCGGTGAACTTTGTGTCTGCTCTGTGCTTAAAGCGTACAAAGTGATTGGAAAGCTGCTGGAGTGAGTAAGGCTTTAATACCACTCTGCTACAGTGACTGAAAGAGGACCGTTATTTCTGATCAATACCGGAATAGCGGAGAGACAATACAGTTACATTCTGCTCAGACATCCTGGACAAATGCCCTGATTCTTAAATGTCCAGCAGCACAATCTCAAGGGGATGTGGCAAACCAAAGTGCACAAGATAAACCTTGACATAATAACTGTCCTCTCCATCAAGAAGGTTGCCCTTTGTCAGACTCTCTCGCACCACTTTATTTGTCATTGCTAAAGCTACAGTAGCTGCTCATAGAAAGTCCCTCGTCTTTATCAGCAAGGACAAGCTCTGGGACTTGGAAGGAAATAAGCAAAGCGGCAACTCTTTATCTGTAGCTGCTATAGTACATGTTTGTGAGCGTAATACCCCTTTTTATTTCTCGTTGTGTATGTGAACGTTGCTATGCGGAGCTCTGAGTTTTTTTGTGCCAGAGAGGGAAGTGGATGGTTTCCCCCTCTCAAGCGTTGCCGACACCAGTGCAGAGCCTGTTTGAGATTAGACAGTTATGAATGATTCAGTATTTTCTGTACTGGGAACGTGTCAGTGAATTCTGAATGGGACCAGAGGTGCTGCAAATAAATGTTCTCAGATCATTATGTTTACACATGAGCATCATTCAACTTTTTTTTTAATGAGAAATGTTTTGCTCGGTGCTGTTGAAGTGAAGTTTCTCAGTGAAGTCTTCAGGGGAGACAGCGGCAACAGAACTGAATCCATGTTTACCTAAACTCCCACACACATGACTTCTTTGAGTCCTCTGGAGTGCATTAAGAGGGAATATAACAGGATTTACAGTGTAATCCAGCCATGTGTGACCTAAGATCTTGTTCAAACTGCTCAACAGCTCAACAGCTGTTTTACTTCAGAGCTATTATGCCTACACCTTGTTTTTCTGAACCTCAAACAAAAGACCTTTAAGGCCAGTAGACACTAATTTCAACCATTAAGGAATTCCAGCATGCACTGTATGCGTTCAATTTTTAGTTTATCCCTTATCAGACATCTTTACTATTTTTAGCACTACTCTAAGGCCTGATCATAGTTTCCGCTTTAATCCCAAATGAAGAATACAAGATGAGTGGCCACAGTCAATACAGGTTAGCCACATAGCTGCAGTCTGTTGTTTTTAATGTGGCTGGCAAGTGTGTACTCATATGATTAGTATGCATGGGTACGGCATGACCCTCAGTTGTATTATGAATGGAATCGTTTGCCTGTCTTCAAGTCCACGGCCTTACTCTCCATCACATACAGACAGACAAGTATCTCGTAACATAATGGGCATAATGGAATAACGATTTCTATAGTGAAGAAACTGACAAAGGTTTGTTGTTGTGAGAAGGAAAAAAATTATGACAAGTTCTTGATTTCTTCTGACAATCACCCACAATGCTTCACTGTTCCACTGTTTACATTTTGCCTTTCTTTAGTTTACTGGAAACAGACAATTAACGTTACTCGAGTCACAACAGTCTACATAATTAAACCCTGATTGTGATATAGGATGATATAATTATCTAAAGAACAATGCAAGAGTGATTTGGGTTTTTGCTTTTTTATTGCATCATCTAACAGATATGATCAAATGTATTTTTCAGTACTTTTCATGCACATCATGAGATATTTGCTGTTTATTTCTTATAAAAGTAAACATTTTGTAATACTGCAGTTTAAATACTAAATATTGCATCTTATTAGTCACTGATTATTACAAATTTAAGGCTTTTAGGAGGCATAAAACAAAGAATTCATGTTCTTCATGTTGTCACCAAATGTAAGAAATTCAATGAAATTAGCAAAAAGTCTTGCTGTAATTATTTTTTTAAGCCTGTTCAAAATTTTACAAAACGTTTGATAACAAACAGACCACGTGGTTGACCTCACCGTGAAGTAGGTGCAAAGGTCAATTCAGGCAAGATTTTATGTTGCAGCATATTACACACCTGTTTTGATCTCTTCAGCAGGAAAGACAGGATCCACCATGAATGTCCAGACATGCTGGCAGCTCTGTGGTCGTATCATACATACAAAATATGCTCATGTTTAGCAATTCACACTCAGTTTAGCATTTCCCAATAAACACTAAACACGAGGAACAGCTGAAGGTGAGTTGCAGTCACAGGTGTGTGGTCGTAAATCAAAGTAAAGGATAAATTGTATAAAGAGTTTGGATGTCTCTAATTGTTGCAGTACATCCTAAGGGGAACAAGAGATTTCAGCAATCCATCCAATTGAGTTTCTTCTGACTGGAATGAAGTAGAGGGCAGACAAACATCACCATCCCAGGAGCTGCACTGCTAAATGTGGCTAAAAATAAATAGAAAGTGACTAAATCACCTTTGAAAAACACTGCTACAAAAGGTGGTCATATTACACACCAATTATGACAGCTTTTATCAAACTGTATAAACCTAATGTGTTTCTGTTGGTTATTTATAGTGTTTGAATGATGATCCTCTCCGGTAATGTACAGCAGTTTGTTTATTTTTGGGATCAGTTGATGTTGAAGTGTTCTCCTCGATGCAGTTATTAAACTAATACACTTGCAGTTTGGGTTCACACAATTCCCTATTTTGTCTCATGTGCTGATTGCTACACATTTTTATTGCAAAACTGTGATTACATTTAATGTAATCTACAAAGAGATGAACAACTGATTATTTTCATTATTTATGTATTGATTTTTTTTTGGGGGGGGGGTTATTGAATGAATCATTTAGTCTAAGAAAAGCACACAGAATCATCAAAATACTCATCACAAGTTCTGAGATCTCAAGGTGACGTCTTAAAGTGTCTTGCTTTGTCCAAATGACACAGTCTAAAAATATCCGGTCTTAACTGACATAAAACAGAAAAACAGCGAGTGCTCACAATTAAGGAGCTGGAACCAGCACATGTTTGGCTCCATTTGCTTGGTTTAACAGCTGACACGGTTAATTAATCATCATCATCAAATCATTGCGGATTAATTTCTCTGTCAACTGTCTGATGAACTAATTGCTGCCTTACCTTTATAACAGTGTTTGCAAATGAATGAGTGTAAATGAACTTACATCACAGTGTAAGTCCCTCTGCTATACATTTCATTTTTTCAATTTTCCTGTACAGTGTGCCTCATTGTTAATAACACGACACATATTACTATAAAAAATATGTATGCATACATGTCTAGAAAGATGTTTAAAAGCAGAGAAAAAACACACAAGATTTTAAAGTAAAAGTTTCCAACAAAAATTTTAAAGTAAAAGTCTGCTCAGGGAGAAAAAAATAGCCAGTTGAATCCAAGCAGACTTAGTCCCTACTCAGCAAGGGGAAAAGGTGAGGAACGTGTCTACAAAACCCCCTATCAAAAGTCAGTCAAGAACACAACTCTTTGTTTGCACTGCAGCGATGTCACTCCGTGAGCACTGACACAGAAATCAGCCGGAGCAAAATACAGCACCACGGGGAGGTACTCTGCCCGTTATACTACAAGTGCAGATGAGAAACGGATTGCTGTGATGAATCTGAATGCTCAAATATGACCTGCTCAGCTGATTTATACCAGACTCATCACTCTATGAGTGATGCATTTTCATTTACAGTGTGCAGCGTTCTGGAAAAAACAAACAGTTCAAAATCATCTCTTATCTCTGATGACCCGTGATGCAATTTGTCAAACCAGAGGTTCACACCCTTAAAAATCTTGGCACTCCAGTTTTAATCACAGTGTGCATGCAGATAAAAAAAAATCCCCTAAAGAAAACTTCATGGAGATCATGAACTATGCAAACAAGAAGGACTTTGATTTAAACATTCATGTTTGATGAAGATCAAATTCATACCCCCCATTTATTACAGAACCTCATGTCCAGTTTGTCTGTGTTTGTCACATCTCATCTTTGCCAACAAATCTCTTCCATGTACGTTGTACAGCTTGTTGGAGGTGATTATGGTTGATTACATCCTGAATCATAAAACAGGACCTTCTGCCAAGTGGAGTACTATTTGTGTTTCATAAATTTAAATATTTTAATGTAATTAAATGTAAACAAAGTAAAAAAAAAAAAAAGCAAGAAAATACAGATGACTGAATACAGCACCATAAATGGAAAGCAATGAACAATTTAATTCATATCTGAAATGGATGAATGTTAATTAGGAGAGAGACAGTCTGGCACTCCTGATAAGAATACAAAGTTCAGGACTTTCCAACCAGAGAGTGAGGCTTGAGTCCTGTCTTTTCTTTGTGGTTGGATTTAGGCGACAAAAACGTTGTGGTAACGTTTAAGGAATGATTGTGGTTTCAATTTACATGTCCCTTCTTGTGCTTCCATTCAGCTTTTTAATGTGTAAAAATGAATAATGGTCTTTCCCTACCCTGAAACAAGTGCTTTACGTTCCAGAAACATAACCCTAAAAAAATCATGTTTTAGAGTGCAAAATGAGCCACTTGACAGATACAGTTAATAAATATGTTTTCTGATTATGTTGATAAAAATGCAGTCTAAATAGCTTTTCATTTCTTTAAAAACATATTTTTTGTTATGTATTACTGGTGCTTCAATTTTCAGGCGACAGAGTTGTGGGTGTTTTTTGCATACCGCAGTGTGATAATAAACTTTATTTTATGTGCATGTTTGAGGTGCACTACTGTTTATCCATAGCTAGAGCAGGAGTTCCCGAAGTCCCGACCAGCAGGCCAGACACAACACAAAATAAATAATAATGAATACTCTGCACTTGACTTAGAATTGCAGCACTGTCAAACACTGACGAAAGGTCAGTCTTTTTGGGGAAAGTGAGTCGAGTTGTTCTGTAATCCAAGACAGTTTTCAGAAAACAATGATAATAGAAACCTCAGGGGCCATGGGCAAATGCAAGATGCCTTCGACATTTAAAGTAAAAAGATAAAAGGATTTTCAAAAACAAAAACAATGTAAAGAAAAAATATGATAATAATAATAAAGTGGAATATCTAAATATTAACATCATGTTTTAATCTTTGGGGTGAACAGTTGTAAACTCCACCACTCACTGGATATTTCATGTACGTACTGTGTTTGTATGTACTGATATTGCAAGCTGTAGGATTTGAAATATTTATGACAACAACCTGCGCTGACTTTGATGTGCTTCCCAGAGCTCTGTTTCTGATTTAACGTGATGTGGTGTTAAGGTCCGTCCATGCCCTTGTTTGGGGTCAAACAAGGGCATGGACGGACCTTGTTTGGGGTCAAACAAGAAATGCAGTTTTGAAGATGGCTCGCTGCTTATTTAGGTTATACAGGTTATTTAGGCACTAGATGGAAGAAATGGCTTATGAACTGCAGAGGTAAGATATCCAGACACACACAAAATAAGAAGGAATACGATGCTATCTGAGCTTCTTTATTTGCTTTATTCCCTTCTAATATGCTTTGTATTTTTCTATAACTTTCATGCGTTAGGGACTATCGCTTGGATTCATTCACCCCCATCACCCTCGCCCTTCCACTCACCGCAGTTTCCACCCAATGGTGGCTCTGAATCCAACACAGATCAATAGCACCAATCAAATGTTGCTTTGGGGTGTTGAAACCTCTTGCCATTTACCAGTGGATCATTTTACCTGCAACATATCAGCTCGCTTTCACTTCTCGTATTTTCAGATTCCATGCGGTAGCTTTGTTTTTTTTCCCATGTCTTGTGTTTGCAAGGAGGAAATTAAATTGATTCCTCCCACTAATTTCTATAAACACTGCAACAAAATACAGCCGGGGCTTGTGACATATGTCAACTCAATTTTTACACTGATTTCCTCTCCAACATGATGGCTTGGTAGTAGCTGCGACATGAATTCACTTCCAACGATAAGCATGATTAAAACTCACTGTAATCACAAAGCAAACCTATTAAATATTCACTCTTTGAATACAGCATGAGCTGTAAATCAAAATGTACACAGGAAATGAGCAATGATGATTATTAAATGGCAGAGTGACGGGGGGTTGTTTATTGCAAGTGTTCTGCTGAATCACGTTGCTGACTGAAATATGTGTTGAGACACATATCTACTTAAGCAAATGCATAAACGATGGTACCAAATGACAACTGGAATTAGCTTCAGCCTATTTAGGACATAGAAAACAGGATGAAATTAATACAATTGACAACGTTCACTATAATAAGAAGAAGAAACATACAGCAGGTTATTACTGTTGGAAAAAAAAATGCCCGTGTGTAATGACTCAAAATTGTGTCTGCAAATTATGCCTCTGTCTTAGAGCCTGTAATCCCCAGAAGGGGGCTTGTTTACTCAGTGTGGTTTTTAATCAGTGTAACCCAGTGCTAATAATCTGTCTGAAGGGCATCACTGTGTTTCCCCAGTAAGTGTCACATCCCGCTGCTGTCCGGTCCTCACAGCAAGACAAATCTAAAGCAAAGTCATTATTACACTACAGCGTACACTGCAGCGACATGTATCATCCTTTGTACTATACATGGATATCTTACTTTAAACTCAGGAAGTAGAAGTAGAGCGTTGTATGTATTGTGTAATGTAAACCTTTCTTGGGGTGATTCTTAATTTTTACTGGAGACTTTGGCTTTTTTGTCATAAGCATGAAATATCCTTCCTACACTTGCTCCATGATTGGATTCCTTCATTTGTACATGTGCAGCAGAACAAAACTGTGTGCCTTTCAGGCTTTGACAAGTGTCTCCATGAGTTGAAAACAGTGTTGCATATTTCGTTGCAGATGTACTCCTCCAGATGTACGAGTGTGTTCACGTTTGTCTGCTCACATCTGTGTTTGTATGCATGTCTGTGTGCTCACACGGATGTGTGTGAAGCATGTAGGCGTATGTCTGCAGACATCTGTTTTTGTGTTTGTAATTTGTGTGTGTCCATGCATATCTGCGTCTTTGTGTGTGTTTGCATGAATGCACAGGCACAAATTTGCCTTGTAATAAGGTGTTTTTTTTCTTCTCCTCCTATTGTTTGTTTTTTGACAGGAAGAAGACTCGGTGTACCTACAATAATATTCACATGTGCGTGCATCTTGAGTCTACAGGTGCACACTTGCATATAAGAATCTAGTTTAAAGGCTCTCTGTGTAGGAATTCCTGTTGCCAGAAGCTGCATTATAGAGGATGTCTTAATCTCCCTGAGCAGGGTAGCTTTAGAGGGGGAGCAGCTGGACAGCAATGAGTGCCCACTATTCACCAATCATTCATTGGCCTTTACCCCTATGGGCCCCAACTGGGGCCTCATGGGAGCTCACTAGATTGCTCGATACTTGAATTCTCCCTGTGGAGGCCATTTTCTGAGCAAATGCCCCTCCTCCAGAGGCACTTTCACAATTACTGCTGCAGTATTTCATGGAGAGCTGGTCAACATTTTGTGTACAGTGCCATGACTCAGAATCGCAGTGACATGCAGAGCTAATTTCCTGCCTCAAAGTACAGAGAAGCATGGCAATGTTCTTGCCCAGTAGGCGTCCCCAGGAATTATGTTCATATTGTACAGTTTTCAATCTGATTCAACTTTAAGGTCATTCTGGAGGCTGCAGTTTGTGATTGTGTTGAATATACTATATGTATTGCATTATACTGACAGGTGTTTTATTATTATATTATTATTTTAATTATATTACTATTATTTAGTCCAGCCCCATTTAAAGCAGTGAGCATAGGCTATGACATGTCTAATATCACGTCTGTATAATGTGACACAGTTCTGAAGCACCACCAACTGCAGCCTCCAGTACAATAACACAGTTGAATCAACACCTTTTTTAAAGATTTTCAACAATAATTGAACATTATAACTTCATGGCGGTCCTAATGTTTTGACTCCATCAGTTTTGACTTGATGTACTTTGCGATTGAAGTGTTTGCACTTCACTTTTCTGGGGCAACATGGCAGCCCTCGTGTACACAATGTATGGGGTGAACAAAAAAATGAGCTGAAAGACACTAAAATGTCATTAAGGGATGATTCTCTGGGTTCATCAAACAAGAAACATCTCCCGCATTACATTAAGTCTTCTGATATATTGTTGATATGAGGATGCTGATTAGAGCAGCGGTCCTGTGACTAACTGGTGACTTGTCCTGTTTTAAAGCTGATCATTAAAAAAAATGAATTGAATTGAATATCCTTAAAATGCTCAGAAAATAAACTATCCTGTTTCTGTTTCTTCCTTCAAGGATGTTAAGATTTGAGAAATTGCACTGAATTACACCGCCTGAAACTAACGCAGGGAGTTTAGCAGCTTGTCAATAATGTTTTGATGGAGCATAATAATGGCGATAGGCTGTGGGCATACACCTGCACTGTAGGAGGTGGTTGGATTGACTCTGACCTCACCTCACCTCACTTCACCGGCAGTCCAACTTCAGTTATTCTGCCGCGCTAAATAACAAAAATAATGTTCTTTTTATCCGAATGTGCAGTAACAGCTCAAACAAAAGACTTGGTTTCCCTGCCCACCCACCCCATGATATTAAATCTACACCCCTGATAGTGTGATACTACAGTACAGGGATGAACAACAGATAAGCCAGCTGGCAGCTCTGCACTTCTCACCCCTTTTGACATTTCAAAAATGCCACCCCCAATCATCCCTTGGCTTAAATCATGTCCCACCACCATGAAGTCACTGTCGCCCCATAATCTCTACAGGCCAGTTGTTTTACATAAAGGAATTGGTGTGTAAGTGCTGAATTTCAAATATGTGTAAAAATGAGTATATGGCCATTTCAATCTGCATTTTAGAAGCTATACATACATACATACATCTACAATGCATGTATTAAAAATCTAAAGTCAATAAAGTAAACAGTGCAAACAGCATAACTGGTTTACATGTACAGTGTAGTGCTGAATGGGGTTTTTTTGTGTTATGTTAGATTTTTATTGTTAAACTTCTCCTTTCTTTACCTGCAGTAGATTACAGTGAGTCAGTGTTGAACAGTGTGTGTGTGTGCAGCTGGTGACCTCAAGCACTGCAATTCAGAGTACAAATAATCAGAAACTCGGCAACCTTCTGCTGAGTTACAATACTCAAACAGTCACCAAACCACCCACCCACTTTTTTTTCTCCTCATCCTCATGCACATTTTTTTTCTTTTGGGATAAAGTGGACAGAATAATATCTAATCAACCAGGGATCACGGCTTTCACCTGGCCCCCACTCGGGGATATAGCCTGTCCACCGGTGCATGTTTGCTTCCAAATACATGAGTATTAACAGGCTATGGGAGAGAAAACAGGTAAGGCTACTGTAGTTCTCCTGATTGCTTATTCATGGATAGACCACTTTTATATTTGAGAGGTATGTTCACATTTTTTGCACTGGGGAAAAATGCAGAAAAGGTCCTATAAATAGAAAGCCAAAGTCAAGCTGAAGTGCAATAATTAGATGAAACTCTTCACCCGCGGTTGTTTCTGTTCCTGTGGGATTTAAGTGGCAGGTACTATGTTTTCAGTTTGAAAGAAAGCAGAGGCAATAGAAGCACACCAGGCATACCCCCTGGTGTAATTACCTGGACGACCTGGTGGCAAAAAAGAAAAAAAACCTGGACAATGTGGCAAAATGAGTCTTGATTGACAAGGCAAAGATTCCAGGGCCAGAGTTAATTAAAGCACTTTTTTTTTTTTTTTTAACAAAGTTTATGCAAAGTATTCGGTATGTGATTAATCATCCAGCATATTGTTGGACATTACAGAGCTAAACTTGTTGAAACACCCCATTACACACCATACTGCCACTGATTATACACATTAAGCATAATGTGTCCACAGCTACACATACTATTATTCAAATGTTTCCCAAAAAACCCATTCTCGATGATTCCAAGTCTTGACCTGGGACCGATTCCCTGACAGTAATCTCTCGGAGCATTTCTCTCTGTATTTCTGCTCTACTGCTAAATGAGACATTCTGAAGGCAACAGGCTGGCGGGCCGAGTGTGTGGGGATGTCAGTTTGCATCCACCTCCGATCCGAGCCTTGCCCTCACTCAGTCACTATCATCGTAGTAAAGCCATTCAGACTAGGCCAAGGAGCTATTTGCCCCGAAGAAAAGTCTCTGCATGGGCAAAGATATGGGCTAGAGGTTGGCATGTTCTCTTTCTGTCTCTCCCTTTGCTGCAGACATCCACCAACTGCTCGACATCTATTCAGCACAGCTTTAGCTCCAGATGTGAGTCGAGCCAGCACCTGCCCATTGGTATCCAGTGATCCAGTCACCCTTGATAAAACCACCTTTGCGTTCTCAATCTTTATGAAAAACAAACATGAAGTTCTTGGAGATGATTCTTAAGCATTTTTCTTATGCCTTTTCACAACAAACAAGCACTAATTTTCTGTCTATAATCTCTACTCTGACGCCCCAAAATGTTCTGTTTATCATTTCATATGATACAGAAAAGCTGGAAGCAGGAAGTTTTTCTTTAAGAAATTACTAAAACGACTAATAAATGATCAAAATGGTTACTGATTCATTTTCTGTTGATCATCTGGTCAGTTAATCAACCAATCATTCTGATAAATGGGTATAATTTGGAGTGCTTTTTCAAGATTAGAGGACAATTTTGTTCTGATGATATTCAACAGTAAATACTGACCATTGCAAAAGCACATTCATGTTAAGTGGAGGGACAGAGGAAATGAAAACCAGTGTAAAGGGAGCCATTCACGATCTGAACACAAAGCACGGTTGATTGTGTCAGTGGAGGACCTGACTCAATCAACAACATTGGTCACAGTGGGCTTAGCAAAACGTTCAGTGCCACTTCAAGCAAGCGTTTCGTCAGCGTGAAAGCAAAAACATAATTTGCATGTCTTCTTCTTATTTATTATTCTTTGGTCCAAAACATTACTTAACTCCTCTGTTGTTAAGAGAAGTGAGAAGTTTGTGTAACTCTTCTCACAGACAGGCTTTAAATGATAGTTATGGTGTTACACTGCCCCCTACTGCTTTGGACGAGCAGCACTTCTCCAGAATTCAAAACGTAAAAAGACCCATAAAGACACTTTATACTTACTGTTCAGCTACATCAAAGTTCATGTTGCTGAAATCAAACTAATGCTCTTAGTGCACTGAGAATAGCTCAGTGTGTCTTTTGGACTTACATTCTCTGACTGGTCTCTACTGGAGGTCTGATATTTGCATTTAAATCAACCTGCAGAGGCTCTGTGCAGCCATGGCAACACCTGGGGACACATACAGAGGCCATACAGGTGCTCAAACATGCTCATAAAGAAATGTCAGGTTTCACACAGACCCCAGGAGGAGGAAAATGGCAAATGCAAATATCATTTATTAAGTCATCATAATTCAAACTTTAGCATTTGTCAGACTGCAAACGGAATGAAATGAACAGGAGAAAGAAGAAGAAAACTCCTCTTTTATGATGAAAATATGTAAAGAAGAGTTGGCGAGGGCAATACACAGGGCACAGCTAATTATGCGTGGTAATTATGAAGTGACCTGTGAAGGCTGGCGTAGTTATAATGTTGTCTCACACTTACTTTAACTTAACTTTTACAACTCACAAGAACTGTTTGCACATTGATTAAGGTATTAACAAACATGAGACACACTATAATACAAATAAAACTCATATTAAGAAACTGTAAGTTAACCCACATCACTAACAGAGAGATCAAACTAAGCCTATTTTTGTTGTAAAAAATATTATTAATAATCTTTGAAGGTTTGAAAGGTTTCAGTGGCATTTGGATGACTGACTGCATTGTCTTATACTTACGGAATAAGCTGTAAAGAAAATTAATATATCTTTTGTGCCAAACACGAGATACTGTCTGGATTTAAATGTCTTAAGTTGTGTTTTAAATGTATTCACAAATGCAAAAGTGGTTCAGGCTGATATAATATGTTTTAGAGGTGAAACCATTAGTCAGCGTATTGATTGGTTGATTCAGAACTGATCAAATTAATGATGAATAATTTTGATAATCGATCAAATTGTTTAGGTCAATCGTAAAACTAAAATGCAAACTGCTTTTTGGTTCTGGCTTCTTAAATGTGATTTACTGCTCTTTTCTCTTTTGTATCACTTCAAGTTGAGTATCTTTGGGTGTAAATCAGATAAAACAAACAATACAAAGACATTACCTTCGTCTTTTAAATTGTGAAATGCATCACTAATTGTCTTGTGTTCTACAGATTAACCAAATAATACAACTGAACCAAATATGTTACATCATTCAGTATTTTTATTTTTCTTCCAAGCTGTGTCTTTTACCGCCACAGAAATCTGAATAGAAACCAAGGCCTCAGTATAAATCTATCAATGAAAACTACACAGAGAGACGCTGACATATTTTCTTTTGTTACAGACAGAAGGCTCCCGTGTCACAAGGCTGGCAGGAACTCTTTCTCACAGAATAGTCAGTCGCGCAGCCAAACTACCCTGAACCAAGTTTTTCCCTGTCATCTTATTAGTGCCGCCTCGCCACCCGCTCAACCAGAAAATATGTCACCTCTCCGTGTCATTATGTCCCCATTTTTGTGAAGCTCACAGTTCATGTCTCAGTCTCGCCATGGTATATTATCCTGTTCAAACTAGACTGCTGGAGACAGAGCGGTGGCATCTCTGGCAGGGTCAGCACAACCCAGGGTCATTGATTACCTAATTGTTGCTCATTTACTCCAAAGCACAGGTGACTAACCCTAACCCTTCACAACACCCTTCCTTATCAGAAAGCCAAAATCTAGCACAAACCAAGCAGAAAAGAAAATGTATTTTGGCTTTAAATATAAAAGCCACTCTGATGCTCTCTTTGTGATGTACCATCATTGTACAACCTTAGTGTCTGCCCAGATAATAAAAACTAAAACAATACATTTCCAACTAAGGAAATGTTTGCAATCCATTAAATCATCCAAGTGATCTGAGGATCATGAGCACATCATTTTAACAACCAACCAACCAATCCGATCAGAAACACACTGACCTAAATATAGCCACACACACACAAGGCACAAAGAGACTCTTTTTGGAGTAAATTGTACCTTATGGTTATGTCACTTTACAAAATTTTCATTATCTTCTCATTTGCACATTGCTCATTTGAGGGCTTGGAGTGCATGTTTAGATCACACTCTATCTCAAGTGAAAATAAATGAGTTATCATAAAGCTCAGTGTATATGCAGCAACTGAAGCGGTAATCTGCAGTTCTCATCCAAAACACTCTTTTCTCAAATTCAGTGAACAAAAGTGAGATCAGGTACATCCTCATTTGTCAGATGAACACACGCACACACACATGCTTGCATGTGCACACACACACACACACACACACACACTTTGAGTTCCCTGGCAACCACTATGTGAACCTTTGCCCAGTAGAGTTTCTCTCCCACAGGAGCAACACCTGTTGGCAGCTCTCACAGCAGCTGCAATGTAGTTTCAATAATACTGAACTTTTCTCGTAGCTTTGGTATATAATGCTTTTATGAGGCCTTGCTCACAGTTCATTATGTGGCAGCACCATGGCAGGCCGATATACGGTAAGTGAGGCTCTTAGATTATATATTTGATCATCACACTGGTGAGGAGGAGAGAGGCCAGGAAACTGGCAGTGAGGATGGATTAGAGGAGGAAGTGTCAGAAGCTGAAGATGACACAGAATATAATCCAGAGCAAGAAATAACTGATGTGAAAACAAGCGTAACGTGCCATAAATGCAAATGCATATATTTGCAAGGTGCATGCAACAATCTGCACATATTATCCAACATGTGCATGAGAAAAAACACCATTGAAGTCAAAATAATCCAGAAATTGTGTTTTTTTTTTTAGAACTCGAATTCAAGATGTATAAGCTCAGATCAATGAGGCATACAGGCCATGAATAACAAATAGAAATTCGAAAACTTATAATGTTCACAAGAATTTAAGTTGATAAAGAAAATCTAACACAACAAATAGTGATAATATATGTATTAGTTATAGTTTTTATGATGAGTCTTAATGGAATGTCATTTTTGACCGGGAACACAAAATCATTTTTAACATGAAATGAACACAACATGAGGGTTAAATCAATTTAGAAATGTTAGCTACAGTTATCAATAGATAACGATTATCTATCAGACCCAAAGGCTGATAAATAATGCCATTTAAAGCTGTAAATGCCACGCTGACATTCAGGTCAGTCAGGTGCCATCAGGTTGACCATTGTTATGGCCCCAGTGCCGTGAAGTATGGTGTGTGTTCTGCTCTCTCTCTCTCCTGTGTGCCTTCAGGTACTGCTCCTCCCCTCCTGTGCAGCTGGTGGATTGAGAGCAGCTGCCTCCACTTGCTCATCAGGGCCGAGGTACAAAAAGAGGCTGCAGACGGCCCTTCTCCTCTTCCCTTTTTTTTTCTTTCCTGATTTGCAGTGTGGCCATGTTGGTGTTGTACTGTGCCAAGGCTGGCTTTGTGAATCTCTTTTGGGGGAGGTGTGCTACCTTTTGGTTTACTGTTTCTTGCCTTTTCCTTGTTGACTCATTTCCTTTTGTGAATCAGCTTTTACTGTATGTGAAGCTCATTTTTCTGTTCTGTGGCCTGTGTGTTATTTGATTTTGAGTTCAGTTTTTCAGTAAATCTCTATTTGGTTGCTACCTCAGTTTCCTCTTTCCTTTTTTCCCTTGGGTTAATTTTTATTGTTATTGTTACTCCCCTTTTCCCCTGGCCCCAACTGGGGAACGTTAGAACAATAATTAATTCAACCCACAGGGCACCACAGATTCCAGTCGACATTGCATGTAATGACTTACTGTGATATTTATGCCATTAATATTCTTACAGCAAAATAAAACATAATAAATAGTGAACGTACCACATACTGTACAGTTTACACTGTAGATTTATTGTACGAAAGTTGTTAATTGCAAAATTGGATTCCTGCTGTGCATACAAACATCATGTGCAAAACGACACTAGTCAAACCACAGGCCAATCACTGCAGATCTTTTGGGACAAAGCTGCACATCTAACTTTTGCTGAAGTTCACCTGCAGTGAAGGTGAGCTAGATGTGCTAGTCAATCTTAATGACTGCACTTGAGACAGCTCCACCCAACAGCTGTCAAAGAGCAGCGATAAAATCACTGAACAACAGGATGATAATGAGAGTGCCAAGTTCAGCTTATTGCTCACAAAAGAAATAATTCACAACAAGCAACAGGGTGCTGTGCAACAAGCAAAACAAACACACTGCTCACATTTACAAGAGTGTGGGCCTTACTTTTGAGGCAGCATCTCCTGGGTTGGATGATGACACACAAGGTGTCACTCATACAACTATGTTGCCATGATGACGGTTTACAGAAAGCTCAGTGAATAAGGTGACATTGGTGGGAGATTTTTTTTTTATTTATTTATTTTAAATGATGAGTTGACTGTAGCTTCCCTCTAATATCTTTGTCTGAAGGCCCCTTGATCCTGAGAAATCCCTCTTTCATGTTGAAGTCCATCCACAGGCATCATATCACCCATCTATCATGGTCAAGTGCAGCACAAACAATATAAATTCAGAGCCAGTAAAAGTTGCTTGTCGGCCCAAAGTTGAAAACACAAATCAGTTGGAGGACAGATGAACTCTTCAGCAACAATTCATGGGAATTCATGTCGATGTTTGTGTGTAAAGTAACAAAAACACGCACACAACTCTAGTATTGCGCAGGTAAACCTCATTAAGATTTTTTTTTTTATTCCTCTCTCCTCTTCAGTGCTGCCACTGCTGGCCGGAAGATATACTGCAAGAACAATAGAATTAATATTTACACATAACTTGAGTTTGCTGTCAATTTTAAAATACAGCGACTTAACTTTTATTGGCACTCAACACCTGACTTTGTGATAAACATGAAGAATGTTTTTGGAAACCAGTAAGTGTCCAAACTACACTCACACTTAAGAGAAAGCTTTCTGCTTACTGTACGTTTCCATAGTTTTTATCTTGTTCCACATAAAATGTGCTTGACTGAGGTGAATGCTTCTTGCTTTAATCAGAGTTTGTCTTCCTCATTGTAAGCAGATAATAATTTAAGGGCTGCTAGATTTAGATTGAGGATTCACGAGAAGTAGTAATAGTATCATGTTTTTAGCATGTAGAAACATACTGACAGTTGTGGGGGTAAATTGACGAGTATTAAGTTAATATCATTAAATATTGATGAGGTGCAAGTCAAGAGTCCAGGAGTTCAAAGGTATTAAGACCAATATATTAAAGAATGTGCTTTTTATATCAGTCCTTTCTCTTACAGTTATCCGAGGCCAGCCCAGATCTGTTTGCCTTATAATAGATTCAAATAGGATAGGGTCTTTATTTGCTATCAGGAAGGAGGCTGCTCAACCTCCTTTGTTGGAGTAAGGTTTTTACAGTAGCTGCAACCACATCTGGACTACTGGTGTTGATGAGCTCAGCCTGTAAAAACTGTAGTGACAATGTTTGAAATGCATAGCTATAAATTGTAATTTACAGCACATTATATATCAAACCCCCTCTAGAAACATAAACAAGCGGTAAAAATGGCACAAACTTGCAAAACATGAACCCTAAAAACCTGCAGTGAAAATCACAGGACCTTACAAAACATGAAATAAAGCAAGCTTGGCATAAGTAACAACAGGTTCACTGAGGAAAAAAAAACTTCCTCTATTGTTTCATCTCAGATATTGTTGGCATGTTATGATAATTAAGCTTGAAGGAAACACTTAGTACATAATTAACCCAATGCTTAAGATGAAATGATCAGATACAGATGGACTGTTTTTAGGGATCTGGTTTCAAATGTTAAATCAAAGCTATTTTTATGAATGTTATGAAAGAATGAAACACAGAGAAGCATTATGTATGTTGATTTTTAGTGGAGTTTGAATTTGATGACTTAAAAATAGAAAAAAGACATCGAATATATGTTTTGGAAACATTGTGTCAAAAAATCACGGCGGATCAAAAACTCTGCAGACATTCAGCGCTCTCAAAGTGGCGGATAATTTCTTAATTTTAAACTATGACTTTTGAGAGTCCACCGGCAATAAATAATATAATGAGAGCGACAGGCCACTAGCGCATGATGCCAGTGTAGTGTCATATTTTTGGGCTACATGAATGTATAGTCTCTTTTAAAGGCTGCTATATACTAGGCCACATTACTCTACTCTAAGAATATAGCTCTCTGGACTCAACTTTACTTGACTCCAGTGCCTATTTGACTCTGCAATTTTCTCTGAAGAAGCTTTGAAAACTTAAAGAAGACAAGACTTAGAATTAGAGAGTAAGGTGTTGAGGTTTAGGCAGGACCAGACCTGGTCTCCAGCTGGCCCCTTGACTGGGTCTTGCAGTCCGGCCTGAAAATCCACATCCAAATCCAAATGAATATCTGTCCCAGTAAATATCTCATCTGGTATGGTTGTCTGGTTAGATTCCTGCACACAGATGAGGCAGGGAAATTTTCTCTGACAATATCCAGCTGGGTAGAGACTGAAGGTTTGAGACACACATATTCTCCCTTTCCACCAGCTCATGTGATGCCCTTAGTCTTCTTAAAGGAGTCTGTGTGGCTTTATTATGTTACTTTTACAAAAAAAATGTGTGGTGTCTTTTTTTTGTCCCACGTTCCCATAATACACTTTTCCCTGAGATGTTATAACGAGGATAGCAAGTCACTTTATCAGTGTGTTTATATAACTTTGCTGTTGTTGTCATTGCATTTAAAGCTATTTGGTGAATTTGTAATATGGATTGGGTCACAGAAAGCAGAAAAGCAATTTGATTTCTACAGGTTCAGTTTTAATAATCTTGTTAATTGTTAATGTTGTAAGTTCAAGCAATCACTTCCCAATATTACTCAGTGTTAACTCCACGTGTGTTACCTTCTTTGGCACTCAAAAAAACTTGTGTTTCCACACCGCCGGGTGACAGAGAGAGAAAAACTGGTTAAAAAAAAAAGTGCTAATTGGGACAAATTTGCATCTGAAATAACTTCTTACACATACTTCTTTCAAGAGATATGAGTCAAGTGGAAAAAAGATATTGTGTAATGGGAATTCATTCTCTCTGATGCATGTTTATCTGAGGGAGTCAGAATAAGAGACAGTTTACATATGAAAGTAGATGATTGCTGCAAATTCCTGCGAACTCGCATGTGGTAGTTGCATCTATGTTACATATCTTATCGCATCTACAGCAACTTTATTAATAAATGAGCTACATCACAGTAGAGAAAAGTGCTAATTAAAGTGCTAATTAAATTCCATTCTGCCTCTATGTTCATACATACAACGGAATGGAAATGATCTCTCATGTGTCACTGCATCATCTATGTTAATGACACATTTTTCTATATTTCTATTTTTCTACACCATGCATAAGTCATTGTTTAAAACGTCTTTATCACTGAGGCTGAATTAAATGAGCCATCTAGAGACTGCACAACAAAAACACCATACTTGCATAAATTTGCGCTTTGTTAATGCCTGAGATGAACACCTGGATGATGTCATCCGAATTATTGATTTGGACTCGGGGAGTTGCATCAGAATATTTTACATCTATCGTGAGCCGCCCAAGATTGTGGAAGTACAGAGCTAAATCACTGGGGTAACCTCTTAAGGAGGAATGGGGTTGGGCTGCCTTAAGGCCGGCTTAAGGAGTCAATGTACTGCATCCAGAGAGAAAAGGAGGTGGAAATGTGAAGGCTGTATCCAACAACTTCTGTAACTTTAGCCACGTTTCAACCCAAGTACCCAGATCTTTTTGCCCAGAAAATCTTTTTCATGAGCTAAAAGGTTCCTGCAGCCCATTGTTGTCTGCGTTTCCACCGTGAAGATTAAGCAAATTAGTCGGCTGAAGTATGTAGTAGTAGTAGTAGTAGTAGTAAAAAAGTATCTCCTATATATACTCAGTAAGGCCTGGACATCATCATTGCTCCATCATAGACCTTCTTCTGTTCCGTGTCGATGAACTGTAAATACAGTTTTGTTTTTGTTTGTGGATGCAGACTTTTAAAAATGCTGGCTGAAATAAAATGCTGGGAATATTCGACAAATCTGAAATGTGCAGTGCTGCAAGGCCCATGCCCAAAGTTGTTGTACTACCACCTGAGCAGAGACTTTTTGGAGTGTAAAATAATGTCTGTGAACCTTGATTTAGACCTTGGAGACCTTCTTTCAAAGTTTCCTAGATTCTGAGAAAAACACAGCTTGTTTTCTAACATTCACACAAACTTCATGGTGTGATTTGATAGGTATTCGCAGAAAATCTTTTTTTTTTTCATTACTACTCATTACTTACAATGCTGATGTTTAAAAATGAGTGTCACCATATGAATGCCTTCCAGTCTAAAGGACTGATTTAAAGAATTATTGCATCTCACCCCTCTGTCTAATGTCTGCCTTTTAACCCCATCTTTGAGTGTGGCCTATATGTGAGTTGGGCAACAAGTTGTAACCTGGTCTTTAAGATATCCTAAGACAGATTTTTGAGACTTTTTTGCAGATGCAGACTGTGGCTACCATCATATATTTCATATGCTTCCCCCGCTTGACTGACTGGCTTTCTGTGTCTTTGTCTTCTTTTTCCCCAAAGCCCACCTTCGCCTTCAATAGATATTAGTGACTGCTGCTGTTCTTGTGATATCTATTTATTCATATCAAATATGTGTATTTATTGTGATTATTTTAGCCCTTTTATCCCAACATTAATTATTACAGGCTCACTTTCTTATTGTTTTGATCTGGCAAAAGCAAAAGACAAAATTTCCACTTGAGTGGACAGTAAACATGTCTATTCTGTTCTATTGCCTTTTGCACATAAAGTCAGCTCCACTGTGATTGGCATAGAGGACATTACCCTTGTATGGTATTTGGGTCAAATTGACCTGTTTCAAATTTTTACAAGAAGAAAAATGGTAGAATTATAATTTTTTTCTATCCTGAAACTCAATGGCCTTAGCTTATTTTCTGTGATAAACATGTACAAACCAAAAAAAATAATTTGAGCACACATGCTACTATACCCCAAACATTTACATCCTTCATATGGTCTTCTGGTCAGTTTGACCCGCATACACAGAGACACACACAGAAACATGCCCACACACACTTGCACAGACACAAACACACACACAGACATGCGCGCACACACACAGATAACGTTGCACTATTATAATCTAAGCACAGAGAAGCTGTTTGCTCCATCACTTTCCTGAAGTCTTTACCCTCTGTCAGGCCAGTCCATTCCTACCAACTTTATGTTCATGGCCAATATTGCCCTGGTATCTTACATACCAAAAAAAAAGGGGAAAGTGCTTATGAGCACTCTACACAACAATTGAGCAATAAGTAGCCAGGGGGACCGTAAGCCAGAGGTCATACTTGACTTCAGCACCACCAAAGGAGGGGTAGACAACCTAGACAAGCTGCTGGTCTGCCACAGCTGTCAAAGAAGAACACTTCAGTCGCCACTCGTGATCTTTTACAACAAGCTGGATGGCTCAGCCTATATTGCATTTACAATCTGGATGGCAATCAACCCAGACTGGAACCAAAGGAAGCTCCAAAGAAGACGACTCTTTTTCCTTGAGGAGCTAGGCAAGGCACTAGTGACACTGCACATCTAAAGGAGACAACATGTGCCCAGGACCCCAGCTTTTCTAGCCAAAGTGAGGGAAGACACAAAACGAGTCACACTTCCATTGGTTAATTGTCTTCTAGTAGAGACTGATTTCAATCATTAAACATATATGTTATCTCTATTGTTTGAAATTGAGATAAAGACAATACATGTGAATGGTTTATGATGTAATTTTTTTTGCCCTGGGTCAATTTTATCCGAGGGATACCAGAGGGTCCCAAAAGTGAAGACAATACAAGGGTTAAGGTGTCATTGGTGGTGACCCATTCCCATCTACCTGTGGGCCTACCTGCACTCATGCTGCAACACTCACACAGTAACAACGGTTTCCGCTTTATTGAGTTTTCACTGCCATTTCCAAAATATCACAGGTTTTGGGCTGCACTGCAGCAATCCCAGCTTAATGAAGTCCAACAAGGAAGCTGCAGAGAATTCAGGAGTCACTGCGAATCGTTTTTCTGAAGGTAAGGTCCATTAAATGGTATTAATTTAGACATGAGTCAAAATAGTATCTGTGAGTGATGATTAACATTGCTCTTTGTTTTGTGTGAGCACTGGGTGAGAGGATTGTATCATACCAAGAAATGCTTCGCTTGTTTCCACATCTAAAATTAAACTAAAGTGACTATAGTTTACTACCTTGTTGTAGTGCACTGGTCTTTGATGACACAATCTACCGACAATGTATTGTCTGAATGAGTAATGCAACTTGCAAATATTTTTTCATATTATCAAATATTTTTCATATATTTCATATATTTTTCAAAAATATCATTTGATCCAAATATTATTACTGGAAAATGTAACGTTACAAATGTGCAATGACCTGATGCAACTGTGATCTACAGTGCATTCACTGGCATATTCTTTTTATATATAATTTTTATAATAGTTGTTTAGACGTAGTTGTAATAGTGATGACCGATGGCAGCTGATGAATTTAAATAGAAATGATTCATTCAGACTTTCACAGAATCGGCACAGAAACGTGTCGCTGTTTGAACATTTGTGTTCAGACAAATCCACACAAAGGAGTTTTTCATTTCAGTTCACTGACTGAACACAACAACATTATTTCCTGAACAAAATCTATTTCACTTATCTGCAAAACTGGCAATTGAAAATTATTGATTTTGAGTAAACAGGAGAGTTTTGAATTTTTTTTTTTTTAAGAAAGATAGTCAGATAGGTATGCACAGGCTGTAATCACGTGTGCCCTTATTTAATATTTGACTGCAAAAAGAATCACTGTAAGCTTTGCCACACAGGCTGTTACACATTTATAGCTCTCAGTGAATAAAATATAGTCAACAGATTCATTCAGTAGCTCTTATATGTAATCCAATTCTAACTTAAGAAACTACTTATAATTATGGGCCTTTCTGCAGATTTTAATTGAAGATAGGACAGATTATGTTTTCTTGCATTTATAGCGAACAATGCAAACGTCTCGCGTTCTTTTCATAATGCTCCTCAGGTGTTCCTCTGTGTGTGTGTGTTTCCCCTAGTAAAGCCTCTCATGTTCTCATGGAGTTTATTAATGTTTCACAGCAGACTAAGCCAAATGCAATGAACTCCTTGGCCACAGAACATTAGTTTATTACTGCAGCAATTCATTGGTTTTCTGGCCTGTTTGTTAGCAATGTCACTGTTTGACTTATAGTTATACCAGTGATGAAAGTCCATGATACATACTGTATGTGCATGTTTGTGTGTATGAGTAGGACAGGAAGCTGATGATCAGTTTTCAGAGGTCTGAAAAGGTCTGAGGTCAGACAGCTTTTTTAAATTTAGGATCATTCATGATAAATAAAATTTGTAAGCTCAGACTTAATCAGTTGACGTGTGTCCTCCACTTTAGGACACTAATTCAACATGAGTAATATGTTGTATGCAGTGGTTTGTTAAATGTGATTGTTTCTATTTGTAGTTAAAAAGACAAAATCTATAAAACATAGTATGTGAGGGCAATATATTATGTATAAAATACACTGCTACTACACTACTAATGTCATTTTCATTTTTCCTCAATAAATTTAGCATCTGATCATTCAAAACACTACGGATGTGACCTCATTGTCCTCAACCTTGTTAGGAATACATAGCCATTTCCATAAATGTAGGTTCTGTTTCCATCAGCTCTGAAGCAATGGAAATCATCTAGAGGGGAATATAAAAAGACGAAAAAGTACAACTTGGCAAACCAGGTGCCCTGCAGAGTGAGAAATTTTTCCGTTGTGTTCAGTTTCACTGTGGAGATTTTAATTGGCCTCTATCACCAAGAAAGTGCTCTACTATCCAGCTGAGACTCCGAGATGTGTGACCTTTAAAACAAGTACACAGCATGAAAAATAAACTTTGCTGTAGTCTTTAACCGGGTCTGACTCTGGCTGGTGCAATTATTGAACAACAGGCTCTGCTGCCATCTCATGGCAGACAAAGGAACAGCACCTTATTGTTTGCTCTTTTTTTTTTTTTTTTTTTGTCTTTTTTGCCTTAAGCCAAGTAGTGATTGTCTTGAAAGCCACCAGCTAGCCCAATTTTCCCAGTTCTCTTTCCCTTATTATCAACATTTAGGAGCATTTCCTTTTTAAAATTTTTGTTTGCATCCACCTGTGAATGAAAACTGAAGCTGTCCTGTGTGAAGAAAATCATTACTGAGCACCTAAAGTGTTTTCTGTCTCTACCTTTAATGTCAATAAAAAAAAGCCTGTAAAGTTTTAAAAGGCTTGTAACTTCTAGAAAAATAACGAGCAGGTATAAAGTGAGAAATTATATCATGCAATTAAGAATTCATAGGAAGGAATCCACCGAGAGAGTCACCAGCTTATACAAGGACGATTTGTGATGCAAAATTATTTCCCCTGCAGAAAGTCACTTACTCCCGCAGAGGTCATTTCTTTTTTCCCTTTCAACACTCAGATTAACATTCCACCCAGGCAACAAAATCTGTCTACAAATTTGTCAGATAAAAACATAGCATTGCAATTCCTCCTGCGTGCGCGCCAGTCAAAAGAAATAAGTGTAGTTTGCTCCTTGAGGCTGAACTTAGCATTCCTCTGGAGCCAACCTCGATCAGCAACTTCACAGCCTCCTTAAAGAAGTGATAATCGTGTCACATCTCCATCAGCCTCCATCAGTTCCGCTTTATTCGCTCAGATCTGCTGTTTGTCGCTTCTGCTAGAGTATAAAATAGCATAAATAATATAATTCAGATTTCAAAATATAAGGTGTCACGTTGTCCACTGTCTTATATTTTATTTCTCTTCTTTCTAGGAACATATTGTGTGCTTCTCACTTAAAGTACCACATGGATAAACTGATTCATTCAAATATTTTTTATTACTATTATAGAAACAAATGCGGATAAAGTACATAATTTTTTGGGCCTATTTGAATGACTGAATGAAGAACAAACCACTAACTAACAGCTGGTTAATGAATAGCTAAGTAGTCCCTGATTAACTCTTAATCAAGGATTATGTGGCAGCTAATGATGAGGCACTTAAGGACAGGCTACTACATATTATTGTAATTATGGTTATTATTTTTAGATATATTCAAATGTGAAATCTGACCTCTTACTCAATGAGTCATGAAAAGCGCATAACAGATCTAAGCACTGAACTCATCTTAAGTGCTTAATGTTGTCGTTCATGCTTTCACCTCCATTGCTTGGTATTAAGTACTATTAAATCACGAATCACACAGGATAAATATACAAATTTACATTAATACTCCCATTCATCTGTGACAACCACAATCACCTGTAGAGCCATTTGATGCCGTTTTCAGTTCTCCTGAGCAGCAGGTCTGACAGCGACTTTAGAGTTGAACTGCTGGGGGCAGTGTGTCTTTAGTCTGAGCTTTGAAATGGGCCCTTAATCTTAACTACACACTTTTGTCAGGTCTGTTTGTGTCTGTTATTGTGTCTGACTTCAGCTACTTCACTACAGTCTCTCCATGACAAAGCCTGATGGAGTGGTGTGTTGCTTGTTCCTCATAAGGGGCTTTTATTAGAGGTTTGCAGCACTTGTGAGGATTTCACATTGATCAGGAGTGAAAGATTGACATTAACCCAACTTAGTGTCCACCTTGAGAGTGAGATTTATAGTTAAAGGTACCCTGTGGTGTAGCTTTGCGGAACAATGTCACTTTTTTCTTCCTGTCTTGACGTTCATACATACTGGCTATACTCTGGTCTTGCAGGTGCTTTCATGCTATTGACAACTAGCGGCAGCATAGTGCTGACATAGGTAAGACCATAGACTGTATATAAAGATGGACAACATGATGGGTCCCCTGAAGTGAAGCAAAGACACCTGGTGCCCCCCCCCTCATGTTAGCAGATGGGACATGGGCCAAACTAAAAGATCAAAGTACACATCAAATACATTTTTCCCAATGATGAACAATGAATGCTTTCTGTGACTTTATATAGTTGACATCACCAACATCCTCACAGTCTGTAAACAGGACATTTGGTCTGTGATTAAGCAGAATAGTGCATTTATTATGTTTAAAAAGACACTTAAAGTACAAAAGCCCAGCAGCAGTACAAAGGACCCAGCTGAAACACACGCCTCTCTCACCCCTGAGCCTTATCTTCCTGCCCTCCCACTTCCTCCCCCAAATTCATGTGCTGCAGGAGGAGGTGATTTTACCTCAGCATGCGTGCGTATGGGTGTGTGTATGAAAGACACTGAGCAGGAGATCACAAGTGTTTGGGAGCAGAGGGAGAGAGGATGATGATGGGTTGACCTCTGGAAGGCGTCTCACCTAAAATAAAAAACCCTGAAGAACATGGAAGACAAAAAGGTCCTCCATTTTATGCCATCTGGTAAGTTTTACAGGGGTGGAGAGGGGTGAGAAGGTCTTTCATGCTGCAACCTGAGCCAAGTGTGTCAAACACGTGGAGAAACCCCTCTACAGTCTGTATGTGTGTGTGTGCATGTGTGCTGCTGGCATCTAGAAAATGGTGTAAAGCTGCTTTAATAGCATACATACTGCAGGCTTTCATCTTCAGACATACAGTAACACTACTGTTTCCTTCCATTTTCCCGCCTCTTTGGGTGCTATCTAAATGTTTTATGTGTTCATGTTCTTGATGTCAAACCCACAGAATATGACTTTTATTGCCAGGAGTGCCACACAGTCAGAAGCAAAGGAAATGGGTCAATATTTACAATATGGTCTGTCATGGAAGGTTTTTTACAACAGACCGGAAAATAAATTTTAGCATCTGTTTTAACAGTCTTACAGCACCACACCGGGGGAGGAAACATTAAATTGATTTAAAGATACTAATTTGGTTAGAGTTTCCGTTGCTGCATCAAGTAGGAAAGTCTTGCCACCGAACACTTCTTCTTTTGTCATGCCGCCTGCAGAATACAACAACACCGGCTATCAAACACACCAGAAATGGAACGATTATTCAACAGGAAATTAATTGGAAAGTCTTTTGATAATCGATTAGTCGCTTGAATGATTTGCTGCTTGTTTTTTTGCCTCATGTGATAGCGTAATTAATACGTTTTGAACCGCTGGTCGAACTAAACTAGTGCTTTAAAGATGTTTGCATGTCAGGAGTTTTTCAGCTTTGTGACATTTTACAGAAAAGATAACAATAAAAACATCATTAGCTCAGAAAATATCATTAGTTGCAGCCTGACAACACACCTAGTATAAATGTATTTCTCTCTTCAGTGCCGTTAAGGGGTTAAAAAGTCCTACTTGAATTTTCTCAGGTCAAGACACAAGATAATCTTGCACAAAAAGTCTAATCTGGCAAATTTCAAGGCTTTCTTCTTATTATTATTTAAAGTTTCCTCTGGTTGAAGTCGATGAAACATGTCAGTGACAATCCAGTCATTACAATTAATTGGAATTTATATAGAAAATGTGTCAAACCCACAGTATCCTCATTCTTTGGTGCTATTATCTTCTTTAAAAAATTGGTATGCACCCAAGAACTGAACATTATTATCTAGAATTGGCTATTTAAAAGGATAATACCATTTGTCACTTAAACGTCTGATGTCTAAATGAGAGGAAAACTCCCCCAGGTGTGCACTCTGGCCAGTAAAATATAACTTGTGTGACTGTGATTACTGTTGGTCCAGTGGTCATATCCACATGCTGGATAAACAAACACCAGGAAGACTCAATGTCAGCCTGTGAGGTGTTGAAGTGGAATGAGCTGTAGTTCCTTCTTCCTGTTCTTTTATTTTTCGATATATGGATGTGTACATTGTGACCAAGAGAGTACACACTGTTCATGGTACAGCTGCTGGAACCCACCGTGGTCAAATTCATGGTGATAAGGTTGATTAACCTTCAACGGTGGAGTTTTATATTCTTTATTTATTTATTTATTTATTTGATTATATATTTATTAATCACTGAAATGTGAATTTACCCCGCTCTCATGGTTTGACTTTGCACAGTTTACTGTTCTGGTGCTCGGCTGTTTCCAGAGACCCAACAAGGATCGTTCTGTATCATATTATTCAAGGACGTCCCCTGCCCACATGTAGCGGGGATTAATGCAACATGCCCGAGGCTTCAAGTTAGCATTGTTTGCCCGGTGAGACAGAGGATTTGTAAACATCAAATCACAGGCATTAACAGAGCGCTGGCTCGGTTCTGTAAGACGACAAGCAATTTTGAATTTTGAAAGAAGAGAATGGACTGGTTGATACTTGCGACGTAGAAATGTCATGCATTGGTGATTATTAACATTTTCTGGTGCCCATATTCAGCCTTAGAAACATTAACAAATAAAAATTCAAAGAAGAGTCAGGGCATCTTTATATATCACACATCTTTAGAGTGTGTGAGTGATCCAAACATACCTCTTATATAATAATATGGCACTATATGATAATATATAATAATAATAGGATAATACAATTACTTATATTTAGTATATACCTGGAGATGTAAGTTAACAAAGGGACACATGATTAAAACTTGGAAAACACCTGTCATTAATGGAACCACGTTTAAAAATCACCAAAATCAAAATCTGTTTTGCAGTGGTTCCCAAACAGGGTCAGTGGGTCAGAAAGCAGACTATTTTAAGAAATCATGTCAATGTTGACTTTGTTACACTGCTTGTTGAAAAGCTCAGGGCTTGACTTACACTTCTGTCACTGTCAGTGTCACCTGGCTGCACTTGGAGTGTGAGGAAGTTAGTCTGCCTGCTGACAGGAAATCCACAGTCACAAGCCATAGCAACACACAGGCCCGCCGAGATGTTTGATGATATTTGCTGTAACAGCCTTTGTTGAACAGTGGTGGATAGAAAAAACAACAAAATTCACCACACTGACTGTCCTCTAAATTTTTATTTTTGAAGCACAAATGTCATTTTTATTATTGGAACTGATGAGAAAAGCGAGTGACATTAAAGTTTAGTGGTTGTCAGATCATGCTGATGATAAGATAGTCGAGAGTCTTTACAACAGACTTGACCTTTAGCTTCACAAGACAAGACTGATGATGATTTAGTCTGTCTGACTGAGGCCTTTACCCTCAGTCAGACAGACTAAATCATCCTCCACACACCCGGCTCTGGTACAAACGTCTCGTTGCTCAGGCACCCTGTTGTCTTGTGCAGACTCCTGCGAAGTGGAGGAGGCCTGGGGAAATTCTGCCTAATCTGCTCTGAGATATCGCCTCGCCCCGGAGCCCCCGGAGCCGGTCTCTGCGTCGGGCAAGGAAAAGCTCATCTCCACAGCTGCAGCAGCGTCTCACAGATATATGACCGCAAATGCAAACATCAGACAGAGCTGGCATCATGTTTTTGTTGGATATGAGAACAAAGGAGTCTTTTTTCAGTTCTTCTCAGCATGTGCTGGTTTTTCACTGTCCTCTTCAACGCCACTTTCTACCTCCATCATTTTACATCGTGTCATGTTCCTTTAAACACCCTCAAGGTCTGACTGGCTGTGTGTGTCACGCTGACAATGATTCAACAAGCTCAGATATAAATTTCTGTACAAAATCCCTCACTGTGTGTGATGGGAGCAGCTGAAGAGGTTGTAATTTCTCCTGCGTGGTGGAAACCTGCAGACTGTTTTTGTTGCTACTGTTGTGTAGGTCAGGGACGACAGGGTCAAACTGTGTCTGTCAACATGAAGCCCAGTTTCACACAGTTTTATCACCACGCGCTGGTCAATTTGTGTCTATGCTGATGATATACATGAAAACACATTAGACCTGCAATGAAGGGATTTCTGTGCTTTCATTCGTGTTTCAGTATCTAAGATGTTATGCTGCTGGCTTTGGTGGTGCAAGGATTTAAAGTGCAGATCTTGAATATGTCTGGTGACTTTGGCTGAGACTTGCGCTGTATTCTCCTTCTCTCTGCCCCTGATGTGCTGTCAACTCTCTGGTGTAGACTTCCTGCTAAGAGGATAAAAAATGCTTTTAAAAGCTGTGATGTGAATTGATGTCCCCTGCAGTCCACAGAAACCTGTAATCAGACACACAAAAGAAATTCTCTAAAATGAAATATTTTAATTTTCTATGTGAGTTATTCTGAAAAAATTACATTATTACATTTTCTGTAAATTGATTTGCTCTCCATGATGGTCTAAGCACAAAGCCTTCTTCACACTGCAGGGAAAATGTGTGAAGGGTTTTATTTGATCTTTTCTCTTATCAAAAGGGAGTCACTCACTGTTTTCTTCAGCTCTGTGGAGCGTCTTTCAGCTTGTTTTCAGCTTGTTGTTTTGGTTTAAAGGCCCACACAACTTTGTTATTTTGGTATGTTGGTTTTGGTTCAATCTCACTGCTCCAAATGAATGATAGTGTTGCTCCAAATTCACTGAATGTGTAATTAACAACTGCTAATATAAGGAGATAATATCTACTTTGTTTTTACAGCTTTTTCCGCTGAAAAATGAACTGATGAATTGCTTTTAAGTAACTGCAATAACAACTGTTCATACTTCATATGATTCTAACTCTTCCATAATGGGGCTGACTTTTGCAAGTCAATACAAACAATGACAAAAGCTTCAAATATAAAATATTTAATAAAAAAAAATGGAGACTGAAGTTGTGTAAATATCATAAATATCATATCTGCCTTTTCTCTTACAGAGGCTCCATCCACCGGGAGGTCCAGGAATGGATACGTTTTCCAAGAGATGGGTGCGTAGCTGCAGTAAAACATAATACATTTACTTTGATTACTTTGCTCAGCAAGGGTCCTACTCTTTTAGATACGCGATATGATCTCTGCTTTGCAAACACAGAAAGCATTATTCAAGTTATTTCTTTCAGGATACTGGGGAGAATACAGTGTTGTTTCTCATGTAAATTTATTGCAACAGTTATTTATGCTAATGCCAATGCCTCTCGCTGCTCTCTGTTGACCCATTTCACATGCTGGTGAGCACAGCCGGTCCCTTCGCTGGTGTGTTGTGAGGTTAATTAATGGATAAATAACGAGGCAGATGATCTCTGAGTCAATGATGGGGAGAGGTAATAGTCATAGCTCAAAGCTTTGCTCATGAAGGGTTAAGGTTAATTCTCTAATTCTGTGGCTGTTCCTTTCTCCCCCCATAAAACTCGCAGTGGAGATGCCATATTTATCTTCTATACAATTAAGGAATTTACGAGGGGCTGCTATTGTTATATTGCTGCATGTCTGGTTTAAGGGGGATTTTTTATTGGATCTCTCTCTTTCTCCCTCTTGCCTGTGTGCTTGTCAACAGATGGCAGAGTGGTGGGAGGCAAAAATAACTTGTCACTTACTGGAGACACTGTTAATTTGGCTAGAACAACATCTTAACCTTGACAAAAAGAGCAGTTTTTATCTCGCTGTTGAGAGGTTAATCTATAAAATGCCCTTTATTATTACTTTATATTATTAGACATTAATTATTCAGTGGTAAAGTGAATTTATCCAGCAGTTATTCTCATGTAGAAAGAAGTATAGAGGATTTTACATACAGTACTTTAGTCTCAACTGAGACTTGGCTGACCATTTTTGTTTAATCCACAGAGCTGCAGGACGGGGAACAGGAGCACTGTGGGCAAGATTCACCTGTTGCTCACAAGGATCACATCTCTGACAGCCAGATCCAGATCAGTGTTTCGGGTGTGTGTTTAAATCACCATTACGCGTGTCATTTTCTTTGGTGTAATATATATTTAGTTGAATCACGATGCAGATGAAGAGCTCGCTGCAGTGGTGTGCTTTTAGGTTGGATCCCGCTCGTTTGATTTCCACCGTCTGAGAATTATTTGCAGCCTTTGCAGTTAGGAAATCATGTGTGCCAGCTCTGCCTCCCTGAGTCATGGTAACAGACACAAAGTTCAGGGACACAAACTGGCAGCTAGTGCTCATTATTAACTATTAATACCCGAGAACGAATTCTATACATTTAGTTCCAAGAATAACATTAGCAATATAACTTTGCAGTGAGGATTGGAGCAAAGATAAATCCTGCACACTGTATATATTGTATATAGACATGTATACATGGACACACTGTGCATAATCACCCACTCTATGTATATCCATTCAATATTCTTTTTACTATTTGTGTTGTCTACAGTTTATAGAAACACACTGAAATTTTATTTTATGTCATTGATCACTGGTGCTTTGTATACAACTACCTTGGCCTTATTTCTGTATAAGTACAGTGAGACCAATGGAGAGAAACTGAGTCTTGTCAAGGATGTACAGTGTGTACAAGTGAAAATGTCAGTTTATAAACGTACGTTTCCATGTGCCTCTTATATTGCAGATCCTGACTGCCCTGGGTTTGGGCTTCTAAACACAACAAGAAAAGTACGATTTGCTTTTCTAATCACCCTCTTTGTTTTGTGTGATATTAATTACTGCAGAATTACCCCAGAAAAGCAGCATTTTATAGTGTTTACCACTGAATACACTACCCAGAAGAGATTATTAGTCCCACTGTTCCATTTTAAAGCAAAATTCATTTTTAAACTAACTGAGGACATTGTTAAATCTGAAGGCATCAGTAGTGGGCAGGATGGAAATGTGTTACTTACTGTTGCACGATAAGCAGTGAGCTAACATCTGAAAATTAACCTTTAACATCTGGCCTATTTGCACCATTACACCATCAATCAAGTTTCCCCTTGCTCTTGGCTCACGCTAGTATGTGAAGCCGATGAACTTCCAGGAGGAAGTGCGCGCCCACAGAGACCTGGACAGCTTCCTGGCCCAAGCGAGCATCCTTTTGGACGAGAAAGCTGCCACTCTGGACGAGGTCCTGAGACGAATGTTGACTCACGTGGTGGAGGAAGGCCACGAGAGCTGCGATGTGGACAAGGTCATGAACTCGCTGTTCACAGATGCAGCAGGGAAGGAGTTTAATGGTGAGCAAAACATATTAGAAGCACTTTGAGACGTGTTTGCTTCAGAGGCAGTTTGGCATGTCAGCGTTGGGCTGTTCATTGCAATGTTTTCTGCTCCCACAGTCCACCTTCTGTCAGAGACCATCCAGGGTGTGACTGCTACTTCCACTGGCATTCGCTACCAGCAATCCTGGCTATGCATTCTGTGAGTTTATCTACAATAATATTTACATGAAAAGGCGCTATTTTGACTTTGAGTGCGTGGATGTTGTGGAACTCTCACTGTTGATAGCTGCTGAGTTCATTTGATTGCACAGGGACAACACACAAAACATGTTTTCATTGAAAAAGTCATTTTGTTTTGACTTCAGTAGCTGGGCTCTAATTCACACCTGCCAATACAGAATGCTGCACAATCAATCATTTTAACACCAGTGATTCAAAAGGAATTATTTTTCTATCAATTCAGCTCCAATGTGAGGAGCCTGCAGAGGCGCCATGTCTGCATCACCCGCCTGGAGAGGCCGCAGAACTGGGGAGTCAACTGCTGCGAGGCTCGCTATGTCATCCTCATCCTGGCCCCTCCCAGAACAGTGAGGTCCAATTCTCACTTCTATTCAAAACTCTCAGTTTATTTAAAGCAATATGGGGACTTATGTGGCTCAGGTCTTAAGCTCAAACGACTCTTAAATGTGAACATTTGCTGAACTTTTGGTTATTGGATAATCAAACAATCGGAAGATGTCACCCTGGGGTCTGAGAGACTGTGATGGCCGTTTGTTGGTATTTTCTGACATTTTATAGTCCAAATGATTAACTGAGAAAGGTATACACAGATTAACAATACAATAATAATTACTTGCAGCCCTAATCAGGTGCTTACTGAGGATCAAATCTGGATACTAACTTATGTACATGACATAAAAAAGCCCTTTTGTGAAAGTTGTTATCATTCAAACTTAAATTGTCCTCTACCCAGCATTTCTGTGCTGTTACAGACAATTAAATATGACCATAAAGGAAAAATGCCAGTCAACTAAAAAGTGTAGTAGCAGAATGCACTTAAAAATCTTCATAATTTAAAGAAATTATCTAAATTGACAGAACTGGGCTTTAAATTTTTCATCATTCTTTTCAGAAAAGCACCAAGACGGCCATCGAGCTCGGCAGAACATTTGCCACAATGTTCTCCGACATTTCCTTCAGACAGAAGCTTCTGGAGGCCAAAACCCAGGAGGAGTTCAAGCAGGAGCTGGTCTACCAGCGACAGCATCTCTCTACAGTCAGCGAGAAGACGGTCATGGAGGAAGTGGAGGACTCAGATCCACGTAAAGGGAAACCGCCTCAGGTGTGAAAGAAGATGTAAACAGACAGAGACATATTGGCTCTGTAGTCAGTGCCAAATTAGAAGAAATAATAAGCGTTATCACTTACATGGTTTAAGTTTGTTGTATAACTATAGAACAAAAAAACATGAATATGGCAATATGGAAACGTAACTCTACCTAACGAGGAGTTGTTACAAATCAAACCAACATTTATATTCTCCACTGACTGTTAGCTCTCCACATGTGGAGACCACCCTTGTGTTTTTCCGTTCCATCCAGGCATATAAAGATGTGGGGCAGTAAAGTAAAGTAGTTGAGCCAGATCATCTGATTATCCTGTTTCCACACTCTATCAGCCATGCCGGAGGAATGAGAAGCAGCTGGGCAACAGACTGAGAAAGCTGCCAAGTCTGCCGTGGTTCTGGCAGCAGAATGCGCACGTCTCTGTGTAATGATAAAGTACTTCATTATGTCCAGTGTTTAAATTAAAAGGAAATGTGTGCACTCAGCAGGAGATTGGACAAGAGGGAACACCCAAATATTGCCTTGAGAGAAAACATGTTTGGGCTGTAAAAGACCAAAGCTAACAACAGGTGGTGGCTACACCTGATGTCCTGAACAGTTTCAAAACAGCATTTAAGTGCAGGTGTGCTGCTGTCAAACCAACCTTTTAACCGAATCTGCGATTCCACAATTGTATGATACAAAAACAAGCAGTGACGGACGTGTTGATGGCATGCTAGTGTCTTTGATTTCACACTGGATGTCAGCGATCCTCCTCCTGAAGTGTCTTTACGCTGAATAACCTTTATTACGCCCATTCAGAGGACCCATTATTCAGCTCTCCAACTAGTCATAACATCAGAGTTACATCAGTGTGACTAAGTAGTGTTTCCTTCTAAGTATAGTCCTTCACACTGACTGAATTCTGTCTCTTTCTTCGCAGTGCATTGACTTCTTTAAAGCTGGTAAAGGTGTCTCTGATGACCTCCGCCGCAGACTGCCCCTCTACCCCTCAGACTTCACAGATGGTATTAATGCTTTCTCATAATGCTGTGGGCACATATCTGGTTAGCTTATTTGTTACGGTTACAATATCTTAACATTTCTTCTTTAAGGATAACTTGGCCTGCTTTGGCTCTGGTTTGTTTATCTTTAATAACCCTTGAAATAATCCATCAAGGTATAACCGGGAAGGACCGCTGTCTACTGAAGTACACTACCACTGCTATTTTCCTCTACATTGCAATTCTCCTGCCTGCTATCGCCTTCGGCTCATTGAACGACGAGAGCACGAGAGGAGAGATAGGTAAGGGCTCCCGTCTCACCTCCTCATCATATTATTATTATTCCCCATTATTTTATCTACATTATATTATTACATTTAATCTGAAACAAACAAAAATACTTTTTTTGGATTTGATTTGTTGGACAGATGTTCAGAAGACTATTGTCGGGCAGAGCATCGGAGGAGTGATTTATTCGCTGTTTTCTGGCTCACCTCTCGTCATTCCACTGACCACTGCACCACTGGCCATCTTCATAAGTGGTATGTCTTTGTTCTGTTTAAACAAAGACACTACGTTTTTCTTTTCTTGTGAGGAGAAAATCTGTGAAGCACATCAACAAAAGAAAATTGAAGCCTAAGACAGCTTCAGACAGCCAAGTTGGAAGCCAGGTTATCTGATAGTACCCTCTTTTGGATAGTCTAATGACAAACAGATTGTTATTATTGGGTAAGGAAAAGTTTTGCTCACAATTAAAAACCCACATAGAATTATGTGTTTAAAGGCAGTGAGCAAGGCAGCAGGATGCAACACCCATCTACTCCTAAACTTAGCAGTCTATTCACCATAGGTTGCTGCTATCCACTTAGTATAGCTGCACTAAATAGGGCAGGCAGCTTAAAATAGGGGAATGTCTGTCAGCATGTTTGATTTTTGAACTTTCAGATTAATGCAGTAATGCTGCAGTTATAACAGTAGGAACAGTAAAAGTGTCACAGCGTTATAAGTAATAATAATTAAACAACATGGTGTCTTATCGTATGGTGCCTTTAAAAGTAGACTTGTTGTGAAAATGTTATTCATTATTTAGCAACAGTATGAGTTTTTGTCTCTGCGTGTATGTATGTATGTTTTACAGTCATTCGGGGAATCTGCGACGACTACGACCTCGACTTTGATGCTTTCTATGCCTGCATCGGTTTATGGAACAGTCTGTTCCTCATCCTCGGAGGCTTATTCAATGTCAGCCTGCTGATGAAGCTCTTCAAACGGTGAATGCACAACACTGTTCTTTTGCAGAACATCTGTTTCTATGACATACGGCAAACAGAAGCCACAGAATTATAATATATATATATATAACTCTGTGGTCACTGATAAGAGAAGATGCCTCTGTTATGACTTTGATTTTGTTTAATGTGCCACCCTTGTTGTCTGGGCCATCATTTCACCTTGAATGGACTGTTATGTCTGTGCCTGTGTAAAAATATTACCCCACAATTATGATAAAACATGAACAATCACATCATGCTTCCTTTATTTCCACTATCTTCCAGCTCAACTGAAGAAGTCATCGCATTGTTCATCTCTATAGCGTTTGTTGGGGATGCGGTGAAAGGCACAGTCAAAAGTAAGTCAAGCCGAGGTCAGACTAAATTAACATGTTTTGAATGCTTCTGCTGCAGAGCTATCTCTCCACACTGCGGGGGAATGTGTAAATGTCCTGCCTATCGTTTGTTATAGGTAATGTAGCCCAGCAAATATATATATATCCATCATAGAGTCTTTAGAGGAAAAGCAAGCATGAAATCAAACTAGGCCCCCTGTGGGTTGTGAAAAAAATAGAACAACTCTGTAATGTTAATATAATGGAGTCTTTCACATTGCTTCTGTTTATATCTTTTTCACAAGGCTTTGTCACAAGACAGGGATTAATGGATGAGCATATCTTTAGAGCTTTTATCTTTTCTTTTTAAGACTTTAAGGCTAGTGTCAGTTTTTCTACTAAACTACCAAAGCTTGAATGCAGTGCACTGCTTGAATGTTTGTCTGTGCTCCAACGCCTGGAAATATACTGAAGACTAATACATACAAGGGGAATATTGATAAGGTGGTAAAATATGAATGAAGGCACTCAGCATAGTGTGAAATGGGCATTTTATTCTGTATTCTCCACGTCAGCATTTCAGATTTTTTGCTGAGATTGAAAATGGCCTATTTTAGGGCTCAACAAATATGTTAAGTGTCATTCTCCAAGAACAAAAATCAATAGTCATGTTGAGTCTTTTAAATTATATATTGCCACCATGACAAAAATATTGCTCAGTAGCTTCCTCTACTTTGTCCCATGACTATAAAGTTTTTGTTGTTTTTACAACATCCTTTTCATATTATCACAAGATATTTTGGGAACTTTTTCAGTGAATATTATATCTATAGTGTGTTATGAGGGGATTCAGAGAGAATTATAATGCATTCATAATACTTTATGACAACACTCAAACACACACAATGCTTTCTGATGCACTACATCAACATAACATACATAAAACATAGAACATTATAGAGGTTGACTGATTGCTTTTATAATACATTATGACGTCTTTTACTCACCTATATACACCTCAACAATCAACTGTAGTAAGGACTCAACTGTAGGACTCATAATGCTACAATAATCCATGCATATCATGTATATGTTAAGTAAAGCAAAATACATACTGATGCATTTCTAATAATGCATGCTTCAGAATAACATTTCATAGCTGGTGATGAGTAAAGCGTAATGCATTTTCAGACCTTTTAAAAGAATCAGTGCTGCCCTATAAGTGTCAGGGGCCGTGCCTGCTCAGGAACCAGCCGACTGTGTGGCTTCTGGTATTGCTTTTATAGAATACTATAAGTCCTTACTACACAAATGCATTATAATCAACTATGGATGCCCCCTTAACACACTATAGATGTGGTCTTCATAGACTATGACACATATTTTTATTACAAAATACAAAATAATTCAGTTTTTATCTGTTGCATCACAATACGTTCTCTTTATTCCACTTCTTCTTTTTCACCAACACCTCCTAGTTTTTCACCACTTCTACCACGGGCCCATAGTGGCGACGACAAACAGCACAGTGGTGCTTCAGCAGATTAAAGAGATTCTGGAGAAAGCAGAGAACCAGACTGGAAACGCACTAGGGGATCATAATGAGACCGTGTCACATGAAGGGATGTCCATCTTCCTGCCTGAGTCTCTGGTGGTGTGCACAAGAGAAAAGCCCATCCTCTGTCTGCTGCTCATGCTGGGGACTTTGTGGCTGGGTTATGCCCTCTATCTCATAAAGAGGAGGTATGTTCACTGTTTCAGATCATTCATTATATAAACATAGTGGTACAACATGTTGAATTGCACCCTGCGCTGCCATAAATAAAATTACCCTGTGACATGTGAAAGTCCTGGATTTAAATTTTTATCCAAGTGAAATATGGATGGAATATTTCCATTTGATGAAGCAATACAGTCAGGTTTAATAAAGAGTTAGAACAAACAGAGAAGATGTAAGTGCTGCTAATAAAATAATAATTAAAATGAAAAACACATAAAGATTCAAAAGTAAAACGATGAGTCAATTACTATTCCGTGCGCATTAAAATGTAGGCAGCGTTATAATATATAGTTTTATACCGACTGACTGAGGTTGAGCCTATTTAACTACTTCATATACTGCTGGGTAGTTTAATGTGTAAAATTTTATTATTGCCTTGAATGTAATTTTGAACGTGAAATCCCGAGGTACATTTAAAAAGGAAATTTGTACTTTCTACTTCACTACATTTATCTGACAGCTGTAATTACTCTGCAGCTTAAGATTTTCAAAACCTATAGCGATCTTATTAAATATCATGCATTCTTGTACAGTGAATAAAACCATGCAGAAATACTGAGAAACAGCTCACCTCAACCAGCTAAAACACTAAATGCTCTTTACATGTTGATGCATAAGTAATAATAATCCAATTGCATATAACACACATTGTACACATGTAATTTAAGCAATTTTTGAATGCAGGACTTATGCTGTACATGTACTGGTATATTTCACATTGTTGTATCTCTGCATTTACCTTAATAAACTAATATTTCTACCTCTTCCACCACTGAATTTAAATATATACATAAAATAAAATGGAGAACCTTAAACCTGTAATTATATATAATGTAATTGTACTTGAGCAAACTTTCCAGAACTGCCTGTAGTAGTTGCATATGCATCGCATAACTTGTATGAAGTTAATCTGAAAAAGTGGGAACATTTACATCCCTGGAGTCAGGCAGGGGTTACAAATCATCAGCAATAATTTTCACCCTTCAGGTAGAAAAATGTAATACATGAGGTAGATAAATGTGACTTTGCTGTTGTATATTTCCATGTCTGACTCCTGGGATGTCATTGTTCTTCCCTCTCAGTGGCAAAACCTTCAGTGCTCGACACGGATGATTTTTCAAGCTCAGAGAGTGACTACTGTAAATACAGTCGTAAAACTTGTAGGATTTATTACATCAGAGTTGCTCAATGTTGAAATACGTGTTACTTCTTTCTCCCGCAGCCCTTATCTGAATGACAAAATCAGAGAGGTGGTGTCTGACTGCGCTTTGCCTATCTCTGTGGTGATATTCTCCTTCATTGGCTCCTACCTTTTCTTTGACATAGAGCGTGAGTACAGATCTCTCAAATAAAAGAACTGATAGAGGAGTGCCCTTGAGACTGAAAGTCCCAACCTTGGCTCAGAACGCCTTCCACTGTTCATAAATCCTTTGTTGGAAAGGAAAAAGGAAAATATTTGCTTCTAGTGAGCTTTCAGCACAGTGTGGGCTCCGAATCAATGTGGGTCAAAGACGCTGGGTTTAATGTCGCCTATGAAACAAAGCTCACTAGCAGCAAAGTTCACAACTCAGGCATTTCTTTTACAGTGTAATGAGATTTTTTTCACTCTTGAAATGTCTTCATATTCAATTAGATGTTTTCTGTAAATCTCTCATTAGTTCCTAAATTCAGTGTCCACGATGGGCCGATCTTCAACGTCCCTCCATTTGAAAAGCTGTCAGGAATGAACACACTGAGTGCTGTCGGCCTGGGTTTCCTCCTCGCGTTGCTCATCTTTATTGACCAGAACATTGTCATCTCGCTCACTCACGTACCAGAACACAAGTAAGACCCTGACTTGGCCTTTAAGTGCTGAGACAAAGACAAGAAATTAAACACAACTTGACGTCTCAAATCTAAAAGGTTATACTGTGTTCGTGTTCATTTTTACTGCCAAACCTGTCCAGCAGTAGCTCATGAAAGGAACAGTAGCGCCGCCACAGTCTTTCATTGACAAACCACTTAAAACCTGTGTGTGTGTGAACGTCTGTACCAGGTTACTAAAAGGCACAGCGTTCCACTGGGACTTAATGCTGACTGGCTTCATCAACATCCTCATGTCCTGTCTGGGGTTGCCATGGATGCACGCTGCCTTCCCACATTCCTCCCTGCACGCCCGTCAGCTGGCCAAAGTGGAACAGCACGTAGAGAACGGACACCTCTACACGACGTGAGTAAAGTTAAAACAAGGACGAAAACCAAGCGGAGTTTTGAAAGACATCCACTTTAAGACTGACTGAAAACATCAGCTCGTCTAAAACCTTTAAACCCAACAGTGCAAATACAGAAAGAGAATATATAGAAAGAATGGTTTAATGTCTTTCAAAACTAATTGTAAAAAAAAATGTTTAAATACAATCTTAAGCTCCACTGAAAAAAAGAACACGGTTTAGCTCGACAGATTATGGTCTCCTCAAGGTCCTCCTCCTGGCATCTTCTGGGGCTTCTCAATTTGTCTCATGCTCAGTTGTCATGCCATAGTGATGTTTGGAGCACATCTAGGACTTATTATCTATGTTGACACAACCTTGGAGGCCATGTGATGTGGTCAAAAGCTGTGGAAAAGGATAGATTAAGATTGTTTAAAGACAATAAATTATTCAGATCTTTAAAATACTTTTTTTTCTATTTGAAGTATGTACATTTGTTTATTTAATTACATTTCATTTAAAAAAGAAATCTATTAAATATTTTTAAAAAACATAGTAAGGCTAAAATGATGACAGAAAAATAGAAACTACCCCTAAAAATCTAAAAATCGTAGCTGACCATTCAATCTCATTTCAGCAGTATTACAATGCATTATTTCTGCTCATACACTGTAGGTAGACTCTTCATTTCAAGACATTTGAAGTAAATCATTTTCTTTTAGTTGAATAAAAAATTGCTATAATATATAGATCCTCCATCAGTTACCAACCATGGTAAGATCCATCTTAGGGGTAACGACATGATTAACATTACATCTGTCTTGCACAAAATTAGAATGAAGATATTACACATTGTTTGTTTCTTGTGAAATACAGGATACTACCACGTTTTCAGGCCCCAACAAATTAGGGGGTGATTAGGGTTCAATTTTAGGGGGTTACAAGCTAAAAAGGTTGGTAAATACCGCTCAACAGTAAATAAGATAAGTATTGTATGTGTTTCGTCATATAAGATTTGTTTATTGGGATATTAAGTGTTTTTTTTTCTGCCTTTGGCTCAAACAGTATTGTGAGTGTGAAGGAGACACGTCTGACCTCACTGGCAGCCAACATCCTGATCGGCCTGTCTGCTTTCATGCTGCCCATTCCTCTGCAGTGGATCCCCAAGCCCGTCCTTTATGGCCTCTTCCTCTACATCGCGGCCACTTCACTCGATGGGAACCAGATGGTGGACCGCATGGCCCTGCTGCTTAAGGAACAGGTGAGCGGGGAGGACTCTGTGGTTTGATTGGTTGGTCCGTTTGCTTGTTTGTATCTCTTTGTTTGTCTCTCCCGTTTAGCCATTAAACCCCTCCTGGTTGAAGCCCCAAATAAAACCAGTGGTGGACTTTGGAAAAGTTTGATATCCAGATGTTCCAGTGGGCAGAGAAAGTAAAGAGAACAATATATGTGAACTTTGCGTCCACCATGATGACATAAATCTGCTCAGTTTCTCATTTATACGATTCATAACATGATGACATTGATATGCTGAACATATCAACTTCACGTTGTAATGAAAAATGTCTCCATTTTAATGAGACATTAAAATTATTTTCTCAAATAACAAGAATGTCTTGTGATACAACAAGATAAAGTGACAAGTAGCAAGGCAAGTTGATGATAACATGAAAAAGATCTGCTAAAAAACAAGAGCATGAAGGCAGCAAAACTCAACAATTAGACCAAATAGCATAATTAATATAAAAAGAATAACATTTACAGGGGTATCTGCCACATTTTCCCACTTTATTTCATTTAGTCATTTGTGCTCTAACAGCAGGTGTTTGTGTACATAAAAAACACAGAGTTGACAGCTACAGCTGAAATGGATATTAAGTCATCCACTTGTACTTCAGCAAAACAAACATATGAAGCAAAATGCTGCTTAAAATAGCTTTTTAACAACATAATACTCGTGATTTTCTGTCTAGACCTCCTATCCTCCCACCCACTACATTCGCCGTGTGCCTCAGAGGAAGGTCCACTTCTTCACAGCGGTGCAGATGATCCAGCTCATCATCTTGTGTGCGTTTGGGATGTATCCGCTGCCCTACATGAAGATGGTCTTCCCACTTCTGATGATCCTGCTGGTCCCTGTCAGGTAAGATGACCTTGGCCAACAGGGGGCAGTGAGAGACGACAGGAGCCAGCACCAACATTAGTCTAGGATTCATGCTGGACTGTTTCTAAGGGGGCAGAGTGTTTTTGTAATGCAGTTGTTCAGGAGTGGTCAGAATTTATCTTTGTGTCTTTCTGTAACCTGTAACCGTGGAGTAACATCTGTGTTTTATCTCTGTGTTTTATCTCAGGACAAGCCTACTTCCCAGGATAATCGACTCCAAGTATCTGGATATCATGGATGCCCAGCACATGTAGAGCAACGTGACAGAAACATGCCTTTTCTCCATTTGCAAGGGAAACAGACTCAGAACTCAATGGCTGTGTTACTAACTGAATGAAATGCATTCAGACTGCTAGATTTGGATGCAAACACTCTGCTGGAGACTGGACACCCATTTACACTGCTCATTTGCCTTCTCACGGTTCACCACACATTCACCGTCAATGTAGCTGACTTAAATATGTAACATTCCTACATCTCTATTGTATTGAAATATATAGTCATGAAGGACTTTCTTGTATTGTTTGTTGTGTCTGTTTCTCTTCTTTCTTCACACACACATGTTGTGAGCTTGACAGGTGCCTGACTTGATGTGAGACGTCTTTTTTAATATAAAAAAAAAAAGTTAATTATTACATTTAATTTTGGCATCATGTTGTTTAATAGAAAGCTGCTTTGTCTGTGTCCTACTTTGGTTTAAAGTTTTGATGAGGCGACATGGGGATGCTGCAATTTCAGTGTTTTACCACCTTAGAAAAAACATCATTTTTAGAGAGAAATAACAGGAACAGTTCACAACAGTCGGTGTCACCTCAGACTTGTAAAGTTTTAATCAACCACACCAAGTAACACAAGATTTTCTTATTGATTAGATTTTAAACATTTTGAGGAGACACAGAAAATGACAAAGTCGTTAGTATAAAAGGTTTGATTCTCTGCATTGCAATGTTAAGAATAAATCAAACTGTTGTGACACAAATAAAGCCCTTTAAAGGATCTGAATGAACATTTTTTAATCACCGGGAACCTCCTCGATGTCGACTCCCAAAGCTCAAAACACTTAACATGCACCAGCTATCACTGATCCTGCAGGCAGGACTGTAACAGGATGGCACCTGCTCAAATACCACCGCACACAGGGTCAACACAGTGCCATCCCCGACTGAGCCGTGTGGAAACACTTTGAATGTTACATTTCTCCAACAGATGGCAGTAGAAGCTCATCTTCATTGCGTTCATAGATCAGGTTTGGCTGACAATGAGTTCACTCAGCAGTACATCACACAGAAACTGAGCCAGATTCACATCATCCAGTGTCTGTAAACTGTGATAATGAAGTTAAGACTGGTCAGATATGAGCATTTTTCCAAATTACATGTTTTTTGTCATGTAGTTCTGTTTCACGTGTTGCTTCCTGTAAAGCCACTTCTGTAAGCCATCAAGCCACCACCTGACGCTCTAATTTAAATTCATTTTACTGCCTTTGTCGAACTTAAAATCGTCGTTCCACCACTGATACATCAACTCCTTCATAATGAATGTTTTTCAGCCATGTATTAACTGTCAGTGCCGAGCGCCTTGAATATATTTGCAGAAAAACAAACACCCAACTGTTGTTTTGAGCCCTCTGACGAACAAAAGGAAGCTCTTTTTCACGTTGTGCTACAATGGAGCAGTGCCCACAATTATCATCTGTGGCTGCGTGGCTGAAAATGTAATCAAGAGTGCAGAAGAAGAAAGGAGTTTGTTGTAATTCACATTTGATCATTTGGAATTACATTTCGCAGAGAAAATAGTCTGTTTTTGAAAAATGAACCAGACCTGGAAGGCACCGTGTGAATGTCCTCTGCGAGCAAATATGTGTCCTTATCTTGATTTACATTAATAAGAAAATCATTGGCATGATCAGATTCAAATGACCAGAATAGAAACACATCTGACAAGAAATTCAACGGCTGCAAAAAAACATGTCACCACTTTTAACATTTGCAGCATTTTGCAATAGCCTCTGTGCTGTTTGTTGTCCATTTGAAAAGTGACAGTTGCGCAATTATGTGGCACCAAAGAGGAGGAAAATTCAACACTGAGAGATAATAGTGAAAATAACTACAAATCTGCCTGATTACTGAATCTGTATTGTGTGCACTTTTAATAGCATACAGAGAGAGTCGAAGGAAATGTAAGAATTTATTTTAAACGATTGTACAAAATCAAGAACAGGCCAAAAAAAAGGAAGTCAGAGAGTTTTGAGGTTGAAAGTCAACCCTGATAATCTTCCTGTGTAGCCCTTTAGTCCAGGTCTGCCAGTATAAAAAGAATACAACCAATCCCATGACTCTGCTGAGATTGGATCTCGGAAGGGTTGAATCCCTTGAGTAAAAAAAATAAATAAATAAAAAAAATAATAAAAGACAGGGGAGAGAGTGAGAGATGACGTGGCTGTCACCATAGAGATACATCCAACTCCTGGTCACCATAGAGATGCAGCCAATTAATTTGCCATCACAAAAACCTGTGTATTTATCTCTTTGCCACCTACACAAAACGCCCCTTCCTGATCTGAGATTTGTGGTGAATAATTTGCGCTCTTGTCTGGGCAGGTGGAGGCCAGCATCTCCATTAGCTGTGGTCTTCCTCCACATTTGCAGAGTGTACCTGTGTGGCCTTGTCTGCCTGTCTGTGGTCCTTTGAACGTCCCCGAGGTGTCACGTAGCAGAGCTTATGTGCTCTTGATGCCCTGGAAGCCGCAGAAGTTCCAGCGTTTCTCCAGACTGGCTCCGACGCCGGTCAGCTCCTGCCTGAAGGTGAACGGCAGCCGGGAGAGAAGAGCCTCCACCTCACCTGGGTTGATCTGCGGAAACGCGGACGACACGGGCTTAGACTTAGACACCACACACGACTAGCTCTCAAATTAACACAGGCATTTTTGCACATCTTTGCACCTCCATTATTCACACCTCTGCTCTACATTTTCATTATACTTACAGGCCTCACACCTTCGCTAAAACCCGATGAATAGGGCAAGCATGGAGACAATGTGCGCTACATGACAGGATTTACGCTGGCTCACACCACCCGGGTGGGCTGAGGAGAATCAGAAAGGTGACAGTGGAGACAGAAATCCACTGTACGTGCTGCTGTAGACAACCCACAGTGTCTTGCATTAATATTAAGGTTGTCGAAGCCCGGTGCTGATGTCAGGATGCATTAAGGCCCATCATGGAGATAGGGCCGGTGTGTTGTTACAGACAATGGAGCTGTGTGAGTGTGGAGCCGGTAGATAAGCAGAGAGGATTGGGCTTGTTGTTGGGGACTACAGCCAGGGGTATTGACAAAACTCAATGGGCTGCTTGATGCGCAGAGTCGGTGTTGAAACAAGAAACAAGGCACACAGGCTTGTAACGTGCATGCAGTCGTATAGAAAAGCATGCCAAACACACAAAAAACACACAACCACGCGCATTTAAAGCGAGCGTTTGTCATTTAGGGAAATCCACAGATGTGTTTTCTTTCAGAGAGCTTGATGAGAAGATTGATATTACTCTGTGCCTGTTTGGCGAATATGAAGCTTGAACCAAGCATTATACCTGTTAGCACCTTTGAAGCCAATTAATTAACACATTAGATTTGATTAGTTAGTAACATTAGTGGAGGATCAGCATGTTAGAGTATACAGCATATTATTAGGATCTATAACTCAAGTAATAATGATCATTTTCTGAACTTGAGTGCTGAAATGAGTAGTTGTTTTTTTTTTTTTTAAATGAGAGAGACAAAAATTGACAACAGGTTTCAAAAGTAACTTAAGACCCATTGAAAACGTTTGGTCATCGTCCTTGCTGGTTGACAGTTTTGAGTGTGCTGCACCTGTAATCACAACTACCTGTGATGTCACAGTGTACTGACACACCCTACAGTACACTTCGACATCACTGCAGCAAGGAAAGAAATTAAGCCTCTGAAACATTTATCATACTAAACTTTTTGTATATACATACATACAAAAATTACTTAAGTCCTACTACTCTCTATCAGGGACTGATGGTGATTCAGCTTATACCAGCACAATTTATATATTTTACATCACATCAGTCCACGTCAGCTGTCACAGAATGACACTGACTGACTATAATACTTGGTGAGAAACAATTAACTTTATTAGTATAATCAAGAGAAGAAAAAAATCCTGCAGATCATTACTTTAACTTCAACTGGAAGATTTCATGAGTGGCAGGAGGTAATGAGGGCACGCCTGGAAATCGAGAACGGTCCGGAGGGAGAGTGATGACAAAGATGAGCTCAGTTATAAACCAGGAATCAGCTCAAGCACGTCACCTTATTCTGTGAAATCAGGCTGACTAACAGCATAAACTGGCGACGGCATCAGCAGACAGACGCACAACATGAATAAATTTATCAATAAGTTGTGCAAGTGGGGACGTGTGATAAAATTAGAAAGCGATAACTGCAACAGGACTGAAACAGTGAGTGAAACAGAGCAAAGAAAGACTTGCAATGTGTGCAGGTTCTCGCTATTAACGAGGCGGGAGCAGCTGAGGCCTAAAAGGTTGAGACAAACAAGATTTTGACGACAGAGAAGGTCAGCGGGGCTCCATCCTGCATCAGCAGAAAAAACCTGGTGGTATCAGCCGGCCAACATCAGTGGATGTGTTTGAAGTTTGAAGCTGGTATCTCACTGTGTGACTGTGCGACTACCAGAGGTGTAACACAAAGCTACTGGTAACACAAAGCTACTGTTACTTTTTATATCACAAAAAGTCTTTTATACTTACATACATTTTATATTTATACTGTATATCAAACTGTCAATATTATGACACAATATTTTAACCATGTAACTGAAATAATCAACTTGTAAAACATGATTTATATGTAAACCATGCCTTAAAAAAACAAATAAACAAAAAACAACACTGAATTAAAATAAAAAATGTGTAACTATTAATGTTTTGGGTGGAAATCAATTAAGGAAAGACTACAGGAGGTTAGTAAAAACATACGTGCCAGAATTTAATTGGGCCATACTGCACGGTTTTCATTAAAATCGGAAGGATTTGTAATTGGCTCAGATGAATGCTGGTCTACTGTAAAGCTACTGACAAAAAAACAAGCCATAACACCTCACATGGCACTTTTAACTAATAAGAAAACAAAAACAGGATTGTGTGTGCAACGGGAGGAAGATCAGATGAAAATCAAATTAGTAGAATTAGTAAAATGTCTATTTCAAAAAATTTTAATAAGCAATCAATGAAAAATAATTTGCATGCTCTTTTGAGACAGTTCCCTGTCTTCAATGCCTCAGTCTACCCACAAATCGTGCACTGACTTCAATGTTGGGTCATCAGTCAAGCTTTCTTTTTTTACTTCACAACTAAAAACAACACCTCTTTTGCTTATATACACCTCTGCTATGCACAGGTATACGAGTGTGAAGTGGTGCAGCTTTAAATGTACGTGTGTGTTCAGCGGCCCTTGTGGAGATGAATAAAAGCAGAGAAGTAACTGATGGCTCTCGCCTGCACTTCAGGCTTGTTTGCGTGCCAGGAGTCTAAAATGACACAGCAGGACTCTGGCATACAGCAGGCCCATATGTCAGCCCTGCAGGGAAATTTAATCTATGTCACTATGTCTAGGATACCTGTGTGTGTGCATGTGTATGTGTGTGTATGTGTGTGTGCGTGCCTGTTACCTTGGTGTCCAAACGCTGCAGGTAGGAACAGATGTACTCCATGCTGGCTCCGAATGGGTGGACGTGCAGGAAGGTTGAAATGATCCCTGAGGTTGAGCAAATAGGTCATGCAGACGTGTTAATTAAACTGTCAAAATGTAAAAGACAGAGCCTGTCACATGCAGCCGTTCCTGTCTTTCAGTTTCTGCCGCCTGTCAAATGTGACTTAAAACCACAACAGAACGTTCAAGAAATCAGTTTGTATTGTTCGGCGTCCTCTTCCCTGACTGACAAACAAGCGAGGACGTGTCGAGTGCCTTTTCCCACACTCCCATCACAGTTAAGAGCCTCTCGTTATATCGTGGCTGCAGATTAGACGGAGTGTTTGATGACGCTTTGTTGCTGTTATCTTTCATCAAAGCCGCGCGCTGCTGAAACTCTCCACGAGCTCGACCGACGCATCTGCTCTCGGCTCCCCGATAGGGCCAGGAGAGGGATTAATACTCCACCTCTGCTTGTTGTTAGAGCACGGTGAGCCCAAACATTTAGCACAACCAAAACTTTGAGGAAACCATCTGAGATTTGGGCAGAGGGTGTCAAGTTGACCTCGACCTCAGTGTGTGTGTCTGCATGTACTCCACAGGTGAAGATCGAGGCTTCAGTTCAGACTTCATACACAGAATAACATGAGGAACTTGGAGTTCCCGATTCGTCAGTTTTGGCCGATGTTGTTGTTCACAAAGTAACTGATGAGAAATCATCTAAATTATGGACAGCGTGGTCATGTTCATTGTGATATTTCTGGGAATTTGAGTGGCTTGATAACATGAGGAGGAACGATTAAACATTACGCAACATTACAAAACAATTACAAAACAATTTCTTGTGTTTTTAGGCAAAAAAAGTCAAGATATCTTTACCAAACTACATTGGCCTTAAGTACTTGGCAGTGTGGATAGGGCTTTAAAGGAATGTTTAAACCATACTATAGGCTCATAAAATTTGTAATTGAATGGTTAAAAAAAAGTGTACTATTTTGTATTTTCTGTTTATATAAGACATCTTGTAAAGTTTGGTTGGTGGCAAGGCAAATCTTCCTTTAGACTCTTGACCTTGTTTCTAAAATCTGAGCTTTGCTCCTGTTACCTTGGCGAGTAAAATCATATAATTACTGAATCAACAAAAATAAGACGCAAGTTGTAATAAAGCAGAATTATACTGCGTGTCTTAGAGGGGTTTTCAGTGATGCATTCAAGAGCACAACTGCTCCATTCTTATTGAAAAAAATAACATGACTTGCACTCAAAAGCTCTTCGCAGCTCAGCAATACGAACAAAAACTCTTTCATCCTGTATACTTTTCTCGCCTTTCTTCAAGGGAACAGTTCAAAGATCACGCAGCCGTGTTCATCTACATTCACCGCGTGGAGGGAGCGAAAAGGCAAAGAGACTCAACGCTTTGTTTGCTGATGAAACATTTTCCTCCAGGAGCCGAGCGTCCCTTTTTTCCTGCGGTGCTCACTTCAACTCAGCATCAAACAAGATGTCAGAGTAGAGTGATTCAGACATAAGAAGGTGCCAGGATCTTTAATTGTGGCCCGTCTCTGCCTCAGCACACAGCCAGAGTGGGCATGAAGAGAGGACAAGCACCATTGACTGCCTAACTACCTATAAGCCAATCACGCAGCCACTCTCCTACAAGGCTGTATACGCAGGTATTTCTGGCTATGGAAGAACGGCTGAACTGGACCCAGATGGATACAAAAAGTGCACAATTTGCATTTCCTTTTTACTCCCTAACAAGATGCAGCAAGTTTTATCTTTCATGCTTTGAGCCAACGGATGTCCTTGACAATTACCATGTGAAAACGCAGCGTGCCGGAAAACAAGCGGCAAAATAGGACAAGGCTTTGTTTACTTCTATAAATAATGTAGTTTATTATACACACGGGAGATAGATGTTGGTCATATTTTCCATTATCATAAAGTTGCGTTGTGTTATGTAATCTAATGAGTAAAGTGGGCTCTTTCTCTCCTCATATCTTCCTCCTCTCTCGCTCTAATGGCTATGTAATTATGCATAGTTATTACCTCAAAGTGACTGAAGCAAATCAGAAAAATCCAACTGTGGTTGAGGTGCCATTGGTGGTGCACGTTACACACATTACGACACAATGCGATCCAATTCAACAGCTATGTAGTAAGTACTCCCTTTGTGACTCTAATAATGTTACATTTCTGTTGAGACTGTAATTGAAGGCACTGTGGTGAGGACTTCTTTATATCTGTAGTTTTGCCTGTTATTTTGAACACCTCCTGATAGTGTTTTATTGTGTTCAGAGCTAAGAAAGAAACAGCCATTTATTATCATTTATATATTTATATATTCTTAATAACCAAGTACATTTATTCACATACTAAGCTTAAGTACTAGTTTTACATACTTGTGTTTTACTTGAGTGTTGTCATTTTATACTACTTTATTCTTTTACTTCACCATATTTTGTACTTTTTACTGACAACATTAGTCACTAGTTACTCATCATTCATAAAAAAAAATAAAGAACCTAAATATCAATATCTAATACTTTTTTATTTTTTTTTTTACCAACTTTACTGCCTAAGGATCTGAGACAGGCATCTTTAAGCCTGCTCTTAACAGATGGTCTTCACTGTGACTATTCAAATATTTCCCAACTATTCAAATGTTAATCTTGTTTTATATCTTGAACATATTTTGGTTCTTCTTTTATTATAAAGCACTTTCTAACTTTGCTGTTTTGAAAGGTGCAATATAAATGAAGTTATTATTATATGTAAGCTAATTATTGTGCAGGAATTTTACTTTTAACACTATTTTAAGTCAAAGATCTGAATAATTCTTCCACCACTGCTACTCACATTATTAGCTCCTTCTCCTTGGCTGATAAAGTCCAAATCAGTGGTGATGTATTTATCTGAAATCCGTACAGTAAAACAAATTTGTATTATTTGTACCAGGTGATGATGACGCTGGAGGAAAATTCAGGGAATCACCGAAGTCATTAGGATTCGTACTCTAGGCATGATGGATGTCTGTATCAAACTTTATGTCAATCCATCTGACAGACAGACATCTAAATCAGTGTGGTGGACCAACTGACTGACATTCGCGTCATAAGAGCCGGGCTGATAACATACCTACAGCTGCCAATCACACTTGGAATAAATGAATATAAAAATATTCAACCTGATTTGTCAAAGGAACCTGTCAGAGTTTAGAGTGTCAAACTGACTGAATATCATCCATCGTCCATCAACAGGTACACGTCCTGTCAAGGTAGACTTAGCTAACCATAACCTGCTCAGCCTGCCAGCTAAATGCCCAACACGTTAAGATAAATGTGCGTGCATGCAGCCTTCATGTAATTGATATTTTATGTTTTATTATGCTTCATATTATGGGCAAAACTGTATTGTAAATGTTGTGATGCTCTGAAGCGTACCGACTAGCAGCGCGTCCCTCTCGGAGTGAACGGGACTGGGACGATTCTTCTCTGGAGGACCTTCCTTTTCCTGACTGCAGGACACCGTTGATGATGCTGTTACATCCTGAGGAAAGACGCACAACAAAAGCCTTTTGCAGTGAAACGCTGTTTAAAGACCCACACCGCACTTTAATTAAACACTGATGCTGCTGAACAATCTAAACTGGGCTCCGGGTAGTAACACTTTGACATTTCAAGGGCGAACATCAATTTACTTGGGAAATAAAAGTACACAAAAATGTATTAATAACTATGCAAAACACTTGCACTGTAAGCAAATGCAAAAACAGGAAATTAAGACAAGATAACCTACATAAAAAGAAGGACAAGACAATGAGCAAAAGATGAAGGAGCAAAAGAAGCCAGCAGCTAGAGCTCCGACAAAGGGGCAAAACAAAACCAAAGTGCTAACGAGTGCTAATGATCAAGCTGTTGTTTACTGGCCCATACACAGAACAGGAGGACATTCGGATGTGTGTATGTGGCGGAAAAAAGACATTATGTGGGTCTTGAATGAGTGAAGTTTCTAAAAACGACGATCTCGGCGATGCAAGGTGGCCTCGTCTCCAAAGTCTCACCTTGTCTAATCAGGGCACGGTGGCCTCGTCGTCAAGTTCTTGTCTAATGTGAGACTGTGTGCACGTGTGTGTTGCTGTAAATGTGTCTTTGTGTGCTGGTCCTTCATCTTCTAACCCAGATGTGTCTGGGTGATTTATTCAGTGACAAGTACAGTCCCTGTGAAGATTGGCCTGTAATGATATGTCATGTCAGTGGAAGAGTTAAGAGAGGAGAGGAGAGGAGAGGAAGGGGAATAAAAAAAAAGAAAAAATGGGGGGAGGATGGGGGAAGATAAACATTTAGTATGAAGTAGTGAGGGCTCAGGTCTTTTCCCACTTACACTGACTTGATTAGCACTCTGTTCGCTCCCTCTGTCATCTTGCTTTAACGTCTCCAGGTAGAGTCAATTAGAAAAATGAGAGGAAACGTCAGTGAGAGACAAGTCACCCAGTAATGCAATCAGACACACCAAAATTCACTCTCCATCCCTCTCTGAATCTCCTACACACACACACACACACACACACACAAACACATACACATAAACATGAACAGCAGCGGCATGAACGGAGCCTAGTTTCAGAGGGATTTCAAATTTGGGAGACAAAGTCAGACAAAGAAAAGTCAAATAGGTTTATTTGAGTAAATGGCATCACGTCCCGGAATAGCAACCAAAATAATTGGTCCTCTGCTCTGCTGTGCTGTGTGGAAAGGCATTGATATATTTAATCAAAGTTGCATCCGCAGCAAAGACGCGATGCGCTCAAAGAACACCTTCTAAACACGTTTGAATAGGAGGATGACACACTGGCACACTGTTTAAAATGATTAAAGTAGCTTCTCTTTCATGGCTGAAGGCGGCGATAACGTGACAACAGTGCTGACAGGTGTATGATGAAAGATGACATCTTGAGAGAGGATTTGGGAGACTATGGGACCGATACGGTAACTACATTATTAAATAGATACACAGTATTAGGAAATAATGCAGTGCTGACAGCGGCAATCCTGCATGAATGCACACAGTGAATGAATGTTTGCATGGTTTTATATGTAATCTACCGTCCACTGGAAACACTGAACTATTCTGTCACACTGTATAAGAAGAGCCGTTGCCCCATAAAATGATTTGATATACACTATGCCTTAGTGCATATATGATAATGTATGTCTCCATCTACTGAAAGAAAGGGTTCAGTGAATAAATCCACATATGTTAGCAGCAACTGGCAGGGATAAGTAGATCTGTGAAGGTATGAACTGATGTCGTAACAGCTATGTTTTTGATCGAGAATATATATGATCAGGAGCCCTTATATGTGACTTAGCCTGGCAAACAGATGTGCAGAGCAAATATAAACCTGCACGAACCAATAACAATTGAGAACAAAACATTCATAACATGTCATCACCGTTTAACTTTTTAATAGTTGCTAATGACACATCCAGCAGTTACTGAGCAACATGATCATGTCACGTTTCTGTCCACACGATAAATAAAGTATTCACTGTTTGTTTTAGCTCTGTTTTTTGTCTTTACTATAAAGGCAATTTTCTGAGTAAAAAGTGAGGTTTCTTTACATTTTATGCACAAGGTACAAAGTAATGAAAGTTAACCTAAAGAACATGCAATTTCTGAGAATTTCCATTACACTGCCAACCAAAGAAAATGTCACAAGCTGGTCTCTAACTGTGTCTGCCTACTAGAGTACTGTGGGTTTCTAGAGTTTTTATTTCGCTCAAAACATCTACCTAAACAGCACTATGAGACACGAACCGATAAAGAAGAACAACAATTACCTAAAACTCACTATTAAGTCATTTAACAGAGGAGAGCTGTAGATTCAGGCGATAATTATCTGTATGTTCATCACTTTCACATTGCCACATTGTTTTCATTTTGTCATTTGATGCGTTGTTATTATATGAATATCAATGACAGCTTCTTTACTTTAACCTGGTGGCGGGAGGAGCCATGCTAAGAGGGGATACTTCAAGTCCTCGTCCCTGTTAGGGCGGCCACAACATTTCCGGGTCTGAGACAGATCAGGAGGATGTGAACACATTTTAGTGGAGGGATAGCAGGAGTGTTTGCTTTGGGGTGGTGCTGCAGGGGGCTGATCTGAGCATGATGTTGTGCTGGAGGCTGAGCTGGTGCAACACGGTGAAGGGGTGCCGGTGTGTGCTGAACATGTGTAGTAAAAGTTCTTTCTCTTGCTGGGAAAAGAGGGGCGGGGGAGTGTGATGAAGCACAACATTTTTCCCCTCTAGTCTCAGCTGACCAACACTGCTCGTGTTGCTACTTGTCAGTCTCTCACTGACAAAGGCCTTGTGGAAAGTTAAAATTCAACTGTTTTTCTAAGCCTTGCTGCCTCTGCCCGCTGAGACACTTTTTTCTTTCATGAAGATTCACTTGCCCTACGCACACACTGTTTCCTCAGGTTTTCTACCTCCTTTTGCATTTGTCTTCAATAAGCATGAATGGGAATAAAAAAAACCCAAAACAAAACAAATAAAATCAGGGTGTACCAACAACTCACTGCTTATAGCTGAGTTATGGCAAATGATCTAAAGCTTCAACAAAAATGGTGCTATAGCTTGGGTATCACCTACATGCAACTTTAATAACCTGTCATCCATAGTTTTGATTATTGGGCAAACTGACTGTTGGTCAATTTTTTTTACTTTTGCTGAACTATTTGGCACCAAGCCTGCCACATACCAGTGCAGGATTATTAGTGCAGAATATATTACATATATATTACAGAATAACGATGCATGCAAACACTGTTGTTTGTAATAAAGTGAAAGCGGCTTAAGTCCAGAGGGAGGACACTGTTGTTTTCTCCAATGACTTAAACAGCTTGAAGCCACATGACTCTCTCATGGGATTGGCCAGGAATAGCCAGACATAAGGTACTGTTGTCTCCCTAACATCACCCGAGGACAATATGCTCACTGAGGTCCAGATGATGGAGTATCTCTGTTACTATACAGCTCTGCTTATACTGTGGGACAATTCTCCAGAGAACACGAAGAGAAGAAGAAGTGAAGAGAACAATGAAGCAACTGGAGAAGCTAAACCAATAAATCTAAACAACTATTGTCATGACCTACCTCCAAAGCCACAATGATTGATACTTTTACTGTGACTATTATATTTCTACTATGCTATCTGCTTGCTGTCTGCTTCATACTCTTTTTAATTCTAAAAGTGTATCGGGACCATGCTGCATGGTGATTCTGCACTTTGAATAAAATTTATTGATTGACTAATTATTGGGGGAAACAGTCAAAGTCCACATCTTTATATGTTCAGCTGACTTTTTTAGTACCAAAAATGCGTTGTTCTTTCTCGGAAAATATCAGGAAAAAATATTAGATCATTAGGGAGCAGTAAAACAAAGCCTTACAGAGAAATAGCTTAAGTAATGAACAAAGAGGAATACCTTAGTGGGTAGGAGGCACTCGTTAATCTACCGTAATACTCTGCTAACACTCGGCTGCTGAAGGGGGAGCCAGAGGGATCTATAACGATATGAAAATGGTGGCCACAAAAAGCTGAGTGGAATAAGAGTAATGGAGCTCCATGAACCCAACCCCTCCCAGATTAGAAACTTCTCCTTTAGACGAGCCACAATAGTCAACAAAAGTAGAAAACAAAATGGCAGATGTGGCAGCCATTGCGGTTTGTCTGCAGAGGCCTGAAGTGCCAAGGACAGAGAAGTCTGTTCGAGGGCAGGAGAAGTGGGAGAGAAGCCAATTCAGACAGTTCAAATATCTGCAGCTGAGCTCAGCTCATAACAAACCAACTTGAGCAGCTCTGAGGATCAAAAAGATGACCTGAGAGCAGAAAGCAAGCCACCAGAATCATCAGGCACCACTTGACAGTACCATTGTGGCATTATCATTATCCAATTATATAGCTGATTAAACCTGAAGCTCATTCTCATGTCAGAGTGTTACCATGCTGAGCCAGCCAGCAATGAAAACATAAGAGCTAGCCTGCACTCAATAAGATCTTTCTTGTATTCAATAGGTGACCTTCAGTGAAGCGACACCTCTGTAATATTTTGAAAAATTTTGAAGAAAAGCAGTGAATTTCTATTTTTTTCTTCTTTTTTTTACTGCAAGGACAGTTTGAGCTCTTCACAGCTGTGCCTGCACTACAGTTCAGGAACATTTGTCACAAAGTGCACGGCAACAAACTGCTTTACGTACACACCAACTGTCCGTCTAAATTGCTCTTCATAATATGAGCGGCCTCATCACTGCAGTTCATTTACATCCCTCATTTAAGGGCACCTTGATGGTTGCTCTTTAACAAAGGCGATCACACACACGTTATTTCTCATTCAGGGTTCTAAACTGGTCCAGAAATAATCTGTTACGGTCTGATCTGCCTTTTCTAACAACCTCCCACTTAAAATAAGCAGGAAGAAAACTTGTTTTTGTGATGTAACATCAACATATGGCATTACAAGAACGAAATGGAAAACATGGCAATGTTGGCAAATATTGTACCCGGGGTAATTGTCCCATGATATGCAAACGTTTTCCGCTTCAGAGCTACATACAGCAAAATAAATCTCATTTGGGTGTAGAAGTTCATTCAAGGATTTTATGTGCCCTCAAACGGCTTCTACCACACTGATTCAGACTGCATCTTGATTTGAGCTTGAATTAAGTATGAATCCCTTTTGAAATTTCTTAATTAATTTATAATCCTCATAACTGTGATGATATCAAATCCAATGTTTGATACCATTTATGGTTCACATTTTTTTCAGCAACAGACATTCAATGTATTTTCATTCTGTAACTACCTCTTTCTAAATAAGCACGTTAATCCACGCTTTTATCCCATCCCTAGCTTGACTATTGTAACTCCCTCTTTGCTTGCCTCTATAAAACATCTCTAAACTTCTGACTGGGTCCTCCAAAAGGTCACATGTGACAACAATCTTGATTTGTGTTTGTTGGTTACCCACCAAATTCAAAATTCAAGTGTTCTTATAATCACATACAGAACCTTGTGTGGTCATTCACCTGCTTACATTAGAGATTTCCTGCAGCCCTACAGCAGGTCTCTGAGGTCCTCTGATCATGGTGCGCTGGTTGATCCAGGATCTGGGCTTAAACTTAATGGGACTGTGTTTTTGACGATGTGGTTCCTAAACTGTGGAGCTCTCTCCCTTTGATAATACACCCAGAACCTGCAGAGTGGTGTATCTCCAACTCTTTGACTCCAGTTAAAAAAAAGGTTAAAAAAGTACCCCAAAATACTTCAGTTTTGCAGATGTGTTTTCATTGCCTAGTTGTAAGAAGGTGTGTGAAACTCTTTATTCCTGGTGGCACAGTGATTAATTCACCTTCTCTGGGGATACAAAGGGTTTAAACCCCCAGGTGACAATTTTCAGTTTCAATCTTTCAAGTGCTCATTGCGGTTTCATCAAATGCTCACAATCTGCTTGGATCCTGTTGATTTCCATTTATTTATGTTATTTATATATTCTATTGAATGGATTAGAGTTGAAATGTCTTGAAGAACCTCAAGCAAGTCCAGATTACTTTCTCCTTACTCTTAGAAATAGTCATGACCCGGATGACTCTTCACAGACTTTTATCCCTATTGTATGTTTTACACACACATATGTCTTGGATGCCCCTATGGTGGAAAAATCATGATAAAGTGCCATTCCAGTGGAGAAAACATGATTCAGTGCACTAATGTGAGCACTTCCAGGAGAGAGAACACAATACCAAGCCATATACTGCACCATATATAGCTGGTGCCCTTTGTATTTTTTTTTTTTTTTTGCCCCCAGCCCCTAAAAAAATCTAAGTCTACCACTGCTGATTACGGTATCCAGGTTATCCGTTTACATGACATCTGAGATATTAGTTCACAGGAAAAAGCCTACTGTAACCCTATTACTTAAATGCATGTAAACGCATCACAGTTTCCCGTTCTTTATCTCACAGCTGTATCAGAGCTGTATTAAGTTACTGCTAATGCAAACCAAAACTTTTCCCTACTGTGGTTAGTTCACATTAAAAGCATTCAACTGGCAGAAAATGCGGTGGCTTTTATTGTGAAGCAGAAATTATATAGCAAGATATCGGTCATTGCACAATGGAGAGGGGCAGATCATCATCAAGTTTATTAAACTTGTACCTTGTTGTTACCAAGAAAGAAATAAGACTTCATGTTCGACCTTTAACATGATTTTGAGTTCAGTCTCTTCATTCTTTATTCTCTAGCCTGAATCTTAAATTACTGGTTAAATTATAATGACCTGGTCTCTTAGGTGCTTCAGATGATCTGTCTTTTTAAATTCTCTATTTGTAAAGTCACAGTTAATACCAAATACCTTGATTACTTTTTCATTATTGGTGCCTTCAGGGCAAACTTTCATCTGTCATTTACTGCGCAGGGTTGATTTGGGGACAAATAATTAGACACCACTTTAAATGCACCAAAATCTTCGCTAAAATGCAGGCAGTGGTGTGTTGAATCATTTTCCCAATATGCAATATTCGTCATGCACTGAAACTCATTATGAAGTAATTTCTCTCTAACTAGACCACAAATGAGGCGCGTTTTTTTTTTTCTTACATTCAGTATTTTCATTTAAGCACATTCACAAACACATGAACAAAAACTGTGTGTGTGTGTGTGTGTGTTTCTTCTGACCTGTCGTGCTGTGTGTGTGGTTTGCAGGTTGCGCAGTCCCGCCTTGAGGTTATGGATTTGGCTCTCCAGCTGCTGTTTGTCTTCTATACTCTTCTCAAGCTCTGCCTCTCGCTCCTTCAGCTCGTCTCTCATTCTCAGCAGTTGCTGAAACACAAAGAGGACGAACAGTGATTAGCTGTTGATGTTCACGTTAGCCTTGTTTCACCAGCGCTGACCTTCTTTTCCAACTGAAGAAAAAGAAGGAGAAAGAATTCATTCATCTGATGCAGGGTGGCGTCAGCGACAGCGAGACCCCAAATTTAACTCTGTCGAATCAAAAAGCAAAAAAAAAAAATCCTGCTGGGGAAAAATCCAAAATAAGTACTCCCTCGTCGGCTTCCCTTTTTAATGTGATGCTGAACAATTCATCAGTTACAGGGGTGCTGTGCAGCATGTGTCAAGTGAGGTGAAAAATGAGCACTGGTCTGGAGCCAGGGAGTGATTCAGCTGGTCAGCAAGGCAGACCTGCACATAATGAGCTCCTCTGCATATCGGGGACCTCATTCATGCTGAGTATTAAAAACATGTTTTCTGCATACGCTTTCTAGATAATGAATGGGCCAATTACACCCTGATATTTTTTTTACATTATGCAATCTTATGGTTTGAGGTCTGTGTGCACTGTGTTTTATTTCTGCTTAATACTTTGCAGCGCAGGTAAGTAGACAGGCGAATGGAAAATAGCACAGATCTATGGAGGTGGTGCGGCTCATAGTGAATGTACCGGGATCCAAAAAAGGGAAGGTAAAGCAAAGAAAGTTTTTTAAAATACATTGCACAAGTCATATATCGAGGAATATGCAGATGTTTTAAAGTGCTTTACAGATATTATGAAAATAAAATACCGGTATTGTTGCTAAAAATCTATTCAGAGTCAAGTGAATGTAAAAAAGTCTGTTCAGGGAGGGTTCTTTTGAGATTTGTTTCCATGTCAAAGAAAATCCTTTCAGAGTTAGTGTTATGAGAATAATCAGCTGTTTTCTGGTTCTGTTAGCTAATCAACCAGCACACATGCAGGTAACAACCCTGATGCAGGCCCATAAATGGAGATCACTATCCAGATGACATATTAAGATTAAAAAGACTGTACCCTGTAAACGTAGCCTTGTGTATCTAATGGGAGGATATTTTCCAAAGATGGACAGTCCCTTGCATAAATTGCCGTTATACCTGGCTGCTCCTGAGTCACTGCGGTCATACCATAATGCAAACAAACAAATTGTGTATCTTAAATGAACATATCCTTGATGCAGATGAGACACAGGCCCAATTTAATAAGCGTAAGTGGGGTATGCTTGCCAGAGGAAGTGCATCAGAGAGAAGCTTGAGGACTGAAAAATGGACGTGTGGCGTAAGCCCAGTCATAAGAGGTCACTACTTAACGTATTATTAGATGTAAGCCCCAAGAGCAGAACATTCATTTAGAGGCTTGACTCAGAAACTCTGTCACAACAGCGACTGCAAAGCTGGTGCACAATTTGTTATAATTTAGACTTGGTGCTGAATAGACTATTGGCAAGCACCAGAGGCAGATCTCCACATACGCTTCCCGCCCCTCAGAGACTGAACCTTGTCACAGTGATAAACAGAAGATCGTGGTTGCACTCTGCAGCTCCCTGATGTAAACGTGTGTGTGGGAAATGTGTTGCACTGGAAAAACAACAGATGTGCTCAGCCAACCTTTCATTGGTAAATATAATTTTAAAATAGTTAACATTTGACTTTTGGGATCATTTAGATAAAGGAAAAGATGTGTGAGAAGGAAAAAGAAAGTGGGGAAAAAGTGGTTGATAATCATATTCTGCAGCTAAAGAGGTTATTCGTGCTTTTCAATGCATAAATACTTTTTGTGTGCACGTCTTCTTCAGCTTGTCATTATGCAGAAGTAAACAACAGCGACATGTATATTTTGTCATGTGAAAAAAGTTTGAGATACTTCAGAAGAGAAGCATTAAAGGGAGGCTGAAATAAAGACAATATGAATATCGTTTAAGTTTCAGGTGAACACTTTGGTCTTTTGAAGGCCACAGAGCAACTAAAAATTCTGACTGTGAAAAGGCAAAGTCTTCAAATCATCAACTAATGTTTTCATATAAGTGCTGAAGGCACATTTCATAAAGGTGATTACGGTGCACTTTGTCAAATGAGATGGAGGTGGAGGAGAGCGGTTCTGCCTTGAAAACAATATTTTCTCTGACATCTCTTCGTGTGAGGAAGAGTAACTGCAAGCCGGGGCTATTTGACAACACAGCAGGTGATCAGAAAAGTGGATTGCCGTCCTAGGAAGTGTTTTCTTTTTCAATTGGACTACAAAATGTTCCTGAGGGTAATATTTTATTAAACATGGCCTAAATGCTGGTCCTCAGGACACAAAGACTCCCTGCCTTTTTTCACTTTAGTCATTTAAAGGGTGTAATTTCTGTCTGAATGCCAAACTTTACTGTTCAATCAAACAACAACAAATTGATTCATATCCCGGCCCCTCCACGAACACATGCTCGCAGCTACCAAACATTGAATCAGATTACATTAGTGTAATGAGCAGCTGCAAAGAATTTGGTATTAAAGGTGCAATCCACACTTTTTCTCAATGTGACACAATGGTGTTGTGAGTGAATGTAAGCTGTGATTTACTGAAAGTATATGATAAAAAAAACAGAGTATAGACAGCATCAGCAAACTGCATGGTAAAGATAAATATAACAGCTATATATTGTGCTAATTCTACTCTACTCAGATTAATCTAAAGGATAATTATGCCTATAAAGCATGGGGAGTTTCAATATGAACGTGAGTACTCAATGGAAGGAGGGTTGTGATGTATAAAATAATAGCTAGACTCAAGCAATTATTAAAACAGTTGCCATTTAATTTATCAACAAACAAAAAAGTGATTCAGTTTTAATTAACATTATGTCACTTTCTGACGACAGTCAAGTTTTAGAATTAAACATGGGTTTAAACTCAAATCTTACATTCTGAACTCCCGAAAATAAAAGAATAAAGCAACAGCCTCTAGACCAGCCTCACTGTCCACCCACGCAGATACCTGATTAGAGCTCTCCTCAGGACTGTGTGGGTACGTACATGATGATACATGATTGTTGCCTCTGTCAGGATGGGACAGCTAACATCATACTCGTGGCACAATCCACTGTACTCGGAAAACCAAACTCGGACACAGAACAGTGCAACGGAACGGACATTCAAGTCGAAAACCCTGCATTTCAGTCTAGCCTGAGTTTGCCTACATGCTGTACCAGCCTACTCCTCTCATCTCTTTTAAGGAGCCAGTCTGTTATATTAGCTGCCGTAATGTTGATACAGCTCCTCAGTAGATAATATTGCAGTTCTGAGACTTGCCACACACACATCAGCTCGCTGCAGACATACATGTTTTCCTGAGCAGATGCAATAGGACAAATTTGGAACGGATGTCTGGAATATGTTCTCGGAACTATTGACCATTGGTACTAGGTACATTGGTTTGGCTTGTGTAGGGCACATCTCAGCCCTACACAAGCCAGAGCAGAGGTCTAATTAGACAGAAAAGGTGAAAAACATTGTGTGGGTGTGCTTTTAATACACTTGTAAGCAGCCAAGTTTTGTGTGCAGCATTAGCACAAATGACCAACCCAACTAAGAGGCTTGAGGAGTTTGATTATCTTATGTAACTTACAAAACCAGTGTATAGGATTTACCAACTGAATACAGTCCCCCTAATTGCATATTTTTCCAAATTGACATGGGGAAAGGGGCTTATTCTAAGCTAACAAAAACATAAAAATTCTCAATTTTTGGTTATAATACACTAATGAATACATAATTATGAAGATTGTATATACATACTGGTCCATTAAATCTTGACAGCTGAGATCTCTGATATCCAATTTGACAAAGTTTGTTACTGCTGACAAAGGGAACCTTTTCTAACTCATCTTGAAAGATTTCAGGGTTAGTTTTTATTAAGAAAGACTTCTTTTTTGGGGCAAAAAGCTTCAAGATATCATTTACTCTTTATGTGAACTGATTATATGCTAGAGTTGCATTGCACTAACAAATGTGACAACATCAGTAAACGAGGATTTCTCTAAAAATGACTACCTCAGGTTGTTTCTGTAGATTCAGGTAATTTTGCAATGTCATGGCCCTGAAGACGGGCGTCAATTTCTCGGGTCAGTGAAGTACAGTCTGATCTGATCTTTGATTGAATCACTGATTACTGTCAGCTGCGATAAGCCAAAGCTGCTATGATTTACAGTCAGAAAGTCTCTCCCACGAGTTTACAATATCACGCCCAGTGCAGGAGTGCCAAAACCGGCGCTGCTTTGACAGAAATAACATTTCAACTCACGCTGATTAGAAACACACAGATGGTGACTGAGGTTTGTTGTCATGCCCTGTCAATGTTCCTCCTACGTGACTGAAAATGGGGCTTTTGTTTTGCTTCTTGATTTCCTGATAAGTGCATAATTTCCAAGTGTGATTGAGACAGGACCATTTCAACTGATTTCAAGGCAAATCAACTAGTTTCAAGGGTGTTTTGGAATCAAGTGATTGTGAAGTGGGTGTGATAGTCGAGTAATCTCTGATTATTCTGGTAGTAAGAAAATATGCCAGAGAGGAGATGCAACATGGGAAATAAATAGCATTTGCTGCTTGTTGAGGGGTTATAACTGGGTTTATTTTGTTCTAAATACTGTATTGTTATTAAGTTTCATATTAACTGAAGACATCTGTTTAGTGGTCTGAACATGAACCACAGAAAATCTGTCTTCTTTTCCAATTAAATCCATCCTCAGAAAACTGTAGTTTTTTTTTTTGTTTTGTTTTGTTTTGTTTTTTTTACAGCAGCGCCTTCTTTATTTTCTTTGCTTTATTACCTTCTGCATGCCCTGCAGAGCCTGCTGCAGGAAGCTGAGCTGCTGAGAGTGTGTGTTGTCCTCCTCGCTGCTGATTGGCTGGTTTTTGCCCTGTTCCTGTTTGAGCAGCTCCATCTCGTTCCTGTAGGCGTCCAGCTGGCAGCGCAGGGAGTCATTCTCCTCCTTTAGGGCCTCTGTTTGGGAAACACCTACAGATTCATGCGGTACACAAACACACACAATGACACCTTATTAGATTGCCTCGGAAAGGACTTCTAGTTTCTGTCTAAATGCCAAACTCCATTGTTCTGGAAGATTCTCTCCCTGTAGGTTTCCAATTTGGGCAACATATTTCTTTTATTTAAAAAAAAAAGCCAATTAGTCTTTCTTGATTTTGTAACTGTGCCTTTGAGATTTATTGTCGCATATAGATGCAATATATATATATATTTTTTTTTACAGATTATCCACTGGTAACTGCCAAATATAAACATCTCAACCTCACATAATACACATATATCCTCTGACTTTTTACTGTAACTAACATAAGTCTTTATTCCTTTTATCTCATACAGAAGCATTACCATGAAATCTCATACCATGAACGCTTGTGCAAAAATTAATTCTGTTTAATCTCAATAACAGGAAAAGTGTGCAGATACCCCACAGAGGCTTTTAGACAAAGAATCATATTCCTCCTTTTACATCTCAAAACCAAATGCAGAGTATGAGAGCCTTTAAGAAATTATGTTCCCATGCAGGCACTGAAATACAATCCCTTTTGAAAAATGCCAAAAGTGTCTATTATCTCTAAATAGGCTTTTGACTTCAATAGGATTCTTCTTTTTTCCTATTCTTTTTTGTCCTATTAAGTTTCCTGGAAAAAATTTAATTCATGCTGACCTCAATGCGACTGAAAGCAGAACAAAGCTAATTTATTGATTTTGATCTGAAATCCACTGCTAATATATTAATAAATGCCCCAAATAAAAAATATTCTGTACGCTGACAAATAACACCTTCAAAGTCTAATAAGGTGCCAGCTCAACAATATGCCCGACAATCGGCAAACGATTGGCCCTGTCAATGTGTACAGGACACTTTATTAATTTTATGGACAAGATTATTTAGGGGAAGAATTTACCTTCAATGATATTTGAAGCAGAACATTATGCTGGCTACTTCCCATTTCTAATCATGTGAGCTTAAGGCAATGTTTTAATATCTATTTTAAGATGAATGCTGCATTAGTGAGCTTACTGAGTGGAATTAAATTAACTATTGTCTCTGAAGAAACCTCAGACCCATCAGGAACAAACAGACTGACCATCATGGTGGATATATGTGGAAATAAAAGATACCAGGGACAGGTTAGGGTGAGAAAAGATGACTGTCTCTCCTGGAAGACATTGACAGTATTGCTCTTAGTTGTAAACAAAAAACATTGTTATGTAAGAAATAAAAACAGAGAGCGGGTATACTGGTGCCTTTTGTCAGGTTAAAATCAACACTATTATACGAGCCGAAGTCTGAGCTTGCCATCTGCTGCTTAAATCAAATAAACCGTCTGGTGACCACATAGTCTTTCCCATTATTTCCTTAATCTATTTATCCATATCGGGTAGCTTGGTGCCTTGATGGTGCGCTGATGTCCACCAGTAGCACACAAGTGACACTCATTTTAACTTTTATTTTGAAATTCTTTACTTAACTTTAAGTCAAACACTTTTCGTGCTTCCAGTATGTCTGTATGACAACAGTGATGTTTTCATTAAGTCTCTTTTAGATACCGAGGATTTTTTCTTTTGTCTCTTTGACTTTTTATTTTTATTTTCTGTTTCCACACAGCTCTTAAATCAACAGACCACTGGTGGGTTTGCCAGGGTGAGAATCAAAATCAGCGAAGATGCACAGTTTGTATTCATTAACAGAAGACTGCATATTTCATGAACTCTGTGTTGTTTTGTTTTTGAGCCCTCAATTTTCCACAGGAGCAAAACCAAGAAGAGTTTGAGCGAAATAAGGCTCATTCTGTCTTTTGGAAATATAAAGATGATGTGGAGACCTCAGCTTGTGTGTAACTGTTTTCTCCCAGCAGTGTTCAGTGAAGCTGGAAGGGAAGTGAAGATAGTATTGATTATCAAGTCCTATTAACTTGCTGCCCAAGGAAAGCCAACGGTTTGGCCAGATTCTGTCTAATATCCCTTGTATTTCTCCTGAATTTCCCCAGTGAGGAATGTTATCAGCGCTAACAAACACATGTACCTGTACGCGTGCAGGCACACACAGGCACCATGCGAGGAGACGTTTATTTTCCCATTAACGTGTGTGCTGCGACAGAAAACTTGAGCTCTGAGATTTATTTTTCAGTTTCTCCGTGCTTATATGTCTGTGTGCACATTGTGTAGCGCATACCCAGCCACATAATTTATCAGATTCCACAAAGTATGCCCCTAATATGACATATTTTTTATTAGGGCAAGCTTCAGCAATACCAGTGTTATTCCCTCTTTAATTTTACAGGGTTTCTTTTGGTAGCATATCAGATTTATCAGTGCAGAGATTCACTGCAGTAATAATAACAAAGCGTCTCCCAATATGAAGCCGAAAGGGCGCGACTTTCCTTTAGAAAACAGATTTCAAAAGATTAGCTCTATTTCCTGTTCTGCACAGCTTATTTATCTCTTATTGTGCCGCCTGCTTCTAATATCAGATCACAGGTTCTTTGCAGAGATAATGCGGGCCCTGATTCTGTGTCTGTGTGTGATTTAGGATTCAATGATTTTTTTTTGTGCTTCCCAGAGGTTCCTTTGTGACAAACGGTTGTAATGCAATTTTTTGGGCAATCAATTTGATTGGGTACACTTTGTCTATACCTACTGTGCTTTCCGATTTCCCACATTTCCCAGACTTTCCTTCATGAACACACTGAAAAATTGCAAGAGACCAATACAGTGCTCCAGAGAGGAAAATCAAATGATGGTATGGGTCAAACATTTACCTCCAGCCTCAGAGGCCATAACGTCATTTGTGGCACAACACAACACTTGTTTTTAGATTTATCCAACTATAAAACTTGAAATGCAGCTGAGGCAGGTCGGCCAATATCTCCAACAGTCTGCAGTGTAAGCAGTAACTTTGTCCTCTATAATCCAAACAGAGAAGCAAATGTGTTGAACCATTTATAAGAAACTAAAGGCCATTAATTACAATGTACTAATTTCAATGATCTTTGAGGATTTACTTCTTTTAAACATTAAAAATATGCTTACTAAAATCAATGATTTTTTTAGTGTGGTGTTGATGGTCATTGACAAATAATTGAAAGACTGAATGGTTACTGACAAAAGGGTGGAGAATGGTGGAAAATGTTACAAGGGCCCTGGTCAGCTTGTTATCACTGAGGCTTTAAAATGAAAAAAATAAAATGAATTTGATATTGAAAAAGTTATTTTTTCTGTCACTTGGGGTATTGAAATACAGATTATCCTCACCTTTAGTCAAAACAGCAGTCACAGGTAGAGAATTGGATGGTAAACTACTTTGTACCTGCACACTGTTTAGTGTAATATTTTTACCTGAGTCCTCAGAGTCTTTGCTGTTGGCAGTGGATGAGTCCTCCATGTCATCATCAGACATCTCCATCTCCTCCTCTCCCCTGATGCCCATGAGCTGCTCATTGTGCATGTTTCTAATTGTCTGCAAAACACAACAACAACAGCAGGTAAATATGTGCATTGTGGATTTACTGCATACCTTCCCTACTGCTCACAACACCACAAAACATGTGCAAACCAATGCAGAATGCCCTACAAACACACACAGACAGCCATCTGTTCGGTGTCTTTGGGGTTTCAGCTCAAGGTTAACAGGGGCCAGACATGCAGACATGTAGTCACACACATCTGGACCGTGCAGAGTGGATGACACCATCCTACATGCTTACGCTGCACTTGTCAGAGGTAGGAGGTGCTAAGAGGCTAAGGCATTGAACCCCAAGCTCGCATTTGAGCTAACAAGAAGTGAGAAATATAGATGGTCGCAGTGTTTGTTTGGCTGATCACAACAAAATAATTTCAAATAATGTGAAAATACTTTGACCTTCACTATGGACAATGTTCACCTGGTACAGTTTGACCTGCAGAGAGGTCATTGTTCTGTCAACCTCCTACCTTACTATTATTGCCTGGTGAGCACACACACAGAAAAAGAGCATGAATCTGTTCTATTATCACACTGGAGGGCACAAGGCCTTTGTACTCTAATGCAGTGTGAAAGTATATAACAGATAAAAGACAGCGGGATTAAAACAGGCTATTGAGCATATTAAAGAACTGAAGATCAAAGAGCACTGCGATCCTTCATGAATCTAACGCCTTGCTGTTAACAACAAGAGCCCCCTCAAATGCCATCCAAGAATGTTTCAAAGTAGTTGTGAATAAAACATTACAAAAAACATTTAAAATGCCTTTTTTATACATATGACTCACAACAATTGAAGAACACATTACAATTCAGACATCTTCAAACCAAGCTCAAGGGTAGAATAACAACACAAAAAGCACAGCATGCAATAACAGCAATGGTGGTTCGTCTCTACATTTGTTTTCCTCAACCATCTACTTTTCAATTTGTCCACTTCAATTTCCTGTGCCATGTCAATGTGGAGGAAAAACTGGTGTCCCTTAAGGGACATAACAGTTTTCACTTTAGTGAGAGAAAGGATGTGACATTTTGCCTGTGCAGATGAGTTCCTCTGCAGCTGAAACATACACAATGATATAATACTGAGACTGATTCCCCTCGATTACCTCAAGCCTTTCACTAAACTTACAAATGTTGTTTTCAAAGTAAGATCATCCATTTAAAAGATATATACATATTTATCTTGTACTGTACTTGTACTTGTACATGCACTTTTATGTATTAGCATACTAACTTTTGCTAATAGCACGAAAGACTAAGCACAGCGAGGGTAGATGGAAATTTCATGAATAAAGACTTTGGAAATATTAACATTTTGACATGCCTTTTAGATAAAAAGTGAATGGATTAGTCCAAGTCATCCTCTGGGGACCATGAATATGTGTAACACATTTAATGGCAATAGATCCAAAAGATGTTGAGATACTTCAGTCAGCATCAAAGTCATGAACCTCCAGACTGCTGCTAGCTCAGTAATCCTCAAACCATGATCATTCACTATCACTGTTTTCCTAATATAACAGTTTTAAATAAAGCACACACTTGCTTGCATTTTCTTTCTTTATCTTTGGAAATAAAGCATCGTAAAAATGCTTTATAAAAACTAAATGTACTGTATCTAAAAATGCAATTTGCATTTCTCGCTTAAAAGAATGGACATTTTTCTGAAAAGAAACATACAAAAGGGAAAAAGGCAAGAGAAATAGAAACAAAGAGTGACTTGTTAGATATTGATTGCCCCCTTTATGGAACTGAACAAACATCAAGTATAAATCGTGTCACCCGTGATGATGCAGTGGAGTTAAAGATGTATTCTGCTGTAGTTTGTCTGGTGTACAGATGGTGAGGTAGTGTCTTATTCCAGATACGGTGATGAAAACAACACCCAGCCGACGCGAGGCACAGAGAATAATTCAGGAACTGATTTACACTTATGTTGAACACAAGAGGCTTTTCAACAGCAGCAGTAACAAACAAGGGCATCCAAACATACGCTCACCCTGCATGGTACAACCTCTGATACAAAGGCTACTGTCAATACACCGGGGAGTTAACAACAGTGTGTAGAGGCATGGTGCTCTGCCTAACAGCAAATCAATATTCGTAGGTTAAAGTGTAAAGTGTGATTAATGTATCAACACTCTAATGTGGACAGCTCTCAGCAACATTTCTGAATGCTCGTTAATGTCATAGATCTAATTCTGGAAAGTTATTAGCATTTTCATTGTTCTAGGGGATGGAGCAGAGTGAACGCTATTCTCTTGTCATACTGTACATGAATATTCACAAAGAACAGGGCCTCGTTGACATTCAACAGAGAAAATGTTTCAGCAACACGCTGTGACAAAGCTTGATTTGCAATGATGTGAGTGCATGCACCACATTATATGCACAGTTTGTGTGAATGCTGGAAGCTGTGTGTGTAAAATACATGGTTGTTGATTATACCCATAACTCAATTGTTTCTGTGCTTGCAGAAGATCAAAACTTCACCAATCAGATCTACACCTAAAGCAGAACTCTCTATCAAAAACAACACACCCCATTAAACACAAATCTTCAGCATAATTAATGTGGCATTTGTCTGACAGTAAATAATAACGGAAAAAACAAAGCCCTGCCAGTTTCTGAAAAAATGACGAGATGGATGAGATGATGAGACCTCGATTTCCTGCCCAAACTCAACATGCCTTGTTTTTCTGTGTATGTCCATATATAACAGAAGGAAGCAAATAAAGGGAGAGTTTAGAGCAACACAGAGACAACCTGTGAGTTACCTGCTCATTTCCAGCCCTCAGAGACCAAAACCTCATCCATTCATGACCTAAAGGACCCATTTACCCTTTAAGTTAACATGCAATCTGTATCTTGATATGTTATCTATGTGACAACATCTGATCATACATGTTACTTGTTATTAATAGAACGTCTTTATTCTGCCTGCAATTGATCGTATCTTAAATTTATTAATTTCATTTACACCTTTCATTAATACTCATTGACATTTCCCTTTACATGTGAGAAATCTAATCTGGAAAAAAAGCAAACATGTTTCACTGTTTTGTGGTTTTATGCTCCGTAACATCTACATAAAAATTCATAATTATTTTCAATTATTAGTCTGTTTGCACTGTGTGAATGAAAAATGATTACTCTGTCCAACAGATTTCTACCCAGCACTTATTATCTTAAAAGGATTTAATTATTGGAGAAAATGCAGTTTTCTCAGGAAATCTGTTCTTATAGCAGAGCCAATGAGATATCCCTCGTTGCTTTGGAAGAATGATAACAGCTAAAACTGTCTGATGTCCTCTTGAAAACTGAAACTAAACCTCTATAATTAGAAGTGAATGTTTCAGATAATAAACCATACCCTTGGACATATTGTTTTATATGCCAAGTGTAGCTTTATCATATTAATTATATTTTTTAAATATTGTATTCTGCAACTTGATGAGACCATCAGTGAAAAGATTAGCAGCATCTACTGGCCCCTAAATCACATTTCACGTTTTGAATCATGTGAGAAATTCTGACACAGGTTTTATACTAGATGTAAATGGGCTGAGTAAAATTAGTGCACCAGACAGTGGAACAACTATAGGGTACTTACCAACTCCGAGAATATCACATTTTTATAATAAAAAATAAATTAAAATAAATTTATAATGACAAAATAGAGTAAGTTTTGTATTGTTTCAGGTCAATTTTGTTTCAAGCTTTTTAAGATTATTGAGCCAGTATAAGTCAGGAAAACACTCCAATTACTGTCTTGGAAAGCAGATCTCTAAAAGTAGATTAAATTATAGATGATGGTTATTATTATTTTTCAAAAAACATCACCAGGTTTCTCTCAGTAACAGAGTTCCCAGGTAGTCTGAACTTCCTTCTGTTGAGTTCCTCAGGGTTCAATTTTAGGTCCCTTGTTGTTTTCGTCGACCTTGCTAATCCAAAAATACACTTTGGAAAAAGCATACAAAAAGTATTGGCCAAATCACTGCTAAATAAAACTATATGCACATGTAGCTACAATATACTTGTTGATGCAGCGATAAAAAATTAAGTAATCCTACAGGAAAATTAAAATACTAACCTCAGCCTGCTTGCACCACATGTCCAAGTTCTTGCGCTGCGCTTTGGAGAAATGGTCCCATGCCTTTTGTTTGGAAGCGGCGTGGAATACAGACACAATCTGTTCAACTGTGGAGAGGAGGAAATGTGTAGATGTAGGGAAGAGAAAAGAAAAAGAAAGAAAGAGGGAAGGAGCAGAGGAGTGAAACAATAAAATCAGCTGGGGGAAAAGAGCTGCCTGTCCACAGTCTGTATACGTTTCGTACCTGTGTCAAACACTGATCAATACATGAACATTTTTTGTCATTATTTAGTGCCACATAGCATGACACATGGGGGTACCACTGAAGCACATTTTAATGAGTTCCTGTCTCATACAAATATCTTTTCCTCATGTGGCGTTGTTTGCTTTTGATGATATTATTATGGAGAAGTTCTCAGATTTGAGAAAGTCACTTTGACAAGTATGTAGGATCAAAAACTCCTGCCTATGAAGAACCTATATGCTGGATTCTTCGCCTTCTTTAAAGTTTAATGATATTATATTATTTTTTAAAGAGGAGTGAGGTTATTCATGTGAGGAGAGGAGAAGCAAACTGTTTCACTGTGTTGTGGGTTTATGCTCCATACCATCTACTGACATAAAAAATTAATAAGTCTCTTCTCTGCATGCACTAAAAATGATTACTCTGTCCAACAGAGTTCGACCCAGAACTTATTATCTTAAAAGGGTTTAATTATTGGAGAAATTGCAGTTTTCTCAGGAAATTTGTTCTTATAAAAGAGCCTATGAGATATCCCTAGTTGCTTTGGAAGAATGATAACAGCTAAAACTGGTTGCTGTCTTGTTGAACAATGAAACTAAACCTATGTAATTAGAAGTGAATGTTTCAGACAATAAAACATACCCTCAGATTCATCGTTTTATATGCCAAGTGTAGCTTTGTCAAATTAATTTCATGTTATTTTTTTTTAAATATTGTGTTCTGCAACTTCATGAGACCATGAAAAGATGAAAAGATTAGCAGCAACTACTGGCCCCTAAATCATATTTCACATTTTGAATCAGTCTAAATTTGTAGTTCTGTGGTGTGAATAGACTGCTTTACGGCATAGAATTGTAAATAGGATGCAGTGTAAATTGCATTAAAGCTTACAGGGTTTTTGGCACTAGGAGATGGGAAAAAAACAGATGACAAAAAAAAAAAAAAACTTCCCTCATCTTTATTGCCTTCCCTAAGGCAACAAGGACAACTTGTGTCACAAAGCAATATGATTGATTGGAAAGCTGGTTCTAGTTTTGAGTGGCATTTGAGATATATATGACATAATGTGCAAAATGTTTACCAGCCAAAAGTTAAATGATATTGCAGTTGGATTTTGTGCATGTGTAGTCTCGTTATCACTTTCTGGAAGATGTGCATTGAGTGCGTGTGAATGGTATTGTTTGTCATATAAAATAAGGCAACAAACAGCCCACAGCTGTTTATTATGTGCGTGTTATTTGTTCACACGCACTTTAGTCAAATCTCATAAACATAATGTGGCCTACAGACTGGAGAAAATGGAAGAGACAAATTTAGCTCAGTTCAGACAAACAAATCATATCACAAGACACATTCAAGGCAAAAATATCTTTCATATATTACACATAAGGCTCTGATGCCTCATTATGTAATAAACCTACATGATGGCACTGGGATAGACCAAAATATTTACAATCAGTTCCTTTTTTGTTATTTAAGTTGCACCAATTATTTCAAAGATACTTTAAAATTATACAACTGAAACTAATATCTGTTAAGAACACTTGAATTCTTGCGTTATCAATCTTTAATCTACTCATCTGCAACAAATACCAATAGAGTTTTAAGATGGCTGTTCAGGCCAACAGGCATAAATTTAGAAACATAAATGTTGCAATATTCATTAGATGCCAAGATAAACTCTTTTAAGTTTTTCTGCTGACTGGATGCCTTCCTTTCTTCTCTGAGAGACCATTGTGGCACTTTGGAGGCTATCTTGTTAGACCACAGCTGAGGACAGTGAACTCAGCATTTCATCTGAATAGATTCCCTCCATCCTGTCTTCTACTATTGATATGTTCAGGGTTAAGACTGCATTAGCGCCAAGGTGCATTATGTTGTATTGATATTGCCATTTCCTTCCTTCCACAGTGCATGCATTTATGTTACGGGTGTGCAGAGAGGCGCTTATACTAGACACTACAGTTTAGCGCTTGAAAAATAGGCTGTGACTGTTGTTTGTGTAAGTACTTACTATCTGCTGCACTGTCTCTACAAATACTAATACCACATATGGAGCACACACTGTTACCTGCACTCTTAGATACTATATATATATATATATATATATATATATATATATATATATATATATATATAAATTTTTTTTTTTGTTTTGTTAAGCAGCACACAGCAAATAAACTACGCAAAGAGGAGAACAAAGGGAGGATTTGCTCAGGAAAATAATCCATTTTGTAAATTACTTAATTACAAAGCTAATTGTAATGACTCCTGGCTACTTGTAAGAGGCTAGAAAACATTATGCCAGCTGGACGAGACTTCAATTAAAAAAAATCATCTGAGAACTTTAAGTGGCCAAAATCTACTCAGAAAACAACAAAAATCCAACTGCAGCAAATGAAACAAATTGCAGGTTCCCACTGTAGTTAAGATTTAAGATGTCATTTATTATCATATGCACAACAATTACATGGAGTATTTGCTGGGAATGAAATGCTTGAGTCTCTGGCTCCTTAAACAATGTTCAAAATAATTTAGAAAGAGAGACCATACATGCATAGAACTAAAATAAATAATAACATTAACAATAAAATAAAATAGACCTAAAATGAAAAATAATACAACTACATAAAATATACATCTAAAAATATATACAATAGAATATGGAAATACTGTCGAATTACAAGGTGCATGTATTGAATAGTGCAATTAAGAGGAATTTAACATTGCTTGGGGGGTGAGGCTGTCCCTGAGTCTGATGGGGCGGGCTCGATTGCTGTTGTACTGACGGCTAGACGGCGGCAGGCAAAACAGTCTGTGGCTATTTATACAAAAGGACAACCCTGCTGCTGAGATATGCCTCGTTCTTGGTTGTAGCCAGAAGGGGGCATGTGGGTTGAACGCAGCACCCTTTATTTTATGGCAGAGAGATGGGTGGAAAACCCAGGCAACAGAGGAAGATGATGTTTTAAGTGGGCTTTTCCTCCTCCTCTCTGGAAGCAGTGAGTGGTGAAACAATCCCTCTGTTGAGCGCGAGGCACCCAGGAGATCTCCCCTGTGTTTTTGATGGAAGGCAGTCGAGCCTAGCAAGACATGTCAGAAACTAGCTGTGGTTAGCGCCACGACACGGGCATGTGGTAGCAGCACTCCTGGTCAGGTTTTTCATTTTCCCTGCTAACAGGGACACAACCATAAGGACTTTTATTCCCTGACCAGTTAGCAGAAACAGGTGCAAAATGGCCGGTCAGCACTTCGTCAAATGGGGGAAATGCCTTTGAAGCGGTGACAGGCCTGGTCGGGTGCCAATATGGTACTCTTCTAATGGTTAATGCTTATTTGTTGTCATCTGGGGTGCAGGAAATGTTTTCAGCTGACCAAAAAAATAGAAATCCAACTTATCACACATATTAAGATTATTAAGATAGTTTAAGATGGTTGAAATAGTTTCATTTTGTTGAAGCTAGTCCTTGCAACACAGGGTGCACAACCCAAACAAAGCCCCTACATGGAGTATGAATATACAGTTAAGTACAATAGTATGTAACCCAGGGTTTCCATTGGATATCTACTGCCTTCTGGTTGTGCCACTGCCATGTCACATTTCTGTAGCGGAGCAAATGTCCACGGGAAGCATTTCATAAGTGGACCATCTTCAGTCAGCTCTACAGCCGACACAGTTTTGATGAAAGAACTCATTTCTGAACAGCAGCACTGGAGGGTTGGGTGAAAAGCCCGGCATCTTAGAGAGGGCTGAACTGCAATAATCGTTTCAATATGGGGGATAATACCACACAATTTCTAACAGTCTCCTCTGCTGGAAAGCATTGATAGCGTTCCACGTGGTAATTTACAAGAATAGTTTTGTAAAAAATGAAAAAGTGAAAGCTTGAGAGAGAAGTGACCATCACTGTGCCTGTCATGGTGCGGCTTCAGACTCTGTACAACTATTTGGTTAAAAACTGATCTGGACCAGCACTTGAGGCACAAGCATGTTCTGCTCACATGTCCGGTCAACATCATTTGCTTTATCTCTTAAATTTTGTCAGCTTTGTATTAAAAAATATGCAAGGGCACCCCCCCACACATGTTTTGCAGGAATTTCACAAACAGGCATCCCTGCATCACTGGACTTTAATTTCACCGTATCACATGATTTGTTGTTGTGACATTCAGTAAACTGACAACGTCCAGAGCTTTTCAATAAATAAAAAAATTCTATTCAAGGTGACAGAAGAGAGGATGCCTATAATAATACGCCATTGGCTGGCAGTCTAGAGCTCTGACAAAAGCAGCGCCTGGTAAATATGGATGTTTCTTTTGTCCACAGGTGTGTGTGAGTAAAAACTGCCTCATGGGAGCCCAATCTCAGTGTTGACATTTGCATGGGTGGAACTACGGCGAGCGAAAGACAAACTCATGAATAGAAATAAGTGTTTGTATGAATTATTGTGTTGGATGTGGATGGCCTTTAATGAGAGAGAAACACAGACAGAAAGAGAGAGAGGGGGTGACTGACAAAGAAAAATAGAGATATACAATGAGAGAAAGGCAAAGAAAGAGAACGTCCTAGGAGGTTGTAACCCACTTCAGTGTGCCCTTTTGAAACCAATACAACGTACAGGGGTATCAATACGAGCAAGAGTATAAATATGCATCAAACAGAGCAGCACAGTGACGGCCTCATCTGAGGTGACAGATCCTCGCTATTGTTGTTTCCTGCCATTCAACCAACCATTCACAGCTTGTTGTGCCTTTTGTTGTCTGACACGTGTTGAACACAATGTATCAGATAAAATGGGAAAAGGAAAGCATAGATTTGAGTGTAGGAAGGCAGTGTAACATAAGAATAAATGGCCTGAATGAATGCAAGAGATAAAAGGTAGAAGAACTTGCCTTAAATGCACAAACATGTATGTTTATGTTAAGTAATAATAATAATATTACTATTACTTACTATTACTATATTACTAATATTTATACAGGCCTTCTTCAGATTTTTCTTACAGCCATTTTTAGATGATTGTTTGATCATAATTATGATAGCATCATAATTCATAATACTTTACAACAGTTAAATGTTCTCTTATAAGTTATTCACTGCATAAAAATGGACTTTTAATGATTGTAAATAACCAAGTGGGGGTGTTGTAGGTATACTGTGAAGTGTCTAAATAGCAGAAAAACTGATATATTATGATTCATTTGTTTCCTTTTCTACTGTAATTTTATCTGTAAACTAAAAATAAAACACCTCTTTCTTTGCTTTTATAGTTTAATATATCATTACTATGTTTTAATTCAACTGCTGTTAAAACGTATTTATTGGGTCTTATGACACTGACATGCGCGCTACATAAAAACTGAATTCGTTCTCATTTACCTTACACGATTATGGAGAGTCTAATAAATGAATGACTAATGAATGAATAAATAATTAAATGCATGAATGCTGTTTTCTGTAGTTACATTTTAACACTGTATCCACATGCAAACTAAATGACACCTTGTAATGATTTAATGTTAATTATTTTAAACTATTCACTTGGTGTCTAATGTGACATCAATGTGCTAAAATCTCTACTAATACTGTGTGCATTAGCCTGATAATTAGCTGGTAATAATTAGTCTGAATTGCCATTTTGTTTTACTAATTCATTCAGCCTGACACCGTGTTCCTCGCTGGCACGAGGGGTTATTTGTTTGTATTGTTTCCCTCACCAATTAGCAGTGAGCGCTATATCTGTCCTCCCTACATCCTTTTCGGTTGACAAAGAAGATGCAGTTGTCGTCACTAGAAACAGTTTACTTTATTTCTCACACTGATCAAAGGAAAATTGTGTTTTAGCAAAAGCAACTTGTACAGCCATGTTGACCTTACCCACGCTTTTTGCAATTTTCCATGCTGGCTAAATAGCTAAATAGATGACGCCTCCATTCCTAATTCTGCCTACTGAGGGAAACAGCTGTCAGTGGGCACCACAGCAAACCTTAATGAACTGAGTAAATGTGATGCGAGGTTTGATGTTCAAAACTTTAGACTCAGGCTATGTTACCACTGTCATTAAGAAATTCATAGTAAGTTAATTTCTTAAGTGTATTTCTGTCTGTAATGGTCAGAAACAGCCAGCACCTCTGCGATGGCTAGAGATAGCAGCTGTAGCAGTGAAGGTGTTTCTCAAGCTATTATAGTCCATTTAATTTTGTTAATGTTGTTGATTTGAGAAACCATGAGAAAATAATCAAGTTCTGAGCCTTTACAGGTTCAGTTGCTCCTGGAATATATATAAAAATCCCCCCACCCAAAAAAAAAAAATTATATTATATATCAGTATACTATATATAAAGATCTTTATCAACACTTTCTGTGTGTGTGTGTGGGTGTGCGAGAGAGAAAGCCCCTGCGTGTGTTTGTAAGCATATGTGTGAAAATGTGTGGGTTAGAGCGTATTTATGTCATGGTATTTCTCTCTGGGTATTTGAGCATTTGATATGCCGTGTATGGAGCGGCGACCTGTGATAAAACGGCAGACTGCAGAGTGTCATGGGAATTACTTGCAGCGTAGCGTGGTCGATTGCACCTGTTACCCAAGTATAGCACTGACTGAATGGCAAATTCTGCAGGATGGGGCGCCATTCTCCAGGGGCTGTGACATAGGATAAATTGTTTACCGAGAGCATGTATACATGATTGAGAGGGGACACGCTCAAATAGCCCACAAGCTGCTTAACCTGTAAACTCTCTGGTTATGTCCTGTTTCTTTGTATGCTGAGACACATTCTGCCATATCAGGATCAACAATATTTCTGAATACAAGATAGCAGAAGATACAGTCAAATTCAACATTACTGAAAATTATACAGGAATAATTATTGGCCAATATGAGGCATGTGTTCTTTGAATATATTATATTTATGTGACAACATAACATGTTGGACTCATCATCAAATTTTCTAATTTCTAAGAATACTCAGCTCATAGTTTGGCAAACACTTTGGTCAAAGCCTCGATGACACTCGTCACTGAGTTTTTCCCCTTTTACATGCGCGTGTCCTGTGGAGTTCGGCATAACAGGTGCACAAGTTCAAAGATCCTTTCATTTCGTCCCCGATTGGCTCACCCTGCTCAAATCTAATTTCAAAGCATTGTTCATTAATGTTAAGCATGCCACCAGTAATTTCAGTGCGATTTTTCATTTCCATCTGTTTTTTTTTGGGTGTGTGTGTGTTATGGTTCTACACTTGTGCAATAATTGCATCTCTTGTGGAGGGTCATAGTCTAAATGAGGTCCTTCTTGTGTTTTGATGACCTTGAAATAAAACTATTTGCTTTATCGCAGCTTGAATATTGAACTCCTTGTACACATGGCTCAGTCAGACAACTGGCTCTCCTGCTGATTAATGAATACAGCTGTGAATCTGTTAACCAAATCAAAAAAAGAAAAAGCGGTGATACCTTTCTTGCTTTCTCAACCACGCTGTGTTTTTCTGATCTGAATAAAAATATGCGTGAGAGGGGATTTAAAATAATTCCTTAAAATCCCTTTTATCCAAAAGCCATTTTAGGATGTGTTTATATTTATCTCTATTTTAGACTTTTTCTTTTATAGTCAGTATATTTATAAATCTTAATCTTGAATCTTGCTCTGTAAAGCACTCTGTAACCTTGTTTTGCTTTCATTGATTTGAATCGTGTATTGTTAGTAACGTTGGTAATGGTATGTGAAATGTGTGCTGGTAAATGTGTGCGTCCAATTAAAATTCTCCTTTACAAAAGACATAATATATATATAATCCATGTTCTACAAAAGTATGTTAATTGAATTGTACTGCAATAAGGCTCTGACTCACTGATACTGTTTTACTCATATCATAGTAACAATTATAACACTCTGTATATACACAATATATTTATGTCCATTATCCTTTATGATTTGCTATTTATTTTTGTGTATTTTTTTGTGTGCTGTAACGAGTGAAATTTCCCATAATTTCACATTCAATCGCTGACCTGGCTAGTGCCGTTCTGAAACTACACACACATGCACCGTGTGGCTGAGCAGAAAGGACTCACATTGAGCCAGTATGGCGACCATCGCGGTCTTGAACTTGTCTTTGGCCTCTTCCATCTCCTTCTCGTGCTGACTTTTCTCGCTCATCAGCCGGCGGATGTGGCTGTTGGAGGACTGGATCATGGAGTAGAAATTGTTGGCATTCCTGCGGTTGACTTCGCCTCGTTCCAGCCAGGTCACGAGCACACGCACCGATTCGGGAAACTTGTTGTCGTCTGGGGAAGAAGGGAGGAGACCAGAGGGAGAGGCGAGGTCTGGATCAATACGAGCATGGTAACATAAAAAGGAAATTTCCCTCAGTATATTTACTGTCATCTGGGCTCGAGTTGTGTGAAGGAGAAGGGAGTCTACAGAAAAAAGGTTAAAAAAGTGCCACCTTACAAACTCTCAGACCATTATAGGAGGAAAGTAGAAAGTAAAAAAGGCAGGAAAGGAGATAAATGTGGCCAGAATCAATACCACAAAGTACAATAACAGAACAGCCTCTGCCAACTAAAGTTTTGTCTTGCCAAAAGGGGAGAGAAGGAGAGGATTAGGGTCACCAAGAGCAAGGAAGAGCTGCCTCTGCAAATTTACTCTGGAATTGTTTGATGATCAGGGACATGCAGGAGGCAACAAGTTTGACATCAAATCCAAATGAGAAAAACATTTAAAATGAATGCACAATAAAAGGCAAGCACCCAAAAAAATCATCTCTGAATTTATGGAAAGCTGAACTGAAATCTAATCGATGTTTGTGCATTATATTAACATTATTTCAAGCCGTCTTAGTGACATTTATTCGAGTCGAAGGCTGGGTCGTCTGCAGGTCGCACGCAGGAGAGTCTGGGAGGAAAGAATGAGGACATGATGAAGATGATGAGATGAAAATAACTTCAAGGAGAACTTGCTCTCGTCTTGGGAGGGAAAGAACAGAGCAGATTAAATAAATGACTGAGGAGAGAAATTATCATATCTATACGCTGAGCATAAAAGACCAGGAGGTTAAATAAGAAGAATAAGAAGAACAGTTTCAGGTAAAAATCAATCTGCTCCCATCTTTCCTGTTAATATCATTGGTAAACAACCCTCGTCAAATGTCTACAGGAAAGGTGACGACTGTGTTATATGGCTGCTGTTTACAAAGTGCAGGTTGTTTAGCAGTAATCCTGCTTTGTCTGGTGAATAATCAGATGATGTCAGGAGACTTTATTGATTTCTATTGTTGCTATTCTGCTGTGGTTGTCCTGTCCTCTGCCGCCTCGCTGTGCTGCCTACAAGTCAGGGGAGCACAGGAGAGAATACACTCCCACACACAGACGTCAGCACACAACTGCATCAGACCTCCACAACACACAAACACATACACACACAACGTAAGTACACATGCATCTTGTGCACACGCATAAACATTACTTAGCGTCTTTACCGAATTGAGCGGGAGGTTTATATTTATTTAAGCCGGGTTCTGCAGATGCTCTCAATTTCTCTGTGTCGCTCTCAACCGCACACACTCATGCATTCACACGCACACGTGAACACACAAACACAGTGGGGTCCATCAGACGGCTCACATGAATGATGATCTATCACAGCTACAGATATTGAATCAAGGTGTTATCTCATGAATCCCTGAGGTGTTCCTGCTTGTTTATAGGCAGACTCAGGTATCATAATACATGCCCCCCCTGCAGCAGCATTATTAATAGACAATCTGGAAGAATATTAGTGGCATTCGATCACTGACAATGGCCAGAGGCCAAAGAGATTAAAATCCTCATTTAATGGGTCTTCAGCTGAGGCATTACCTGAACATAAATGCACAAATTAAGATCTATGTGTGTATTATGTTGGTTTATCAGAAATAAATACGCAATTAAAAAACTTTTCATCCCTATGTTTCCCTGTGTTTTTCTTTGGATCCATAAGTCTAAGCTATTCTGACAAGGAACAGGTGGTTTATCACTTTAAACTTGCAGAAAATTATCCAGAAAACAACAATTTTACCATACAAAAAGATACTATTTTACTGCAGTGTGTCATTTCATAAACACATTCAACCCTCAAGAAACTGCGTGAAGAAAAAGACACTTTTGCTGCTTTTGAGAAAAAATTTCCTTTAAAATTATCCACTGACTTTTCTCAATTAATTTTGGTCCTTCACATTTTTATTTCTTTGTTTAAACTGATTCCAAAATATCAAATGAAAGCCCAATCACTGGAAAATGGGTGAAGCTGAGGAGAAAACCGGCTTTTCCTTCACAGATCTGACACATAAATGATAATGGCTGTTGTTAAGTCGTCAATTAGCAGATAAATCATCTATTTGAATAAAAAAGCAAGGAGACTTCCTATCAAAAAATAACAACACAATAGATCTAGTGCCTTCCTAGCTTTAAAGTTACAGAAAAGAGGGAAGTATATGGACAGGAATGTCAGTGAGTCAACAACATTAACAACATCTGCTTCCACAGATGTTTGGTTTCATTGAGAATCCACATGGCTCAACAGGATATTTTCACATCCCAGAGGCCCTTTCAGCCCACCCTCTCCTTATATGTGCTCTCAACACTGATCGGAATTATACCCAACCACACGGAGCATTTAAATATTTTAAATTACAGAGCAACTCCTCGCAGTCAAGAAGAATGATTAACAGGTATCAAGTGACTTTGAATTCTCAGAGGAAAGCAGAAGTGTAAGACACTCAGATGAGAAAAAGTCTGCAGACACCGAGGGACACTTGATGAAATGTCAAGTGTGTTTAGATTACCATTGCTGCTAGCCTTTAAATACATTTAGAACCAGCTTATATGCATTTAAATTGGGACTCCATGGGAGTCCATAGTTGAATGTTCAGCAGTTATTAAGTTATTTAAATTATAGCCGAAAGGATTAGTTGATGATATGATTAATAAATTATTTTAATCAGCAAAAATTGAGATAATCCATTGATCACTTAGGTTATTACATAGGAAGTATAGAAACCAGCAGCAGCAGGTCCATGATTCGTCCGTGTCTACACAGGACGCATTCAGGCACAGAGTTGAGTTTAGGTTGCCCATGTTTAAGCAGCACTCAGAGCCCATGTGCATAAAAAGATGAAAATAGACATGAAGCATAAAAATACAATTTGGGTTGCTTTTACACTCGTATAGCGTGAGCAAAACCTGATCCCTTACATGGCACATCTAGACAGCTGGATGGTTTAAAATAGAAGCTGGCTGAAAGAGTTTCCGTGTACACACCGGATAAAAGTCTGCAGCCGTGATAAAACATGTTTGCCATCTTAATGCTGACACTAGCTAATTAGCACAAAACATGAAGTACAGCTGAGTTCTGATGGGAATGTTTATTAGCTTTGGTGGCACGAAATGAATTGAAATTGTCAGCGCTTTTCCATGGTTTTGTTCAGTTGGCCACAATGATCAGATATTCTAAGTACACTCTGCGTGTATACATATTTGCCTGCCAACCTTTGATCTTGTCTCCAAGCTCGCTGCACTCGTGCTCGGAGTAGTGGATGATGGGAGGAGGGGAGGGCGGCCGGCGGCGGTCCTCCTCCATCTTGCGCCGGTGCCTCTCTTCCCTGGCCAACATGCGCTGGCGACACTCCCACTCGTAGAGGTCGTCTCTGGCCTGGGCGAAGTCCACGTGGAGACGGCCGGAGTCTTTTTTGTCTGTGCTGGAGCCCAAACGGACACGATAACCTGGGGATAGGATACAGAGGTTTGTGAGGTGATGAGACAAATTAAGAAAAAAAGGTGAGGTCTGGGTGAAAAGATAGGACAGCAGCGATAGAGAGAAAACGGAGCACATGGAAGATAGCTGAGATCTGTCATTGATTGGATGAGAGTGGCAACGGGGTGAAATATCAATTTCAATCAACAGCTACTCTGATTCATATGCACAGTAGATAGACAGTGATAAACACAGACAGAATGACAAGTACACACAGGCAGATATGCACAAGAGACACAAAGGTACACTCACACGCACACATCTCTGACAAGGTTAAATTGATGAACTTGTCCTCATTTCCTTCAGATAGGCAGGAACAACCTGATGTACACATCCTCCTCTTTTCTCTCGCTTTGTCCCATTATTGCAGTTGCACTCCAGGTGTAAAGGCCGATACTTAGAAAGACAAAAGCGGAGCAAGTCACTTGAGCTTTTCGCTTTGTATGTACAAGAGTGTGGGACACTAATTACAGTGATAGCCCTGGATCACCCCACCGCCTCTCACCTGACACTCAAAGCTCATTTCACTGCTTATGTGTGGGCGTGAAGTACAATCACACTCGTTTGTTTAATTGATTGGTCTGAATGATCTATGAGAGGCTGGGGTGTGAACAGTAGAGTGTGCAGGGGGAGGAGAAAAGCAGGAAAATAAGCTGAAGAAAAAGTCTGGGTCAGCCGTCCCTTTTATGAGCATACACACTCTCATCAGAGGAAAAAGGAGATAAAGTTGACTGTCAGTGCGAGCAGAAGAAAGACAGGAGTGTGAGTTTTGGGCTGTTTCTCAACCCTGCTTTCTCTCCCTGCTTAAGGCCGTCGTTTTGCTTCAATATTTCATAAAGGGGGACCTTAGTGTGTTGAGGCTGCTGTTATGTGTATCTGTGTGAGAACGTGTGTGTGTGTGTGGGTGTGTGTTTTGGGAGAAGAGGCCACTGTGTACGGAGAGTAGTATTTATGAGAAAGCTACACAGGTCTGTCATCTGGCTAATATATGGACTTATAGCTCCGGTCTTACTGTAGGGAAGGGGTAGATGAAATCACACACACAGACACACACCCAAACACACACACACACACACACACACACACACACACACACACACACACACACACACGTACACACACACACACACACACACACACATTAAATAATGCAGAGGGTATTATTGCAGTGGCTGGTGTTTTAAATGAGCTTTGTGAAGAGGGAATATATAGCCAGCAATTCACACAGAGAGATTTAAGGCATCTGTGCAGGAGAAGCTGCTGGATGGAGATAAAATAAAAAAAATAAAACATTTAAAATCACGAGCTGATATCACATGACGAACAGAGAGACTACTTCCTCTCAAGGAGCCACTAAAGCTGCATCCTGCTAACCGAAGGTCTCTAAATGTAAGTTAACTCATTTGGTCGGTGGTGTGACCCTATAGGAGTAACTAATCTTTATGCAAAAGTCAATAAAGCAGTCATGAGTCAAGGGGAATAAAGTAGAGCTAAGTCCATAACTGAAAAATACAGACATTGTTAGATTGGTAGTTTAGTAAGGTTTAACATTAGGCTCTGTGGGCTGACAAAACATTATGACTGTGCTGTGATTGTGGCTGCATTTGGATAAGACTATAGAAAATGAAACAAAATATAAAGGACAACCTCCACATATTTAATTATTGAATCTAACATTGCCATGGTCTCCATTTATACCAACTAAACATTCATTATTCTATATAATGTGGTGACTAAAAGCAAGAGAAGCTCAAGAAGTCGCTCTAGAATCGGCAAACTGGGGTGAAGATGCGTCCAAGCTGATGGTGTTTCAACTTCATGCTTATGCCGAGCCTTTATGATTATTTAATGAACAAAGACAAGAGGAAAAAGGAGATGGGTGTAAAGAAAAACGACAGAAAGGGCTGGTGAGTGTGGAGTCTCTGCAAGCCGTCAGACAAACTCAATTATTATAAAGTTCGAACCTTCATTTTCCCACAGACGTTTCATCAAGCTGCAATGTAAACCTGTCTATCTCAATAACACGTACTTCGCGATCAAAGACGGAGGCTTCGCTATAGGATACAGCAGGTGACACGCACCCCCTCGAATATATAGCATGTCGGGGTGACGGCTGCTGCGGAGGTGCCATGTGGAGACAGCGAGTGTTAGGAGAATGTGATACGTCTGTTTCTCCTTCAGGTTTCTGATGCCTGTCGAGGTTGTTGATAGTGAAAACAACATTAAGCAATTTGAGGAAAGGCTCTGTGGTGTTCTCCTTCTCGGTAACAAACATATGCACCATACCCACTGTGAACCTTTTGTTCACGGAGAACGCTGCTCTCCGTTATGGCAAATAAAAAGAAGGTAAACACGCCGATTACACTGGAGTGGTCCTGTGTTCTGTAAAGTTACTTGGATGCAACTCGAATTGTATAGGAATGAGTGTAGCTCATTGCTGCTCTGGATCACAAAGTAAACACAATGACTGTGGGGAGTGTAATTAGACTGTGATGCCGTCTGTTCACGTACCATACATCTGTCTAGTGTAACAGTGAGATACATCCATGTGATTCTTAAATCTACCCTGTAGGCCAAAACAGCAGGTCTAAACCCCACTTTGTACACATTCACACCTTACCTGATGGTAATGAGGGAGGGGAAAAGCTCTTGTTTTATATCAATCTTGTTTCTGATGGATGCCAGTGTGACATACAAACCAGCAGTCACTCTTTAAGCCTGTAGGAGGTACCTGAAGGAGGTAGAGGGCCTGAGCCACTGATGTCAGGACAACAACCTCCATCTGAACTTTAGCAGGACTAAAGAGCTGACAGTGGACTTTGGGGAAAGGAGAAAATTTGCTCCCCTTAACATCCACAGATCCTCATGGAGAGGGTGGACAGCTTCAAACACCTTGGTGTCCACGTCACCTGGGGCCTGACCTGGGTGCTGCATGCTGGTGAGGAAAGCAAGGCAGGGACTGTTTCACCTCAGACACTTGAGGAAATTATGGATATCCCTTCAAATACGGAGGACTTTCAAATCCTCCGAGAGCATCCTGACAGGACATCACTGGAGGCCCTGCAAAGAGTCGTTTGTACTGCTGAAGGTATCATAGGTGGCTCTGTACCCTGTATATGGAACATTTTGGTCAGAATTCTTAAGGATCTCAACCACCCAGATAACGGCCTTTTGTCTCTGCTTTGGTGGAGAAGAAGATACCGGATACAGGAACAGCCTCTATCCTCAGGCCACTGGAATCCTACATGAAACTGCCTAGGAATCGCCCCAATTTATTTTTTACTATTATCATTTAAAGTTTCTACAATTTCTGCTAGTTAACATTATTATTCATTACTTATTTTATTCTTTATACTTACTTTATTTTAAATATATCTTTTATCACCAAATTGAAGGAGCTAACGGACATACATTTCACTATTATCTTGTATAATTACAAATTCAGCCATCCTCCATCTACAACAAAAACAAACATTACCAGCATCACACACGCACACACACATTACCCACAAAATCATCTGCCTTCCCTCAAATAATCTAAAATAATGACACTTCACCTCTCTTCAACGTGGTCAGAGATACAGGACTTTAAAATGAAGAGCTCACTTCAGCAGAAGTTTTGTTTCTTCAGCTATCACAGCCCTGAACGATCCGCCTAGATGACACTGTCAGATGTACCAACACAGACATGAGGATTTTATGTATTGAATATATGTGTATATATGTTGCTGTGTGTGTTTATGTTTTTATACTGTGCTGGCTGTGAAAACAAATCTCTCCCTGAGCAAATCTAAATCGAACCTAATTTACTCTATTTACACAATAGAAGAGAACAAAACGTATCAGGATCATAAAATATGGGGTAACACTGAACAAAAGAGAAAGATAAAACTGTGCAGCTGTTTATATTCAGAGTCTTGTAAGTATACCAGTGAGGCCAATGCCACTCCCAGGTGGTCACTACTTACTACTGTCACTACTGGTCACTACTTATAATGTAGCTACAAATACAACTAAGTACACACAGAATAAGAAATGTATTTAATTTTTATTTTTTAATTTAGTTATTTATCCTACATGATTCTCTTGACCACTTCAAAACAATCTATATGCAGCATAGCAAACTTTCCATCCATCTGTACATCCTTCCCATATCTATTTATCCATCTGTCAAATGGTCAAGAGTGAATGTGTGAAGCTGGAGATTTGTAGCTGAGTGATAGATATCGGCCCTTTCATTTCCATCAGAGCAAAGGTTAACAGCTCATCATTCTTCCGCCACCTGAGGTGAAGGATTGCCGGGTGCACTGGGAGAGGACTGGGTGTGCAGATAAAGCTGGACTGACAATACGAGCTGTCTCTACAGATTCAACAGTGTCCAGGCAAGAAAGAAAGAAAGCTTTTATCTCGTGACCTTTATGCCCAAAGTAAACCAATACATGCCAAAAGACAAGGTTGGGGGAGTGTTGGGACTTCCATTGCACAGAAGTGAGGATTTAGTAGAAAAACAACAAGTAAGGTAAGCTTAACATACCTAAATGAAAATACATAATGAATCATATCACACAGGACAGAATATTCTACATGAGTGCTTATAAACTCAGAAATAGGAATAAAAGTTTTGTACCCGAGAGGAGGAGAGCCTTGTCCACAGTGAACTCCTCTGCAAATCGGATGTGGCAGAAGTTTTTCTTGCTCTTTCTAATGGCAGCGATATCCCCACACTGTCCAAAGACCTCCACGATGAGCTGCTCGGTGGCGTTCTCCGGCAAACCACCCACAAACACAGTCTTACATCCAGGAGGGCGATCCCTCGTGGCCGGAGGCGGAAGGTCTGTCAAACATGGAGAAGGAAAGAGAGGAGCCAAAATTATTTCAAGTGAAGGTACTGCCATCCCATCTGTGCAAAGTGTAAATTCAGCTCCAGAAACTCTATTGGAAACACTCAGACTGCACTTTAAAGATTATAGATTATGGTTGGTTGATTGATACTCAATCATTGAAACTACAACTTCACTTTTTATCAGAGATGATCAAATGCCAATTGATTGATTACGTTACTAATATACAAATGTCTTGGTTGTAAGTTGTGTCATATAAAGAAGGATGGACTTAATCAGATTCTCAAAACTTGTCTTCAACAAAAATCCTAATAAGTCGTATATTTTTTGAGAAAATATATCCATCTTGCCATTTTTTCCACACTTTCGAGACTGGTTAAGCAAACCTAAACATGTCAAAATTCAACAACAGAATATCAGTCATTCTGCTTCCCAATTTCAGTCCAGCGAGTAAAAAAGCCTTATGAAACCATAAGTAAAAAGTTCTAGAGTAAGACTGAAACAGATTATGTTATTATGAATATTATTGTGAATATGTCTTTTCTCTCCCACGGCCATAAAATGTATGGAAGTGAAAATGACTCCACATTTAAGCCAAATATTACAAATGGAACTTGGATGTTCTAAAAATGAGAAGCCAAATGAAATTGTGCCTACAGTTTCTACCACTGAAAGTGTTTCTTCTTGACATTTGTAGTGCATTTTCCACACCTTATCATGACAGTGCTTTGAGGCAGAGGAAACTGCTGGAAAAAAACCCCAAAAATTATACCAAAAGGTTATCCAAGTCGAGTCAACTCAAATCAGGTTTATTTATAAAAAAATATCACAAATCACATATTTGCCACCAGGGGTTTTACAGTCTATATTGAGAGATATAAGATATAATGTACCTAGACGACTACGTAAAACTGCAGTATGTAAAAATAGGATGGAGATATTACAGAACTCTGAGGACAGACAGGAGATTGGAATGGTATATAAAGTTTAAGGAGACTGGACAGGTATGAGCGAGCCTATTTACAATTTAAATTGTAATTTTAATTTTAAGCCATCAACCAATTAAATTCCGGGAAGGAAAGCCACAATTGGTGTAATATGATCATATTGTCTTTTCGTAGTTAAAATTGTAGCTGCAGCATTCTGAACCAAGGACTTGACAGCAGAAATTACAGTAATTAAGACTGGATGAAACAAAGGCATGAACTTTGGGTCTCTGTATCAACAACGGACATAAAAGCCTGACTTTTAGCTATGTTGTGTAGGTGGAAAAAAAAAAAGCAGTCTTGGCAATTTCTTTAACATACTGATCAAAGGAGAGGGTAGGCTCAAACGCATCACAAAGTTTCTTGGCTGTCAAACTTTGAGAAATCACACAGTTGTCGAGAGTCACGGTCAAACTGGAGTCCATGTTGAGTGGGGTCAATGATCGGCATCTCAAAATTTAGGGGCAGGACTATGGGATACCCTTTGATGAAATCGAAGCATCTGTTCCTGTCGGGTGAAGGCCGACAAGTCAGAGAAGCTACGGAGAGGAGGCCAGTTATCAACCAAACCAAAGCCCTGCTCACCGATGATGAGATAATGATGAGGTGTACAGCCGGGGAACAATTTCTCAATGGCCGTACCATGATGGAAATATAAAATGATAAACGATAACGTGGAACAATGCACTCGAATCATTTTTATATTAGAGAGATAATCCTGTCACATCATCCCAAGCATGGAAATCAAATCCTCCTGGCCAGAGAGAGGTTGATCCTTTCGTGTCAACGGTCTGAAGCATGAAGGACGTTACTGACTGAACAAAGATAAATGTTGACTGATCTAATCTCAGAAAGATCAGGCTTTCCATGGATGATATGAGTGACTGGTTAAGACTGCACAGAGGAAACTGGGAAATTGGTAGATGCTAAAAAATATTTTGGGCTTCTAACCTAGAAAACATGGAATAAAACCCAACTCAAGTTTGGTGTTACTATGGTTGGCAATGAGTTTGCTTATTATTATTAATATTATTATTAACACTTGCAATGCTTTCAAGTAAATATTGGGTTTTGAGGAGGAACATTTGCTGTCTTTTGGAGTAACAACTGTAATGAAAATGCTGTATTTTGAAGTCACAGTGCCTTCAGAAAACATCATTTCCATTTATAAACCAAGCTCAGTAAGGGTGCATTCACATCTTTTTGCTGCGGGTCTTACACATTCGCCCATTTTGTTTGGTTTATGATGGCCTTCACACCAACGTTTGTGCTGGTGTGAAAGTGATGCTGGCTGTAACCTTGTGTATTTAGCATAAAGATATGAGAGTGGTATCGATCTTTTCATCCAACTCACGCCTAATAACTCACCAATATTCCTGACATATTAGGTCCAGTTGCAATCTCAACTCTCAGCTAATAATGCAAATAATCATTGATTTTCTCATGAGCTGTGAACAGCAGCAAAGGAAAATGAACATACTGGGCGCTGTGACAAGAAGCATGACTTTCTGTCACTCACCAGTATTTGTTACTCCCTCCGGGTTCATGTAAACGCTGATGATGCAGGAAGACATCACCAAAATTGATTGAGTTTCCTGTCAGTACGTATGACTTCTACCTAACAGCTCATTTGTAATAAGCCTCCAGAAATCCCTACTTTGTCCAAGGATAGGATAAATTTCCACAATCAGTTGCATCAGTTTATTAGGGACACCTAACTAAAACTGATGCCATCTAACACTAGACTGAGACAGTTTCAGATTGGGGTTGAGGAAACTCGAAGATGCTGCTGACTTACATATTAGTGAGAGGTGTTTTTAATATTTGGTGTTCCTTGAATGACATAAATGTGATGGACAGAACACTTCTCACTATTACACAGTACAGTTCAACAGCAGCTCAGGCTACAACCTCAGAAATTACCATTAAGTTGAATTAACACCTCTCTTAAAGGTTTCAACAAACACTGAATATCATAACCTTCCTGGAGGGAGGTTTTATTGGGTTATTGTTGTATGAGACTGCATTAGTTTTAGTTTGGTGTATCTAATAATTTTGCACCTTAATGTAGTTCTTTGAAAAAAAACAGACACTTCAATGACCTAATTTGTGCTTAAAATGTAATAACTGAGATTTAACTTTTAAATGGTACATTAATATAGGTCACAAAAATGGATTTAGAAAGCAGCATTTTATTGAAAGGTAAAAATATAAAAGCAAAGATAATATCCTATTCTTACAGCGGCTATCAAAAAAGTATAGTAACATTTGCTGACTGACACGCAGAATAAATTGGACCCAGCACTTATGCGAAAAAGTACCTCAAGCACAGCTGAAATGTAGGACTTATTCATGTACACTTTGAGCAGCTGAAATCACTTTCCCATGGCTATAAAGCTACAGCCTAAATCAAACGACTTTCCATCAATCATCTCCTAAATTAGAAAAAATACAGTGTATTTCTTTCGTTCAGTACTCAAAAGGTTGGACATGAAATTTTAAATTATGGGCCCAAGAGGAGCTATTATCCAGTCTTGTAGCTTTAGTGCTGGAGAGCCTCTAGCAAAGTTATGATAAAACACATCACAGGTACTTTATGGCTTTGTCCTCCTCATGTCACAGTTTGCTCTGGCACATGGCCCAAATGCCTTCGTCCCGTGACCTTGCCGATGATGATGGCATTAAAACTGGAACATGCACATACTCACTCACGGCCGCTCTCTGGCTCGCATACTCAAAGCCGGAAAACACACACACACACACACACATACTCTAGGACAACACCAAGGTGATAGCTTCCCCGCCTTTGCTTTGCAGTCAGCTAAAACATGCTGCGGCTCATTGCACGATTCAGCATTAAATTACAATTTCTGACGGAGTTCGGCTGATGAGTGGCGAGGACAATATAAAAGGACAACAAAGTAACAATCTGACATTTAGCTGACATCCTTGCTTCATAAAAGCCTGCCTTTAAAAAAAACAACTTTTTTTCCAGACACACCAGAGATGTGACTGCATTACCAAATGTTTGGCTTTGAAAGGAGGATGAAATCCATACTGGGAACTTTTTAGAAACATAGGCACGTAGACAGGAGGGCTCTGAAGGGCATCTTTGGTCTTTTACTTGAGGGTAATTACAGACAGACAAGCCTGACATAGATGAAAAAGTGTTGGAGAAAGAAGAGCCGGAGGAAGCGATGACCATTAAAGACACTCACAGAGTAATTCCCCGGAGCAGCAAATGAAATGTAGGTCTTCAGCATTAAGAGGCTGAGAGAAGAAAATGGGTTTGAGTCTGTGTGGATGGGAGTCATGAAGTAAGAGAAAGAGACAGAAGATGACAGAAAAGTTTAATCAAATAAAGTTTTTCTGTGTTCAGAGAAGAGGAAAAAAGTCTAAATCCTGTATGGAAATGTGATAAGTGTACTATACTACATTTTCATATATTTCTGACATTTTGTGGTCTACAGTTCAACAGTTCAGTATCCATAAAAATAAGAATTTGTTAAAAGAAATCCAGTTCTCCAATTTAGCATTGCACCGCTATAATTTTGCTGTACTCACAATGGCAATATAACTCAACCACCAACAGTCCGGTTGGAGACTGTTTTATTCTCGTAGCAGCTGATGTAGCCTTGAGCGACCTACAGAGTTTCCCTGAGGTCCCCAGATTTTTTTCTTTATTTTCAAACTTGAAGTGTTTAGCCCTGGTGGACGCTGACTCAACTGACATCACTTGAGGCGATTTGTCAGATCTTGCACAGCTCCCTCTGGAGCCACAAAAGGGTTTACACAACTTTCCTCACATCTGTGCTCCTACCACCAAAGAGACGCAAATAGACTTTGATGGGTAAGATTGTCACATCCCATCACTTCACGCCCATCCCCTTTAAGGCCCCAAGTGGAATGACAATATGTAAATGACAATGATGACACCAACATCCCAAGAAAGCATAATTTTTTTTCCTTTGAGCTTGACAGAGAGAGGAATGCAAGGGGCAAACATTGAGATAATGAAAGCTTCATTGTTGTTTTAATGATAAAAAATACACATATGTATATATACTGCATGTGTGAGAGTGTGTGTGTGTTTGTGTGTGTATGTAGAAACTATTTAATGAGGATACAACAATGAAATTATCTGGATCTTCACATACATCCTTAAAGACATACATACATACAGACATACATAAAGATAGATCTTCTGTAAAGTATATATGCACAAAATATAAAAACAAGTGGTCGTGAATATTTAAGTGCGGGAAAAATATAAACATACAGATACAAATATGAAGCCTGATTGAGCAAAAGAGAGTTTCAGTGTTGTTTAGTTAAAGGTCAATGCTGAAGAAGCTGCTGTAATGTCTGTAAGGTCGCTGGGGGTCCTGCTTCCTGTGATGGTGACCTTTTGTAACCTGCTGCCCTCTATCCCCATCACACACACACACACAAATACAGTCACTGCTATCACCCACCAGAGACATAACAGATACCTTAGGAAATAGAGCACTGAGTCACGATCATCCTCGAACTTCGCGCACAGCAAATTAAGTGAGAAGACACACTGTCGAAAGCGACATCTCTGTCCGCATTTTCCATTTCCTCCCTGTTTTCTTTTGTTCCCTCACATACAAACGTGCCATGACACTCCTTTTTAAAAATAAATGTAAAGAAAGATGCATGTCAGCTTCTGTTGTGACCCCCCGTGTTGTCCCCTGTGGTGGAGCTTTATCATGCTGTGACCCCCTTAGAAGTGCCCCAGAGGCTTCAATTACAGCGAGAAACCCTGCCAGTGAGCCAAGAAATCTCCTCAATGGCTCCGCTCAGTTCTGGGTGAATGTCTTCCCATCTGTTCAAATAAATTGCTGCGTTAAATTCATACCCTGAAATGCCGTTATTTAGATGGCATTTTCCCTTTCTTCTCTTTAAAAAATGTCTTCTACTGCGGAATGTCTTCTTATGGCTTTCAAAAGACGGTTTTGACACCCTCTTGGTTTGTTGTAGAAAGCAACAGCGGCATCTTTCAAAAGGGAGGGGAGGTGGGGTGCTACTCTTTCATGTTGGGAGTAAATTGGCTCCCTCTGAAGACTAACTTTTTGACCCGCTCTCATCTTCGGCGCACTTCTTGCCTTAAAGGTGACATGGAGGGAAGGAAATGAATAGCAGGAGACGGTGGGTAAGAGAGAGAAAAGGTGAAATTGTGGTTGGAGACATGACAAAGATGTGTGAAGATACTGTTGTAGAGAAGATGGAGGGAAGGTGAGAGATTTTGTTCAAGTGGCTTAATGGGTGCCCCACATTATATCTTAACACATCATTGGGTGGATGCTTTTATCCAAAGTGCTTTACAAGTAGCATGAGTGCTTAGATTTCGTGTGAGTGGCCCATAGGAGGTGGAGTCCTTAACCTTAGCAGTGTACGTGCCATCTGCATCAGCATGAAGTACATCTGAATCCCTTCTTTAAAAAAAGAAGAAAAGAAATAGCTCTTTAGTTTCTTTGCTGTTTATTTAACGTCTTTTGTCAGATACACAATAAAAACACTCAGAGGGTGAAGTTAAGGCTTGAATGAAAGATCTCTTAGTCACAGGGCTCCTAAGGACTTAAGGGCCTAGCTGACTTCGATTCTGTGTCCGCTTTCAGACAAAAAAGGAAAGAAAAAGTGCTCACACTGGGAGAGAATGTAACCTCAAGTAATACAGTGAGTATTTATGACAGGTTCATGTGCTGTAACATTGAGCAGTTAACAGCCCCACCCATGATTTAGCCTCAGGATTAGTGTGAACTCTGAGCGCGGTGCACTACATTCATCCGTGCGCTTGTCTGATCAATAGCTTAGCTTGTGTTAAAGTTTAAAGGTGTGAGTGGGGGGTATTCGTTAATTAATTCACAGTGTGTGATAAATATTTCTGCCTGCATTAATCCGTGACAGTGATGCTTTATTCCAACGCTGAACAATGAACTCAAAACACACTTGGTATCAAAGGCAGACTCCCACGCTGGCTGTAGTGAGCCGCTCTCACTAGTCTCAGCTGAAATTGAAGTATTCTCTATCTGACATGTGAGGCTGCCTTGAAAAAGCCCCTAGACAGATTTTTTTTTTGCCTAACAGAAGGGAGCAAGTTCCTCCCAGTGGGAGCGAATACTAGGATCATGTTTAATTATTTACAGAATGTAAGTGTGAGGGAAAAGTGCGAGAGCAGACTGAGCTCATCAGGAAATGTTTTATTTCCAGGTTGTTTTCCATCTACATTCTATGATACTAATACATCTTCATATTGTGACTGAAAATGTATTGAAAAGCCTTTTTTTTTCTTATTTGCACAGGTTATAATTAAACAAATGACACACAAATAACACTGAAAATTTTGCTTTTTTAATGATGAAAAGCAAAATGTACAAAACAAATATATGATACATAATACATAATATAGAAACATAAAGAGTTTGGTAGTCTGAAGATTTAAGTAAATCTTTCTGACAATAAGACTTGAATGATTTTGACGATTTTCCACTCTGAATCGAATCTTATATATAAAAGCACATTCATGTCATATTGTGAGATGTGTCTATATAGATAATAATGAGATGGGAATATCTGTTTCTGGCTAATCCAGCAGGACTCCATCAGATTGATGCAAAACAACATTACCCACAATGGCTTTATACAGCCAGAGATATTAAAGGGGAAATTACCTCAGTATAAATGGCACAGAGAAATCATCTCACACTATACATACTGTCATGTCACATAATCCTATTTAGATGCTTTGCAGGGGCAAATGTGTTGAAATATGAAATAATACATTTTCCCTGCATCTTGGCCTAAATTTTTATAGAGGCTATAAGGGGGACTGGACTTGCTATCACAGATGCAATGGCCCCTTTGGGAGCCATCCCAGAACCACCACTGAGCTTAGGATCGGGGTTCAGTCCTTTTTCTACTCCTCTGGTGCTCAGTTTTATATAATCGGCTGTTTAACTTTTGTTGACCCCCTATTACATATGGTTAACACATGCTGCCAACATTTTCTCCTGGTTCAGGCAGAGAGCTTGCTTCTTTTCTAATGATAAGAAAAATCCTCCTTTTATTTCTTTAGAACACAATGGGAAGATTAACCCAATTACTGTGAATCACCTTTAGTGGCACACAGAGGATGGGACTGTAGCTATAAGTAATAATCACGATTTAACTGTTTATTCATGAGAATAGGGAATTTTTGCCTCTTCATCCTTAATTTCATACCCCACATTGTAAAGATTCAAGGATATGGTTGCCACAAACTTCCCTTCATTTCAGATCCTGATGCACACTTAATGAAAATGCCCATATGTGTGTGTGTCCAGGTATATGTGTGTTTGTACATATACATATGTAACGGTCAGAGCCTGACAGAGACCTTTTGAACTGGAACTAGCATCTGCAAGACTCAGAGGCAATCAGGCAATTAAGTGGATTTGACCCCTTAAGGAGAGGAGATGCAGTATATGATAGAGGAGGAGAGAGAGACAGGACGGGGGGGGGTGGTGGGGGGCGTATAAATGCATATAGTACAGTAGAGCGAGCAGGTGAAGGGAGATTAAGAAAAGATACAGCGATAAGGTTGAGTCAAGGTAAGAAGAGGAAGGAGTCTGTCACCTCTTTGGCCCAGCATATTGAAGACAGCAGCGCTGCGTTATGTGTTCACAGAGGTCACTCCTCCAATTATACATTCACAGACATCACACAAAGGCACACCCGCATGCATACACACCTCCTTTAATTCCTCCCCTCTCTCCCTCTCTCCCTCCCTTCCTTCCTCCTGATGAAGTGAGAATGCAAATCAGCTACGTTCTGCTGGGGAAAAGCGCTAAGAGGTATTAAAGGTGACATTACAGAAGAATACTCACTTCTTCTTCATTGTCACACAATTCCTGGCCCAAGTGCCGCAAAGGCATCTATCCAGAGCCCAATTGTGGGGACGAGGACAGATACGTCATAGATAATGCACACTACTGCATTGATAAATAAAACATGTTCCAGGCTGAAGATGGGTCAGCTTGCAGAGTTTCTGTGACGCTTCTATCTGTTACAACAGCGGCGATAACTTACTGTGAGACTTACTGGGGTTGGGGGGAAACAGCGTGCAGCTCTTGCAGTGGATGATCTCCTTGAAAACTGCTACGTCTTGGGAGAGGGGCGGGGGCGCCAGGCCCAGGCCGGGCCGAACATCATGGGATTTATGGGGGCGATGCCAGTCATCAGCCTGAGACCGGGGTCAAAATCTGGAGTCAGGAGAGAAATGGATGAGAATACATAGCAAGTGACACAGCAGCTGCTGGGAAAGCGGCGACACACAGTGCACACATATCAAGAAATTTGCTTCGGTTTCCTAACCGCCCTTCAGTCACAGCTAACCTTTACTGTGGCATCATTTGAGCACATGCTGGCTCTTTCATGTCCCATTTTACATTGTGTACTTCCTCCATGAACACAGAGCGACACTTCTGTCAACAGTGGTGACACACAAGCAGTTTATAAATAACTGAATATGTCAGCCACTCATGAATAAATCATTTAACGAAAAACATGAATATTTAAAGTATTTTTACTTAGTCTCTTCTCTCTCTTTTTCTCTCACTCTCTCCGACTTTCTGTCTTCTCACTATCTTTCTATCTATCACACACACACACACACACACACACACACACACACACACACACACACACACACACACACACATTCATATACTACTACACACTCTCACTCTTTGTCTCTCACTCTCCTCTTCTTTAGTCTTTGAATGATGACCTGTAACATCACAAAGAAACTTCAGAGAACACAGAGGTTATATTCACAGGTACTGATTTAGACTGCACCTGGGTGCACACGAATACACACAGTTATACTCTTGCACACATTCCCAGCTTTTTTTAAAATATGGAAATACACTGACCCCTCCCATGAGTCTGCATTGCACCTGCAGCAGACAGCGGCAGAGAAAGGAGGCCATTGTGTGTATGAAATGCCGTGCGTGTCAAGTCTCCATCCCCACAAGTGACGGAAACTTGACTGAGACAAAACTGAAATGAAAGCGCAACAAAACACTGATGCAATGTTCGCTCGGGAGAACCAGCATGGACAGGTTTTATTTTCAGGAGGAGGCAATGGAGAAAAAGAAATCTAGCTATTATGAAGTAGAGCGGTGGGAGTTGACGGAGAAAGTTATCAGAGACACGATGTTGCCGAACTAAACGCCATAAAGATGAAGAGCTGTGATACTGTGGTGGCTCGCCTGGCTTCCTCTGTCTCCTGCTGATGACCCCGACATCCGTCTTTAGCCAGGTGACAGAGGGAGAGGAGGCAGGTGATAATGAAAACGCTGCTAGGTTGCCAGAGCGATGAATGACTTCTTCTGGTGAGACGGAGGAGAGGAAGATGGATAACACGGAGGGAGAGAGATAAGTGATGCAGGAGCGAAGGAGCGAAAAGAGAAACAGAGGCATAAAATCAGATTCAATTATTACTACAGCACACCAGGATGCACCGTTTCCCATTAAAACGGTATCTCTGTATCTGCCTGGATTGGTCACAGATGTCACTAATTGTATTCTTATCTGCATTTGTTGAGACAGAAAAACAATAGCTGGCTGCTGAAGAAACACCGTTACACAATGTATCGTCTCACAATATCCATGTTTTGTTATTGTCTGTCTTCTGGGTTTGATTTTGTTTGGCAGCCGCCTCTCATGTTTCAGAATCGGAGTGTTTGATCAGCACAAGGACCACAAGTGTGTGTTCTCAAGTATTTTCAACAGCATTGCACTGCAGCAGCAAGGTAACTGTGACAAAAAGAAAACAAGGTGTATTTATCGTCTTGCTTTGTACCCTAAAAGATCATTAATAGCTCAGATTAATAGAAACAAGTGGTTGCCTTGGAGTTAAGAAAAAATTCAACTTTTTTTTTCAATGCATCTTAACAAGAACTATAAAAATACAATCATACATGTGAAGTCTCACTTTCTCATGTCTTAGGTCCTTTTCTTTCACCTGTGATGTGAAAGTGTGCTGTCTATGATCATAGTACAGCCTCCTCCGTGTGTCCGAATAAAGGGACATACACACCGGACGGCAGTAGAGGAAGCGGTGCCAGCATCTGCCTCGCGTTAAGGAGACAGGAGTGGAGAAAGGTCATACATTGAACTACTCTGCGTCGCTCTCTACATCTTTTCCATTATCCTCCACTGTCTCAAATAAAATTAGGTTAGATTAAATTGAGACATAACTGGGATCTTAAAAGACAATGATACAGGAAAAAAAAAATTATTGACTTATAAAGAATACTGTACACTCAACAACATGTTTGAATCAGAAAACATCCTCTCTATTCAAACACATCACACACTGATTCAATGGTTTCTTATCAGCAAAAACAGACAAACTGATTTCTGTGTTCTGCGTGGCCTCAAAAAAGTGTGAGTTGAATTGAGTTCAATTTTGCCTCATCAACCCAACACTGTCGTACTAATTGCTGGTCACTGCAGTTTGGCGGGACTGGGAGTTGAAGTCACTGTAGATGCAACGATAGAAGAAAAATAAAAAGGAAAGCCTCAATTCAGTCGATACTCTGAGGCACCCTCCATCACAGAAATGTGTGTCAAACCAAGTGGCAGAAGAGTGGGTAAGAAAATGGACGTGGGCGCTATTGTTACTCTGTCCACGCATGACTTTTCACCATCACTGACAGTTCATACTGGGGAGAGATATGGCTTATATCCTGAATGGATATGAACAGTCTTGAGATATGAGCAGCATTTCTAAACCGACCGTACAGATTGTGCATCTATCTTCACATGTATGCCGTGTCTTTGTGTAATTTATTTGTATAAATGATTACAATTGGTGTATTTTTTTTCTGTCCATGTGTAATCATGTTTGTGGCACTGTGACCTTTTTTTTCACTGTTACGTTTTGTACTTTCCGTACAAAGGATTAAATAAGGCTCCATCTGACCCAGGAAAACATCTACATCAGACAAAAAGTCATCTCCAGGGTTACATCCCGGCTTCACCTGCTTCTAGCTCTCTGAACTCGGGTCAGCACACCACCTTCTCACAGACATGATCTGACTGCTCAGGGCTCAGTTACTCTGTGTGTATGTGCTCCTCTCTACGCCTGCACATATCGGCATTGTTATTTTGTTTATCTGTTTTTCTCTACTTGCCTCACCATGGCAATCCTATCAGACTGATGTTCTTTTTAAAAGTGCAAAAAAAAAAATGCTGTTCTGTTGTGTTCACAACTTAGATGTTATATGAGGGCAAATTAAATTTGATTTTAGAGTGAGAGCTAACCTGATTGGGAGCGTGAGCATGAGTGATGCACCTGAAAATGAAGCCTTTGTGTGTTGCATATTTGTTTAAGTTTTAAAATCTCGCATATTCTGCTTTATCAGTAAGATTCAAATAAGACTTCAAATATTAGTAGTGAAATTGCACCCACATTCAGTTTAAAATTGTCAAACAATATGTGGTAGCGAAGCAGACTGGATTTTTAGCAGTTTAGGCAGTTGCTTCTGTTTCCTTGGTGTCTGAAGATAAAATCAAAAACAGAGGATTCTTGTTGACACGTCTCCAGCAGAGCAGCTGTGGAGTTCAGCGGAAAGACAAAAGATTCAGCAATGTGAACCAGCGAGCTGAATGTTATGTTTTGGTCTAAGTCCATCGGACTCAAAGAGAGCTTCTTTCTTTCGCACCAACAGTCAGCAATCACACTGTCAGATCCCACAATGAAAATCCATAATAGAGGACGGAGAAATTCCTCGAAACGCGGCAGTCTCAGGTGAATGTAACAGGCCCTGAGACATTGCATTTGTGGCTTGACTCTCAAAGGGAGAATGTCTCACTTTCTTGAAGAACTTTTATGCTGCATGATTTCATCTCAGTCCAAAGTTGACAATTGTGAGTGGACAACTAAGAAACATGGTGACTTATAGCTCAGACTGAGACAATTCCTCTGACGGCTGATTTAGTGCTTTGGCGACCACAGATATCAAATTTCTGATGGAATTTCTAAGACCAAAATCCAACAATGTGACTGCTGCTGGGGATGATCAGAACAAAATATTACAATCATTATGGTGATGATTAAGTCCATTCCCCAGAATTCGCCTGAAGCAAGGGTCCCGTTTCTACGTCCATCGACACACAAACACATCAACAGCGTACGCTTACAACTCCTGCCAGGGCGTGCGCGTGCGTGATAAGATATTATTTACCGTCTCCTCTTCCAGGGGATTTTCAGCTGCTCCAGGCTGCTCTCTCATCGCTATGGCAACAATGGCGCTTCAGTCCGGAAGCCATGTTTTATGTTTCATCACTAGCGGTGCAATGACCCAGTGTTCGAGTGGTTTCGGTGCAAAAGGGGTCTGCGGAGAGAAACTCCCCCGAGACCCAGAGATCATGAAAGTACCCTTAAACAAAAACATCAAGAGAAACCTTCTAGTTCTCCGACCGCCCACACAAGGCCGCCAGTCTCTATGTCTGTTCCTCTCTGATCTCTTTTTCTCTAGCTCACTGTTTGACTCTGCTTTTTTTTATATCCATTTCTCTGCGTGCTTCTTCGTTACTGTACTTGCCGCCTCTCAGAAGCATTGACACATACAGTACGCCCTCATCTTGGCGGTTTATTTTTTTATGTAAAATCTTTCCCAGAGGTTTGTTAAATGTAACTGCCAGTGCATGAGAGGTGCAGGCATTAAACAAAATTAAAAAACTAGAAATTTGACTACAACAAGCCCCTGGCTATCATGGTTTTACTCCCTGTGCCGACTTGACATAACCTCTCCTCCCCTTCCTTCCCCCCTCAAACTGTGATTTCCACAGTAAATGTTCCCTCTCAGCAGAATCAGCCAAGGGTGGCGGTCGGGGGGACACTGACAGCCGCTGTGAGGCATGCTGGGTAATATGGGTAATATTTTCTGATTTTCAGACAGGCCCGAGCCTCCTGGAACTTGGCCTTTTCCTCAACCTGCCAACTGTTCCCCCCATCTGCATCTCTATTTCCCCTCCTAATCTCCTTCAGATATCTCTCAAAAATCCATCAATTTCCATTAAACATAAAGAATAGAATTTTCTGTATTGTGACAGATATAACTTTATCACATTTGTCCTGCATAGATTATACCTGTAAAACTCTGTGAAACTTTTATGAACCGCAATTTCCATCATTAATTTTTCCACTAATCATTTTTTCTCCTGACTTTACCGTATAGGACACTAACCCCAGGCACTTAAATCAGTCTCTCACTGATCGCTGCAGTAGATCACATCACGGACTATGAAAGTGTGTGTTTAGTGTGCGTGTATGTTCGCGTATAACCAATGTGAGCCAAGCAAGCACAGCAGAGAGAACCGTGGGAGACTCTCCTCCCCCTCCTGTGAACCTTTTTGTTCATTCATAAATACTTTGTGTAAAAAAAAAAAGCTATTTGAGTGTGTGTGAAGGCAGTGTGCAAATGTGTTGTATGTTGTGTGTGAAACAAGTAGAAAGATATAGAGAGAATGAATTCACCCACATACCTTAGTCTCAGAAACAGCTGACTTGTGGCCGCCATCCAATAACACTTCCAATGAGAGTCCAGACCAGCCAATCGATACCATTATTGCTTATAACAGAAACATTTGTATCTATCATGAGAGCCTATCATAAATGCCCTTGTTGTCTTGAAAGTGCTGTAATTGCCACTTTGTATTGAATACTACTGCAGAGATACATTCACTTTTCATTATTATGTACTAAAAGGTGGCTAGTTGTTACAGTCGTACGACTGCAGCGCCACAAAACATCTAATTCCCTCCAGCTGCCTCCGACCTTTGACCCTCCCCATGCAGTAGGGCAAGCAAGCATTGAGTTTTACGTCTGGAGTCCACATGCTCTGCACTTTTGCATTAAGGCACAGTGCTTTGCCCTGCAAGTTAACATTGAATTCTGAACAGCACTGCACAAAAGTATTAAAGGGCATCTACAATCTTCAGAAAGCCACATTAAAAACATTTCAAGGCCTTTTTTTAAATGTTCTGTGGAAATTCATTTAAGGCCAAGTTAAAAGGAAAAATAAATAAAGCTGGAATACTGGCCTATTACTGATAGAGCATAACTAATTACAATGGTGGCACCTAGGAATGAGCTTTCAGGTTTAAAGCTCGCAATGTGCATATTGTTTAAGAGACACTTTACTCTTAATAAAAGTGTACATCCAGGGTAAATAATTGCTAATTATTTCACAGTTTTAATACTTTTAGGATTCAGTTGAAGGTCATGTTGCCATTAACAACCCCTGCTGGCAAAGCTCCAGTTTTAGCAAGCTGCAGTTCAAAGTCCCGTTCAGACCGGACAAACGTGACATGGAAGGTGTGAAATATTCACTGTGCTTCTTTAGAATCAAAGTCACTGTTTATAACCGCGTTTCTATAATAGACATGCACACTGGGCACAGGATTAGTCCAAAAGAGGAATACCCGTACCTTCCTGTAGCTGACATTACAGAAACCTGCTGGATGAGCTTTTTATGTGGGTCTTGCTCTCCCAGCGGCTTTAATTCCTTCCCTTCATTCCCAAACAGGCCTATGTAAAGTTGGTGTCATCGTCTCTCAGTCAATCAGATCAGCTAACAACTTTTCTCGTCCATTTTCAGGCAAAAGTCAGATTTAACACTGAGCTGATTAAAGAAATAAATAAAAGGAAATCAAGTAGCTCTTGGGATCCACTTTAAAATACAAGAAGGTGGCTCCAGAGGAGGGATTTAAATTAAAACACAAATAAATGGTAGGTAATTAGAGCTGTAATTATTATTATTCAGAGGGAGGTAAAAAAATTACTCTAATAGTCTAGAAGGGATTTAAATCACTAATGATGTTAAAATCAGCCCACCTCCCAGTAAGAAATAAATCCAGTCAAAATGAAGCCCAAGAAAATGATAATATTTGACAAGTTATATGCTCTATGACTAATGGTAATGGATGACGCAGAGGTTGTCTCACATGTTGTCTCTGATCTTCTATCGTTCCCCCTTCAGCTGTTCCTCGGACCTGCCGTCAGCTTCACTGTACCGCTTTCCTCTTCTTCCTCCACCTACCATGAGATAATGTGTTCCTCACATGATAATTTAAATAAAAGAAGTTTTGTAGTGAAGGGGAGCGAGTAGGAGTCTGAATGTTCAACACCAGTGGCCTTTATAGTGGTGAAATAAATGTTTAAAAGTAGTTGTCAATATAAACCATCAATGGAAAAAGTTTTTTTGTACATTTTTAACCATCAGGATAATAAATTGTTGCCAAGTTGGCCAGAGGAATACAGAGATGTAATCAATATCTTTAAGCCTTAATCTTTCTTTAGAGGACAATGAGAGTTATGAGTCCTAAAAATCTCTTGAAAACTCTTGAAAAAAGAGAAATTATATCCCTGAGATAAAGTGTCTTAGACATAGCTGCCAGAGCGAATAAATCCTGCCAGATTTAGAGATGAGAGTGTCTGTGTGTCTGTGATAATAATAAGGTGTTGGCTTGTAAGGTTGCAAGGTCAGAGAGAGAGAGTGAGACGAGAGAGAGAGAGAGAGAGAGAGAGAGAGAGAGAGAGAGAGAGAGAGAGAGACAGAGAGAGAGAAGAACCGAAACAGAGACAGATGTAATCATATTTGACAGAGAGGGGAGAGATGGAGGAGAGCCATGTTTCTGGCTATTCTACCGTATTCTGCTGTCATCACAACGTGGGTGTGTGACTCAGTGATATAACAACCCTCCATTCAATACCCCAATAATAACGCCGCGCCAACATACACAACCTCTATTCACCGACTCTGACCATAAAGATATCTATCATATATCGATCGATAGACTTCACATCTTTATGGTCAACACAGCTCAGTTTACCTGCCCGAATTCAATAACATTTAGCTGCGCTGACAAAACGGTACCTCTACCTGAGACACAAGGAGTCCATCTGTTTCACACAACCTCTTACTGTAACAGCAGGTTATGCAACATTTTCAAAGGGAAAAATACAAAAAAGGAGCAGGTATTATTTTACGATCTAATAGAAACATGGCAAATTTATTAAAAATGTGAGTAAATTAATGTTTTTTCAGCTGTAATTATATAATTCATAATAATTTAATAAAAAATAAAATGAGGGACAATCTAAGTTGATAAGGTGCCACGCCACACATAAAAAACTACAAATACAATAATATTTCAAATTGATCCATAATGGAGAGAGGCATATTTGCTGTGTCAAGTCTCCAGGAAAGGTTGAATAATTAATACAAAGCAGCAGATATGCGACATGTCATGTGATGACACGTGATAAAAATGTGTTAGTTTAGCTAAAACTTCATTTTGATTTCCTGTAAGCATTTTTATGATTATTGTATCCTCAAGCCTCCTTTTATGTTTCCTTTTATCCTTTTGATTGGTAGCACTTTGTAATTTTTGCTTTGATATGAGAACTACGTAGTAAATCATTATCTTGCCGAGATTTAATAATGATCCCCGAGATATCACTCAGCGGTACTTTACAGGTATATGTGAGGAATTAATTACATATCCTCTGTAAATTTCTACAATAATGGTTCCCCTACTGACAGCTGCTCTGACATTGTTGCAGCATGCTGCGTTTGTGTCAAAGTGTTGATATGAAAACAGTTGATTAGGGACATGTCTGCATCTATTTATGACAAACGGGAGAAGTAGAGTGCCAAGCTTCACAACTGAAATTAACACATGGCTAAATACTTCTGACAAAAACAATGCGTTTTCATATTTCTTTTTGCCTCCAAGTGACAACTGTGTTTCTATGTTCAGAGTCGTACGCCTGGTGTGACGGACAAACAAACAGACTGATGCAGACTCGTGCCGGCTTCCTCCTGCAGCACTGAAAAGAAAACAGCTTAATTCTACAAATAAGATGGCGACGTTACAGAATGAAAAATGACTCTCGCAAAATGACTGATAACGTAGAATTAAATCAAATTAAGGAGCTTTTCCGTGCTGACAAAGTGACATTTTTTTGCAGAACCTCTTCATTCAGCCTGTCATATATTATCTGTCCACGCCAGTAATAGTTTAATAATAACAATAATCATCTTTATTTATATAGCACTTATCTGCAAGCAGAATTGACAAAGTGCCTCGCAGTGTGTCGGTGCAGCTGTCTGAACAGCACTGATGAAATAATGAAGGATGAAATGCATAGGACTCTTAAGTTAGAGGGAAACTGTGACATTTCAGGAAATACACTTGTTTGTTTTCTTACCCACTGTTAGAGGAGAGGATCAATATCAATTTCATCTCTGTCCGTTCAGTATAGCGATACGGTGGGTCCAACACTTGTTTACCCTGGCTTACAATCAGGCTTTCGACAACTCCAAAGCTGCCATATGTTTTTGTGACGTATGTAGAAACACAAAGTGACATATTGGACTAACGAGCAGTCATCCAAACAGTATCAGAGTTTTATTCGTCCACTGTTTGCACGCAGCTTCTCAAAAGTCCTGTCAATTGTTGCCGGCTTTAAAGGCCCTGCACAGCTACGAAACACCCACACGGGTGTTAATTATTGTGCCTGATTAGACGTTTTCTCGGGGCTGCGCGGGAGTTTGCAGACTGCCCTCGCTCGCCCTCATGCAAACTGGGGAGAGAAAAAAAATTACACCTTTGCTCATTGTTATTCATACATGGCGTCAGGTGACTTCCAGTGTAACTCTTCACGCCTTCAATTTGAGCAGTCTAATTAGCCATAAGAAGTGAAAACACCTGTGTGGGCGTGCATGGCCTTTAAACTATGCTACACTAAGTATAATGATTCAGGGTCTTTTACAATCAAACTGAGAAAAAAATCTGATAATGATATATCGGCCCTAAATAATTATGTTTTACATGTACACGTGACACACACCATATTCATACAGATGACTTAGATTTACTATTTTTTGTGACCAATACACAGTGATACAAACTAAGCACTATATTTTACAGGTAAACTTTTCAAAACTTTTTTAAAATTAAAAGAACGGTGACCGTTTCTAAATGACCTCAGACCTTGTTTGATATTTTGGTATTGCACTTTATGTAACCTTTCTGCCACCCAACACACAGAAATTGTGTATATTTTAAAAGAGCTAATATTGTTCCATATCTCTCCCTGATGCTTGATCGGATTTAACTCTGCTTGGTTTCAGGAAATCGAGAGATAACTCTGAATCTGAGTTGGGTCTGTGTTGGTATAATTGGGTCAGGTGGGGTCATGTAAATTTGTGCAATCAATTTTTTACAAAAGGTGTAAAAAAAAATCACAAATTTGTGAGGACAGCTATTTGTGATTCGATGATGGTTTGCTTGCCAGCGAACAGAATACAACATTTCAATAAGTCAACTGTGGAGCTAATTCCTGTTTTTCCTCTTTAGTCTGTGTTAAACTGAGCTAAACTTTGGCAGAATATCTCCAAGTATGACAGCAAACAAGCGTATTTTCCCAAATGTTGGGAGCATTTATTCAAAACTGATAAACAATCTGCACCATTCAGCTGGAAAGTGACAGAGAATTGGCAACCTCTCTAATCCAGAGACAAAACAGCGGGATTTCTTTAAGTCACAATGGAGAGTCGATAACTAATCATCCCAGATTAGTTCAAAGACCATAAAACAGGACATGTGACCGGGTTTGTGTGTCTTTTATAGCTCGCGTAGTTGTGCTCTCACTCCTCGTGTTTATGTGTTGGGGAGGTCCGGGAGGGAAGGCATGCATTTTCGCACGCCATGTTGCGAATGGCTCAAAAGGTTCAGGAGGTTCAGAGCTAACTGACTGGAAATATGACCATGTCTCTCTCTGAAGGTCTACAGAACCTATGGATTATGGATAGGGTTCAGCAAAGGTCAGGTTTACTCCTTTCAGCCGCCTGTTTAAGTGCAGGCACAACAGGCGGGATGGATGCACAGACAAAACTCAGACTGCACTTAGCAGTCAACTTTGATTGACCTAAGATTTCCTCTTCATAAATGGTTAAAAGGGAGAGACAGAACGAGACGGTAGGAGTGGAGTACTGGAAAATGAACTGGTAGGAGTACTTCAAATAGAATTATTTCATTCTGTCTGTCTGCAGATGGATTAAACAGAGCTCCGCCGAGCCAAAAGTACCACACTGATTTCCTTATGAGTATGGAGATTATATAATAGAGTTCTGTTCTGTTCCATGTAAAAAAAAAAACAATGACTGATAGTACAAAAGGATGTTTTAAAGTAAAGGTGTTTAAAGAAAAGCTCAATTTAAGCCCTTTGTGTATATCTCATAATCTAAACTTTAGATTTTAAGGATTAAGAGTGAGATTGGTGTTATTGTGATTTATTCCTCGTTCTCACTTTGCAGCACAACTCAGTTTATCACATGTGCTGTTTGAATTTTTCAGTGTGACTGAGTGGAGGATAAATCTGGGAAAGTGCTCGGCTCTCTCAAAACCAAATGAGCAGCGTGTGTTCGTGTGGCTGTGGGTTACAGTGGCTGAATCAGCTGTAATGAGACATTAATGAAGATGTTGGGTAATTTGGGCTGGCAAGGGAGAGGGGGGAGGGGGGAGTGGAGATGGAGAGAGAGGAGGAAGGAAGTGGCAAAGGCAGGGAGGCACCAGCTGCTTTTCCAGATGATCCACTGGGGGAGACACAGCTGTCCTCCTCACCTGACTCTCCTCCCTCGCCGTCCCTTTCTCCTCCCTCCTCTCCTCTGTACGCCACCCTTCAGAAACTGCTTCAGCAAAACGACTTTAATGAAGATTTATTACAACAACTAAGGTTTCATCCATTGTACGCCACACAGTTCAAATCCACCCCTAACACACACACACACACACCTCGCCCTCTCAACGCGTAGGCGCAAGAGTGTTTCCCTCCATCTCCATCATGCTGGACAGCTCCCCACTCCGTCGGTAATGTTTATGATACTCTTGAAAGGAGAGCTGGCAGAGGCTGTTCTGAGTGAGAGAGCAGTAAATACCGCAAATGAAATCCAATAGGTGAAGCGCGGAAAGGGCGGGGGCAGTGACTTCCACGCGCATTTATCCTAAATATGGACTCGCAGGCCATCATATTCATATGTGCGAGCACCAGAACAAAGAGCACGTGATGACTACCATAAAAGAAAAAAGGAGAGAGAAAAGACTAATCGCAGTGGAGTCTAACCTTATGTTATAAAAGTGGAATTCGTAAGAGTTGACATGATGTTCTCAATGCAGAATACTTCACAATGACGTGCTCTCTGAGGTTGTAATGACACTGTAAAATGATAAACAAATTGGCACACGCACCAATGCTTTAATTAATCTTAAAGCTCGAGGTTCTGAAATATGTATCCAGTGTTCTGAAAGTAATATTGATGAAGTGCTATAAATCTGTGTGTGTGTGTGCGTGCTCTGTTAAGGACATATCAATGACACAGCTCTCCAGGATAACCTCTAAGAATGGTCGCTCCGCTGCCGCCGTCCTCTGTGGTTCTGTATTTGCTCCCTGCATATGAAGCACTGGATGACAGTAATATAGTATAGCAATGATACCTTGTGATTCTGTGAGTTTTTAGAATATATTTAGTGTCTCTCATTATTCAGATTTAATGATTTTCCTTTAAAAAAAATTATGCCTCAGAATAAATGCAACATTCTTTGGAATGCTTTGAATGCAGATTAGTTTAAGGGTATTTATGAAAGCAATTCAAGAGACTTATTTTCTTAAACAAAAATTTTTTTTTTCACACAAAATACTACTCCTCAATGTCAGGTGGCACCACCTCCACTAAATTAAACACTGCAAAAATGCCTCATTATAGAGAATTCTGCACTTTCTTTTCTTTTTTTATTATTATTATACTTTAGTGTACCCATCACCACCCAGTTCGGTTGTGATGCTTTGCCTGTTGATAGTCGGAAAGTGCTTGTAAAATACAAGCCATTCTGAAGACGTAATAACTTCAAATTAAATCGCTACAATAAAAAAAGCTTTTTTTAATAGCATACACAGCATTACAGCATGTTAATAAACAGGGGAACTGCAATCTTTTAATAATGTGAGCTTTTTATGTATCACTGTCTTGGAGAAGAAAGTACACCGCGATCCTGTGTGCTGAGATTTATGGTTTCTGTATAAATAACATCTTTTATTATTGACTGTTTTTGTATTATTGCGCTGTAACTGTGGCGTTTGTGTTTTCAGGCCATACCCACTGAGTCACGCTCCTCAGTAAAAGAAGTCTGCTCACGCCTCAGCCGGGCTTGTGAACCATAGTTTAAGAAACCAGGCGTTTGAGGGATTACAGGGATGCTGACATGTTTACATAACTCGACTTCGAGCAGGATAGGTTATACAGGCGGGATCAGCACGCAGAAACATTATCTTCTACCAAAGCCCTTTGTTTTAAACTTGGTACATTTGATATGCAAACACACACGTACTACACGCTGGCATATTTTCAGCTGCTGACCCGATGTGACCTGATCAAAGCAGACTCTACTTATATATCATAACTCTGGTTCTGTGAGCTCAGGCTGAGCCCTCTGACAGCTTTCACTGCAACAGTTTGACATGTTGGGAGGTGGAATTATTCGCTTTCATGCTGAGAGTAAGATGAGAAGCTTGATACTACTCTCACATGTGTCTGTTAAATATGAAGCTCCAGCCAAAGGTTAGGTTAGGTTAGGTTAGTTTAGCTTAGCGTAAAGACTATAAACAGGAGAAAACAGCTAGTCTGGCTCTGTCCAACGGAAGCTAAATTTGCCTACAAGTGCCTCCAAATCTCCCCAGTTAACATGTATCATGGCTGTGGGTTTACAGTGTATTGTGTTCAAGAGTATTTTATTTGGTGGGAACAGTGAGTGTTGTTGTCAACTACAAGAGACTCCATGAAGTCACTGCTCCTGGCCACGAAATAGTCCCACAGTGAGTTTTGGAGATGTTGGTAGGTGGATTTAAAGCAGAGCCAGGCTTTTTCCTCCTCCATCCAATGCTGGGCGTGAAATCGAATACACTCCCAAATTCAGACATTTTTCACCTACGCTAAAACTTGCATGCATGGATCAGCTAATCAGGATGCATCAACCAATCAGGATGAGCCTAGTCCAAGGCATGAGGGCTGAATGAGCATTGCTAACTCTTCAGTGAGTAGCGGAGCGGCAAGGAAACACCTTAAAGGGGTTAACACATGTATCATAAAGACCCCGAGCTCCGGACTTTGTGCAGTCAGACTAGGATGTCTTACCACCCCCACATGCCCCACACAGGTAGGAAAAAAATATACAAGTCATCATCCCGCGGACACATTTGGCATTTTAAAACCTTTGCTTAAGCAGGAAAATGAGCTAACAGCGCATCCTTAATTATAACTGCCTGGGGGAGGAGATGCAGAGGAGGGGAAGCTCCAGACATTCAAACACTGACGCATCGGGAGCTTCCCAGCGCGATGAGTACAACTTCTCCAGAATCGATGCTCGCTGACTTGCTCAAGGGCACTTTGAGGGCAGCAGAGGGGGAGGAAACAGAGTTACTCATCTGTCCTCCTACACACATTTTTTTTTCTCCCAGCAAGTCTGTGAATTCAATCCATCCACCCAAAAATGTGCTGTGACTTTATATTCACTGTACAATACAATGCAGGTTCAGTGTGGCATCGTGTGAGGGGTCTGGCAGTATGTAGCACGTTTTCTGTCGTACCTGGCATGAGCTGCTGTCCAGTCATGCTTATCGGAGGCATCCCCAGGTTGCTCATGGCTGTTGCCCAGGCGCTGGGGTCTGACACGGGCATTGTCATGGAGTTAGAAGCCATGGTCATGTTACGGTTCCCGTCTGGTGAGAAGACACACAAGAGGCGAAGAGAGAGTGAGATTTAAAGTTCCCGTTTTTGGGATAATTTTTCAGGTGCTACAAAAATATGTGCATTCATTTAGGTAGGTTAAAGGAAAGTCCAAGGTCAGAACCAGAACTGCATTTTAAGCCTGTCACATCTTTTGCTCCGTTTTATGACAAAATCTCTGTACCTTACTGAGCGCTTTGTGATTTCCACCCTCATTTCAGTTCTGCGTTCTGTCACAGGAGAAAAAAAAAAAAGAGAGAGAGGCCGCCGTGACCTTACATTCAGTCTGGCTCTATGTTGACTTTTACAACACTGTCGTTTAGGATGTGCTCCTCTTCATGAAGCTGATTGTTCAACTTCCGCTCAGAGGTTCAACCACCTGGCACCTTGGCACTTCCTGTCTCAGTGACCCATGACTTCTGCTCGAAAGGCTGCAGCTGCAATTACTGCAAATGCCGCTGCCCACATGTACAGAAACAAAGACGAGCACACGGACACTGTAATCTTCTCCAGTCTTGCAAAGTACCCAGAACACATCTGGTCCTTGAATGCTGCTACTTGAAAACACTTTGGACGGTGAGTTTTAGATTAAAGTAAAACTCCTCAACTTTCACGTCTATTCATAAACTTGAGAATAAAAGCTGTCCTCGGTGGCTGGAGTACAGAGCCAGAAGTGAGCACACATCTTCAGAGATATTTCTCTTTTGTGTTTATTCTCTCCGTGGTGACAAAATTTACCAGAAAAAACACTCAACACAGCGAGTCAGAAAAACGAAAAACATCCCGCAGATAGAAACCAATTAAAGAGCAGGGGAGTTAACAGATCATTAGGATAGGTAATAATAATTATTATTGGAATAAGTTCTCTTTCAAATCAAATCTCTTAAGACATGAGTAGAACAACTACTGCATTTCTAACATTTTCTTAATAAAACAGAGCCTAACCATGTCATGCTACCTTAGTACACTTTGAGAATAATTACTGGGACAGCTACCGGCAATTGTAGATGTAAATTCAATATCCAAGAATTCACATCATAAACATGAACACTGACTATGTCTGTAACAATCTGACTACAATATAGGTCACTGACGATGACCAATCCAGCCATATACTTTCACATAGTTTTGTTTACTTCTATGATCTTTACAGGATTGTGCAGTGTAATTCTTAGAGGTTTGATAAATGCAAGCTCTGACCCAAGTTCAATTTGACACACAAAGCACAAAGGCATAAAGATGTGTACATATAACATTACCTCGGAGCAAAGTACAAATCATTATTTCAGAGGCATAAAAACACTGAAAATCCTCCAACCTACCACTACAAACACACATATCAGCCACCACATAAAACCTCAGGCTCATGGTTCTCTGCCAAGTCCTAAGTCTTGCATAGAAAGGCAAACATATTCAGATCCCCATAGATAAAAACCCTGCAGTTAAGTCAACAGGAACACATCATACATCCACCGGCGGCTCATTCTGTTGATCTGGAGTTCATTTCACAGCTCTAAGTACTCTTACAACTCTTGCTGGTTGAGCTCTCGCTGGCAGACCTGTAAATTACCGGCTGCCGAGCCACAAACCTGTCCTCCTCTTCCCTGACACTGAGTTTAACTGTGGTAATACAAACCAGCACTGCTGGGATTTTTTACACCTCAAGAAAGTTTTTTCCCAGTGCCTAGTTTACTTGTACTCACGATGTGTGTGCGTGTCTGCCTTTGTGTTGCCTACTGTGTACCAACACACTCGGCTAAGCAATTTAACCATCACGCTGACAGAACGACGCCGAGAGAAGATTCTTGTGCTGCTTCTCTAAAAATATGCTTAAGAGATGTTTGCAAACAAACAAGCCAGATGTTTTCCACGACTGTAAATGTGACAACCAAAAACATTTCATACAGCCTGAACAGAGCTCGACTATTTACATTTAATTGTAATGATTAAGGCTGTGCCAGCTTTGCGTTTTGCATATAGGCTTTGACAAAGGGGGAAACAATCCAACCGGAGTTCTTGTCATATAGCAACGGCCCATTATACATTGCCTTTCTTCCTGCTAATTAATATTCCTCTAAAAATTCCACTAACATAACAACAGCATCCCTGCTCAGGCCTACTCATTAAAAGTTGCCTGTATGTTGCCATGGCGAGGCCCAATAACACATTCATTGTTGCGGTGTTGCAACTTTAATGCCTCACAGGTCTGTTAACTGCGTGCGACCCCATTAGCTGTCCCGCTCACTGGGTGGCGACACACTCAGAAGGGAGACGATACAGTGGGAGGAGATGAATGGCAAAAACATAAAGGTTTACTACACATCCGTGATTTGACGCAGGTTTATAACACAGTGAGTGAGAAGAATTTGTGTGAAAACTAATGCAGGGTTTAACAATAGACTGCACACTGTCCTGCTGGCAATGAGATGCTGACTTGGACTGGAAAAGAGAGTCAGAAACTGGCCCAGTTGGGCATGTGCCCAGAAATAGTTTCCTGACTACTATTTCTCACCCAGTGACGCTGTTATCTTTCCTCACCGAGCGGCCCACTCTCCACTTTCTTACGTCTTTTTAACAAATCAGATTGCATGCCAGCTCAGAGTTAGTCAGAGCATAGTGTGGTGAGTTTTGTGGGGGCTGCTACTTTGAATTACAAAGCAAGGAAAAGCATCAGTTACCCATTAGGAGAAAATGATGATTCAGTTTTCATGAGTTTTGGACCATTTGTCAGCAATAAGGTGCACAGAGTTGGCCGAGTTGGAGTTTCCAAACAGTTGTCACATAGAAAAGCCAATCGTGGCAACAAATGCTACCAAATGTGGTCAGTTACACCTACAGTAGTGATTGGAAAGTGAACAGTTGACAACCACTTTCAGTTATGAATAATGAGTAAGCAAGACGACTATCCATGATTGGTCAACTTATAGTAAAAAATGTTCACATATTGAGCCATGACCCTTGAAATTGTTATCCTTTATTTTCTTTACGTTGAGCCTTGTGAAGTATAATATTGCAATATAAACTGGATACAATGCTATTTTCTTTTTTCTTGTTTTGACATCTTTGTACAAACTTGACAAAAAAAAAGTAACTCATATGCATTTACTCATCCTTTATGTATAACCACCTGTAATCACAGAGTTGCTTGCTGACTCATGAAACTTGAGGCATCTGTTTGTCAAATGAGCAAACACAATCTGCTGAAGACGACTGTGACCTATGGTTGAAAGTTGACAGAAAAACCCAGTAAGCGGACTTTGAGTTAAGCTTATTTGTCAAACAACTCCTTGGACATTTGCTGAGTTTCCGCTAATGTGGTGTTTAATCATCCCGGGCGCACTGATTATTAAAAGAACATTTGCCTTACGGCCCGTTTAATCAACACAAGTCAATTAATGTTGGATGTGTGGCCTCGGAAAATACATAAGCAGCTCTAGTTCTGAAATTAAATGTGAATTTCTTTTCAAAGATGGTCGGCTCCCTGTATCTGTAACTCATGGTGGCATTATAATTTGTTTTCCTCACTAACTGCGCACTAACTTTTCCATTAAATAAGTTTACAGTCCTTCTCATACCCGAACTAAGTGGATCCATATGTGTGGCTGCTTTCAGATTTCATGTCACAAATAAAGTCGCAATCATTATGATTTTACGAGATCTTCGCTGATTGGTTAAGTATTGATGAAAAACAGCAAACGGTTTTGCATCTTCAGAAACAGTAAAGCAGGTAAAATTACATGTATTGCATCAGAAGCACGTGCAGGTCAGTAAAACAAAGACAAGCAGAGACAACAAGCAGGCCCAAAAACCTTGCAATCCAGTAAACAAGTTTAATATTACACCAGCACAGTCATCTCTAAAAGGCTTTTTTGGGAATCTATTTGATGTTATTTGATCCGTCAGATATTTGCTTTGCATTTCATCATGCTCACGTCCCGCTCACATCATCTGTCAGAGACAACAAACAACCGCGGTGATGTGCAAAACCAATTCGTACCAAAGAGCCACCTTTGCCTTGGGAAGCTGTGTGTCTCATTAACAGAGTCACAGTAATAAAGCCCTCACTTTTAAGTTTGTGATTCATGGGGAGATTGTAGCAACAGGGTCAAGGTTAATGCTAAGTGTGGTGGCTGCTGATAATGAGTCCAAATGCATCAATGAGAGACATGTGGGACAGCTCTCATCTGATCAGTCTCAGCCGGTTGCCACTGGTTGAGTTTGGTTTGTCCGAAGGCCAATTCAACATGTGGCACCGTGCTGTTCTACACAATTATTTTTGTGAGTCATGAATAACTCATTCTGTATGGAGTTGTGACTCAGACACCAAACAAGTCATTAAGGGAGCTGAAATTAATGTTATTCTAACTAAACCCAGTGGGAATAATACAGCAACTGACTGTAGTTGGATAAAACTTTTCAGTCGATAAAAACCATGTAGAGACAGGTCATCTTTTGACTTCCATACGGGACTGTTTGTTCTTGCACTTATGTTTCATGACTTTGCACAAGCTAAATGTGCTAAATTGCAAACATATCAAGAAAACCATCATACAGAAAATATCTGAGAAATCTCATATCTTTTATCTAATTTAATCTATTTTTATACAGGTATTACAGGTTAATACTGAACATACAACATTTGTTTTCTATACGATATCTGCTCATAGCAACTAAAGCATCATTGAAGTGTGTTATCATTGAAGGAGTAGTTTCACATTTTGGAAAATTTGGGGAAAGTTAAAACCGAGACCACTCTTATATCTGTACGGTAAATATGAAGCTAGAGGCAGCAGACAGTCATCATAGCTTTAAAAAAACAGAGGGAAATGGCTAGATTAAAACTAAAATATAAGACTGCTTATCATAAAACACTTTCTAGAGTCTCTCCAGGCTCCCTTCCCAGTCTCACAATGACAAAACTTGTCACTGTGACGACCCCTCCGTCTCGGTGCTAGGTCTCCGGGTCTCGGCTGGTTTCTGTTGGGTGTCATTCCAGCTGGAGGGTCATCAGTGAAAGGAGATACACCTGGACCCGGTGTACTCTTCAGCAGAAATACCTCCCCCACTGCTCGCATGTTCTCTCTGACTCTAGCTGGCATGGCAACAGCTTTTGTTTGGTTTCTCCATCATATGTTACCTGGTTTGATTATTATTTTTGAGGTAAATAAATCACTATTATTAGCCACCAACTCATGTCATCTCCCTGATTGCCGCAGTCTTTGAGTCTTTGGCTGTAGCTCCATATTTACTGCAAATAAGTGTGTTTCCCAATATGTCAAACTATTCCTTTACGAACTCTTTTTATTTTACACATCAAAGTCTGTTTACAGGTCATGGGGGAGCACCAGACCAAAAGGAAGCTTTGCAAAATCAGATCAATTGAGCATCAGTTGAGGCTCAAGACTACACGTTCGAAAATGAAAAAAAAGAACATCTGTGGGTGAGGGAGTTAGAGAAGCATTGAGATTTACAGACCTCTTCAGCCTGCTTTTCATCTCAGCTTTAGGCTAGCAGCTCGGCGGTTGAGTTGCACTGTGGGAGATGTAGATGCCACGTTTTGACAAGGCTACATCTCCACTGATTTTCATACCTTTTTGTAAAACTGTAAGAGTGACAGAAGTGCGATGATAAATTTGTGGAATACTCAAAATCACTGATGCAACACCTTGCATTTTTTGTAGGTTATTGAAAGCCTGGAGAGAAAAACAAAGAAATACATTGGATTTAATTATTCTGAGTTTTAGATTTTGAAACTGCAATCTACATGAGGCGAAATGACCAGAAAAACTAACTTTAAGTTCCTCAAACTCGAGCCCAAAAAGTGCTCAGTCTCACTTTCCTCTGTGATGAAGACAATATGAGGGCAGAGCTGCGTTTTTCAAACCAACATGCCAGACTAAATGAAGGCTTTCAATCTTACTTTTCTCCTTCCTCTGCCTACGAGTGCCTGAAGAATGTCTTCTTCTGTGACTCAGTGCTTCGTCTCTAAAACTGAACATGCATACAGACGTGCAGCACAAAGCACTTCAGAGCATGCAGTGCATTTTCAGTAACTGTCACACATCTAATGATGAATGAGGAGCCATCCTTGTGCCTCTGGTGCCAAATTACATTGAAGATTTAATTAGGCAGGGACATATCCTTCAGCGCATGTCATTTTCTTAGTGTATTATGACTTTGTGTTTTACGACTTAAATTTCCTGCTGTGTCAGAAATTGTAAAATGTCAACTCATGAACTGAGTCTAATTGCTTGTATTCACTGATCTTGTGAGCAAATTCAGCAGAAATTCAGGCTATTATCAACAGTATAATAGTAAATATTGTTTTGCCAATAACACGAGGGCAGCAAGTGAGTTGGAAATACAAATTATTCTCTTTGCACTGTTTTTTGGAGGGCTAATAAGTCAATTTGTAGTTTGCCTGAGGTGGTGGAGGATTTTCCTGCAGTATATTTGATTTCACTGCCTCTGATCATGAAATTTAATTTCCATTTTAGAGCCAGAGTGTGCCCTCTGCTATACAGTACTTTCTGTCAATTTGGTCTGAACCCCACAGCCAATTGCTTTGAATCCGCTGACATTCTCTTTGCACTGTGGTAGCCAGCAGCCAACGGAGGCTGCATTAATTATTTAACATAGAGCTAAAGCCACAGGTGGGAACCTTCAGATACAGGATTCCTTCATTTTCATCTTACATCTGCATGCACACTGCTAAGTGCTTGAAATGATTTCCCCACCAAAGCAGACATCACTGCACAAAATGAGGGAAATTGTCCTTAAATTAAGCTGCAAAATTGAACAGTTAAGTCATCTCACTTTTCATCATCCACTCCTCTTGTGATTGGCAGATTTAATAAGGAACATGAATGCAGGATTACGGCTTTTAACAAGGTGTCCCCGAACTTTCACGCATCATGCAAGTTACCAACAATGTATCTTTTTTGATAATAGATATTGACAGGTGTTTGGTTCTTCTGAAGGGATTCTGTCTGCTTGAAATGAATTTGTTGATGGGAAGTTGATTCCCCCTGTGGCCCAGAGTTGTGAGCTCGTGAACTCTGGGGATTGATTTCAGACCAGGGCTTTAGTGATCTCCCGGACTCTCCTGATTGGCCTTTAGCTCCACTAAACGCTCCCTCATGGGGGTGGGGCTGATGGGAAACGAAGCCATTTTGAAGGCCTATTGGCTGTAAACCTCCCAGCCGAGAGAGAAGCCAGAGACCATTTTCTTCACAATAAGCAAGCCGAAAGACAGAGATGAGAGAGAAGGTGGGCTGAGATAGAGGAGAGAGAAAGAATGAGCAAGCAGATAATAGATGTGAAAAAGGTCTGAAAAGGATAGTACAATAAATACAAAATAACCTTCAATATCTCTCTGGGCTATCTCTTTCCAATTAAACTTAATAATATATTGACTAACTGGCGTGAGGAGAACAACTGTATTAATGAATAAGAATGAATAAGATGATTAAAAAATAGAATACAAAACACACAATTTTCCAAGAGGTAAAATCACACAACAAGAAAATTTGGATACAAGAATGTATTTGCATGCTTGCATGCTGAGTAAACATCTGATCATTTATATGAAAAAAAAACTCACGGGCTCATTGTGCAAGTTCAGTTTTATGAAAACACACAGCCGACACAATAAAATGCATGGATTGCAAAATTGCATTCTGGTAGTGGATGGCTTTTTGACCTCACTGAGTGTGTGTGTGTGTGTTGTCGTTGTCGTTATACATCCTCCTCACCTACAGACAACATCAGCACAACCAGGCAAGTGAAACTACATCAGCACAAAACTTGGATCATCCCACCCGAGAGCCATCTATCATACACTTAACTGGAGCCGGGGTGGAGTGTGTCTGCATGAAAACAACTACGATGAAAGAGTGAACACACACACACACACACACACACACACACTCTCACACCAGTCAGGTTTTATGAAACTGTTTTGCACGTACAGTAAAGTTTGGGGAAAACATAATGCAGGCCAACACGTTGACTACCAATACATACATGCTACTGTCAGAAAACTTTGCAAACTCTTAATGAAACTGTTGTTGTCAGTTAAAAATCTTCCCCCACCTTTAACCATGAGTGTCCTTAACTTGTATTTTTATACCCTATATATGCATATACATATATCTGTAGGAATAAATAACTGAAAAACTTGTCAAAGGATCTTTTGTGAAGACATCAAGTTTATAAAAGTACTACACAATTTCTAAATAGATACATAAGAACAATGCAATATGTTGAAAATATTACCGTGTGCACACACACACACACACACAGAAATAGTTGTTGCTCTTACATATCATGCTGTATATCCTTATCCTTCAAACACTCCGTTTCCTTCCCTGGTCAAAAAATGTACAGATACAACAAACACAACATTGTTAATATTGTTAATATAATATATCATCTCTTCTCCATTGTGTGTGTGTGTGTGGGTGGTGGTAAGACCTACAATTAATCTTTATATGTAGACAGCTCTGCATGAGCAAGAGAAACTAAAATATGAGCACAAAGAAACTGATTTTCGTGGCAGCTCAGAAATGATTCCTTCAAGTATTTTAGACCTGTAAATGTGAACGTGAAATGTGAAATGAATCAACTTCTCGCTGAAGCAGTGTAAAAAAGAATAAGATAAGCTCTACTGCTTACTACTTTACTGAAGGGCTGTATTGTATTTGATTGCATTCATTCTTCATTTAGAGCTGAAATCATAACTTGATAATTCAATTAGTCAATCGATGGAGAATTAACAACTACTGCGAGAGTTGATTAGCCTTTTAAGTCTGTTTTCAAGCAAAATACCTTTCCCATATGTGCATTTGCTGCTTTTCTCTTTTTTATTTCATCGCGCAGCAAATAACTAGCTGTAGTAACATATTACAACCATAATACAACCAGTCGTAGACTGAATTCTTGTTTTATAATCGCATTTAGAGTGTAAAAATACATCATGCAAGTTATTAAAAACGCAGACATAGGAAACAACATACTTGTGGTTTGGGGAATCTATTCTGGAAAGACATTACTGTGGTTGTAAACAACCCTCTTTTCTTTCAGAGGTAATTTTCGGACGATTGAAACCAAGTTCTCTTCTTGTTTTGTGTCGTCAAGGAACAGCATTTGTTCAGACAGTGAAGCAGAGCTTTTCTTCTCTCTGGCTTGAAGAGGCAAAGAGGGCGCAGATACTTAGTTTCCCTGCACATGTGTGTGTGTGTGTGAGAGAGAGAGAGAGACAGAGAGGTAATAGAGATAGAAAGAGAAAAGCCTGGGTTCTCTTACATCCATATAAATCTCCTCCAGTTCTGCACTTCACACAATCAGCAGTGCATTATGTGGTTGGAGATGGACACGATTGATTGATCCTTTCTCCTTCTACCCTTGAGGGTCTACTGCCAGCAAATGTGTCTTCATCCCCCACAATTAATCTAATCAGTCTTAATAAAAGCATCCATTACCGAGGCAGAAGCATCAACAGGCAGGAGCAGAATGTTTACTGATGAGGAATCAAAAGCAGGAAAATACTGATCGGTCCTCTGATCCAAACAGCCTCCACATTACCGACCATGTATTCTGCTGATGAGCCAGGTTTTCTGCCAAAGTGGACGGCCGGTAAACCAGTGAGTTTCATCTCAATCATCCACAGCCAGTCGATAAGTCGTATTCGTAAGTCGGCAGAAACACCAAACTTGATTTCTTAACATACACAGAAATATATTTAGTAAAAAAAAGGCAGCGGTGACTCACTTTCTTTTTCGGTAAGTTTCTAGCAGAATTTTTTTTTTAAAGAACACAAACAGATGAGGATGATAACAGACACCGCTTTGTGAAACTAAAATTGCCACGGCTCACGGGGGTTTATTTTCATTTTACTTCTTCGCCGGCTTAGATAAGGCATAACACAACTTGAGGCAACGTGCACACAGGGGAACAAGGTAATTCTGATGTATTCATTCTGTTTTGTCTTTGATGAGTTACACCACGCAGGTGAGTACAGTAGCGTCTCAGTCAGTTTCTCCTCATACCTTCTGGGGACGCCACCTACAACTGCCTTTAATGGCGAATAAGCCACAGACGTAAATGTCTTTTAATTTTAACAAACTGAGTGAATAAGGAGAAAACTCTCAAGTAAAAAGTAATTCATGAACATGTAAACATCTGTGTTTTGGGACTATCTTCAGGTTATTTGATGCTTCATTTTCAATATTTTTTCTCTGTCAGAAATCATTCCTCTTGTTTTTCAGCAGGCCTGTGGCTCGGTCAGCTTTTGCTCCGACGATACAAACTTTCCAGGCCGACGTATAACCACCAGAAATACAAAAGACTGCATGTGGACAGTGCTGTAGTGACGTGGACAACGTGCAAGACCTCAAAGCTGTTAAAGCTGATAGAAACATGTCTGGGGAAGCAGGTGCATAAAGATTAGAGGAGTGGACTTGTCACTTAATCCTCCCCTTTGAATTTTCAGGTCGACGGGGAAGATGTGGGAGGGGAGACCAAACCACTAACACTTTCACCTCCCTCCGATGCGAGCGATTATCATTGGCTGCTGCAGAGGAGCTTCTTAAGGCCCAAAAGTACAAGACTGTAGTCAGCCTTAGTCATCTTATATTTCTCTATTAGCTGAATGTTGGACTGATATTGTATTTTCCTGAAACAGTGGGAAACAGTGAAGTAGTCGTTATAGCGTCTTTAGCCTCTGTAATGAGACATATTTCAGAGTGAATACAACATGTGGACGATGGATCATCTCAAAAGGATTTCACCATCTGATCGCTCTGAGATTTGATTTGGTCACTCGCAGGTGGGCGCGGCAATGCAAACAGGAGACAAAGAGGAGAATTACAATTGGATTTGTAGAGGATCTTTTACCTCCAGCCACACCTTCCTCACCTGCACTGTTAGATCAACAGATGGAGGACAATGGACAAAGTTTTTCCAACCCATGATATACATCTGGCAGGTGGCCCTGATTGGCTTAAAAATAGGTATATAGACAGTATCTCTCTCCTCACCATGTGTATTGGTTGAATCCTGTGCAGGGAGTTAACACTGAACACATTCTGACAAATAGCACACAGGCACAGGACCAAAGCTTTGGGAGTGTATTTTTTTATTTTTTTATTTCAATGGGTCAACATTTGAGCTCCGTCTTTTTCTGAAACCAGCTGAGCAGGTGAAAGCAGGTGAAAGCTGCAAACACAAATTAAATCTATTTGAATCACAGAGGGGAGAAGAGGGTCTTAAGAGGTTTTCTTAGCCCTCTTGACAATCAAGACATGGGTTGATCACAACAGGGTGCAGTTCCACAGGTGGAAGAAGTTAATGTTTTGCTTATTGCATGCAAGCAGCGCTTAGCAGAGGGAGTATTATAATTTAGATCTTTTCATTTCAATGTACGCGCTCTTAACACAGACTTTCGCCTTTATATTTACTTTGTTCACCTATAGATTTGTATTTCTGCCTTCAGAAGGTACCTTAACTGGCTGAACCACAGCTGACCAGTAAAACATTTACGTGTTCTCATTATCGCCGCTGAGTACCAGTGTAGGAGGAGCAGTCGAGTATATGTCTATACACAGCGGCCTATTCACAGGCCTGGATGTGATTATCGGGTCATAGAGGTGTTTGGTAATTAAGTGGATGAGCTCCGAGGTCTCGGATCTGGTCAGCATCCATCCTGACAGAAGCATGACACCAAGCAGCGGCAGGAGCAGGAACAGGAAGAGAAGGCTGGTTAGCAAAGGCAGCCACATCCTGCTCCCGTCGCAGCGAGGAGGGGGGCTTATTGCCCCTCCTGTCCTCCAGCTCCCCTTGGACAAGCCGGGATTATGAGCTGTTCCTGCTGACTGGCCGCGGAGGCTCGCCGTTGGCCTGCGGCTGTGACTGCACGTTTGCGGAAGCATGTGAGTGTGTGTGTCTCTCTCAGCAACACACCCAGAATCATGAGTGCTGTGACAGGGAAGCAAACATGGGTGTCACCAGTCACACATCACCTGACTACAGTACACCATCCTGTCTCCATGGAGTCATCAATCACTGAATCAGACACCCATACAGTGGGCACACACCCACACCCACATACACATATTGTTTTATACCTTATTTAGTTTGTTTGACTTGACTTGAACTCTCCGGGTGGGTTCTCCCTTTGTTTTCTTTTCATTTTCCTGATATAAAGATGATGGACAAGCGAAAATGGATTTATTTATAGTCAATAAAAAACTCCTTCAACTCATCTCTTGAGAACAGACTCTAAGCATATGGCACATCAAATACTAATCTAATCCTGCAGAAGAGCAATAAAATTGGTTTTACTATACCTATTAAATATGTCACAGCTCAGTATAAGAAGATATTGGATGAACAATGATAGGCACACAGGTAATTACTATAGCAATGACTAGAAAGGCCTCCCCTAGAAAAAGTAATTGGAAAAAGTTCCTGTTGTGTTTCCATAATCAGGGCGAAATATTCAGAAGCAGAATGACAGCAGGAAGTACGGCTTACATTTGAGATTAATAAAAACATTTTTTTAAAAAACAAGCTCATTAAATCATGTATCTAGATGTGCTCCAAATCTCAAACTGTGTCATGTGAAGTACACTTTTCAGGTGAGGTTATGTGTTAATCAAAGGTGGTGTGTGACTCATCTGGTTCATATATTATACAGTAAGTCAAAATTTGATTTGATTATTCATCAGTTGTTGTTGTGTGTGACGTGTGTTATCAACGACATCAGCCGTCCCGCTCAACCAGCCAGTCAGTCATGAAGACAAAATGGATTCGAGCAGACAAAGAAAACCCCTTATGGCAGGGAGAGAAAAAAAAGGAAGCCTGAAAGGGACAAAACAAACTTTTAACAGACACAATAAAGATAAAGTCAAAAGAATAATGTCTGTCAAAAAATCTGCCATCGAGGGCTGTCAGTCAAAACAAACCCTCAGAGACGCGGATCAGAAAAAATACTCTGCCGCCGTCTTGTCACTCAGACACGTACAATTCTTCAGAGGGGAAAACAAAAAGGACAAAGAGGCCGAGTAAGCTGTTGATTCTGGGTTTATGTAAACATAACATAACAGCGGAGCAGGTAGACATAATGGTCAAAGCCCCAGTTGTAAAGCACATTCTACATTAAGAAGACAAAGACGAAAAAGGAGTTAAAAACATAAAACGTTGCCTCTACAGACGAGCCTCGCTTGTGATTCAGCGCTTTCGTTTGTAACGTCTTCAAGCCGTCCTTAAGGAATAAGAATTGAAAGGAGGGCTTTCATAAAGTTTTCAAGGCTCCAGGAGTGTGTCTTTCTGGACTCAAATGCACAAAGGACTTAAGAAGTTGTGGGAATACTGTAAATGTGCGATGTTAGCAGCTTCCCGTGTGTCTCATTACCTCCGTCGGATCACTGGATTCACACTGACTTCCACGTTAAAAAGACGTAGACACACACAGCGTTACAAATGTCTCTTAAGCACAGTTTAGGGACTATTTAATGGAAGAAAGAGTCAATTACGATACTCCGTCTGCTTACACCTCGTTTTTAAAATATGCCTGAGCTCTGATGTGACACCTAATGGCCTAAATTAATCAAAAGGCTCCACACTGACCACTAAAGGTCCTCTCCTCCTTCTAAGTGGGCGTCTAGGGAGAGGACCGGTCGCTGAGATGTGGGCGTACGGTCAGAGATATTTATCTTTACCCTCTCTCTTTGTTTCCCTCACCTCCTCTCTCTCTCCCTCCCGAACCCCCTGGCTTCCCTTTGAAGACATGAAGATGCCGTCTTCAAAGTCATACATTATTTGGTTCAGAAAAGGCCAGTGCTTTTAAAGTCTGGCAATTACGGCTGAAAATGAACAGCAGGAAGTCTCGCGGAGGGCCGAATAAACACACGTGCAAGTATGTGACGGATGTTTTAAATTTCTACGAGTGCATCATTAGCGCGTTCTGAAGTGGATGTCATTATTACCAGTTTTTTTTTTTCACTTGATAAGTAAGTCCATTGATTAATAGATTTATGGTCTACAGCTATAAACTTTAAAAATACAGCTTTGTAGATTATTTTTACAAAACCCCTCAATCCTAATTGTAAACCGCACTGCTGCAGGGAAGACCAAATGTGCTATAAGATCAGGGCCAGATTCAACATTAATGATCATCTCTCCATCCATCTTCCTATCAGTCAGACTTCTCTATCACCTAATACCAACTCCCTGCATCAGTTGTCATTAAAATGAATGACTGTTAATAGTTCAATCCAGAACAAATGACGATATAGGGGCTGAGCAGCGTTCAGCAACAACAGCAAAAGCACAATCACCTTCTTTTCAGCTGTGACTCTGTTCAGACCCGACATAAATATCCTGGGTGATTCAATTACAAAGTGCACAGCTCAGATCCAGGTTTGAATGCACCTAATATGCAGTCTAGGGAGCTTAGGGACACATTGTTTTAACAGTGTACGTGTCTCGGCCTACGCTAAAGCACTGCTTACTGAACTGACTGACTGAACGGTGTCACATTAAATAAGATAACAGGCAACAATGACAACAACAGGCAAAATCGATTCTCATGGATGGAGTACACACAAAACACTCTGATTTCCATTGTATTCTATTGTCTATATTGTATTCTGTCCTGTTTTGATTTCTTCTTTCTTTTTCCTTTAATTTCCGACAGACTAGAAAGGGCAAACACATCCTTCTTCTTTCAAGCAGACTTGGCATAGTTCAGTATATTGCAAATGGAAATTACGTGCATGTTTATTTGCATATAGAAAGGGAAAGTGACATCTGATGCATCTCAGGTGGTCACTCACATGTAGAGATGCATTCTAATGCCAGGTATGACCTGATGTAGTTCGAGATGTCCACCTGTGATTTTATCAACCAAGACGCATGTTAATGTGCGTGATGTGTCAAGTCCTGAAGACCTGAGGCTTCTCCCAGAGGTCAGAGGGCACCGTTCATTTAAATACAGAGGTACCTGACCATGTAATGCCATGTGTATCAGGAGTAACATTTGAAATAGTTTGGTGTAATATGTGATCTACATTTAGGTTTTGTTAAAAGCCATGCCACAGAGGTCTGGAGCAGTCGGAGACAAGATAGAGATGATTCTCTAAGGCAAACTGAAGAAAAGCCTTCATTGATGCATCCTCTTGAAATAAATTACCTCATTTCCAGAAATCTGTCAGCCTCACAATCATGCCAGACTTAACTCGTCAAAGTGCAAAATTCAGATTTTGAGGCTTGCTAGGCATCTAACAAGCCTCAGATTTGTTAAAACAACTTCATTATATTTTAAATATTGCATTAGGCTAGATTAGATTTTTAAAGCAAACACTGAATAGTGTCTGAAGATGGGGAATGGGCAGACAATTTAGACAACCTCTTAAATTCTGACTTCACATTTCCTATTCTGTAAAGTCAACAGATTTTAAAGGTGTCAACAGTACAAACAATCAAAAATTCATCCTAGTAAAGTTATCCTTTGGGAAAGACTTGGGAAAGATGATTTGTTATCAAATACATGTCAATGTCAGGAGACTGGTTTTCCTAATTTCACAGATTAAGGGTATCCTGAGATAGATCTGTTAGAGCAATGAACTCATGTTTGTTTCTTCATCATTAAGAAGAAAGAAGGTTTTCAATTATGTGCATGTGGATTCCTTTCAAGGAGGTTTGTCTTGCAAAAAAAATGAATGGAGCTCATCTCATCAGAACCATTCAACAGTTTAATCAAACATGAGGTAGACCGAGCAAATAAAAAAGTCATTATTGTACTCAGTGTGGTTGAATTCACTGAGTTAGCAGACATATGAAATGTAAAATCAATTCTCAAGGCAAATATTACTATTTCTGTCAAAGAGTTGGGCAGAGAGACTAAGGCCTTACATTATCTCATCATTTTAAATGGTAGGATCAAATTCATGCCCCAGATGAAAACAGTGACTTATCTTCATATGAAATCTAACAAAAAGGATACTGAATAGTGAAAAGATAGCACATAGACTTTACAATTATAAGGTAAAAGTGTAAAGTCTTCATAGCTGACTCAAAGCATATTTTTTATTTGTTCTATTTGATGTATTACAAATATTATTTAAACTTAATAATATGAACTTTTGCATAAAATTGTACAGCTCTTTACTTTGAATAGCAGTCATATTGTACACATCGTTTTCATAATATTTGTTTAATATTGTAATATACATTTCCTAATTTCTATTTATGCTTCTTGACTGATAGTACTTGCTTTAATATTTCTTTTTATTTTCTACTTACTATATTTATTGCGTCAACATACTCAGGCAGATGTATATAAAAACTTGGCAATAAACCCTCTGATTCCGATTCTTCTAACGTATGATAATTACACTACATGAAACAAAATCATCAACAACAAATCAAATTTGCTATTGGCTAGCAACACCACTGGTCCTTGTCAGTGGTGTAACAAATAGTGAGATCTTTAACTTATGTAAAATTAGCACCACCATTAAAAGTAAAAGTACAGTTAAATGCAATTCATGTTAAATATGAGTTCCCTTGTTGTTGGTGTTCAGGTGTAGCTGGGAATTTCTTATCTAATATGTGAGAGTTGGCTGAAAAAACATCAGTCAGGCCATGACATTCATGCTTTTTTATTTTCATCTTCCAGGTAAGATTTTTTTTAAGCCATACTGTAAATGCAATGATCTTCGACAGCTGACTCAATTCGTGGATGCTGGAGCTTCCCACACAACGACTGAGAGGCAACACTATAAATGTTTAGAACTGCCTTGCCACCTACCAATAATGTAACTTTGAAAGTGATGAATTACCTATCTGAAGTAGTCTCAAGTCTCTGCGATTCTGTTTTTACATGGAAGTGAAAGCAATGGTTGCATAAAAAGTTCATCCATCAATGGAGAGCACTGTGGCCTGGGAAATGGTAAACATAATGGAAAGCACAGAGAAGTCAGAATATATTAGGACAGTGCTGCACTTTTTGTTATGTTGGCTCTATACTTCAGTGATGTTTTATTACCTACTCAATTTCAGGATGTACATACCTATATCAGGTAAACAGTGTGGGGGCTGATTTTTGACTGTACTCCCCCGATTTTAAGCAACAGATACAAAGTGGATCAGATAACATAAATGTCTACAGAAAAAAAAAAGAAATGTCATCCCAAAAGCCAATTTTAAGAGTTAATTGCGAATCAGTCAATAATGGCTTTTAGTCTGCAACCTGTGGACATGATCAGATATTTAGTTCATCTGTAATGAGGCTCTTCCAGACCCGTTTTGTAGCATCTATAGATTTTGTTGGTTTTTAGGTCTCTTTTTCTTCAGTGTGGTCTACATTAACTTGGAACATGCATTGTAAGTCACATACACACCTACAAAAACAGCATACTTTAACAGATTAGGTGGTTGGCCTTGATCGACTTGGTGCACGAACAGTTCTTACAGTATTCTTTTTCTACACTTTTGTGATTCGATCAAACAGGTTGATCTCTGTCTCATTTGTCTAAAAAACTTTTTTTTCCCAGCACTCTATGCTCACTAACTATAACCTATCTTTCTATTGTTGCAGTTTACGCAGTGGTGAATACACTAGGTTTATACTGGACTAGTCCTCTCCTGGAGAGTTATCTTCTTCACTGTTCCAACTATTCTGTTTTTTCAGCCTCATGCTGGGCTACTTCTCATGCTTTGGCCTTCCTTTATTCATAAAAAGGTTAGTCATTTATTAAAAAGATCACTATCTAGAATTTAGTGGCATTTAGCAGTAAGGTTGCATACTGAAATCAATTAAATACCCCTCTCCTCCTACCTCTTTTTCAAAGCTATGGTGGATGCCACATCAATGTGAAAACACAAAAAGACTTTCAAGAGCCAGTGTTTGGTTTGTCCAGTGTGGGCTACTGTAGAAACATGGCAGTGCAAGGTGGCGAACACCTGGGAAGATGACTAGCTCCAATCCAGCGCACTGGTTATTTAACACTGTTACTGTGCTGTATGTGTGATTTATGGTATATTAGATGCAACATTGACAACCACAAATTAGCAAAGACATGTAGCCTTCCACGCTAAATGTTAATACTAACAATGGGACACAAAATTAAAGCCACAAAAATCTAATACAGGTTACAAAGTACTGTAGAAGCAACTATTATATTATATATTATGTATTTTAAAACTTGTATAAATGGGACTTTAAAGCGAGTCGAGGAGAAAAACAAATAAAATCAGTCCACTTAATGAACCTACACTGTCACAGCTGCAGTAGTTGCTTCCCAATCCTCACATACCCATAAAGTGTTTTTATGAGTAAATGTCACTACACTAATTGTCTGAATTTCAGGCAGTCATCCATCACTTCTTTTCTTGCACATATGCTTGACATTAGGGCATCTTCCCCGCAGTGCTGTCTGAGTGATGTATGGCAACACAGCGCGGGGATCAAAATAAACACAAATGACAACACACAGCTAACATTGGCAAACAAGAGAAAGAAATACAGATAGAAATGCTTACAAAGCTCAGTTACCACCGTGCAAAAAGCCGAGAAACAACTGTTCCTTCAAGGGCGAGAAACCTGTTATGTATGAGCATGCACATTTATGGTTCAGTGGTTCAGTTCAGAGTCTAACTGCGAAGAGGAAGACCCACTAACTCAGAACAGACTGAGCTGACAAGTTCAGGCTTCCCATATCAGGCTAGAAAACAAAAGTTCAGATATGTTCAATTAAACTTCTCAAGATCCAGCAATTTTCATTTTTGTGCAGTGACTCAGTCTTGTGCGTCTTATAACCCTAAACCTTTGTCAGCATGGTGGTATACTGAGCAGAAACACTGTCCTGCAGACAGAGGAGCATGGTTCAATACATCATGTCAGCAAACAGCGATTCTGCTTTAGTGTCCATGAGAAAGAATGAATTTACTACCTCTATGGAGCTGGAAAATAAAATAAGTCACGCATCACACTTTGACTGTGAGAATAAAACCTGAACAAATGTGTTATTCTCATTAGCGTTGGGGTATCCAGAATTTCATACTCTGCATAGTCAAAGTCAGAAAATTCTGTGAAAAGCTTCCATCAATTTGGTGTGATATTGCTTCATCAAAAGTGAAAGCAACATAAATCACCTTTTATCAGTTGTCAGTGGATAAAGGTAAGACACCTTGGAGGAGTGAAATCAGCTGGAGTATTCCCCATCTTTTAATGCCAACTTGAAGGTAACAATGGTGATTGATGTGGCGAGGGCGTGCAAGACCTTGGGAAAAGTTACTTCAACTTTGGTGTTCATCATGTTTCACTGTGCAACTTTACAAGGAAACATGGCATCACTACAGACTGATTGTCTATTCGATCCATTCACCAGTGTCTATCTCTGGGTATTTCAGTTCCCAAGAGCTTGCAGGGAAAGACGAAAACAGAAAAGAGAAATCAAATCCTGCCTAAGATATTGATTCACGACAACATGAGAGCCCCATAGAGGAGCTGGCATATCCAGAATCTCCCACACACTTTACGTGTTAATACACAATGGGTAGGGGCCCGTTTAAAGCATGTGAAAGACAAATCTATGTATTTTACAGATATCTCCATCTTTCGTTGTGGACTGCAGAGGGTGTTGCCATGTGATGGATCTGTCTCCCACCTAATGGCTCCTCAGAAATCTTTCTACCCATAGAAGGAATCACACACCTTTCACAAGGCCAGTTTAATCTGCAACCAATGATATTTCACAGTAGTCTCAGAGTTTCTATATGTAGTAAAATAAATGACACTAAGAGGCAGAAACTGTTTTACAGTTTTACAGTCCAAACACGGGAAATCATGAGCTATTATCATCAGCAATATGTCTAAATATCTTATATCTTTTAAATGTATAAATTAACCACTAAAAAAGGGTAGAATAAAAAGACCATTTCAAGGAAGAAACTCTGGTTTCAGCAGGCAGCCAGACAGGGAAACTTAAAATGGGTCATGGTAGAGGAATGCCCCAGGGGACCATGGTACACCATAATGTAATGACACAAAGACCAAGGATTTAAGTAGCCACACAGGGGGAAAAGTAAAGGTGTGCTGTAGCAAGTCTCTGGCTATTACGAAGCATTTTCAGAATGTGAACTCTAAATGCTTTTCTGGAAAAAAAAAACATTCAGAGGATTTTACTTTGATAATTCAGGTTAGCTATGATTACCAAACTCTACTGCTTCAGCACTTCCAGCCAATTACAGTGCATGAATAAGCAAATTAGAAACCAGGGAAATCCTGCGTGAGAAAATGTCAGCCGCTAAAATGAACCAACTAGAGTTCTTATCTTGCCACAGCTCTCCATCCTGACAACTCTGAATCTATTGTCACAGTATCAGTAGATGATGGGATGTTGTGAACTGGGGAGATTGGAGGTGTAGGCTTCCTTCAAAAGTGCAAATGCCTTAGGCTCTTTCAATGAACCTTGAAAAAAAACTGTGAATATTTCTTAACATTCCTGATACTTGATAACTGAAAAATTTGCCACATTTGCGGATTATATATTTTTGAAGGGAGCAGCTGTGTCTGTATTAACATGTGTGAAAGAGACAGAGAGCGACATGAGAACCGTCATTTATCAGCACAGTTTCTCGCACTCCGCAGATTATAGTGTTTCTTTCTGAAAAGTTAAAAGTAATGATGTCTTATTTTGCCTCAGTGAATGTGAAGGAAAAAAATAATGATGCTTGTGGAAACACATTTGGGTATAAAATAAAAAGAAAAAAGCAACATGATATGCTATGACTGTGCAGCAACCTGGAACCAGTCTGCCGAGTGTTGGCTAATGTCCTGCAGCATTACATTGTCAAAACTTCAAGCCTCCAGTGCACATGAACTAAGAATGGACTTTGTAGTGAAGCAGGTGACCAACATAGCATTATCATAGATCTCTGATCAGTGAGAAAATGTTTTTACAACCAGATTATTTTTATGTCTGGAGAGGATATTTAAAAAGCAGAGTCTGTTTGGTCCTATTATTGCCATTATTAAAAGGTTTCATTCCTACTTTATAAAGTCAGAGATTTTCTAATTGCCAGTGTTCATTGTAAAACACAGAGTTTTAAAGCAGCTGCCCAAGGTGTCCATTTGTCTTGCATGCTACATTGACAAACCAAGGTTGGAAAAAAAAAGAGAGTGGCACTTTATGGTCCCTGAAGGCAACGCCGGCACACATGGTCACACACAAGTGTTCATCAGCAGAGAAAGACGTGTCACGGACTGTCACGTGTCATCAAACTTGATGGAGAAACTCGACAGCCTGACCTGAGCACAAAAGCTTCTACAAGATGAAAAAAACAACAACAACATGGGCTTAACCTTCAGTCGGTGTATCAGAGAGTACCAGACCATCCATCTCACCAGTCCATTACCATCCGTCAGCACAGAGTGATACACTACCTGGATGGTCTACGAGCAGAAGAAAGAGTCATGAGGTATGTAGCTATGGTCACTCACTTTATCCATTAAACCCATCAGAATAAAGGTCATTGTTATTGTTTTAATGGCCTCTGAACTTCCGCCTTCTGGTGGGATGGTTGAGTGAAGTGCTGAGTGAAAGCAGCATGGCCAAGACGAGAGGGAAAACACTGATGGAGAAATGAGATGAGTTCAGAGACAGGAATATTTCAAAAGGTCTTAACCACGTAAAGCAGTGGCAGTCAAATAGCAGACCTCTGATAAAAATATTTAGGCCATTTTGGCAAAAACTTGAAGCCTTGTCTTTCATAGAATACAATAAAAAATTTGCATTTTATTCCAGATATACACTGCAGATAAGAATGTAAAGGTTTGTGTAAATCCCCATAATTATTGCCTCCTAACATCTTATGCCGTACCTATTATCACATTATTTGAGCATTGCATGGTGCTCAAATAAAGCCAAATAATCTTATTTTGTCAACTTTGCCAATTTGTGTCAACCACAGCACTTTCCTTCAGCCATAAATGTTTGTGTGGAATCAACTGTAGTAACAAAAAATACGGCAAATAAATTCGGCAGATGATTTTGATGATTTTGACAAAAACACTTGGCGGTGATGAATTTGGGGTTAAAACCTGGCTTAATGTGTGCAGTGACCGCATGTGCACTGTGTTCAGTGGGAATGTCTTTTTCCAGGAAACCAAGCGCTCAGTTTCTTGTTTTCCATGGAAAAAGGGAGTGGTTGGTACAAAAACAAAAGAACTCAGAGGTTAGGCAAAGATTGTGGTGTAACTGTTGATAAATACAAAGTTCCTGCTGTGAGTTACTGTTAACTTTTCCATTTTAAACCAGGACCTACAAAATTCCCTAATCTTAAACAGATGCCACAAGTAACTAAACACAACCATAAAACACTTCATCATCAATATTGTAGGAAAGTGAATGGAATATTTTCAGCATCATCAAGGAGTAGGTAAATCAAAGACTTCTCATTATGTTATGTTATATTTTCATGGGGTCGGGTTGATCATCGATGACACAGTATGTTCACATGATTCACTGAAAACAGATGGTTGCCTTTTTGATGATACCGTGTTAAGCCCTAGTAGGTACTGCACCAGTACATCAGCCCTTAAGAGTTAACTGTCTAATCATGTGCTGTAGGGAGTTCAGATTAGATTAACTACTCCTTCTTATTATACAAAGACCTAAGGGGAGAGGAAACATATAAGATGTAGCGAAGGGAATGTTAAAAGGTTCTTAACAAAGTGACTGTTGTGTAGATACAAACATTGCAATGCTACAACACCCCGCAGGCTCTACAGTAAGAAGTGACACTTCAAAGAGACGAGACTTGTTGTCACCGCCAAGTTGCCTGAGAGATTAGCCAAAGAGACAACTGTGCGCCTCAACCATTATCAAGCTAATGCAGAACAATGTACATTAGCTGATTGTAATTAGTACACTTGTTATTAGTGCTTTAAGCCAAAGGTTCAGGAAACCGGGCAAAATAAAGCTTATGTTTAGCAGATGTAGTTGCAAACTGAGATAGCATTACTGGCTTCTGCATGACAACATACTGTAATATCAGTTTAATCGGAATCTTTTTATCTTCTAAAACAATCTCTGAATCAAACCAGTCATGTGTAAAACAAAAGTATGCAAATATAGAAAACTTAGACTGTAAGAATAACTTTGTGTGCACTGTGTTCAGTTTAGAAACAAAATGAGGGTAAGTTGTCTGTCACTCACGCAGGCCACAGTCCGGACCTGCTTTAAATCCACCACCATCATCCCAGTCCCTAAGAGGAGTCCAGTCACCACACTGAATGACTACAGGCCAGTAGCACTTACCCCAATCATTATGAAGTGCTTTGAGAGAGTGGTGCTGGCTCATACTCAGAAAACCACACCTGCAACACTGGACCCCTTGCAATATGCCTACTGCACCAACAGACCAACTGAAGATGCAGTATCTGCAGCACTGCACACGGCTCTCTCCCACCTCGAAAATAAGCACTCATACGTCAGGATGCTGTTTATTGACTACAGTTCAGAATTTAATACAGTCATCCCCCATAAACTCACAACCAAACTGTTTCACCTGAGCTTCAACTCCACTCTCTGCAACTGGCTACTGGACTTTCTCACTGGCAGGCCGCAGTCTGTCAGGATTGGAAGCCTGGTGTCTGGCAGAATAACAGTGAACACTGGCACCCTCCAGGGATGTGTTCACAGTCCGGTGCTGTACTCACTATTCACACATAACTGCGTCCCCTCACACAAAGACAACACCATTCTGAAGTTTGCTGACGACACGACCGTCATCGGCCTGATCTCTGGAGGAGATGAGACAGGCGTACAGGAGTGAGGTGGCCAGTCTAGTTAAATGGTGCGACAGCAACAACCTCTCCCTGAACACAGAGAAGACAGAGGAGAAGGTCCTGGACATGAGGAGAGGATGATCAGAGACTTTGAGGTGGAGTGTGTCAGCAGCTTCAAGTTCCTGGGCGTCCACATCTGTGACGACCTCACCTAGGACACTCAACATCACCCAGCTAGTCAAGAAGGCTCATCAGCGGCTGTACTTCCTGAGGAGACTGAGGAAGTTTGGGATGTCTCAGAGGACATTCTATACTGCCATCAACGAGAGCATCCTGACCAACTGCATCACGGTGTGGTATGGGAACAGCACTGCTGCGGACTGCTGATGCAAACACCTACAGAGAGTGGTGAGAGCGGCAGAGAGGATCGTCCAGGCGCCGCTGCCCTCTATGCAGGACATCTACCACCGCAGAGTCCACAGGAGAGCCTGCAGCATCATCAGAGACCCCTCCCACCCCCAGCACACACTCTTCAGTCTTCTGCCCTCTGGCAGGAGGTACAGAAAGTGTGAGGAGCAGGACCTCCAGGCCGAGGGACAGTTTTTATCCACAAGCCATAAGACATCAACAGATGTGGTCCATTACCCCTGCCCCCCCCATAACCCATCCTCACCACACAGAAGCACCTGTTTCACACATCACTTTACCACGGACGTGCAATATTTGAATGTATATAGTTTTCTTTGCACACTCATTGTAAATTATTACTGTATATTATTTACTTATATTTTTGTATTTATATTTTTCTACTTGGCATTGAAGACAGGAAGAGCAAAGCAAGAATTTCATTGTACAGTGAAACCTGTTTTTATCTGTGCAAATGACAATAAAAATCTTAAATCTTGAATCTTAAAAATATGTATAAAAGTTGCCACTGTGTGGGAAAAGATCAGAGAGGAGTGAAGAGGAAGAAGATGCTGCAGCTCTTGTTTTGAAGGAATTTAATTCTTTCACACTGAGAGGGTCGTCAAGCAGATGATTATATTTTCTCAGCACAGTGGATATCTGTTATTCTAAAGGGTCGAGGATCGATTGTGACAGAGACAGCCGAAAACGGGCATCAAGGAGCAGGCAGAGTGTCTTTGAATTAATTCCACAAGCTTCTACAAGATCTGCACCGAAATACTGCATCTGTGAAGGTGCTGCAGTTTTGTTTGCTGGAAGCCATTTAGGAGCCGACAGTGAATATTTCAAGGGTCGATTGTAGTGTCTTAAACAATGGCTCTAATGACAAAGACTTCTTTATGAATAACCTTTACTAGATCATAGAGCTCCAGTATCATAATATCAGAAAGAATACAGGCTTTGAGGTTGAGTGGGGGTTTTATAGAGGACAACAAAAAAACGTAGCACAGAGGAAATGCAAATACGTTGGCTTATTCCCAACTGAGCGAGGCTCTCGGTAATAATGAGAGGGGCTGAGAGAGAGACAAGTAGAGCCATGGGCCAAGAGCCGGCTGCCAAACAGCAATAAAAAGCAGTTGTGTGTGATAGATCAAGCTGTGAGAGGAAGATGAAGGGCACGCCGGGGTCAGATAGATAGAAATCCTCTGTGATCTTCCTCATCTTTCACAAAGACCGTCTGTGGCGTTAGAGCAGACACTCGGGGAAGAGAGATGGCACCGAGGGAAGATAGTATATGGGAAGAAAAAAAGAGAGGGACAAAGAGAGGGAGAGAGAGAAACTAAGACAGAAACAATGAAAGAAGGAACTAGACATGGATGGATTATGAGAGGATGGGCCCCTGGGCGCAGACATGTAAGACACAAAACGACTACAAACAACACAGCTGCATGATTTGCCCACTTTCTGTTTCTCTGTGTAGTCATTTTGTTTCTGTCACAGTCATTTTGTGACTCTTTGTGGTCATTTTGTGCCCCCTGTAGTTGTTTTGCATCTTTGTAGTTGTTTTGTCTGTCTACGTCGCCATTATGTGTCTCTTTATAGTCATTTATCACATCTTTGTAGTCATTTTGCATCTCCACTTAGCCATCTTGACTCACTTTGCAGTTTTTTTGCATTTTTTTGTAATCATTTTTTGTCTCTTTGTGGTTGTTTTGTGTGTCTTTGTGGTCATTTTGAGTAGCTTTACAGTTGTTTTGCAATTCTTTGTAGTCATATTACACCGCTGTGGTCATTTTGGATCTCTTTGTAGTTGATTTGCATTTCTTTGTTGTCATTTGGGTCACCTTGCGATTATTCTGCAATTCTTTGTAGTGATTTTTAGTCATTAATTCACAGAAAAAATGTTAACAGTCACCAAAACCTGAGGCCCTGGCCACCAGCTGACCTTTTGATCTCCTGGGCGTGTGATCAGAGGCCCCATCATCTATCTGTGGAGCACAGAGTATCTTACAGGACATCTGGGAGATGCCTAGTTGACCTCTGGATCTTCTGCGCTGCATGACTGGCTAAACACATTGCAGCCCTATAAGCCATTTTGACTCACTTTGCAGTTTTTTTGCAAGTCATTGTAATCACGATGTGTCTCTTTGTGGTCATTTTGAGCTGCTCTACAGTTGTTTTGCAAGTCTTCGTAGTCATATTACACCGCTGTGGTCATTTTGGATCTCTTTGTAGTTGATTTGCATCTCTTTGTTGTCATTTGGGTCACCTTGCAATTGTTCTGCAATTCTTTGTAGTCATTTTCAGTCATTAATTCACAGAAAAAATGTTAACAGTCACTAAAACCTGAGGCCCTGGCCACCAGCTGCCCCATTGATCTCCTGGGCGTGTGCTCATAGGCCCCGTTATCTATCCGTGGAGCACAGAGTATCTTACAGGACATCTGGGAGATGCCTAGTTGACCTCTGGAGCTTCTGCGCTGCATGACTGGCTAAACACATTGCATCCCACTGCTAAACCAATTGAAAGAAGAGCTGGAGGTGATGGGAAGGAGTGAGATAGGACGGGGCGGGGAGGCTCTGTGGTTTAGGTGTGAACCAGGCCTTTCTCACATTAATCATGGTCAGGTGGAAGGCAGAGTGAACCTGGGCAGTGGCCCCTCCCTGCGTTTTACTGCCGCTTAAAGATGATGGAAAGCCAGAATCCAATGGAAGTTTGTAGGAGAGCACTGTAGGACGATATAGATTACTACAGAAACAGCACAGACGAACCCGCAAGGGAATATGTTTCAGCCTAACACACCAATACTCTGAACTGTTTCACTCATCTGCTGAAGTTGGCTTTTGCCTCCTCTGAAAATCAATTAAAGAACAGATTTACCAAACCTTACAGGAGTGTGACGATTGATGAGTATTTAAAAATCTCTGTGCCGCTCTGTGTGTGTGTCTCCTCTGCTATGGATCAATAATTCTTTTATACTGTCTATAATTGAAATGCAGGGAGCCTGAGGTGATTTAGTGGGCTTTAATTTCCTTGTTCGTTATGAATACAAATATAAGCCCAAGGACATCAGATCTCCATTCATCTACAAACACACACAAACGCACGCACGCATTCCTGCCTGCATCAGCTGAGATGTACTACAGTTACATACATCCAAGCCATAAAGCACATTAGTGTGGCAACTGATGATTATTTTTATTGTCGATTCATCTGCTGTCTGTTTCATGTAAATGATCTGACATAACATACACGAAAACAGTAAAATAATACCTATTACAATTTGCCAGAATACAAGTTGGTATATTATTTGAGAATGTCTAAACATTTAAAAAAACGATCCAAAACCCAAAGAAATTAAGTTTACAATCGTACATTTTTTCATATTTCACTTTTTCTTGAAGTATGACTGACCCAAATAATTGGTGGTCAACTTAATTATAAATCTTAATTAAAAGAATTTCAGAGTCTTGTAAACTTGTTTTTTTATTCAGGAAGTAACTAAAATTTAACATTCTCATTCAATATAAACCGGTGCATCAAACCAAGTCAAATTCTGAGAAACCTGTCTTTGGATCTGTGCCTAGAGATGACTGAGAAAATGTGCAGGCTACTGTTTAATAAAAGGCAAAAAGGCACTGCTGACTCCCCATCTATGCCCCTACTTTAGTCAGGCACCTGTACACTTTTACCCTCAGAGAAAGGCGAAATTATAGGGGGAAAAAGGGGAAAGTGGCAGCAGCATGGTAAAATGAGGAGGAAAGAGCAAAAGGAGTCCAGGACCTTGTTAAAAGCCCCTCTGTGACAGCCAAGGAAAGGCAGCAGCTCTGAGTCATTAAATGTGGCTGAAGTTCGAGGGAGAGTGACTGCAAAAAAAAAAAAAGAAAAAAAAAAATGTATGGATAGAAAAAAGAGGGTTCCAGAGGTGGGAGCTGCAAAATGAGAAGAGGAGTGTCGGTTCGGAAATGGATGATAAAGTAGTGGCTTGCTAAGCTGACTGCTGTTGGAAAGGCGTAGAAGTGAGAAGAATCAACACTCAGTTTCAATGAGATGGCTACTTTCTATTTTAACCACGCGTTTTACTGGAAAGATGTGAATCAAACCTTTATCCTGGTCTACCTTAATGAGTAAAACGTAGTAAAATGCAAATAACATAAAAGAGAATGAGTGAAGGATATCTAAAGCTCAAACCTCCCTCCCACGGCATGCTGGGAGGATGGTTTCTATCATGGTGACTACATATTGATGATCGTGATTTAACCACAATATTAATAAAAGTGTTCCATCTGCCTAAACTGAACCATTAATTTCCCATTTTTAATCACGCCTCCCCCACCCCTATGTCAATCAATGTATTTCTAGAGGTAATGTTGAGTGAATGAATAACAAAAGAGGATGTTATTTAAATGAAATAACACACTCAAAATATAAACTTTAAACTTTAAATTTCCCCTTACATACCATAAATAAATACAAATAAAAAAACTGAAAGTTAAACGTTGCATAAGCTGCCAGTTTTCTAACACAAAACACACACTTTGTTATATTATGTTTGACTCTGCCTAGTTTATTTTCTTATTGAGCATCACCACATTTTCTTTTCTTTACTCAATGTAATCTAGTATGTAAATCCTTAAATATTAGTTCTGATTTAGTAACACCTAATGTAAGTGGCGGTGGTTACAGAAGCACTTTTGAGCAGCAGCTTGAGCAGGCTGGTGTGTAAACAGTTCAACAGCAGGACAGCAGGAGTTTGTTACAGCCCTTCACATGCAACTGTTCATCTCCCTGCACCTGGTTTCTCTCATTTCAGTACTCCTGTGCCATAATTTTAATTGGTTTTCTGAATAAAAACGTCAAGAATCACCATGTTTTGTTTTTAGACACATTTTGTGATGAACCATCGCTGTCAGTGCTAACCTGTATGACAAATACACTGTTTCCTGTGACTGCTTCGCCACACAAGGCAGCTCCTCCAGTTGAACGAAGAAGCAGCAGCAGAACATATTTGGTTTGCATTAGCAGTAACTTAACTTGCGGATGTAGAGAGTGAACAGTGACACTGTTTTCAGATAATACTGCGATGTTGGACATACATCATTTCCTGTGAATCCCTCAAGTCTGTGAGGGCAGCATGAATCTTGCATGTGGATGGCAGACCGACAATAAAAGATTCAAGATTTAAGATTCAAGATTCAATACTCTTATTATCATATGACAGCAATTACATGGAGTAGTCGCTGGCAATGAAATTCCTGAGTCTCTGGCTTAAACAATGCCCAAAATATTTTATCATCGCTGATGTGAACTCTAAGGAACCTGAAGCTGCTGACTCTCTCCACCTTAGTCCTGTTGATGGGGGGTGTGTTTGTCTCCCTTTCTCTTCCTCAAGTCCACAAATAGCTCCTTTGCTTTGCCGAGGTTGAGATGGAGGTTGTTCTCCTGGTACTAACAAAAGAAAGCTACTATATGCAACGTTAAGTACAATTTAAAGATATTAAATGGTTATTGCTAAAAATTGCAAAAATAGCATAAAAAACAGCTTTCATGAAAATCTTTAATTTCAACACGTCATTTTACTGTCTCACTATATGTGAACCTGACTCTTGGTAGCCTTGCGGATGTGAAAGTGAAAGACCATTTTGGGCAAGAGTAGAAAGGGTTTTTTTTATTTTTATTGTACTATTCCATCTGTACTGTAATTGAACCCCCTTTGACCAGCCCTGAAGGCAAACCCAGGCAACACATTTATCAGGAAACCACCACCATTTTATTTTAGAAGTTACATGTCCAACTGAGTAATCCTGCTTGGTTTCTGGGGGGCAGGTATCTGACTGATGGACATTATATACAAAACAAAAGCTGACAGTCCTTCACTTTCCCATATATAGTCGGGTATTTTACTGTTTTTTGGTTTATGTATGACCAGTGAACAAGTGGGCACTTTTTGCAATAAACTGAGTGATATTTTTTGCCAGTATGTGACATTTTAATTTGACCATTTTTCTACAAAGTGGTTTGAACGATTTCTTTTAACTAGCTTTCGTCATCAAAACTAGATTTCTTGTGAGTGTGGCTTTGCTTTAGATAAATTTTTCTTCAGCTGTAAAGTAATTATTAGTTTCTAAAGCTATGCTATCAAAATAATGGCAACATTTATACTATGTACAGTATGAAAGAGGTGTTTCAGAGTTTATGGTGACGCAAACATGATCTACAAGTAAACTACAATGATGAAACAAAAATCTGCATTTTGACTTTTTCAGACTCCGCAAACAGCTAGCTGCAAAAAGACCTCGGTAACATAATAGATATTCTATCTCATTGACTCTTCAATCATTCAATCCTCAGTCACAGACACTGCGCCTGGCAAATAGCATAAATGAATAATTCAACGGCTGAAGCAGCCTATCAGAGAAACTAAGTCCACTGGTGTTTGGAGGCCATCTCAGATAGTGGTGTAAATCCAATAGTCGCCACACGCTTAATGAATAAGAGCGTAGATAAAATAGTTCAACAGCCTTTACATTTGGAGGCAAGCTTTCACATCCTTTAAATCTCCAAGCGTCGCTTAGGGTTCATGAAAAGTCCGGTTTGATTTCAACGGGGAAGAGTAAAACAGATATAATTCACAAAACATTCAGCGCTCAGCGAGTTTTCTGAACTCAACATATTAAAAACATTCCCCAGATACCAAATATATTCCTCTACCAACAGGCTTTTCCTGTGGTGTCAGTCAGGTGGGAATTCAGCATTCGTTTTTTATTTTGGTTTGAATGTGTCACTTAATAAACTTCAAATAACTTCTCAACTGCTTGTGTCCCACATTTATTCATTCTTCCTCATTTGACTTCGCAAAGCCTGAAATATTCCTCCACGTGGCCGAATTACCAGAGAAGAAGATGAGAAATGATCTGGGTAGAGAAAAGATGTAATGTTACAGCTGAAGATTTTAATGGCATGAACTGCCTCAAACAAAATGTACTTTGAATTTACTTGCAACTCAGGTTCAGTGTTCCTACTTTGCCAGGCAATTTTGATGAAAAGGTAAAGTACTATCTCAGCTCCCTCTTTCCGATGCTAAAAGCGCTGCTTTTAACGAGAGCCGCGAAAGAAAAAAAAACTGCTTTTAATCCGTGAACACCCTGACAAAGATGGAGTCATCCTCGCGAGCTTTTGAGTGTTTCAAAGTCATCCTATCAAGGAGGGAAATCTAAAGCTGAGTGTCTGGGGAACAAAAACGCTGGAGGGAGAGGACTCTCATTTGGCTTCAGCACTCCTATAGCAGCCATGTTCCCCGGGCTGATGGATGAAGGGAGAAACTCATCTCATGACTAATTATTTATCTTACCTCCAGAACTGTTGTGTCTGGGGGTTGGAAATAACACAACCCTCTGCTCTGACCAAGTGGTAAACAAACTAGAATGATGGAGGTGACTGAGTCTCCCCTTCGTCCCTCACAACACTGTAGAGCATGGCTGCCACACATACAGCCCACAGACAAAATCTGGCAGGTTATATTTCTCCCTTCCTGTGGTTGTTTGTATTTCTTCAATAAATTCTGTTAGATTAAGAGCGAAGTTTTCATGACTGTGAATTTTAATATGTAAGACTCATTGCTTTTGCATTTGAAAACATCATTGTTGCCAATTAGGGCTGTCACTTTGTCAATAAATTGAGAACAAGGACTAACACATAATTTCTTTAAACCCACTATTACCATCTATGCTGATGAATCCAAAATGCTTCCACACATGACAGCACTACTGATATAAGTAAAGCACATTTAATACTTACATACAGCCAGTATATAAGCTAGTGTTGGCCTGAACAACAGTAGAAAAATGAGTTACTGTTACAATAATGCTGCATTACACAACCAAAACTACATCCCAGCATCACACTCATATATGATTCCTTTCACTGAACATCCAAAATGACGGGCATTAATATCTCGCTATACAAGCCTCCATTATTCTGGGATGACTGTCCACATGATTGTTATAACCTGACTGCAGGACCTGCCACATGAGTATTAATGAGGTCAGGCGCTGATGTTGGCTGATAAGGCCTGGCTCTCAGTCAGTGATCCAGTTCATCCCAAAGGTGTTGGAGGAGGTTGAGGACAGATTCAGTCTACATTTCCCCACCAATTTCTGAACCTCACATTGTGTATGACTGCCATTATTATTAAAACTGTTAATGTGCAACTATTATGATAATTAAATTCATTAAAGTTTTTTTTGCTGCAAAAATGTCAAATTTTCTCTGGTTTTCTTTGGCTTACACTTTAGTACTTTTGGGTTTTAAATGCAAAACTTGCCGTGAGTATTTTGAAAGAGTTATTAATTGCTGTAATCATTCATCCTGTACTGGCCGTAAAGTAATATTTCTGTTGGCCAAAAACACTGTAAGAAAAGGGTGACAAAATCTACAGCCTCTTTCTCTGTGCAAAACTGTATTCTGAAATTCAGCCAAAACTAATACGAAGTTTCAGCAGCCTGAGTCAGCCAGAGTAAGTGGATCTCCTCCAAGTTTGCATACAGTTTAGTAGTAAATGACCTCTTTGGGTTTCCACCAACACCATTTCCTTGATGACCCGTGGTGGAGGGATACATCTGGCGGTTGTTTGTTGCTGTAACTAAACAGCTGCTGCTGAAGCTTCATATTAGCTTCAATAGAACTTCAATTACATTTTTGCACAGGACAGGGATTTTGTGGGTCCTGACCGGGCTTTACTGTAGATTTACGCTCAGTTTAGAACTGAGCAGACACCTAGCAGGAGGCATTCAATTCTAATAAAGGGAGGTCTGTGTCCTCTAGCACTTTGAGCTCCTCTAATCTCTTATTCATGTATTCAAGGTGAGAGGTAAGAGGAGCAGCTACAAGCAAGAGCCCGGTGGGTCAGAGAACAGGGATGAACAGGGGGGGAAGAGTGCTCTGGTCGAAAGAACGAAGGAGTGAGAGGAAGAAAAGGTGGGAGGAGAAAAGCCCGGACTCTCTCTCATCCTTCGATGAACCTATCATTGGTTCCTGCGGAGGAGAAGAAAGGCTCAGGTCCTGGAGCTCCACACAGACCAGGATCAAAGGGAATTCCCATCTGATCCAAATCTCATTTGAATGTTTTATGGTAGCCAAGTTACTGAGGTGAGGCTTGAGTAAGATGTGGCTCAAGAGAGCTCTGATCAGAGGTGGGCTGTCATTTTCAGATGAGAACGTCACGTTGGGGAGAGTACTTTATTGAAAATGCTATGAAAATGTATATCTTACTGTTGTAGGATTGGATCCCATTCTCTCTATGTTATGTCTTGATATCGTCACTGAATTCATTAACAGCTGCCAAAGCTGCAGCAGCAACTCACATTTACACAGCAAAGACTACAGCAAATACACCACTGTTGAATAATGGAGCACTGAAAGAGTGAGATGAGTGATGCATACAGCAGACGCCCACCTACACATAGTTAAAACACACACATATTCAATGTAACTGACATACCAAACTGCATGTAAGCTAATTAATTTGTGTCACTGAAAGGTTAAGTATGATGTGTCATTCACATCTTTTTTTTCAATTTATGAACCATTTGTGCATTTTCATATGCTTACACCCACACAGCAAAAAAAAAAAGAAAAATCCACATGCAGCAACGGAAATACATCAAACGATAAGTGAATGCTGTTAACGCACATAAACCTGCACGCAACCTACACAAATTCATTCAGCTCTGACAAAGCCCAGTCAAGGATGCAGGGAAGCTATTGTGCTCAAAGCCTTGTTTTCTCTGAGGAGAAAGCGCAGGACGAGTGTATTTACAGTTTATTATGCAGATGCCATTGCTAAGCACTCTCATGTAATGAAAATGCGCACACATGCATGCACACAAACTCATTTAGAATTTACCATGTTGTGCTGTCACAGAGCTTTTCATTTCATTTGTGCATAATGCTGTACACAAAAGGGATTTCTGAAGCACTACCATTGTGAATACATCAACAAGCAAGAAACTAGGTGCAAAGAATAATATGAATAATGCACACCTGAAAGAAATCACTGTTCTGATGGCTGTGTGCAAGCCTTTGAAGTCAAGATTAGGGACACATTTTATGTCTCTAAGCTCTAAAAGGACGTGAAAGGAAAAAAAAGAAGCTGTAAACTTGGGTCACTAGTGACTGAGCCTGTAAAGGGTTAACTTGTTCCAGTTAGATAAGGAAATGGGAGGGGACTGGCACGCTGACGGCACTGCTGAAAGAGAAACCAAAAGAAGAGAGAGGCCGGCATATTTGTTAATCTGTTTATAGATCTGAAAGATTTAGAAAAACCTACACAAATCAGGTAAAGTTGTCAACATGTTTGCAGTCTATTGTTAAATAGTTTCAGTTTTTTCAGTTTTCAGTATTCAGTATATTTTTAATATTTTTCAGTGTTTTAGTATTTCAGTATTTCAAACAGCAATGCTCAATTGACTTTACACTGCTCTAAACTTTTTTCTTCATGACTTCATCTAATGTTTTCTAGACATGGCTTCTGCAACTGTGGACAGTTACCTTTGTTCCATCTGTCTGGAAGTGTTCACCCGACCTACGACGATTCCCTGCGGGCACAACTTCTGTCTTAAATGTATCACAGAATACTGGGACACTACAGAGAGTACTTTATTCAAATGTCCACTGTGCAAAGAGGAATTCTACAACAGACCAATGCTTCGGGTTAACACTTTTATTGCCCAGATGGCCGCAGAGGTTGCAAAAATAGGAAAAAAATCTTGTGACGCCCCTGAACAAGCAGGAAGTGGAAATGTGCTCTGCGGTATCTGCACCGGGGCAAAGCTCACGGCCCTCAAGTCCTGCTTAGTGTGCTTCATGTCTTTCTGCGAAACACACCTGGAGCCTCATCAGAGAATTTCAGCCTTGAAGAAACACAAGCTCATCCACCCAGTTGAGGACCTGGAGAGCAGGATATGTAAGGTACATGACACACCTTTGGAGCTGTTTTGCAGGACGGATCAAATGTTTGTATGTGAGTCCTGTAAAGACAAAGACCATCAAAGCCACAAGATAGTGAGCCTGGAGGAAGAGGCTCAAGTGAGGAATACCCAGCTGGGAATAACAAGGAAAAGCATGGATGAGATGATTCAGGTGCGTCAGCAGAAAATTCACGAGATTCAATGCTCGATGGAGGCCTGCAGAAATAATGCAGCGAAAGCACTGTCATACAACATGCATGTGATGACCACTGTGGCGGACTACATCAAGAGAAGCCAAGCTGATCTGGCTGAGTTAATTGAGGCGAAGCAGAAAATAACTAAAACAGAGGCAGAGGGCTTCATCAAAGAACTGGAGGAAGAAATTATGCAAATAAAGCAGAAAAACTTGCAGCTTAATCAGGTCTCACTCACAAACGATGCCTTGACATTTCTTGAGAATGTCCTTTTGCATAACCTCACCCCACCCCAGGTTAAGGACTGGTCTGATATGAGGCTTGACAGTGACCAGTTTACTGTGCGGGAGGCCCTGGCCAAGCTGGAGACAACAGTGATGAGAGAAATAAGGCAGCTGTGTGATCCCAACTTGAAAGAAATGCAGCGTCATGCTGTTGATGTGACTCTGGATTCTGACACAGCAAGCCCTTATCTCAATATTTCTGAGGATGGGAAACAAGTCACCCATAGCAACAAAAAGAAGAATCTCCCAAACAAGCCAGAGAGGTTTGATAACGTCCTCAATGTCCTTGCAAAAGAGGGCATCTCCTCAGGAAAGTTCTACTATGAGGTCCAGGTTAAAGACAAAACAAACTGGGATTTAGGCATTGCAAAGCAGTCCATTAACAGGAAGGGCGACATAAGATTGAGCCCTAACAGAGGATACTGGACCATTTGGCTGAGGAAAGGAAATGAGTTGACAGCCAATGCCGACCCCGCAATTACCCTCCACATATGTGAGATCCCCAAAAAGGTTGGCGTTTATGTCGACTACGAGAAGGGTCAGGTTTCCTTCTACGACGTGGACAGCAGGGCTCACATCTTCTCCTTCGCCGGCTGTAAGTTCACTGAGAAGCTCTTCCCGTTCTTCAGCCCCTGCCAAAATGATGGCGGCAAAAATTCAGCTCCCTTGATCATCACGCCTGTCAAACGCAACAGCTGAGTTTTTTGTCTTCCAGATTTGCAAAAGGAAAAAAAGAGACAGGACGGGGGTCCGGGAGAGAGATATCTGCAATATTAGAATGCTGAAATGTTTTTATCTGCGAAATGCCAGAGTGTCATTCTGTTTCCCCCATCCATCAGTGTCAGCGCTGTGTGTCACTTTGTCCCACCTGTCACGCAGACAGCTGTAGATCTCCAGCAGAGTCCTCATGCAGCCATCAGGACATTCACTACACACAGAAACACACACACACACACATATATCTCTGGGACACAAATACAGCCTTCTTTATGAGCAGGCCATTAACTGTGATATTATAAAGGTACTCCTTAGATGGCTCACACAGCGTATTACATAACATATATTTTGTTTTTGGACTGTTTATGACATGATGAGTTAGCCTGATAACCGGGTTGAAACTGTGTTTAAAAGTACTCTTTGACCTAAATGGGATACACCTGAGGACAGCATATCCTAAGGTGATCCCCACAACACAGTGTGCAAAGGGAAAATAAATTGGCTCTCTGGTGTAACAGCATATAGAAAATATTAAAAGAAATTAAATTAATTCATTATTATTCAGTTAAATTCTAATGTGTCTCTAGATAAGAGTAATTTTCTCCGCAAATTAATATTATTCAGTTAAAAGGGTGGTGAATGGATCAGTCACAATAGTGGAACCTGATAGGCACACAATGCCATGTCCTCTAATTAAAATTATCCACACCTGCAAAATGCAGGCTTTCAAAGTTCAAATGCAGCAAATGTGTCTGATTAGGAGAGAATGAAGCAACTGCTTATTGAGTAGAGCTAATTAAAGTATATGTGTTTGTTCTTTTGTTTATTGGAGGCTGTCTTACCAAAAAGGACGACAAGTACTTTAAAACAAGAAACTGCTGTTCATGTCTCACCTTGTATCTGCATAAAGTTAATTGATAATAATCCTCTGTTTTCATTGTGTGAGGAAGATAAATAGCAATGTCAAATCAAACTTTTCACACATGTGACTTAGAAGCATTGACCAATTTATGAACCGTCAATAATAATGCTGAAATGATCATTCCATTAATTGCTTAGATAATACATAGAAAATGATGATGATATCAAATATTTTAGGGTTCCAGTTTCTCAAATCTGTAGATTTGGTGCTGTTCTCTGTTATTTACAATATCTAGCACTATAAATGTCCATATAGAGGTACATATCTTTGACCTTTGGACTGTTTATTAATATCACTGCTCTTTGAAATGATGAGTTGTAACTGAGCTGACTGAAAGGCAATGAACGGAACAAAAATAAAGATGATTTTGGATAGTTGCAAATAGTACTTTCCTTGATTTCTTTAACACAATCTAAGAAATCTTGCCCACAGATAAAGATACTGAACACTGAATTACTTCGATATGCAATTAAAGTGTATCTGTGGCTTCTGTCTGGAGAATATAAACACAAATTAGAGATTCTCTTGACAGCCTGAGATTCCCACAACATTCAGCAATTTGTGAAGCCACCAATCGCAAAATAATCCATTACATTTCTCTCCCGGAGGGATCTGTTTGTTTGTTAATTTTGCCTTTCACAAACAGAAGAATGAGATTTTAATGATTGTACATAGATAATTTCATGCCATGTCCTATCTGCAAATGGGGAATAGAAATATGCAGGTATTCTATTTATAGAGAGCTCAGGTTAGCACCATGCAAACACAGCTTTGTCTTAAATAGTCAGTGGTGGAAGGAGTATTTAGATATTTATTTTGCATCTAGATACATTTATTGAAAAAATGCATCCAAAATTACTTTTACTCGTACTGTATCATTATTACTCATGGATTACTGTGTAAGCAGCATTTTGATCGTGTAGCTGGTGGAGGTGAAACTACTATTAACGACTATAATGTGTTTGGTGTTTTAATCTATAACAATGCATTACATTTTATAAACTTGAACATGAAACATGAAATACCTGCAAAGTAACAGGTAACTATGTCTGTGAGATCAATATAGTCGAGTAAAAAGTGCAATTTTTTCCTCTGAAATGCAGTGAAGTACAAATACAGTATAAAGTAGCATGACATTTACCACAAAACTGCACATAGTATAGTGACAATGTACTTGCAGTGGTTACAATCAACCACTGCTTATGTTGGTCTTTGTACTATCTACACTACAAATACTATACTTTGTACTATTATACAATCTTTCAGAAAATGTTTTTATATTGTATTTTAGTATTCAAATATTATTTGGAAATAATGCTGAAATACTATTATTGTTACACAGTGGGCACACAACACCAAAAAGTCACATTTGTTTACCTGACTGTATCCCAAATATTGAACAGTATTGGTCAGTAGAGTTTTCTTTTTTTCGCTAATTCTTCCAAAGCCAAATAAACTGCAGTAAAAGGCTCTAACTTTTAATTTTAAATGTAGTATCTCCACTGTATTTGTAATGTGCTCCAGTTCAGCGCGGTCACGGAAACTCATTTTAAAAGGTGCTTGTCAACAAAGACAGTTTCATCGCTCTAAGGTTTCTGTTGAGCAACATTTCCAGATTAACAGCACAGTGTGCATCGGACTGCTTCTCGCGCAATAAGAGACGTGTTGATTTCTGTATCCAGGAACGCATCATATGTAACTGCTATTGATCCAGTCAATGAGTTAAGTCATGCTCCTTCAACACACCAGCAGCTTTTTAACTGCTCATTCTGCTCGGTCACTATTGTTTAACCTGACCTGCATCCTGGACTGTTGTGAAACGCTGATACGAATAGAAAAAGGATAATTCAAGCAGTTTGCAAGGCGGCCCTCAGTCAGTCTTTGTTATGCATTGTTTGAAAAAAAGACACTGGTGAGGAAAAGTGCAGGAGTGAATAATCATAAGTGTAGCATCTAACTTCTGTATAAATGAACCACAAAGAGTTCACAACTGAAAAGATGATAATGTTACCAATCCAAGGAGGCGAAGCTTTCTGTTAAAGTGAGCATGGTATCCTCATTATATTACATATTTTTAACATATTGCTTGATACATTTTTAGCCGTGGTAGTGGGAGAGGCTCTGTGGATGGGTGGCTCAGTCCACCATTTGGTCCAAGGGGTTTTTTTTTTTTTTTTTTGATGATTTTTGTGATTGTCTGATGTTACCATGAGATTTACATTTGTGGTTTTGAGTTTTGAGAGCTGTTGGACAGAGACGCATGAAATATGATGACTTCAGATTACTTTTAGTGACATCATTGGGTCAAAGTTCCAATACCTCCAATACAATACAATGCAAACGTGCCAAATTAAGACAGTAAATGTAGTGCACATGTTAAACATAATACCTGCTAAACATTAGCATTTTCACTGTGAGCATATAAGCATCTTGATGGCAAACTAGAGACCAGAGAAGGTTGATTAACTTGAAGTCTTTATTGATTTGCCTGGATGTTCATCTCACTGTGTTTAAGTTTGTTCGGTCACAAATAAAGTCTGAGTACACTGGTCTGGCTAATTACACTGCTTTAATGAATGACAGCATGTGAAAAATACATGTGATGTCATGTCATGTGGTGTGTGTGTAAATTGTGTGTGTGTGTGCTGTATGTGTGGATGTGTCTGTGTTTCTGCAGGCACACGTGCCTTTTTCCTGCAGTATGTGTATCTAATGAAGTGCCAAATGTAATGAGATAAATCTATCCATTAGGGTCCCTTAACGAGACTAAATCCACATGGCTGCTAATGAGTCGGTGCTCCATCCGTCATCCTCAGAGAGCTGGAGGACCTGACTAAAGCTGGAGATGACCTGAAGCCAGACAGAATCAGACCCTCTAAGCCAGTAAATCTCCAGCTCCAGCTGTTGTAGACCTCCATCATTTAGCTACCGGGCCTTCAGGGAGTGACTTCAAGTTAGCGAGCAGCTTCAGCTGATAGACACTGGAGTCATAGCCGGCACAGGGATACACTCATCATCTGTAATCATTGATCTGCCATTACTGGGCCATGCTCATTAGCCACAATGCTCTGTTGTTATTGGGCTATTATTAGCTTTCCAGTTACTGCTGTGCTGAACATGTGTCCTCCACACAGGCACTACATGCTGTGCAGCAACATGTGGCTAATGTAGCAGCATAGGGCTGAAACTGGAGTTATTCAAATAACTATGCTCAATTCAATTTTTTTTCTTCAAAGGTTCATTTCATCTGCGGAAGTATTATACAGTGAACAAGTTCATGTACATTTATCACTGTCACACCAAGAACGGGTGCTGTGTATTGACCTTGCACGTTGAAAATGGAGGGGGGGGGAGAAAAGGAAGAAAGAGAGAAAAGCAGAATCAGGCAGTAAAAACAGCAGAAACCATTAAAGTTTTGAGAGTATTCCTATTTGAAAGCTTCTGTAGTGAGCCAGAGCCAAAGTGTACTACTATAGCAATGCAAGGTAAAGGAATATTTTATTTTTATTTATTTATTTATTTATTTTTATTATTAAGATTGGACTCCCTGTCAGCTTGGTACAAGGATCAGGACCCACCGGTGTTGTACCAGTATAAAAAAACACCAACCAGTGGTAAGTGCTAACTGTACTACCGGTGCAATAACATGGTCATGCTGTGTATACGACGAAGAATGCAAATATGTGCAAATAACACTCGAAGGTTTCACCAGATTAACAGCACTTGAGTCACATTCTGCTAAGTTCTGCTGTTCTGATGGTACTTTATTACTATGCAACTATAAATAATGCCAACTGAGATCTGGCCCACTTAACTTCTCTCACATTTATTCCTGATTTTTTAAACAGGAGGAGAGTCCACGGCCATGCTCGGGGCTCTGCGAGGCTGTTCTTGCTAAAGTCAGCTTTTAACAATGAAAATGTTTACAATGACAAACAGTATGTTGGTTTTTAGCAGGCATGTTAAACATACTCACCATCTTAGTTTAGTGTGTTACCATATCAAAATTTGCTAATTAGCAGTTAACACATATCATTTGTTCTGTCAGAGGATCAAAGTTACCACAGTTCCTATATATATTTCAAAAACAACCAATAAGTCAACCTCCTGGCAGCGCTAAAGAAAAATTTATGGATCACAAAAGTCATTTTATGGCAATCCATCTAATTGTTTTTGAGCAATTGCTAAAATAAAATAACAATTATTCAAAAATTATTCAATTAACTGGCAGAATGAACCATGGATTATTTAATTATGAGAATTAGCAATGGTTGCAGCCTTATAACAGTGTGAGCTAAACAGTATTTCCACAACAGCCCTTTTAAATAAAGACTTTTCAATAATAATTAAGGTTAAATTTCTCAGAGACGTACAATTTCACAACAGGCTTGCAGATCATGATGACATGATGTATCTGTTTTTATGTAATAATCAAACATAAAACTAATGCACAGCTCAATTTTTGCAGTAGGAGGGTTGTTTTGTTTGTTTGTCACTGTCGTTTTCATATTTCTAAAGCACAGAACTGAGACAGAGATAAATGTCCCTGGTGGTGATAAGTCTATTTGTGCAGGCAAGGCATTTTTATCTATGAAAATATGCTCATTACAGAAAAACTAAATGTGCTTCATAATGTTTGACAATGTGAAAATGAAATATTTCTGGGGGACGTTCGAAGAATAACCGAGACCACCTGAACAGTTTTTTTTTTTCATTTCAGGTTTCCTGTTGTTGTTTTTTCTCTTGAATTTGTGTGTAAGTGCAGAAGAACTGCAGCAAGAGGTGTCATCATGATAGTGGCGCAGTTATTATAATAGTCTTCATAACTTGACTAACTGACAGAGAGAAAAATAATGGATGAGTGACTTTGCTCTCTATCGCTAAGATGGAAGGGGAAAAAAAACTGTGTGGCTTTTCCAGTGACAGATCAGATTTGTGCTCCACAAAAGCTTTGATCTTAAGGCTTTCTGACAGGCTTTAATCTGAGCAGACCACACACACACACACACAGATAGAGAGACATCTTTTCATCGAAGCTACTATATACAAAATGGACTTTATCTATTTCCAGCTGTCTGTTTGTAGTTTACAGAAAAGTCAGTACAGCCACAGTTTGAAAGTGAAGTCTTCCAGAGGACACTGCGGTTGATAAATAACAAAAAAAAGTGTCTAGATAAAATGTGGAAACCATGCTAAGCTCATCTGTTTTTCCTTTATACAACAATTGTGTTCAGTCATACCGTGCTTTTTATGCCCATTGAAGCTGCTGTCACAAAGGTTGCTTTTATAAACGCGTCCGCTGCACCTTTCCCTTCAGTTATTTTCACCGGATTTGTGGCGGCAGGTGTGCGTCTCCTCTAAATTTGTATTTCTGAACAAAGACCGGGAAGGAGTGTGGGATGAAGAGGACATTACAACAACAAAGCGGGAAAAGAGAAAAAAAAAAAAGAACAGAAGCTGATTTTACTCATCGTAAAGCATCCCTTGGTTGAATTATCCCAGTGTGACTAAAGAAAATAGTAGCACCTGGATTGAAAAAAGCAGCCTCTAATGTTGGAAACAATTGATTTTAGTCCTACACAAGAAATGAGAAAAGACAAAGAGGAGCTGTGGACCAAGCAAGACCATATTTCTGTGCTGTAAAATTTTGCACACCCTTCCAGCGGGTTTACCTGGTGGAGATTACAGGTTGCAGCACACAAACTACTCCTTAAAAAGAGACGAAATAATAGTAATTATTTGAACTACTAGGTGTAGAGGGAAAATGTAATTCAACCGTGTAAGGAACATCTAATTGTCTTTTTTTTTTCTTTATACAGTGTTATCTTACTACAAATTATATTAATATGGGCTCACCAAAGCGTTCATATGCCCACTGCTTTGTGCTTTAATAAAATGTGAACTCTCTAAAATGTACTGCATTGCCCTTCCTGTGAACCCACGCTAAAAAAACCTCCCCACTACAGTCGTACTGATGGAAGCCGTGGCTCCGGTTACATTTATGCATGGTCTCCCCCCACTGTTACATCCTTCATGTGTCTGTCTGAAACAGACAGTGTTGCTGGTGAAAACTTTCGCATCGCACTTTGTGTGGGTTTTTTCCCCCGTAGGAGCGTAATAATAAACAAGACTCTGGTGCTCAAGATGCGATCTGCCTTCACTCCGATTGATTTTTTACCAGCTGATTTTCAACCGAATTACAAAATTAGCTTGTTAAAAGACACACAAAAACTCACACAGAGGGATTAGAAGAGGTAATATGGCAGAAATGATTGACCAATGTGATGATTCACTTTTAACCTTGGAAATAGTAGTTTGAGGTCCACTCAAACTTTTTTTCTTGAGCTTACAGTTTTCTTCTTTGTACTAGGGAAACTTTGATGTTTTTAAACAGACCTGGAGATTATTTCCCTTTAACTCTTTTGTAAGGAGGACTTCAATACATGCACAAATAAATGTTTGATACCGAACCGACTGAACTGTCTATACTATCACCAGTGTTACAAATCAGAGTTTTTTTTAGAAGTGGGGCTCCTCACTGGTGACTGTGTGAAGACAGTTTTGTACTGAACTGATCAACAGCTTGAGCCTGAAACCAAGAGAACAACCTGCAGTCAGAACCTGCACCCAAAGTCACAGCAGTACGAACGGTGATGCCTTCACTTGCTGCAGTATCTACAGAAATGCATGTGAACTGTGATGGATCACTTTATGTAAAAAAAAAAAAAAAAAAAAAAAGTCAACAAACTATGTGGTCGAAGTCCGAAATGAACTGAAGGAAATGCATTTTTTTCATCTCTATGTCGCATTGTTAACTGGAGTCACAACGTGCAAGTGACAGCGATAACAACAATGCCTTTAAATCATCACAGGATTCGACTCCCTCTAACTTACTACGCCGAGATGCTATATTATGTAATGCTCCTTTGTTCTTGGATGGCCCTTCTGATGTTTCCTAAGCCAACTTACAAATCAACACTTTGAAATGAGCAGGAGCTACTATAAAAAAAAAAACTCAACACACAGACAAAGCAAAGGACAGGCACAATATCCTGAGCTACAAAATTGCTTTCTCCTCTTTTTTTCATCTACTATGCTCAACAGGGGCACGTGATATGATTACATATGCTGTGAGACAATATAAATATGTCCAACATCAAAGACTTTGCCATACTGTTTTTATCAATCAGTCCTTTCACATCTCTTAGTGTAGGAGGCCATTTGAAGCTTTGTTCTATAAAGCAGGTCTGCTTTATAGCTTTTTTATAGGATATTCTCATAACCCAGAGAAAGAACCTTGACATGTCAGGTATTTCACTTGCTGGATTAGTCAGAAACATGGTCTATTAAAAATTTCTCAACAAATTTTAAGAATAATTATTAATTTATCCAATCAGTCGCCATATTAAGTGCACCTGCACAGTCTAATGTGATCCAAAACAACAGCTCGGCCATGAATTCTACTTTTATAAAGTCTAGCATTTTTCAGTTTTTATTGACACTGTCGGAAAGGTAATAATTCTACTTTATGTTTATCATTGAGGTCGTATGGTGGGTGGGGGTGTTGTACTGGAATGTATGACACTGAAAGGTGGTTTTAACATTTTGTTCAACCCATTTACATACATGAGAGGGGCTCAATATTAAAATTATATTATACTACTATTAGACTATACAGGAGTACGTAGTATAGTGGCCGATTAGAGAGTGTGTGCATGTTTATTTATTTAATCTATTTTTTTTTTAACTGAAAAACAATCTCAGCAGCCTACAATAGTGAACCTTTGTTTAAGTTTTAAGGAGATGACAAGTTTTAAGGAGATCAACACTGCTGTTGACTCGGTGGAGAGAAACATTATTTACCTTACATAATTGGAAAGACTAGCCGGTGGTGAGACTGAAAGAAAGATTGGTCATGTGCTGATTCTGCCCAGGTGGACTACTTTATCTCCACCTCTGGGAAATAAAACTATAATAGCACAAAGAACACACAGATATTTCCTTTGATGGAGTTGTTGGCGACTGTCTTTGGCAGGAGAAAAATGAGCCATTTAGCCGGCCAGCGCCATGTTCGACTGAAAGCACCACCAGCGAGTTGGCTCTGCCCTGCAAGTCCTGATATTAGTTAATTTGGAGCCCCTGTGTATCTCTGCCAGATTGTAAATCCAGACCAATTAGTGTCACCCCAACAGATGAGAACATGGAGCAACACCTTTCTGTCTTAAGGGCCCTCTTCTTTCTACCGTTCATAATGCAATTAATTATAAAGCCCTTCTTTAATTAGACAGCACACTGGCCCTGATTAAAATTAGGCTCATTGGGTGAGCATTTGCACATAACACACACACACACACACAGGCAGAAGACTACAGTGAGTGCACGTGCACACAAATTTAACACGACAGCATTTTGTGCATGACAGGTCAGTTTGCGTGAGAGGGCCGAAGGCGTGTGAGTTTTTGATTGGCGAGTTCTGTTGGCACGGTGAGAGGCAGAAGGATGTGAAATCTCTGTCGTGCAGCTTCCTGGTTTTAGTCGTGTGACCTCCAAATAGTCCAGATGAGCAGCGCCACGGGCTACGGCAAGCTAATCAAAAACAGCAAAGACCAAACAAGGCAGACCGTCTCAAAATAACAGGATTATAGTTTATCTCACACCAGCAGTTATTTGATGCTGGTAGCATTTAAATTACATTCCATCAGGAAACATCCGAGCAGACAAAGTGAGCAACAGTAATACCTGGTGGGGACCTATGTAGCACAATCGTATTGGGGCAAAAACTAGAAAGGGCAGGTTTCTTTATTCTTTTGGTCCATGATAATACTGTACAGTACCTGGAGGCAGACTGGTCCTTTTCCTCTTCTTGCCATTTTCAGCCGTGTTTTCCAGGAAGGGACACTCCGTCACCAGCGGCCCGTTGGAGTTGTTGAAGCGGAGAGGGTCGCTGTTGGTCGCTGGGTCAAAGGGCAGAGCATTGAGCCCTAAAAAAATATGACACATGACCATGTTATATGAGGCGATACAGGAATAAGTATCTTAAAAAAGCATTAAAGATTTTGCTTTCCCATTTCACAAAATTACCATTATTATCATATCTGCAGGGACTGTTTGATCAATATCACTGACTCATCAAATGCTCCACATTTTTTTTATTTCATACTTTGACTTTCTGACACACTTCTTGTTCATTTTATGATGATATGCTAGATTTCTTTGATTAAACATGACAAAACACTTTTTTTTTGCTCTTTGTCATCTTTTAAAATGAAAAACTTCCTAAAATTTCAAACAAAGACAGATAATGTTTGAAATAATCTGAAATTAAGTTAGTTAGTTAATCAAAACTTGGAAAACAAGAAAGAGGTACTTAATGCAAATATAATATTTCTATCCTGAGATGCTGGCATGAATTTCTAATGTATTGTTGATGTGGGCAGAATGTCTACACACAAACGCACGCACATACACACGCACGCACGTAATATGACTCATCAAATTATAAAAGAGCCTGGTCTTTAATGCAAATCAAGCAAATCTGCCTAATGGTTTTGAGCCAGCCCTCTGTTCTATAAATACTTTTATTTTTAATTTCCACCTGCTCATTTTCTTATTATTCTGTTTCCTTAATAGACTCAATAGTCTGGCACTGAACAGAGAAATAAATGAAATCACATCCTTGAGTGATCATGAAAACAACATAGAAGTTATTTCCAAATCCTGAATGAGAAGCAAATAAAACATCAACTGCTCTCATTATTATAAGGAACTTTAGGGAAACTTATGTGAGCTTGTTCATATGGTTCCCCCAGACTGATGTTAAATACATATAAAGTCTTAATTTACTCCTGTCTCTGTTTTTCAGTGGGACACAATAAAATTTTATTGATCACTCACAGGGGGACAAGACGCAATTTCAGGTGTCAAATTCAGACATCATCAAAAAAAAAAAAAAACAAGCTTCTTCCTTGAGTGAAGGAGATGCAATTTTGATGCTATTTTGACAATTATCAGACTGATGATGTATCTTTGCATTTTTCATTAAAACATTTACATAACTGATGTGATTGTGGCGTTGCAAAGAAAGGTCCAGATTATTCATTCAAATGTGATCTCGCAGCCTCCTTTTGACATTAGCATTATCTCTAGAGCTCGTTATTTGCAGTTGTTGTTTTAATCAACAACATAAAAATCCTGGCAAAAATCCTCTTTAAAAAGTACGATTTGTAGTATTAATGTTTAGGTCATATGTTGCATGTTTGTTTCAAGGGGCATTGTCTTGAAACAAAGGCATCAAGAGAAGCTACTTCGCTGTTAATACTGTGAAAAGCATCAACTAGCAAATTAAAAGAAAATACTTTGGAATCATCTGTACACAAAATCATTTTTTCTGTGAAAATCTCTACTAAAAATGCATCTTATATGAGGACTGTGACTTGATTGGATACAGTTCAATCTTATTAATGTATCCAAAATACACAGTGAAATTAGTTTTTTCCTTCTCCCACTGGAGTAACATATATGAACATTCATTTCATAGCATATGATGAGAAAAACAGTATCCTGTTTGCTTCAGAGTAAGAGTATAAATATGTCCTCTATTGCAGCCTCTAAATTTAATTACTTGTGAGATGCTGTAATATACAAATGTGGTAACATTTTCCCTTGAACTTCAGCTTACAAGTTATCTTTAATTCATGCTGCATGCATTTTACATACCACATATAGCCATTAAAACTTTTTTACTTTTTTTTTTTTAAATCTGGGTGGTGTCCAAAAGGCGTATTCTTTGGCAGATGACATGTTTACTTGTGCTCTGTTCAGTCCTCCGCATCCCCTTTTTCCCCTTCTGTGTATGTACTGCACATCAGGATGCACAGAAAGCTGCCAGCAGACGCTGACATGAGATTGGCTTCATGCATTTATGGATGCAGCCCAGCCTCTATATCACTGTTAAGTCTCCTTCTATATATTGGACAAGACCAGGCCTATAATGTGTTTACAAGGGATTTTAATAGCCGCCTTCATTCAGCTGAGTCTCTTCCCCATTCGATATTAGACAAGGACAGATGGAGCCTTTTGCTGCATGGTCCCTCACAAGTCTGTCTTTCAGTTTCACTGCATTTCTGAGGGTGTCTGCTCTATCTGTGGGTCAAATACTGTGTATGTGTGGCATATTTTCTATCTATCTGAACCATTCTGTCCATCAGGCATTTGGGTTTTGTGCTGGCGCACTTTCTGCATGCTGACTGACTAAATGAGCAATGCAGGGTTAATAGTTTCAGAAACAGCAGTAAAGCTTTTCTCACACCTGTATAATACACATGGAAAAACAAGATGGGGATACCTCCAATTTATGGAAGTTAATTTATGGTAAATGTATATTCTGTTTAATTTACAGCAAATTAAAGGACCAAGTGTTAAAACTCTTAATCTACCGATAGTCTTAAAGTACTTTTGATATTTAAAGTCAACAACAATATGGTTTTATATTAGTCTGCCTACTAGTTACAGTGATGTCATAATTTTCAACTGGGCAAAAAGGCAAAACCTACAGTGTTATCAGATGTATAACACAACACTAGCTAGTACCTGAGCACAGTCTCACATGTGGGTGAGTCTAAATCATTTCTGCAGTTTCTCTGATTAAAGACAAAGGCATAATCTTGTCACAGAGCAGTCTAGTGGGATGAACAGATTAGTATTCCAGGTAAAGTGGGAGCAATGTTCAATACTGGCCACTCAGCTCCTCTGGTCCACCTTCAAAGCAACAGACAGTTTCCTAATGGGCTAAATGCAGAGCCCAGCTCAGAGAAAACGGTTCATGTTAGGGAGTGAATCCTAAACCAGAAACCCACAATGCCTATAACATGAAGTAACAACATCTGAATATGAGCTAACAACACCTAAAATATGCCCCAATTGTAGATTATGTCACTATATAAGCTGAAATCACGTTAGAGGAAACTGACCATTTTCCATGTAATGTTGTAACACTGTTAAATGTATAAAATCTGGTCATCAGAAGTCACCAAAATGTATTTTTTTTGTTTTGCTAGCAGCAAATTCTTAAAACTGAAAAACTGTACCTGTGAGTATTTTGACTTTTATTGAGCAATTCCTCAAATCCACCAATTAAGCAATGCACTCCTGTAACACTGCCAAATTCACGATGGCACATGTGGTCAAGTTTAAAGGCGTTGACCACTGACAGCTGAGTCGGAGATTGTGATGTTAGCAACTAATGTAGCATTGAAATGCAACCCTCAAGCAGAGATGAGGAACTAAAGAGGTAGGTAGGTAGGTGCAGCTTTACTCCCCAAGACCGAGAGCGAACAAACTTTGAAGAAGTCAGTGGAGTTCTCCTTTAAATCAATGATCACAATGGTTGCTGATTTCTCCTCTGTTGAAAGACTTTCAGTTTAAGCAACTAATCATTTGTACTGTAAAAATTCTATCAAATGAAGATAAGAAAAAGTCAAGAAAAGGCATTTGAGTAAATTGAAGACATCCGCGTGTGCGCCTCTTCTAACTACAGCCATGAAACGAACAAAAATACTTTTTCATTTGAGATAAGAGGTGATCTCAGCAGGCAGAAACACAGGCGCAATTTCATGCCGAAGTGATTACCGAAATTGCAGCACGCCACCTGATACGCATTAACACCGTCGCAGCTGCGTCAGTTGACTTCACGTTAAGCATATAAACACACCAATTATTAGAAAATGAACAAATCAAAGAGCAGTGAAACACCTTCATCTGTGCGGGTTTTTCTGTCCTTACAATCACCTTAGAGTGGTGGTGCTGTAGTCTCGCGCCTGTGACACCGAAAACATGTTTACCTTCAGTCCCCCATGTAAACACACTTCTTTAAATTGACTCTGCTGCTTCCCTTTTTTGGAAAATAGAACCCTTATCAAAACCTCCCTCTGACTGTACATGTGAATACTAATGCGAGTATTCACGCATTCTTGAGCCTGCACCTGTATTCCTTCTCAAAAAGTCCTCCACCTCTCCGCTGTCTGTGTAACTCAACTGTCTGGGGTTACATCAAACACTCCTATGCACACTCTTTCACTGACTGCATCAGTCTTTTCTTTCCTGAGATGTCTGCAGTCCATCAACAACCATCTGTCTGGGATTTCTCTCCCTCGCTCTCCGGTGCCGCATGACAGACCGAGCAAAGTATCAGTTCATCTCCTGTTGCTGATTTGATATTACTGCTGTCAGTCTACGCTGCTGATCGTTGTCAACGTTTTATCCGAGACATTCGAACGCATAAAGGGAGGAAACACAAGGGCCAAAAGATCAGAGTTTGCGAAGGAGAGAAAGGGAGGCGGGGAGGGTTTCTACACAGGGGTGCCGTGAGAAATTCGGGGCCTCAAAATATGCAGCGGTGCGCACCCCACCCTGATGCGTCTTACATCAACCGGCACACTGTCACCACTCCAAACAAGCCCTGGAAAGTTTTTCTATTTTATTTACCCTCCTAGCTGTACTCTGGCATGTTTCTGCACTTTTTGGTGCATTGTGTGGATGTCTGTTTTTCTTAGCTACAATCTGTATCTCTTCTCTCCATCTGTGTCCAGGCAGATGGATATGCGTATCCAAAGGCCTTCATCTGAAGTGCCTACACTGTGTGGCAGCGCCACTATGACTGGAGGTGGGCAGACATATTGTCCTGGGGATCCATTTGTGCAATAGTATCATCAGCAATTAGCAAGTTTTAGTAGCATCGGTTCCATCCAAGTAATTTCACACCACATACAGTATGACGCATGAAATTATTCTGCAGAATACAAATGACAAGTCCTGACTGAAATTCCTCACTGTCCCATAAACATTTTCGTGTTCTTGAGGCATACAAGATTTTGTGTTTAAAACTGTAAAATAGCACAGTTGATGTATAATCAGTGCAGAAGAATAAAGACTTTCAGAAACATTTCTATATTTCGAATTGTTTTGGTTTTGCCGGACTTTACTATTTTGGTTCACCAAATATTTTATTTACATTTGTCAAGGGGGCACAAACAAACCAACCGAAAACCAGTTGCCCTTATGTCTCCACAATGTGTAAATAAATCCACCATCTTCATAAGGAGATAATATGTTGATGTTGTGTTTACAGTCTGTGACACTGACCCCATGTGCCAAAAATCAATTCATTCAGTTTAAACTGAATCACTTTACTTTGCAGTAACTGAACTCACATGAAAATACAAACTGGAAATGGGGGCTAAATAAAGTGTCAAAGGTTCCTGTGGGGAGAAACAGTATGCAAAACAGTCTGCACTTTATGTGAGGTACTAGGATCAACCATAATGGGTGCTTTCTAATAAAATTCACATCTATAACACGACTGTTATGAAAATAATACACAGGATATTTTATGTAAGCCTGAGAGAAAAATTACAACACAAAGAAAACAAAAATATGAAGTGGAGGTCCAAGAATATGCAATGAATATTTTAGAATATTATTTGGAATAATAAGATAAGGAGCAAGAGTAAATGGAATATGTACAGCAAGAAATTACATTCTTGAGTCTATATGCATTAGTCCATATCAGCTGCACACATCTGGACACTGAAATACCCTCTTCGCTCTTTTTTTGCTAAATTGCTTCAACTCTATCAGCACTATCTTTCTGCATGCAAGCAGAAGGAGACACTCATTTACAGGAGTGAGACTCACTGAACTTAATACAGAGAGGGACGGCCAATAAAGAAAACCACCAGTTTAGTAATGGATCTAAACTGGTTAATGGGAAGAACAGATACATATGATACCCCCCCATTACGAGAAAGATGAGTCAATGCCAGACTAAAAAAACAACACACATCGAAAAAAATCATTAACAACATGTACTCCAGCAGCCATAGCTCGTCTTTGTTTGTCAGCCCTGAAAGATGCAGGGATAAATAAGATGTAGCCATGCCCCACGAGGCTAATGCTAACATGCTCAAAATGACAATGTCAACATGCTGATATTTAGCAGGTGCATTGTTTACCATGTTAGTTGTGTGTGTAAGCACTGTAAACATTCGTCACTTAATACTAGAAACTGTGCTACAAATTGAGCTAATTTAAATTAAATAATAAATGACTACGTTTACCAGTAATTTGTTAATAAACCAAAGTACTGGACAAATGTATTTGACCTGACTTTGACTCAAGGAGGAGGACTGACTGACCAACTGACTGACACTGCAATCCCTCAAGCTATCTACCTCCATGCAGATTTCAGTGAGGGTGGATCTATTTAAAGATATCATATTGTACTAATATATTAACACCTACAATGTAACTAATGCAATAGGATCTAACCATGAGGACTTGAACTGAAACGATTAAACTGGGTCTGGGTCATGGTGGGAGAAGGATAAGAAAGGCAGCAGAGGCATCCATCTCCCTGGCCAGCTGCTCTAGAAGGACCCCAATATGCTCCGAGCCCAGATGGGGTATGTAATCCCTCCAGAGCGCTCTGGGCCTGCCCCCGGGCCTCTGCCAAGTTGGACGTGACTGGAAAACCTCTAAATGAAGGCATGCAGGAGGCATCTTTATCAGATGCCTGACACACCTCAATGGACTCTATTCAATGTGGGGGAGCACCGGAACGGGCTCCCTTCGGACGTCTGAGCTTCTTACCAAAATCTCTAAGGGTGAGCCAAGAGAAGGAAACCCATTATGGCCACCTGTAGCTACAACCTCATTCTTCCGGTCACTACCTAATGCTTATGTCCCTAAGTGGAAGCTGGAAGGTAGATCGATCATGACATCTTTGGTGTTCTTCGGCTCAGTTCCCTCTACACATATACAGTCCTGTGCTAATCCCAGGAACACAGCTTCAGACTTGAAGGTACAGACTCTCATCACGACTACTTCACACTCAGCTGCAAACCATCCCAGTGTTGGCTAATCACACGTCAACGAAGCCAGAAGAACAACACCAAGCAGATGTACTGGACATGCTCCACCCCCTGGCTTAGCTGCAGTTATTTTCCAAGCAAGGACGCAAAAACATTTGTTCATACCAGCTTCCTAATTCTGCTCTCCCTGTTTTATACCTCAATAAATTAAATTAATCTGTGGCTATATTTTGGCCCGTTGTCTGCAACAGGGATATCTCCCCTTAGGGCTCTTTCCTGACATATAAATAAAACAATTTATCAAGAATTGAGAAAATAATTGCCAGGATAATTCATAGTGAAAATAATCATTAGTCGCAGCTCCAGTAAGGGCTGCATCTTGTTCAAACAACTTTTAGATCGAATATCCAGGATTGTGAAGGGCTGTGATGACATCTCAACAAACCACAGCATGAATTTTTCATTTCTTTGATGGCTAATTTGGGACACAGTATCCCACTGCAATCATATCAGAGTCCATTCTCTGTAAGCACGGAGTGGTTTATTCCACTCTGTAGCTTTTCCAAAACTGAGAGCTGAATGCTGTTTTTTGGGCACCAAACAGTGTCAGCTCATTAGAGAGTATTATATCAGGTTCTCTTTATCCCTTCTTCTTGTTAAATGATTTATAATTCTACACTGCACCATTTTCATCTACTGCACAATTTGTCCACTGCGCAAAACAATTTCTTTCGGAGTAAATTGGCTGTGTAAATACATACATCACTGAAGCTTGTTACGAACATATGAGCATGTTTAACAGCAGAAAATTGCCACACATTAGCAGGTGTACTAATGCATCTGGAAGTCCGTGTCCAAAAGAGAGAGAGTTGGTGGTCTAGCCAGCCATGAAAAAAAGACTCTTCATCCATCTTCAAAAGAGTCCTCATCCATCTGAAGCAGTTAGTTACACCCAGAGACATTAAATATTAACACATAATTGAACAAATGTGGGTATTTAATTTTTTTTAACATGGTTTCTGTAGAACCTGTTTATTTGCCCATGCAGCTCTGAGGATTTGACTATGACAATAATAAAGATATGAAGGACAGTGGAGAAATTTGAATTAATGCATGAACTAAGACTTGCCTGCGCTGCTGTTTGAAAATATCAGATAGAACATACTTTATTCAACCCCAGTCCACATAAATATATGCCGTGAATTCATTTAAACCCAGTTCATTGCTACATACATTCTCATGGAAATGTCGGCCCAGAGATAATTATACGTTTAGCCATACAGGCACATATCAGGAGAGGATGCAGGCATGAAAGACCTGTCAACACAAATTTGCTTCCAAGCTTTAAGCCTTCAGTTTTCAATTCTCCTGTGATAAAAATATTGAATGACGTGAAACAGCGGGTCCATTCTCTCAACGTCTACATCAACGACACTTTCTCCAGCTACTTTTATACTCAGAAGAAGAATTAGTATTTGCAAGGTTATAGCTTGTATTTGGCTTTCATTTAAGTGTTTTCTATTGTTTTTCAAACTGAATACGCCACGTCCTTGCCTAGTATCAGCCAGTCTGTGTTCTCCACCCCCACTGTGCCATTCTGAAAACTATTCAGAGTTAGAGCCCATTATGAAGTCTAGTCTACTTGTTAACATAGAAATGATGGGAAAAAAATAGAGTGCACCTTTTCAGAACTTCAATAAACATATAATGTTAAAATTGTCATTAGGGATGCATTTTGCACATTTATTTCAGTTCACTATAAATTCAGATGTTTGAGGCCATTGTTAATCAGCAAATTGTCTGAAGGCTACTATTTGCAATAAGTCCCTCTGAGGGGTCTTAACCTTTAATGGAGAGGCTAAAATGAAGCTCAGCCATCTATGACCTTTGTGTCATCTCTTGAATTAGCTGCTTCCTGCCCACTGAACAAAGACATCCAGGCAGAGGGTGACAAAGCCAATGACAGTCATGCTTTTTACAAAAATTATATCAGTCACAGAGGCCGTAAGTCACACTCGGTCACAGCTGAGGATTTAGGGTGTGGTGTAACCGCTCACATTAATCTACCGGCTGATAACCCATTTCCAGGTTGGCCACTATTGGTCATATTCAAGTGACACATTTCTGGTTGCGTCACACGGGGTGATAGCTCCAAGTTTGGCTTCCTGTCACCGGCAGCAGCTATGTTCCCATATCTGGAAGTCTGCCCATTAAACCCAGTCACAAGACCTCCAAGAGTCCCGAGGTGAAAAGGCCTTTCTGATAGATAAGTCAACCACTGGAACGAGCTATGGCTCTATTCATAGCCCGGGACTGTCCGATACAACATTAGTGAAGGTCGCGGATGCTTGGCTGTAAGAATAAGCTAATCGTAAACCTAGAGATGATGAGTGACACATGACCCGGACAGATGAACAAACAAGGTGTCTGACTGATTCGGCTTAGCGATAGCTGGTTCGGCACACTGAGCACGTGAAGCATCCTCAAAAGGATATTAACCTGGCTTTTCACTTGGTGCCTCAGTATTTTCAGCAGCCGAAACAATAAGGGGAGAATCTTAAGCAGGGGAAAAAGCCAACAAAAACAAACACTGTTAGTTTCTTGGACATCTTTCCAGAGATTTGTCCCTCGCCCTTAAAAAACACAGTAATGACCAGGCAAAAAAACAAACAAACCGCATTTCCCAAATACAGTGGAGTTCTTAGAGAAAAAACAGTTTGTTGGTTCATGAATTTATGTCCTCACAGACCGTTAGTCGGCCAATGTGCAGTGACTAAAAAAACAAAAAAAACAAAAAAAAATACCTCTAATGAATATGTCAGACATTCAGGCTCCAGATGTACGAATGTAACCAGATGGACAGCCTTCATCCAGTCCATCTCAGCACAGCGGGCTACTTTATTGCGTGTCAGGCCGATGAGGACATGTGAAAGAATATTCATCAATACTTTCACAGTCTGCCCACACAACATCTGCCTCTGGTGAAGAAATGAAAGGCCCATACATTCAGCAGCCGCAGACATTCCACAAATAAACAGGACTGAAAAAAAGAGTTACAGCTATGTGGCAGAGAGAAATACATAAGAGCTGAAAAGTCTTAAGGATACACCTGCCTGTTTTATTTTACTTTTAGAAGACATTTACACCTATGACTATGGAAAAGCACGTGAAGTTAATGATCTGGTGGAATGAGCTGACTTTTAGATTAGTACTACAGCTTCTCCCAGTGATTTCTGACCTTCATCATCACTGCTCATATAGGCTGAGTCCATAACACAGTCGCACAATGTATTCAACCAGTTTAAACATACACTTCCCTGTTCGTCCCTTGGAAAAACAGCAGAATAACTAAAAAATACTCAGTCTGCAATTTTTCACAATGACAACTTAAAGATGTTACATATGTAATATCTTTATCTTTGACTGTTTAATGTGAAAGGGGTGGATCACAGGGATTAACTCACATATGATCACCCATGATAAAAATTAACAAAATAATCGCAACTTTACACTTTGGGTTCACTCTTAAACTCAGCAGCATGCAGCTGTTTACAGCAAAAAAGTTCGGAAAAACTCCCTGTACTTGAACGTGCTTTCCCACCACCAAATAGGAGATGAATTTAGCTGATGAACATATTGGATAATTTAGCCGCTCAAGAGCCAGATATTTCCCTCAGAAAAAAAAAGGAAGGGTGAGTATTGGGCTTACATCAGGACAGAAACACGACTCCAAAAGAAACTGAATGTGTCAATAAGCACGCCCAATAAGAATGTTATAGGTAAGTCAGGATTGTTTATGCTGCTTCCAAGTGGCCAAAAAATCAATTAATGCAGCTTTAAGTTTTCATGCTAACTATCTGCAAACTTTTCTGTAAAAAGTTTAAAAAGTTAACTAAGTGAGAGGTGGAAACCTCTTTTGTGTCACTTACTTCCACTCACATTAGACATACAGACAAATCATGCTGTCTTTTTAATTACCACCATTTGTGGAGCTTTTTTCCTTTTATGAAAGCGAGAACAGTGTAGAGCTGACAGGAAACAAGTGGGGACTAAAATAGGGGGTTGACAGACAACAGAGGTCCAAACTGGCATGCTGCCACTACATGGCCAGCGTCCTAAACCCCAGGCCAGGACATACCAACTTACATCTAATAAATCCTTTAAAGATCGTGGCCTTAACATAATTTCAATTGATATATACCATAACATATACTGATACATAGGCATAGTCGTAACATTATTTTGAAACTGCTCTCATTGGTTGTTTTTGACGCAGTGGATTCTTGCCAAACTGCCTTAGAGGCAGCAGGTTTGGCTGGAGGATCATGATTGTGTCACAGATTATCTCTTATGTACTGCTGCCAGAACAAAGTGACAGTTTTAACAAATTTGACTAAAAGTTAGTTACCTCCTTCTGCTTTCAGGTTTACTGAAAACCATTACCAAGCTGAAAAGTGTGCACGGTGCCAAGAGGGCTTGAAGAGTTGGGTATCCATGGTGACACGATAGTCCATGGTGACAGGTATCTGTTGGTGATTGTACCAGCTGCTGTTATTCAGTTTGACTGCTTCCACAGAGATCTGAATGCAGGAAAACTGAAGATCCCGGCTGCACCAGCTGTCAACTCTATGTTGTACACACACAGTGAGGCTGCATGAGAGACATTACACACACAGTCGCTCTTGCACACAGAGACACACTTGAGCGTGCGACCAATCAGACTGAGCCACACAAGTGCACACAGCCATACATAAACACAAACACACGCCTACATGCTCTCTTTGTTGAGTCTGTATCATATTCAGCCACATGCACTTTTGCATGCAACAGTGAAACAGCCGCACGTCTCCTATGCCAGTAGTGACGACTTATCAAATCGACACCTTTCTGTGAAAATAGGCTTAAAGCAGACAGTGAAGCCACTCGGCCTGCTTTTCTATAAACTCAGCTTTGTGCGGACTGTTTGTTAACATTCCTGTACAAAGAGGCCAGTTGCAGATTTTATGGTATCAGATCATTTATTGAGACAGCAGAACCTGTGTGAATGAGATTGCTGGTATGTACCGCGTTAGCAGAAGAAAAGAGTGGAGGGAGATGTAGAAAACGCTGAAAAGGATTCCGTTTCCATTGACAATATATCACAGAGCCTACTCACTGTTCTGTGCTATGGAGAGATAGACCACAAATAGCAGAGTAAAAAAAACAGGAAGGAGGCATTATCTCACCAACAAAGATGTAAAAACTGAAAATAGATGCCTAATGCTTAATCCAAAATCACAGAGGAATTCTTATGAATCTTTCATAAACTCATTAATGAAGGTTAATAAAAACACAGACTGAGAAGAAAAAGAAAACACAGCTTTAGAGTCAGGACTTTGCTAAATGTAATAAATACCAAGCTGAGGGAGTGACATTTAAAAATGAGGCTTCTTTCACAACACATCACTGTGCATCCTATTCAGAGCATATAATTTTAACTTTCAGCGTTACCCAGATAAAAATATATTCTTGGCTACTCATGCAAGTGGTACCACATCCCCACTGACATTTCACATTTATAAGGTAGGCTTTCTGTTTGATATTTTACATTACCACATGCAGGTTTTTCAAATGTCTTACCTCATTCTTATGCTCTGAACACACTGTGCTTATTCTAACAAGCTTTAGATGTCAGCCCCCCTCCAGAACACCTATCTATTCACAAGTTTTCCACGTGCTGTGCTGTCATCATAGTTTCAAAGTGTAAATATTGAATGCACACACACACACAGAAATGCAGATTATGCTGCTGGACACGCTACTTACCATCCTAAAAATATCAATGTTCCTTTTATTTATCTATCCCCTTCATCCTCTGGTATCTCCATCCGCACGAGATCATGTTTACTTATAGGTCGAGCGAGAACAGGGTGCGTTCAGGCCAGAATCATGTCATCAGTATTCATTACATCGGTGACAAGGAGAAAATTCCTTCTCAGCCCCCTTCTGTCATACCCCCAGGCCTCAGGGAATCCACTGAAGGTTAATTTATTTAAATCCCCCATCCACTCATCTCTATTCCATTAAACTCTACTAATAAATCTTTGGTTTGCCATGTAATCTGTTTTCTACTGTCAAAGGCCCGAGCTTCTGCTGCATTTTGCACAAATGTAATGCTTGTGGATTTGCACCCCAAGTTAACACGGCAGCAGATAAGGTCATGTTAAAATCAGTAGTTGTTGTGTTTTCTGTGTGTGTGTGTGTGTGTGTGTGTAAATGTGTGTGTGTGTGTCAGCAGACGTGTGAAACTGCGCACAGACGTCTGCTCTTTGAATGTGGACAAAAAGCCTGGTTTAATTAATGTAAGTGCAGCTCGCAGTTGGAGGCAATAAAATCAAAAGGCCGAACCCTCTCAGAGCCCCGGCCTGCTCAAGTGTCCCAAAGGTCCTATAAAGTCTAAGCCCGTGGTCTGAAACAAAATTTCCCATCTGCCCTCTCTCCTGTTTTTATCCCATAATAAAGAATATGGTCATACCTCTCTGGTCATGATAGCAACGATTAGTCAGAGGTACAAGGGGACCTTGGCTATATGGACAAGCACTGTATCATTATTACAGCATGTCATGTCAGCGTTACACAGATGCTGTTATGATAATGACTGTTAAAAAGCTCAGCTGTTGGTTTAATAGCGGGTGAAGCCATTTGCAGTCTGTTGGAGAGGACGTCTCATAGAAGTCAATGTGGTTTTTGTGTTTGTGAGGGTTTGTTAATGAGAGACTCGGAGGAGCAGAGGAGTTATGGGCAGGAAACTGGCTCCGGAGGACCTCGGCCTGGTAGACGGGGTGAGCTCAAGGTCTGTTCTGTGTGAGCGTGCACATGTGATGACAAATTCAGACCATACAACATCAGGTCAAAATGTCCTGACCTGTCTGACGCGGTGCATTGGGAACGACCTTGACTGTCAGGTGCGGCAGGAGGTTAAGTTTCTATCGTGTTCATTCACCCTGAATTTACTCTGTTGGACTGACGTTCTGAAACCCTTCAATTTTCTTTTTCTTGTTCTCTGACTTTTTTCATCCGGACAGCATATGAAGCGATTTTTCCTCTCAGTCATTCTAGTCAAAGGAAATATGTCCACTCTCCTTTAATATAACTGTCAAATACAGCATGCTTAAGGAGAAATGTATTATGGCGCTGCCTGACGATTGGTTTAAGTGGATTTTTTTTCAACGCCACATGAGGAATACATGAGTGCGATCATTAACAGTAATGAGGTTAACTTGTAATTTTATGATATTCGATTTAATGGAATTCCTAGTCAAGGAGAAGTCAATGTCTGAATGTCCACAATGCATTTCTACTCAGATTTATCTTCATTGGATGTTCTCTAAGGGTAAAACACTGCTGCGGGAATAATGCGTCTTCGCCGTTTGCTTTCGACCGCTCAAGTGTTTCAGTCTCCTCCTCATAATAACAGAGCATAAAAAAAGACCGAAGTCAAGACAGCTTAATGACGGCAAAGCTGAAAGACCCCCGTTGACACAAGCTTTATTGGACAACAGGTGTCCTGGCCATTTATAAAAACACATTAGAGTGGAAATCTATACCTAAGTGGAACATGCAGTTTATTTCCCTCTGTTTAAAGGCCCATGCTTCAACCTTTATTTTTAAACACCCACCTCATTCACAATAGTTCTCAGGTCAGCATACAGTAAAGCAAAGATGTCAGATATCGACGTCGAAACTGAGGTAGAATAAAGCTAAGCTGGCAGAAAATACTAGAATTACCATGTGTCTCTCATATTTCCCACCATACATGTAACACTATCCTCTGAGTGTTGCATTTTTCCGCTCATTCATTCTTCCACCGCTGTGTCCACTGTTTTCTGTCACATCAGCCATCTGTGCCATTTTCGACATCTAAAAGACAATCAATATCAATGTACAATATAATGCTATTTCTTATCCATCACTTTACGGAGGGAAAATGATTTCCACGTGGCGTCAGTAAGACATCCATCATATTAAACACACAGACAATGCCAAACAAATTACATTCTGCGACCATAAAGCAGCTCCGTGCAAAACAATACACTGACACAGGTGTTTCGGCTGATTACACCTCTTCGCGTGACAGACTGGGCATTCATAAATCCTGACTGATTGACACCTTTCTCATTCTTCTTTTGGCCTCGTAAAAACTTGACTCGCATGTCAATCGATGTCCACACAACATCTCATTACTGTAATAGAGCAGCAACGTTGGAGAGTACTCAGCAAAGCACCAAAGTCCAACAAGTACTGGATTGGTGAGGCCAATATTGATATTTGAGAGTTTCAATGTGTAATATAATAATAATGTAATATGCAAGAGGTTAAGGATTATTTTCAATATTTTAATTTTATTATTTTCATAGCTAATTGATTAATTTCATTTAATATTTTCTGCGAAGCTTAAACTGATTTTTTAGCATACTGACTTACAAAATTACTACAATGATTAATCAATTAGGAAATGTATCTACATTTCTGTATATCATGTTATTAATAAATCTGTTTTTAATTTTATCTGAGGGTCCCTTAAATTTTGTTATTAAATGTTTGTGTCTCAGATATGTAATAATTGTTACCATTTTCAGTGCTCTCTGGTGGACAAACCATGTAACTCCAATATCCTCTATCTTTGGCATTCGTGTTAAGCCGTGTCTTCAGTCAGCTGATGTGTACACTGACGATGAGGTGTCTGTGATGAGCTCATATCTGCCTTTATGTCAGCCAAGCTGATTTAAATCATTAGACCTAGTGAGTCCATTTGCAAAAACTCGAGAAGTCATTTCTGAACATGTGCGATGCTTGTTTTACTTGAGTTTTTTTTTTTTTTTAGAGAATGGTTGTGAATGAGAAAAGGCTTTTCTGATCCAGAACACATTACAGAACTTACAATTTCAACAGTATCCACTTTGCCAACATTGCCTCACAGCCCCACGATATCCCTGTGAGCTTGGCCGGCCCACCCTGCAGTATGCCACAAGCACATTTGCTGTTGTTTGAGTTTGCTTTTACCAAAGTACTAATCCCCCTCTTTAGCATCTCTCCCTTCATGGCATTTCTCTTCAATCAAGCCGGAAGCACAATGAGCTTAAGTTCTTTTTTTCCATACGAGTGTGACGATTACGTGTGATGGAATCTGAATCCGAAATGAATTATAACCCCTGAGCGATGACACAAGGGAGGGCTTTAGCGCCAAAAGCCTTCTTTCAAAAGAAGAGGCTTTCTCCTTCAAAGCTATTCCAGTGTGGAGTTAGTGAATAAGCTTGGTGAGAAGGACAGCCAGATGGCGGCTTGTCATTCTGTAGACTAAGAGCTTTCAGTTCTGCAAACCTAACAGTAATGCCATGACATTTTAAATTTAGCGGTGTTATCATTTTCCACCACCTCTTGACTTTATGTTTTAATCTCATCATCAATCACGTTATGACAATAAAACAATAATAGAAAACGGATCGGCTTCTTGATCTAAAATTAATAGTTTAAGTCCAGTTGCCGCTTCTCCAATGTGAGAATAGTCCAATTTTTTTCATTTTTATTATGACTTTAAATTTAATAGTTTTAAATATGTGGACTGCCTGAAAATGTGATTATTTACTGTTTTCTGACATCTTACCAAATGACCAATTGTTAATTGAGGAAATAATCAGAAAATAATGAAAATAACCATTATTTTGCAGGGCTAATCTGTTTATTGAATTAAGAAAAGTCTGTGTCTTTGGACAAAGTATACTTGCATTTTCAACATGAATACAACAGCTCAACAGTTATATGATGATGAATCAGGGTTGAACTCATTACAGACTCGGTGCACAACCCTGTGGTGAGTGCAGCACAGTCTACTCATCATGTGTGGAGAGACTAACAAGCGCAATCATTTATTTGATTTATTCAGATGCCCTGAATTTTCAAGAATACATGCTGAAGCGAAGCACTGAATCACTTCATGACAGCAAGAACAGAAGGCAAGCTGAATCATTATTAAAGTATCTCTGTAACAAAGAGAAATAAACCAAGTGACGTGTTGTACAGTGAATCACAACTGCTGCAGGACAAACAGATGGCTTCCTTGCTGAATGGTGGTCAACTTTGTCCTCAGATTTTCAACTTTAAACAACTGAAAAAGAGAAATCTACTGCAAGTTAATTGGACTTTAGAGATTTTATTAATAGAGAGGCTACACGTTGCATCAGTCACAGTGTGTGTCCTGACAACAGGCAGGAGTTATGATCTGTCTACTAACCAACATAGGCTTCTTGTGTCGCTCAAGTAAACTCAGCACCTTTTGGATTCACCATTTCCTGATGTCCTCCTCCACCATGAAGCAGAAACTTACTCTGGTATGTATGGCATAAATGCAGTATGGTAACTATGGTAAAAAACAAAACAAACACACAACTGTTGTGACAACTTAAGCTTGAATTCTCGGCTGGTTGGAGTATTTCTTGCCTTTGGAAAAGAGCATCGGGATGGATAACAAGGGGAAAAGATTAAGACAGACCTCACTGTGGAAATGCATTACAATTTCACCACCAGCTAGACAAATGCCATTTGAATTGATGGCCACATTCGCTGGATGGCAAGAAGAGAATCAACCTTTCAAGACAGGAAATGACCCGGTCACAGACACCATTACTGCGGTAAAAGAAAAGGATACTCAGCCTGTCCATAGATTAGAATTTAACTGCTGAAGGAAAAAAAGCAACCAAGCCAGTCATAGCTAATTTAGCTCACATTACAAAGGACCTTGCGACACCAATATTTTGCACTTTCAATAACCCAAACTCGATCGAAGGGTTCACACCCTGTGATTGAACTGATTGAAATGATAATAGCTGTCATCAAGGCCAGTCAGACATTTCACAGCTACATAATTTGTTTTGGGTTGTTTTTTTTTTTCATCACAACAGAGTATTTGAAACAGGCCAAGGATCTGTAGTTGAAAAACAGGATTATTTCACTCGAGTGGCATTCAGATTAATATTTCAGCTCAAGTATATACACTGCTCAAAAAAATAAAGGGAACACTTAAACAACACAATGTAACTCCAAGTCAATCACACTTCTGTGAAATCAAACTGTCCACTTCAATTTCACATGCTGTTGTGCAAATGGAATAGACAACAGGTGGAAATTATAGGCAATTAGCAAGACACCCCCAATAAAGGAGTGGTTCTGCAGGTGGTGACCACAGACCACTTCTCAGTTCCTATGCTTTCTAGGCTGATGTTTTGGTCACTTTTGAATGCTGGCAGGTGCTTTCACTCTAGTGGTAGCATGAGACGGAGTCTACAAACCCACACAAGTGGCTCAGGTAGTGCAGCTCATCCAGGATGGCACATCAATGCGAGCTGTGGCAAGAAGGTTTGCTGTGTGTCTGTCAGCGTAGTGTCCAGTGTCCAGAGCATGGAGGCGCTACCAGGAGACAGGCTAGTACATCAGGAGACGTGGAGGAGGCCGTAGGAGGGCAACAACCCAGCAGCAGGACCACTACCTCCTTCCTTTGTGCAAGGAGGAACAGGAGAAGAACTGCCAGAGCCCTGCAAAATGACCTCCAGCAGGCCACAAATGTGCATGTGTCTGCTCAAACGGTCAGAAACAGACTCCATGAGGGTGGTATGAGGGCCCGACATCCACAGGTGGGGGTTGTGCTTACAGCCCAACACCGTGCAGGACGTTTGGCATTTGCCAGAGAACACCAAGATTGGCAAACTTCACAGATGAAAGCAGGTTCACGCTGAGCACATGTGACAGACGTGACAGAGTCTGGAGACGCCGTGGAGAACGTTCTGCTGCCTGCAACATCCTCCAGCATGACCGGTTTGGCAGTGGGTCAGTAATGGTGTGGGGTGGCATTTCTTTGGGGGGCCGCACAGCCCTCCATGTGCTCGCCAGAGGTAGCCTGACTGCCATTAGGTACCGAGATGAGATCCTCAGACCCCTTGTGAGACCATATGCTGGTGCGGTTGGCCCTGGGTTCCTCCTAATGCAAGACAATGCTAGACCTCATGTGGCTGGAGTGTGTCAGCAGTTCCTGCAAGACGAAGGCATTGATGCTATGGACTGGCCCGCCCGTTCCCCAGACCTGAATCCAATTGAGCACATCTGGGACATCATGTCTCGCTCCATCCACCAACGCCACATTGCACCACAGACTGTCCAGGAGTTGGCGGATGCTTTAGTCCAGGTCTGGGAGGAGATCCCTCAGGAGACCATCCGCCACCTCATCAGGAGCATGCCCAGGCGTTGTAGGGAGGTCATACAGGCACGTGGAGGCCACACACACTACTGAGCCTCATTTTGACTTGTTTTAAGGACATTACATCAAAGTTGGATCAGTCCTGTAGTGTGTTTTTCCACTTTAATTTTGAGTGTGACTCCAAATCCAGACCTCCATGGGTTAATAAATTTGATTTCCATTGATCAATTTTTGTGTGATTTTGTTGTCAGCACATTCAACTATGTAATGAACAAAGCATTTAATAAGAATATTTCATTCATTCAGATCTAGGATGTGTTATTTTAGTGTTCCCTTTTTTTTTGAGCAGTGTAGTTTGTACAAATTAGGTAGACTGTGGACAAAAAAAATCTATTAGAGAAAGGCCCAGTAGTTCCACATTAACCAAGGTTTCAAAGGCTTACATGCTTTGAAGCTGGTACAGTGTACATCACCACCGGGCTACTGATTTGTGGAGACATTGCAGAGAGATTAGCAAGGACTTTTTATTACGGGAGACTGACCCCAATGACACCCGGACATGTTCAGCCTTCTAAGTACCTCACAGCCCTCCTTGAACCCCACCTGTCCACCAGCAGCTGGTGAAGAGTGTGAGCTATTTCTGTGTTTTGAACCAAAGAATACCCTTCCCACTGTCTACAAGTCCACCTCCTATATAGTTTATTTGACCTCCAGCCACTGGAACTGGGCGGGATCACTGCCGACAGCAACAGATGTATGTTTCCTCCCAAATACACGCAGTGACATTCTGCCTCTTTTGACTAAACATGCACCCAAGGAAACATTCGCAAAGATCACAAGCACCAACTGGATCTTAATTAATGAGATTCCTTGTTTTGAATCAAAAATGACTGTCACAAGTCTTTCAAATGAGGGAGGCCGTATTTACTTGAACGTAAAGGTGTTTGCAGTGGTGTATGTGCTGTAAACAAACATTAAAGGAGAATTTATTAAAGGCTTCATAAGGTACACAATTAAATTGGTCTTAATACTAGACAAGACAAACACAGATTAAGTGAAAAACTAATAAGGTGCCAGAAAACATTTGTATATCTGGTCTAGTTATCCATACTTAGGGGTACACCCATTGAACTTTTTCACCTGCGATATTAGTTGCTGAATGCCAATCCACTTTAAAGAGGACTCCATCAATTCAGTACTGCACTCCACCACCAGATTCATGATGGACAGTTACCTAAACTAAACCAAACCACAATCAGTGCAAAAGAATCGGAGATATTGCCTTTTTTTATTCCATGCATTTTTCATTCTTGTCAACAGCTGGCGTTGTTATTGTCTATAACTCAGCTTGATTGTTAGCAGCTCAGTCGGAGCTTTGGGTGTGTCATGCTTGTAGCAGATAATGAAGCCTTGAGGACACTTGCAAGCTCAAACCACACCCCCAGACTGTTTTCATTTTTAAACTCGCAGACTTCAGCCCAGATCGATGCTGACTCAACTGACAGCCAGCAAACAACAAAACAGTAATGAGACTTTCACGAGTAAAATCGGAGGAGTTCCCTTTTAATCAGGTCAGCATCTGCGCTGATACCAATCGGATTATTGGACTTGCAAGCCAGACAAATGCCTTTTCTTTCCAATAATACAATTTGTCATTAAAACATCATTTGCAGTAATATGTTAAGGAGAAAATTCTGCACTTGGTGTCTTGAAAGTAACACAGCTTCAACCCAGGAATCTGAGCTGTACAGTTTTAATTATTCTCAGGATTACTTGAGGCTTATTTTTCATCTTATCCAAACTATAATAATAGAGGAGTGTTGATATAAAAAGAGAGCATAAGCAGCTTAACCTCTTTTCACTCAGAAAAGATCACCCTGGGACATGTGAATCATGCAAGATGATTATTTGAGAAAAGGCTAAATGAATATGTTGGTAAAAGAAGGGAGGGTGTGGTTGGGGGGGTGGGGTAAAAAGACAACACCCTTAAAAAGAAAAAAAAAATCTAAAAATCCAGGAAAAGCCAGAGTCACAGATTTATATTTGTGGAGAGTTCTTCGGAGGACTTCAACAGGGAATTGATCCTCTGAACTATAATAGAAAGTACCTTCCAGCACGCTCCCTGTAGCAAAGCTCTGAAAAAGCTCTGTAAGAGTTATGATGGTCAATGCAAATTAATGTAGCAGTGATTCATGGGAAAGCCCTCCATTGGTGCCCTCTGTGCCATTTTATGGCTGTTATAAACCATCGCCTCCATCCACCTTAGAGCAGCATGCCTTATGAGACAGAAGCAGATGTGAAGTAGAGAAATACCAAAGACAACAAAAAAAAATTGAGGCAGTTAAAAAAACGTGAGGAGACAAGCCAGGATTAATCCACCAATTTCGAATGCACTTCTATGAGCTGTTCGCTGTTCACGTGACGCATCTGCCACCTGATCCCCACTTTTCACACCCCTATGGAGGAGACAGCACCGTGTCCTCTGTGATATAGTGCATTAATTGTCTTATCTGGTGTCAGGACTATTCAGCTGCATGGTGTTAACACTGCATTTCTCTTGTTGGTTGTTCTGGTGCGACGATAGTACACACCGCCACAATAATCCGACGTGGGTGGTATAACAGATTTGTTAACAGTAGGAGAAAAAAACAATTTAAAACAAATGAAATGAAGACGCTGGGAGTTAAATGATTCATGGCATGGGCTAATGAACCAGTGGTTTTCACCAGCTTGACTATTCATTTTCGTGTAGTTAATATCGTCAAAGTGAAAGGAAATAATGGACAGGAGCAAAGCGGCTTTGCCAACACACGTGGCAGCGTGCCTATATGCACCTTTCCATCGTTGCAAAGCGAAGGATGTGAAGTACTGTTGCCAAATAGAGCCAAAGCAAAATGTGTCATATGTCTAAATTTGTAAAATCTTTAGATGTGTTTGCTTAAGACTGGACAGAGAGGAAAAATAGCATCTTGTTGTTTCAGCTCCTTAGAGGCAGTCATAGTACATTGACCTGGTTTTCTCTGAAACTGTTCATTTTAGTAACCACAGTGAGGGAAAAAAAAGTGCTCTGGGCCCTTCAGGCTGTCGTGAGGAAAGAACAGAGGAGCAGCAGTTGGCATCAAACCCCTTCTTCTTTATTTTGCAGTGGCACTGCAGCAAGAAAGCAAGATAATTAACAGTGACAAAAAGCCATCTAAATAAGGAGATGGCATGGAGGCTTGTCAGGTTTGAGCTCACTTGCCTCACAGTCTCTTCTCTCCAACCACATTCACTCCCTTGATAAGCCAGTCAAATCAAGCCAACGCCAGAGGCTGCATAGTGCGAAGTCCTCTGACCGGCGCCAACATAACACATTTAAAATGAGTGAAAAAAAGAGGCAAATGTCTCAGGCAATTAAAGAGAGGACTGATGAGAAGTTGCTGCTAGGCACAGGCTTACAACAAAACAACATAAAAGCGGATAAAGTGTCTGACTCGATATTTGTGCCAGTCAGCTGGAGATCTGAACCCCACCTGACTTGGCATAGCCTGCTACAGAGAGGTTACGCAGAAGTTAGAGGTTAGAGATTACGTATAACCTTTGCAGATTTTTGATGACAAATATCAGGATTTTTGTAAAAAGAGTAGATCAGTTGATAGCGAATTTCATCTGTTTTTTTTTTTTTTCATTCCCTGAGAAACAGGAAATCAGTAAAGCAGCAGAAAAGTTATAAAGTTATTCTGGATGCTGGGTATATTTTGAATGGTTCAGTGTTTACAAAGGCAAAAGTTTGTCAAATACACCAAGTTCTCACTGAGAAAACCAGACTGTTCTTCAGCCGGTCTTCTGCAGTCAACGACCGATTTAGCCTGCAAAGAAGGAATACAGACTATATCCTGTGAGCTCAGTGTGTTTTGCGACCTAAATCAATTATATAACAATCAATCACTGTTTTAAAATGATGAAAAAATACATTTATAACAGGTTTGACCTTCAAATGCCACATTAATAGAACAATCACTGGAAGAAAATCAAGCCCTATGTGAAAAAAGCAGCTTTTGTTGTTTTTAGCCTACACCTGTGGTTAGTTATAGCTATATAGTGTGATAATAGATATTCACCTGGGATCAGCAGGGAAATCACTCTCTCTCTGTTGCCACCCAGTGGGCAACCCCAATGGAGAAACACCATCAAAATAACCTTCCTCTAGGCTATTGTAGTAGTGACCGCTGAGGTAGGAGAGGGGATTTTTTTTCTCCACGTATATTTTCCCAGTTGGTTCTAGATCAGGACAGGAAGCACGCCTCCCTAATGTCCAGGCCACAACCACCCACGTATCGTGCGCTGATATAATTCACTTGTAAAGTGCGTACAGGGGCTTATACACCACACCTAGAGCAGGCGATTGCCCCTTTTCTCTTCCTCGTATTGCTCAGTTTCAAAGGTCTGCACGTTCTCCTGTCTTTCAGATGTGAGGAGGGCTAATATGAGACTGTCTAGGCGTCTGACAGCTCATCTCTTCAAAGGCTTTTGTCAGCTAGTTGCTCCGCGAGGGATTTGAACAGCAAGCTCCCCACAGGCGCGAGTCTGCCCTGGGCACATCTCTCGACCCCCGGCTGGTCTGTTTACCTGCAGGCTGCATGTCCGACTGGAGGAGTCGACGACTTTCAGGGAACAAACTTGTCACTTGATGACAAATCTGATGAACAAATCTTGGTGTGCTTCTCAAAAACAAAAACACAAGGACTATTTTCCGTTATTACCTGATACATTTAATTTTTTGCTTAATTGTGCCTGAAACAAAACCATGCTGAGGATGTAATTATAGTACTGTATCAGAGATAATCCTAATGGAGTACAGGTCTGTCATTACTCTTCAGCTTCCAGCCCACAGAGGTACGTCCTGCATGCCATCATATATATATAGTCCACAATCATTAGTCCTCTCTAGAGCCCTGTGATTGTCTACTCCTGACTGATGCCACAGCCCCAAATGTCTGATAACCATGGTGATGGCTTGCCCTTGCCCACATCCTCATTAAGAAAGTACAGGACAAGGAGTAAGTTGGGTAAACAAGCTGAATCCACTTGCATTAATGGCTGTGGGTTTCCCTGCCACACCACCATTAATTATCTGGTCTTACAGAGAGATTAGATGAGAGAAAACAACAAGCCACGTGCCAGCATCTACTGCCTGGAGGTCTGCTGACTTTTTAATTAGATAGGTATTCCTCATGAAGCTACACCATGACCAAACTTCTGCAGTGTGTATTCAATTATTATTGTTCTCGAAACATTTATAGCAATTTGAGGAAATAACTGCATGCAACAGAACTGAGCTCAACATTTTTATAGGTTTTGAAACACGTTATTTTGACACAATTTAAGCCAACACTTTGTTGAGAACAGGTCTGAAACAAAAAATAAATAAAATAAATAAAAAATGGATTCCCCCTAGAAAAGCTGTTTGAACAGATGTGGAGCCTGGAGGTGGGAGTGCCTGCTATATAACAAGAGCAAACTTGAAAACCACATCAGCTGACAGGTGTGACTTGTCTGGAGGCTGATGCAAACAAAAGATCATGGTGAATCAACAAGAGACAGGAACATATTGTTAAAGACAGTATTTGGTGATGGCTTTGTAATGCTCTTACAAAAATTTTATTCATATTATTCATGGTGCTTAACGCGCTGACACTTACTATCCAACTGCAGGCCACCCCTGGTAGCAAAAGCACTTAGGCAGGGTGAATCAGGGTGAATCAGCCTGACACAAAAAGGAAAATAATTACAGTTCGTGGACCACACCAGAGGAGGATTAAGACAAAATGTCTACAGCCATGCCACTGTAGGTAATTGTGTAGGTAATTTCATGGCGATCCAGGCAATAGTTGGTTACACATTTCACTTAACACTACAAATGTGAGTCTAATGGTGGAACAAGAGAGAACATGAAGGGATCACCAAAGTCACTGGGATTCCACGTGTGAGGACCATGAACATCAGTACAAAATGTGATGCCAACGCATCCTGAAGTTGTTGAGATATTTCAGTACAGACCAAAGCAGGCCGACCAACCAACAGGATAGCATTGCTATGACTAAAAAGGCAAGTGAATACTGGTGTTTACGTTTATCAAGTGGCCAGAAATATGGCTGAAATGGGATACAATGGTATGGTGAATGTTAAGCAAAGTGTTTTTTCTAACAGTTACACCATAAATTTATCAGCAATTGGTTTATCAGGGATATCAGGATCTGTCAATATTTCTTACATGCATCTATCAATTCAGGCTAAAACCCAAAAGCCTCACTTTTTCAGAATGAAACTATTGAGCTCTGGTCTCAATATGAGGCTAATTTGTTTGTGCAGTATTTCACAGCTATAATTAGTTAACAAGTTCCATCTTCCAGTTCGTGCAGTAGGCAACAGCGCTTGGCTGCACCCACAAAGGTCAGTGCAGCTTGGGTCACAGTTCTGAAAAGTCAAACTTTTGGTGCTCCCCAGCTACAGCTGGCACACAGCTGTTGCAAAACACCACATACACAATAAGGAGGAGGCACACGCAAAAGTTGCTTCTCCACAATGAGGTGAAAGAGCCATAAAGGTCAGACTACAGTCATATAGGAAACACCATTTGTGCTGCGAATGGATACAATTTTGAACCATTCCTGTTCACTTGAATCACACAGATATGCAGAATTATTACACAGAATCCCTATTACCACCAATTTAAAGATTTGTAGATGATGAAGACATTAACCAGTCAATCAACACGGCCATCCAAAATATGTTATCTTTTTTCAACCATTTTTAACACTGTGTGGCCTTACATTCACATTCAAATGTCATGAAAATACATAGAATTATTGTAAATGTGTGTGGCATTTCAAAAATACAGTGAAGGTGGGAAATAAGTCAGCACACGGAAAAAAAAAAGACTGCAGAGAGAAATTTTACAATAGTGTCCACAAGTGTAAATGGAGAGGGTTATCACTGCCTTTAAGGCACATTGCCACAACATTAAGTCACAGTAGGCACTTTCTATTGATATGATAGTGTGTCATCACATTGAGGCTGTGAAAAGATCTTCAAAGTCATCTTGTCTTTCTTCAGGGCAGCAAGGAAGGTAATATGGGTGCAACACTGTGTATTGCATCAATCACAGTCAGAAATTCTTTGAAATTATTTCAGCACATTTAATGACTAACAGTAAATATTCTTCATTACTGATATCTATAATCAGTGTAACCTGTATGCTGTTTTTTAGAAACTCTCCTTACAGCCAAAGTGGGAAAATGACCTGGAAACATAGTAAAGGTTTTCTTGTTTTTTTTTTTTTTAAATCGTTGATGTAATAAATCACTGCGGCTCTGCTGGTCTCTAAACACCGCTTCTCCGGAGGCAGTCCTCCTTATTATGTACCGGTTCAATAGTTTCCCCATGTTGGAGCTGTGTTCCTTTGTGGTTTCATTTTCCAATGTAAAGTTTATATACAGATTACAGGTTAAAGTCTGTCATATTCTCTAAACATGGTGATGTCGTTTGGCAAGGAGTTGATAAATGAACAAGGAAGGCAGGATTTTTTTATCCTTAGATACAGTGGCTTAATATAACATGTAGTTACTTTCAAATGACCCATGTTTTACCTCATTAATCCAATTTTCTAGCTTACGGACAATCAACTGCAAAATTGTTTAACATTTCAAAATAATCCATCCCATCCTTACAATGAAAGTCTAAAATTAGTCCATCTAGAAAAGAAAAGCTAAGCTCCCCAAATGGTACAACATATTTATAATATTATGAAAATTGATATAATCCCTACTACTAAAGGAATAGTTTGACCTCTTGGGATATTAAATCTACTTCGAAAAAAAACATTCCTTTAGCTGTCCGTCAATACAAGCAGCAAAGAAAACCAGGAGCTCTCTGACGCTGCCAGCTATTGGCCAGATTGCTATGTGGGAGTTTGAAGTCCGTGTGTGAGCATACGGCGTGGAGTACACCAGCAAGTGTGCTACATCCTTTACTCATCCTCCACCTCCTCCTTCCTTCCGCTTCATCCTCGCTGCATTTAAAAGGCTAAAAGATACAGAAATGTGTATTCTGGGGTCTACTACATTTAACATATCAGCACAGAAAAAAAATGCAAACATTCATTTCTACTGTGGGTGACTGATGTGAAGTTGACTCAACCACAGCCATATGCTTTCCAACACAGCTACTCCAGCATCCACACAGACATATGGTAATCTGAAGGTCATCTGCAGGATATATGTTGTGTGGTGAACAGTGGGCTAACTAAATCTGAGCTGCATGAATACTGATGTACCATAGCAGCAGTAACAGATGTGATTATGTTGAGCCACTGACAATTAGGCTTGATCTCACACACAGTGGTGAGCTCTATATTATTACCACTTAAGGAAAACTTGAAAATAAAATTATTTTTTCATTGTTTGTATGACTGTGTTTGAATTACAATGTACTGTATATGTGTGCTTCATTTTTTGGGGGCGTGGGCTACTCTATTTACAAGCATCTGTAGCCATACTAAAGAACTTCAAGTACAGATGGATATCTTTGCTGTACTTTGTATATGTGGGAGCCCTAAAGACATTCCCATGTAGCAGATGTCGTACAGAGATAAGAGCAGAGCTTCACTAATAAGCGCTTTGATGTGAATGCAAGGGACACCGTTACATGATCAAGCTGAACCGAAACAATCTGCGGCTTTAAATATTTTATTGGCTTGAGCTAAAAAAAAAAAAAAAAAAAAAAAAATTGTTGCTTAGCTTCCAACTCATCCAATTATGGCTGTATATTAAGTTTATATCCAATTAAGTATATGAATCCACTGCTTTGATTTCATCATAATAAAGTAAATTATTGTTGGCAAGGACACATAAACAACCATCATGGGAAGTGGGACTTAAGTCTGTAGTCTGTTAACAAACTGTTAAAGAGAAATAAGTATGTGTATGAGGAGATTGTTGGACTCTATGGAGACAAAATGCTTTTTGCCTCGAGTGCAAATCCCTCTGGAGGGACCGTTTTGGTTGCTGTTTGTGTCATTTGCATTGGCTTCGACAGTCTATCCAATCAGGGAATACCCGTGCACACCTACAGTGACATCAGCCCCTCCATATCTGCCAGCGGCAACGGCAGATATCATTCTCGACCCCATCAGTATCGAAACTCCTCCACTCACATTCTGTTCTCTCTCTAATAAATCAGCCGGGCAACACCCACATATTCCTGTGGCCTTCAGAAAGGGAATTTATCATTCAGCTGTTGACCAAATCTGGCACACCCCAAGCTGTGCTGGCAATAGCCACGGAGGTTACACACATACTGTTGATTTATTGGCATGATATACTGGACATAGCAAAATAAAATATGTTCCACGGGACATAAGCCATTTATCTTGGAGCTGTCACAAACCAATCTTCACCGCAAGGACAAGCAAAAATTGAAAAGGGGAAAACACAGTAGAAAGTTGACCAAGTAAGCAAAGCAGTGCCCTAAAGGCCTCGCTACATTTAAGCGAATGTCTTGAACTGAGACTGCTGAAAGGATACCTTTTCACTGAATCTAGCCACAGACCGAGTCACTTCATAATAAAAGATGTTCTTGGAAGGAAAGATCAATCTGAGGCACCAAAAGGCCGGCTGCCTTCAACAACAACAGTAATCCATCGGTAATCTAATACTTTATTCAGATGCAGGTTTCATTAGGGCCGAGTGGATGGCATGATTTCTGGGTTTGGATGCTCGCTCTGCTGGGAGGCGAGCCACAGTGTGCTTGCTCTGGAGCTCCTTTTCAGTCCAGAGTGCAGACTAACACGCTCAAGCCAACTCATCGGGAGAAAAGGAACAGATTTCATTCGGCATATGGAATCTCAATGGGGGACCGACAGAGCAGACCGCTGGTATTGCCCTCTGTACCTGCAGAAAACAATTAATCCTTATTCTTTCCCACACTGGAGGCTCTTGTTTGGACGGGTGTCAGCAGAGCAAAGGGACGAAGAATAATGGGAAATAAATGCAGCTGGACTCCTTTGGCATTTTCTTCTCCTGTGACCCAGGAGATGCAGGAGCACTATTTTATTCTAGCAGCAAGAAAAGCCTGCTCACTCTGCCATAATAAAGAGCATAAGACAGAGATGGAGTGAGAAAAGGGTCATCTCATACTGTGCCAAGCCATATGTTCTGACCTCTTCATTCAGTTCAGATGCCCTCAGATTTTATGAAGTACAAAAACTCGGCCGATGACAATCCTCCCGATGTCTTTCATCTTCCCGGCTCAGCCCTTGTCAATGACCAGAGCTTGTTGTTGTAGTACAACTAGAAGAGGGGCAAATGACTTATGAGATACCGTGGCACATTTGTAATTTCATCCAAACAAACCAGTCAATTGATGCAGTTCTAAATGCACTTTGCTTTAAAAGGATTTGGTAAAAACTCATCAGAAATTACCTGCCTGGCCTTAATTTCAGACAATAAGTCAAAGGTTTAATTGCCTTCAAAAGCATGCATCATTCCAGTTAATAAAGCAGGGCTTGGTTCTTTGGAGCTGAGTGGTATCACAGTTGGTCATTGCTCACCTGTGATTTTTGCTCAGTAAAAGCTCTACAAAAAGGTAAGAAATGGATGCTGATGCTCCCATGGTGCTCTCTCCTGTGCCAGTTTCTTGCTGCCGACAAACTACCTCTGACAAACTGCCCAATAGTCCCTGAAATATTACCCATAAAGCCCAGTGCCACTATAAACCTGGAGCTGTCAGCTGATTTGTGAATCCAATTAGCTTCTCCTCTGTAATGGGTGTGTTCAGAGTCTTGATGTAAGTCAGCTGCTGCTGGCATCTGTCAACAAAGATTCAGCTTTTGCTGAGACCAACATGCAGCACCCACATAAGTAATTTAAGATCTGACTTAACAGGATCACCTTTAAGGTAGAGTCCATTAATCCATCACAGATCCATCTATGGATCATGAGAATAAAAGTGCATTTCGACTATGAAAAACAGAAAACATAGAAGCCAGCAGAAAGTAATATTAAGGGCATTTGATGAACAGCATTTAATTTTTTAGCCATGCTAGCAGTATGGCAGTCCTGGTCTGCCAGTCATTCCTCCATTTTTCTCTAGACAAATAAACAATTTGATGGATTGCCACAAACCTTGCCTACTGACATCAGAGATTTGTAGGCGACATTAGAGTTTTCTTCTCTGTGCTACCATGAAGCTGTGCATGAAATATCTCAACAACTGTTGGACAGACTGCCATGAAATTTGGTACACAGATTCATGCTCATCAATGGTAAACATTGTGCTTTCTTAGCATCAGCTTGTTAGCATCATCACTGTGAAAATATAGCTACAGTTTATTACGACCCATGTTTAACTTCCTCATATATGACTTCATATATGTTCTCTGTACATGTGGCATCTATTGCACGTCTGTCCGTCCCAGGGAGAGGGATCTCTCTCATCTGTGGCTCTTCCCTCAGGTTTCTTCTTTTTCCCATAAAGGGTTTTCTTGAAGTTATTCCTGACCCAGGTTCGAGGGGTCTAAGGACAGAGGGTGTCACAACTGTACAGATTGTAAAGCCCTCCGAGGCAAACGATGTTTTGTGATTTTGGGCTTTAAATAGATAAATTTGAAAATATTTTACTAGCTTGCTGTTGTTAAGAATTCGACCAAAGTACCACAAAGTATAAGTACAGCCTGACAGAGCTGCTGACTCTGTATGTGCGTGGGCTGCGATCTCTTCATCTATGGTGGTCTTTAATTATTCTAACTGTTCAATATTAATGTGGTAATTTATTCACTGCAAATTGCAGCACACAACACCTACATTAAAAGGTCATTAAAGCTATTCACACCTTCCTGCGTTCCAGCACCGAGGTGCAGAAATGTATGCAGTGAGTTTGGCATGTGATTGCATGCTAAAATCAGTAGCACAGAAAATGGTGAGATGAGCATTTGCTGACAGCATGGTGGGAGTGCAAACTGAAGGTACACAACAGTTGGCTTCGGTTGACATCTGGGAGAGAGACAGGCTGCTGACAGGGAGATTATCTCCACCGGAGCTGCAGCACAGTAGGAGCTGTCCACTGCAGCTGTGATGCTCCTTAGGGAGCAAGGACTCCAAGGTCTGCAAGGAGAGACTTTCACAGATACAGTGAAAATGAAGGCGCAAATTGTTGTATTCCACTCACTTAGCACACATTTTCAAGCTGAAAGACAAAGAGAGACGGAGAGCACATCCTTCAAAGGACTGGTGAAATGATACGCAGGAATGCAGCGATGATGACTCAGATCCCATGGGCATCTGTCACCTGCAGGAGGCTGCGGTCGGGCCAGGTTGATGTAAAATGCTCAATGTGGCGAAATAAAAAGAAGAAAACGATTGAGTGCAGGAGGGGGGGGGGGACAAAAGGAGGGAAAGGACAGAATCCCACTGTGTGCGTGTCATTGTTCGTTATATAGCTTTCCTCCTGCCTCTGGAAAGTGTGGGAGGGAATTATTTTTAGCTCTCTTTCAGTAAGTTATAATTCATCTAATTAAATCCCGGTGCAATATAACGAACAGTGTGTTGTATTTTTAACATAGTTTGTCTTATTAGAAACAGTGCCAAATGGGTGACTTCACGTCACGGCTTTGATGTTGCTGCTTTCTCCATCTGACTTCCTGCTGAGCCTGTGAAGGACTTGCCAAAAGGCCAAGTGCACTGTGGAAGATATTGACAGTTTCTCCAAATAAAGTAAAATAGTAATTTTATTTCATCACACTGTTTTTATTTCCTCAGGCTCAGAAAATAATCAGAGGGGGCATCTGAACTGTTTGAGACCTGCAGCCTGAAGCCTAAAGAGGGATTCAGATTGGGTTGACCCAGGTGGAGGTCTCCTCAGCTCACAGACGAGGCTAAATCAATGAGGGGTGCAGTGAAACGCAGACAGCAAACCCCATCGGGAAGGTGTTTGGATGCAGAGCCACAGGCAGAAGAGGGATGTGAATGTAGATGAGAATTCACATGGCGAGAAGGGCTGCAAGGACTCACATAAGCATGAGAGGTGAATAAAAGAACACTGACAGCAACCATAGGAACTGATGTCTTTCACCAGATTTTTGTTGTTTCCATCTTTATGTTCTAATTTTCTTGGGTAAATGTTTTAAAGTGGTACTGCACAAGAGCACCAAAGAGAAACACTTTAAGAGTTACAAAAGTTAAAAACTAAACAGATTATAGTTTTTATGCTTACAATGTGCACTCATAGTGTCAATAGGCAACTTTTAGGTATCTTTGCTAGTTTTTCTGTATGTTTACTATAAGAAGGTAATCAGTGAGAGAGGCATGACACAACCATCCTTAAAACAATAGTAAAACTTTGTACAATAAGGGGGAATACTCTGTAGAGCCTGTTAATAAACTTGCTGCATTTCTTTATTCTTTTGTCTCATGTTGCTTTTGGTGAAGCAGTACCTTACCAATTCACATTTTCAAACGTACAAACGGTGATTATGAGAGAATCAAACTAAATCAAGACTCTCTCCCTCCAAAATATGACATCATACTCTTAAACACTGATGCCAATATAGCTCAGTTAATGAGACTGGTACGTGCTCCGTGTTTCCAACAGCGTTTCATACATCAGTGGAGGCACTGTGCCTTGCCTGTGTGCCTCCACTGATGTCAGAAAAAAAATAATGCTACACGTTTTTGTGAGATACAATTTTAGACCATGTGAATAGAGCAAGTTTGTATCAAATAATATCACTAAAAGGTGGATTTGGGGAGCTTACCTTCCCCTATATAATAAGGAAGGTGACTATTTAAAGTTCAGCCATGACAAGACATAGCAAAATGTCAGTATAAATGGAAATGGTGGCGCATTGAACATCATGTTGTGTTGCATAAGCATTGCACCTATGGCAGTCAGAGACTATGGAAGCAGCTGAGAAGGTCATTCTGTGCATCACCTCAGACTCACTCAGCACAGAAGAGAAAACATACTTTAAAGCCTGTTGCACACCCTTTCACCGAAACACGTCATTCAACCCGGAAACCAAAGCAAAACCGTGCACACTGTTAAGACCAAACATGCCCGAGGGGCATGAGGACAGGTGTGATTCAGCAAACCAGGTGACTGACTGATCAGTTTCATTGTATTTTTGCTTGCACTAGTAAACAAAATCAGCATGTTGCAGATAAAAAAACCTGAGTTTTTACCAGTTTCAAAAAGTTGAGACAGCCCAGTCAGTCAAGTGCTATGTAAAAAAAAAAAAAAAACTGTCACCAGGCTGAAGTTATTTTAAAGGATGTTGTATTATATTGTATTATGTATTATATTGTATTATGGCGGTCACCATTCACCACATCTGCTGACCAGTGTCCAGAGGAAAACACTGCATGAGTATTACAGACTTGAAAGTGATATATTAAATATGTGCACCAAACCTCACTGAGAAATAATAGTTTTTTTGTGCACTTTTTGATATCCTTAACAAAACACAATCAAGAGAGAAAGAATGATAATAAACATAGACAGATTTGAGCAAATACTCTACATGCAAATACACCAACTACTACAACTGTGAAAGAAAACTCCCTTTTTTCTGATGATTTACCAACAGAGCGAGTGAATTTGGGGAAAATAGTCATATGGACAAGAAGTTTTGCCGTGACAGAGAAAGCCTGAGTGACTAATGTACAGGCATAGTGCTGACTTAAAGGTGCATTTCACTGGTCAGAAAGAGGCGGTAAACATTAACAACTCACATGAAAGCTGTTTTGCTTCTCCTCTTGAAACGCTACACCAGTGATGTATCACTTCCTCGTAAATGCTGACCACAATCCATTCCACAAGACTTTAAAAAAGCAACCGAACAAATTTCGGTCGGCGAGATGTGCTGAAAGCGCACAAAAATCCACAAAGTTATCCAAACAGCAGGAGTCTGACTGTGGCCAGACTCAGCGCAGTAAACACTCAGGTACGGGGCTTCTTTTGAGCTCACACAGTGAATCCTTCATCACAGCTCCATATGATATGTTAGATAGAGCTTCTTCTGTGTTTACGTAGGGGGAGTCTGCACAGTGGGGGTCTGTCAGAGTGAGAAAGCAAACAGGGCAAAAGAAAAAAAACTCCAATATATGATTCCCAGAAAAGCCCTCTCAGGTAAATGGAAAATTACCAAGCTGCCATGAGGTTCCTCCATAATTCAGGATTTTTAGCTTCTAATCTGGAGTAGCTCTGATTTCGCAAATAACCCTTCCACAGGGTGATTTGAAGTTCAGGCGGAAGGAGGATAAAAACCCACTCTCATTCAGTGAAGCATATAAGGATGTTCTTGATTCAATATCAGACAGCCCCTAAGGACAAGATTCAGCCAGCACCCCAAGGAGCTTTGGCGACACTATTGATAATACGTTTGGCTCAAAAGTCTGTGCCCTCACCTTCACCATTATCGTTTGTTTTTCAATGTTTAAGCTATTTACGTGGTATGCAAGTGTCCCCAGTAACCCTCAAGCTGCCATTAACACCCCTCAGGGCATCTGGTGTCTATTATGTTGGAGACATGGCTGCTTTTCAGACAAGCCATCTCAGTGGAAGCTGCTTTTTTTTGGGCCAAACCATTGAACCACAGCCTCAGTGTTCCACCAATGTCTCTACGGGGAAAATGTTCAACCTTTCAATGTCTTCAGGAACAGGCATTTTATATAAACAATATGGGCAGTAAGTTTATGGAATAGAATGAGAGAGGAGAGGACTGATTTTTAGTTAAATAACACTTTTCTTCAGAAATATATTGGTGTTGGTCAAATTTAGGCTAATAGTGCTAGGGCTTAAGATATGTAAGCATTTCCCCTTAAATCTGGAGAATATGATTTGTAGGTCGGGGCATCTCTGTAACACCACAGTGCTTCCTTTATAAATAGATTCGGATATTGCATTATATATTGGATATTACATTTTGATGACTTGTTCTGCCCTATATTGTTGTGGCACCAATGAATTCTGAATAAAATCTTTGATCATTAGTCTAGTGTCTACAACATGTTTTATACATTTTTAATATATAATACATATATATAATATATAAGATATATATATATATATAGGATATAGAAGAATGTTGAAGAAAAATTCATAGAAACCAAGAGTATTTTCATATTTGCAGCTGTAATGAAAACAGAAGTTGAGAGAGCCCCTATATGTGGGATTTTATTTACTCATTTATTTTCCCATTTCACCCTGGCTCTATCTGTATTAAAACGTAGTGCCTTGATTTATCATAGAATTTCTAGAGATTAAATATAGAAAAGAGAAGTATGTGTTTTGAATAGCATCAACAGGCACATATATGTGGTTTGTTAAGAAATGTCAGCGTTGCCAGCTGCTTTCAGTGGAAAATATCTAAAACCTACTCGAAAAGCCGCCTGGTGTTGTGAGACTGCATCATGCATTCATTTGAATATCATAACATAACATATACATGTGTACAAGACTTTTTTAAATAATTAATTTTTCAAAAAGGGAAGTTGAGCAAAACTGACTAACCTGTTTTTACGGAGGCTGCTGTATAAAGGCGCCTGTGGAACTAAGGAGTAAAAAATAGAAAGGATCAGATCCTGGAATAAACTCACTTTGGTAAACTCTTGTAAATTCTGTATATTTTCTGAGAAAACATGAAACTTACATGGTCAAATTAAGTCATTTAGAACAAAGCAAACCAACAATGGTCATCAGTTACTGGCTGCGGTTTCATGCTCGTTCATTCACATTTCAGTCTGCCCGATGATTACCGCAGCTCTCATCTGCTCACTGCACACCAGAGAGCTACAGCCACATGCTTCCTCTGTGATCCTCTGTTGTCCACAACATCCTCTACACAGAGAGGTTTACGTGTAACTCCGGAGAATAATTCCCCCCTCAGAGTGTAAAACAATCAAGGGGATGGTCTGTTGATGAGTTAGTGTACATGGGTATTTACAGAAATTATTTCTAGAAATTATCTCAACAGCTGCATAAAGTTCCAGAAAGACTTCAGAAAATGCTCGCAACTATTTTAACTAATGTTTTACCAAGAATTTGTAACAACTGACCTGCCAGAGCACCTGCAGCAGCCTTTTATTATCTTAACATAGATATAATGTACGGGCACAAATGTTTTAACTGCAGTAACGAAATGCAAAAGGTATGTTAACAAGAGTTTTGTCATTACATGGTTTGTCTGCCAAAGAGCACTGAGAATCCCACATTTATATTAAAAAAGCAAATGTTGTTATGAAAGTTTTAAAACTCTCAAAACTCAATGTCGGCATCCACCATAACATTTCTGCATCATTCAGGCTTTACACAACAATATTAGTTACAAAACGAACTTGCTTTACAGTTTACATTTTAGTGTAGCTGCTTAGCGCTCGGATATTCCCACCTATACATCAGACTCAGCGGACACAGTCTGATGTAGTGCGCTTCATCTTTATAGTAATCCATCATGGCCTGTGTTACGCTATTTCCACTTGTTTATCCTGGCATTGCTGGAACAAGAAAAATGCCAGAATCACGGCAAAATCTCAGCATCACTTTGTTTCTTTACAGAGGCCACTGTGCAGTAAAGACGATAGTCACTGCGTTACTGCCCACAGTCTCCACTGCTCTGCTGCGACCACAACAGTTTTACGGCAGCACCTCCTCTACTCTGAAAGGCAGAGAAATTTGGCAGGGGGGGGAGGGGAGAGGAGCGTCCTGCGTTTTATTATAAGTTTTCACATTTCCAGAGTCAACCAAACTCAGGCCTGACGTCTAGTTGAGACGCAGCTGTCTCCGTTCACAAATCGTGCTGAATCTACCAGACCATCTCCTGCTTAGTCTGTCCTTCCAACCACACGGAGGCTTATACTGACAGGCTGAGGTGAATCCCGATATTGATGTAGTGGGGTGAAAGCTTCTTTCTCAAGATGACATATGAGAACAGAAATTAAAAAAAAAAAAATCTGCTGAGGTGCAATCACAGAGCTGCTCCCTGGTGAACAGTCTAATCCAGCTTCTTCCATCTACTCCTGTCCCTTCGTCTCATTTTTCTGTTTTCACCTTTACCCCACTTCCATCATTTCCTTTCATCTTTTTTAAACTAAACTCCCTGTGTGTTCTTACAGTGAATTGAACTTTTCTATTCTGTCTGCTCTTTTATATCTGACCCCTTCAAAACTCAATAAGGGATTGTTTGCATACACATTTCTGGATGGGCAACCCCTCCACATATTGATTCACCACACAAACTCTGCGACCGAACTGATACCGGCTTCACTAAAAACAGACTCATCTGCTGAATTAGATAAGTCGCCGCATAATACTGATTGCTCAGCTTTGTGAACCTCCAAAAGATCACAAAGCTGAACAATCACACCGTCCCAAATGGAGTTTCTGGCAAACACAGACACCTGAACATTAGCGGCGGGCTAAAACAACGGCCATTACCGAATAAAAGCGAGCCACAGGGAGAGAGCAGCGTGAGTTGTGAAAGAGACAAGACAATCTGAAGTTATTGCCCAAACTCTGGTGCGGCTCGTGCACCTGCTGCTGCACAGTCCTTAGATCCACTTTCAACCTTCCTTGCATGGTACTCTATCTCTGAAGTGATTAGGAACAAACAGCTCCATCAATCAGGTGGTGGAGCCCCAGAGAGTGCCAGAGCTGATCCAAAAACACCTCCGGGCTGCCAAGTCGCTGCTGATTCTGCTGACACTCACGGTGCTGTACCACACATCCTTCACACCGCTCTTCAAATGAACAGATTCTGGTATTGGTTAAAAAAAAAAAAAAAAAAGAGGGAAAAAAAAACTCATCTGCTGAACATCTCTGTCACTGCCAGCCAACAAGGACAATCTGACGAACGCAAATGGATACTCAAACACAGACATCGGAGAAAATTAAAGCAACCACAAAATTAATTCACTGGAAAATTAACCAAGACCTGGAGCCTGATAATCAGATCGCAAACGGCGTCACATTTCACAAAGGGGTGTTACTAAGTTGCAGGTATTTGTTTCGAAGCATGAAACGTGTCGAAATGAGAGGGAGGAAAAACGATCTCATGTTACAAATCGTAGCTCGCATGTTGCAAATTTGGTGAAACGGACCCAGAATAGCTCTGCCATTTCGTTTCACCTCATTATTCAGGCTGATATCGTGCTCGTGTTTGGCAGTTTCTGTTTGGGGAGGGGGGTGTTATTTGGTTTCCTCTACAACATTATTTTGAATTGACACAGAAGCACCAATAGCGGTTATTGGGAGCAGTTAATATTTTTCATGCCATTTGAAGAAATATATTGTTTTAAGAGTTGAAGGTTTTTTATATACAAGTTGACCTTAACACATGCAGGACTGAGTCAATCTAGTCTATTTTTCTAGCTCTGGCACAGGAACAGGAATCCCCCAATTGAAATAATTTGAATTGTTGTAAAATTAAAGACGTGTACAGTGATTCAGAGGCAAGAAACTCAGCTAAGAGTGCCTGGAAATCTTACACACCCATACTGCAACCCACCAGAAGATTCAGGTTCACAGATGAGGGTTTGCGATTTCTGTTTTAAGCTTTCAAGTTTTCTGTACTGGCTTTATTGCTAATGGATTAAGAAGAGCAGAAAAGTTCCTGATAATGAAATACACTGACCTAAATGCTTTTAACAGTGCCACAAAAGTGCATGTTACACTGAAATGTGTGGGAGGCTCTAGTTTTCCGGTCAATTAATGTAATCTGGAAGTATAAAATAACATTCAGATCAGGAGGGAGAAAAAATTTAAGGATTTGCAATTCCACCTATGTGGCGTTTTCTCTAATTATATAAAATATAATGATCTGGGACAGCAACAACTGTTATATTGTATATCCGCTCCGAGCTATTAATCTGAATATTTCACTTTTCATTATTACTCGTTTGATGAATAAGTTACCAGTCTATAAAAGAGGACGTTTCACATTTCTGGGGAGCTGAAGAATTCCCCCTCTGTCCAAATAAAAACTATTCTACCATTTATTGCATCCAAAAGACTGTCAAATTTCACTTCACAACAGCAATTGCTGCCGCATAATATATTACCTCTATTTACTTTAGTGTCTCCATATTTGCATCTAATTTCCACAGGGAGAGCATGACAATTGGTGAAGTATAAAAGAGGACTTTTTCATCACACTCAAAACGACTTCGGATGACAAAAAAAGTCTTCCATCTGTTCAACATGCAAAGTAGGAGAGCTCAATTCATTTATTATAATTAGCTAAATATTGAGACTTTGTCATGGTAGCAGATACCCGGCATTCATATGGCGAGACAGAGCTCAGAAACCTGGACAAACTCAGCAGGTTGGCCAAGAAATCCTGTCCGCAGCTAACCTTTTTTCACTTATCTGCAATCAGCAGATGTCTGTGCTTCCTTGCCTCCCTTCTGTGTTGATTTTTTATGAAGTTGATTACAGCCCTTCAAAGCTTTTTTTTTGTTAGCCTGTTATTTGACTTTGAAAGACTGCAAGAATACAGGTGTTAAAAACAATGACTGGGGAACCGTTGCCAGTTTTCCTACATCAATGATTGAGTATTTCCAGTAATTTCTAACACATTAAATCAAATTAGATTTAGTCGCTATTTATAGCAACCTACCACAATGAACTACAGAGGGTAAAAGGAAACCTGGGAACACTACATGATGTACAGTAATTGTTCAGAACTTTGAAGCAACATGAGACCACTACACAGATGCAATCAAAGCCTCTCCCGCCGCCCACAATCAGCCAGGAAAGAGCAACCCATCAACAAAGTTGCCAGCAGTGTAAATGCACAATGACAGCTCTAAATAATACAGCTGTCCACTGCAGCAGTAGCGACTGGAAAAGCACCATTATGCACTAAATTCCAATGTAAAAGTGCCTGTCTAACTGTAACAGGAACATTTCCTACACCTCCCTAAAAAAAAAAAGGGGGGGGGGGAGAAAACAATTTTCCAAACAATTGCTTCTGTGGGTGTAACAACAGTACATCAGACGTGCATGAGGTGTTCAAATACAAGAGGGGCAGAGTAAAAATTACAAACTCATTTAGTGCCAAACAAGCCATGAACATGCCTTACTGCCTCAACCAAAAATAGACGTGTTTTCTTTCACCTGTTTCTGCAGGAAGGCGCATTTAAATGAGGCCTCTAATGAGCTCTGGGGGCAAGTGTCACAGGAATAAGGTTTCTATCATTGCCTGCCTGAAACGAAGACCTAACAAGATAAGAGGAGCTGTTTGGGGATTCGCTTAAGCTCCTCGTCAGGTTGCATGCTCAGAAGAGATGACTGTCATAAATTAGATGCAAAGGGGTTCAACCTGCATTTATCAATGGTGCCTTCACGTGTGGTAAATGCATTATGAAAATGTATCCTGGAGACCCAAATTTGACGATGGCTCTTCCGTCTTAGGAAGTCTTTTTAGTTTTGAGGTACATCTCAGATTCTGCTTTAAATAATTACCCTCTGCCTGGAGGGGAAATCCCAAAGAGTTGAAGTGAAAGTTACTTTGTGCAGGCGCGGGGGAAAAAAAGGCGAGTTACTTTCTATCACATTTAAAGTAATAGAAGTGAACAGAAAAGCAATAGCCTCATACTGACCACGTACCAGGCAGCATATTGGGCTATTTCGGCAGGTATAACACCGAAAATCAGGCCAGGGATCTGCACGCTGTCAGGGTGATGTTTGAGCGCAGGTATTTTCTTAATCTATTTCACCATCAGTGATTGGCCACACAAACCTGCTCCAGCTGCTGCAGTGTAAATAGAGTCAGCTGTGATATCAGGGAGGAAACGTGCAGGTATATGGAAAAAATAATGGCCTAGAGAACTGACAGCTTTTGGCCCAGTTTTGGTTCTTTCGGTACTCCTGATTGCTGCGCACCTGAACAAACCTGCGTTGCATTATTATGGCAACCAGAAAAAAATTTATATTAAGCTGGGTTATGAATACGGTGATCTTGATGATTATTGATTATTCCTTTAGCTCTTACACAAAATGTAAATATAAAAGTGTAGTTAAGTGTAAATGTTGCCTTATTATTTTATGTGGTGAAATGGGATTAAAATGTGTTGTATGAAAAATAAAAAAATAAATCTAGCAGCAGCTTTTTAAACCACTGGAGGAGAGAATTACTGGAATTACTGGATGGGAAAATAACTTGTGTTGCAATGAACACTACAAAATTGGACCAGAATCAACAGCTAGTGTAGTACGCTGACTACATGTAATTTACCAACTCAAAAAAGTGGATTTAGTGTTAAGTTGCTCTTTAAATGTGTTGAATATGAGAGTGTTTACACCAACTGGTCACTTCTACAGGAAAAAAGAAACAGCTGTTTCACATCATGCACTGTAGAATGAATTAATGGGCAAGTTAGTGAGATCTTACAGACAATATCAAAATGTCAGTAATGTTAATATTCATATTTACTTTTCTTTGTAGCTGCCAAAATACATATTTAAGAGGTTTTCCTTCAGTTTAGCACACAATGCAATCCGACGAGAAATCCTCATGGTGATACTCTTCACTCAGTCCATTGTTTTGCTGCTTGCTAATGCTCTCTAGACAACACACAAACAAACCTCCTGGGCTTTAAGCGGCACTGTTTTCCATTTAAAAGTTGACTAGCTTCGTCTTGGAGAACATCTTTATACCAGCTTTACTATGTTGAGACTATGCAAACATAAAAACAAATGTCCCAGGCAGTGTTCATGTTGGAAAAAGATTTAGATGGAAGATTTAATGGAATAGTCATAATAAAAGTCACTCCTTACTCTATTTATTGACCAGGCACTGTCTACCAATGTTTGATTCCCTCCAATCTCTCTCTCAAAAAGTCATTTGGTTTAAAGCACACAATGTGTCTGTGTAATTTATTCAGCTTCCCCCTTTGTCGCTTGATTACAGCACTGGAAAGACTCCTCAAAAACCGGACGAGAGGAAGACGAGGAGAGCAGCTCCTAAAGCGAAAGAAAGCCCGGCTGCAGAGTCAAACAGCTGGGAGACTTCATGCCTTCCCGGGCCTTCAAGGCGCCACTGAATGATCCATAACCAGGTTACTAGAGCTCAGCCTTTCAGCTGGCATACCCTCCTGAATCCTCCATTCCCAAACAGTGAGCATTTGCCAGCGGTACTCACAGAATGGGAGCTTCCTTTATCTCTGACTCATATTTTCACATTTCATTATGCTGCCTCTTTTCCCCGTAGCCATCGTTACGAGATGCACTCTTTCTGCTGAATTGTTAGCAAAACTGAGCTTATGTTTCCTCATTTAAAAGGGAGATTTTTTTTTTTTTCCAAAGCTGACAAATCTCTTCACACTCTACGATATCTCACTCTGCATTTGGTCGTGCTTTAATTTAACCGTACTAGCACCATTATCCCGGGGCTACTGCAGACTCAGAGAAGATATCCAGTAGTTCTCTCTCTCTCTCTCTCTCTCTCTCGGTTTTTGTCAACCCTCTCTGACAACCCCTCCCTCCTGAAGGCAATCCAACAATGTCCTGCTCATTGATCAGAGAGGGGATCGGTGCAGGGTGGAGGTAAATGGCTGTCACAGGGAATGATAGACCTTAACTCAACCATGGTTGCTCCTGAGGCCACTCAGCCTCCACTTAAAGTGATGGATGCAAGGATGTCGCCCATCACATTCTTGAGAGTGGGGGAAGACTTTGTTCCAGTGCTAGAGGAGTCGGGAAACATTAACATAAAGCATCAGTTTTTCTAAATAAATTTCCTTTCTCCTGGTGTGTATGGGGTTGATGTTTAACACAGAAGAGCTTTAATGTGTTCGTCATTTATTTTAAAATCTGAATGGGGCTAAAATAATTAGTCTGTTAACATGTAGTCAATCTACAGGAAATCAATGGGGGTTTTCAAGCAAATATGCACAAATAAATCACTGCTTGCAGCTATACTTTGTTTAATGTTAAACTTAACTTAATATCTTTAAGTTTTGGACAGTTTAAGCTATTCTGAAGACATCACCATGGGGATTTTACACAGTTTTTTTGACACTTTTTAAACTAAACCAGTGACTGAGAGAGGTCTGAGACTGTGTGCCTCTCATCAGGCAAAGCTTGGGAAAACGTGCCCCTTACCCCCCATAGTTCGGCTCAGTTCCTGGATGCCTTAATTAACCTGAAAGACATTCAATTGAGCCGAGATAGCCTAACATATAACTTCAGACTTCACCAAAAACATAAAGAAAGCTTTATTGTTTCTGACTCAAAAACTCTGAACCATCTCTTTAATCAAACCACACACATTTACACTTTTCTATGTGATCCCCTCTGTAACAACTAATGTAATTAATAATAATTTAATTTTCACTTTCTTTCACCGAGCCTCCACTGAAACTGTTTGGATGGCCTCTAGGGATGCCCGACTACCACTCTGGACTGAACAAGAAAAAAAAAGGTACTCCACCAGTGTTTTATTGTACCCCTAAAAAGCTGGCAGACTCGCAAGAGAGAGACACAAAAAATAATGGTCAAAATCAAAGCAGCAGAGGCCACATTATCCTGACGTAATGTATCTGTAATTTATCATACATTTCCCATTAACAAGCGTATTTTCATTACGCACTCTTTGCAGCTTGTTGTGTCCTTGACACTGGGTGTGTATTTGTACCCTTAGGCATGAACAAACTCACTTTCTCCTGATTGTTTGTCTGTTACCTTGCAGTCCAATAATTACCCTTGGGCAGTACGTAAGTGTAGACTGTGAAAAGAAACTTTACCCCTCTTTCTGAGCATGTAAAACTGGACTTTTATGACAGAAACGTCTCCCAGTGACCCACAGAAGACAGTATACAACATTTTTCTCTTTTACTACTCACGGTGACAAGAAAACTGACCTGAAATCAGCAGCATGGCCCTCCAACTGAGAATAAACCCAGCAGATGTAGTCGTTGCAAGTTCAGTTCAACACAGAGCTTTGATGTTACTCATGTTTTACATGCAGTTTATTGATCATAATGCAACATCTGTCTGCTAAATGCAATATCAAGTCCGCAAGCAAAAGTCAACAGGTCAGCAGCTCGACCAACTGAGCCGCTCCGCCGTGTGTACAGATCTCACAAAAGGATTTCTTGCATATCATGAACACTCTGCTGCCTAGTTACTAAGCGAGCTAATCGTCAAATTATGAGCACTTATCCATCATTAGACCGGCTGTGAAAGATCCCGGAGTTGGTCGGACATAAATCACAGGGCTGTAAACCAGAGGCAGCTACAGCAGAGAACAAAGTGTTTGAATAAAGGGCACCACTGTTTGCCTGCCGGTGGGAGGTTCTCAGATTGTATGAGCCCCCACATGCTCGGAGGCCGCGGTAAACAGTGTTTTTATTTTACTCCTGTTAAAGGAATATTAGGGAAATTAATGCAGGGGAATAGGAAGTCAGCAGCAATCCACTTAAAACTCAGAATGAATGTAATCCAGCAAGTTTTCAGTGTGAGCTCGACTGTGTTCCTCCACAGGAAGAAACTCCAAGATGCTGGTGAGCACAATTACAAAGATGCATGTTTTATTAATTTTCTTCAATGCCCATTACCACCTAGTCACAGATGACCACTTAAAATGCACTTGAACTTCTCCTCTGTGGCCTGTCTGAGAGGTTTGGGATCCCTTGGCCGTGACACGCCTGTCAGGTTTGAGGCTGGAGAGTCTGATAAAGTGAACTTTGTTTATCCCCTATCCAGGCCAAATCAAATGATTTTTCAACACTTAGTTCACACTTCCCCCTCCAAGTTCCCACATCGCTCACAGGATGAGAGGAGGGATAAGCCACATTAGAAAGTCAAATGAGCAAGATGAATTTCATTACAAGGAGACGTAAACTAATCCTGTCATAAAGTTTTGGGCGAGAGATGGAAACTTTAACATATGAAGGGGCAAGTTTTAAAACAGACTTCACCAGAGGAGGAAAAAAAACCATCATGAACTAACAAAGAGCAAGTTCACCATACAAAACTCCATTCAGAATTTTGCTTATTTAAGAGATTATTCAGCTTGACCACCTATTACCATCCATCCTCACAACAATGCAAATGTGAACAAATGAACTATTTTATGGATGTCAGCTGAAAGACAAGTACATGCCAAAATAAAGTGAACACACTGCCTTCATTAGAGGAAAAAAAAACACGCATAATAAAAGTCAGATTTCACTGTGTACTGACTCACTTTAAACAAACGAGTGTTGTTTAATGTGAGATTTGTGTGATGCTGCGGGGTGATGCAGCCTTACCGGCGTACTGCAGGAGAAACATTGTATCCTGGCGCAGAGATGTGAGGATGAGACCGCCTCTGTCGCAGGTCTGAAGTCTGTCGGTGTGTAAATCCTTCGGTTTCCGGTCCGTTCCGCCGCGGAGGAGCCGCCGCTGCTCCGGTAAGTCACCGTCTGTCCGCCGGTCACCGGTGAGCGCTCATCACCTGCCTCCCTGCACGAGTTACAGCACACCTGTCAAGGCGGCACGAGTGATGCGAACCACTTCCGGTTGCTACTTTCAAAATAAACCCCCTTACTTGCATTGTTTTTTTAAGAGTACACCACTCTTACTTTAATTTATAATGTGTTATAATATCTAACATACATTATTGTTCATATGTATTGTAAAGCCATGTGCAGCTGACCTGGATGCCTACTTCTTTTTCACACAGACTTTTTTTGCTGTTAATTTGAAGGCAGGTGCAGCTTGTGTTCCGGTGTTGTAACCTGTACTGGGTGCACGTGTTTGAATGGGTGCAGTGTACCGTGGAGAGAAGTGATTTGCAGAGCGCAGTTCTTCACAATAAGACAGGCTTTTATGAATGCAGGAGCCAAAATCAGGAGAGAGACTGAATGAACACCAGGGGAGGAAAAAAAAAACTAATTCAGCCGTCAACATAGAATAAGATAAAACAACAGAGTGAAATATCTAACATAAACAAGTCATTTACTAAGTTGTATTAGAAATGTAATATTCATTGTCTTTCCTAAGGGTGTGATGTTGTGACGCTACTTACAGACAATCTTGACTTGTTAATATGGATATTATCTGTTGTTTTGTAGTAAAAGTTACCATCATTTTTGGTTTAATTGACGACCTAGTATAGAAGTTTAACCCAAGCCTGAAGCATGAAATAATTGTGGAGTGTTTATTGAACCTTCTGACAAATTGAAAAAAAAGTCAATTTTCATATATGATTTTTAATTTGTATAATATAGCTACATATGGCATTTTTATTTATTTTCTGGTTATTTTGTATTTTCCGGCATTTTAATTGTATACATAAAGTTTTTCAGTCAAAAAAAATATATCACACAGATGATGTAGAGGTCTCAAAAACTCATGTATCAAATAAGATACACTTGGCGTTAAAGTGTTAAAATCACATTTGACTTGACTTGACATCCTGACGTGCACATCCCAGAGGATGAGGGTGGGCAGATACACCTCGTTCACCTCATCCTCAATTACATCTCAGGGCTGCGTTTTGAGGCCCCTGCTCTACTCTTTGCACACAGGCTGTGTAGCCACTTTCCAATCAGCCATCAGCATTGCCGATGACACCGCTGTGATGCACCTGATCACAGATAAGGATGACACCTGGGAGCAAAGGTCGACGGCAACAACTTCATCTCTAACATCAGCAAGATTGAGGAGCTAATCGTGGACTTTAGGAAGAAGTGAAGGAAGGAAGTGTGCCTCCCTTAACAAAAGTACCTTCAAGTACCTGGGTGTCCACATCACTGAGGGCCTGACCTGGGAGCTGCACACTGACTCTGCAGTGAAGAAGGCAAGACAGAGACTGTTTTACCTCAGACACTTCAGGAAATTACAGATATCCTGTCAGATACGGAGGAATTTCTACTCCTGCACCACTGGTAACCTATAGGACTGTAAGGCCACTGGAATCCTAAATGAGGTCAGTGCCAAAGACTGTCCACATATTGGTATGACTAAATAACCCAATGGAAATAATATAAATAACAAATAAATTGGGTCAAAATAACCCTTTGTCACTGCTGTGATTGGTGAGTTTTTCTAGCCCTGGATACTGGGTAAAGTTGACAGAGTATTGAGTACAATTGGCTCAAATTGGATTCAGATTGATTTATTTATTTTTAGTGCATCAGCATTGTCTTTTTATATATAGTTAGACATTTATATTACATGTTACACAGTTACATGTTTACTTTTACCTATCTTTGGTCACCTTTGTTTTTTTCTGTGTGTCTACTTCTATCTTACTGTAAATTATTCTTCTTATTCTGATTGTGGAGACACTGTGGGATTTATCACATTAGTGGATAAACTGGGTTGTTTGTCCCCGTCCTCATTAGCGCTCCTTAGCCTAGTTCAAATCGAGATTGGACGAGATGCAAGGATCTATTTTTGCTTTGAGAACGGGGGCATAAAAATTTCATTTTCATTGGATGAATTTTATCATTCATTCACATATCATATTCCCTTCTTGTGTCTACTTGCTATTTTGGTGTCTGATCTTTAAAGTCTATTAGTTCCTAAGCTGAGGAGAAATGTTCAAAGATTTACAAACCCTTTTTTAGAGCAGAATAAGAGCACAGTTTCATTTTACATAATTAAACCAAGCACTGTGAAGGTGGTCCTCCACACGAGTCAGACACTAGCTGCTGGAAGTGCTCCTCCTGCACCTAAACTGTCCCTGCGCTTCACCACCAACGTCTGCTTGGCTCTCTGCCTAATATCACTCAGCCATTTTCTGCGCTGGGAGACAGTTCTCCGAGCACCTGAGCAGCACATGTTAACCAAATGTGTTATCTCCTCCCAAGCTAGTTTAACATCAGCTGCCCTCAGCAGCTCATTTCATGTTTTGTATATTTTCTTGCTGCCCTTCTGCAACATCAGTGTTGTCATGGGAGAAGCTTTTCTGGATTCCTCCATCATCAGATCCAAAGGTGTAGCTGCCAATAATCAGTCACATCCTTACGCTTTTAGTATTAATTCCCATTGCATATACAGTACATCATATTTGCCATATCGGCCCACACAAGAGAAAGAGCGGCAAGAAAAGAACATTAATTGTGTTTGACAAGAACAAGTATTTTCCTATCAAAGATGTTTTGGCAGGAGTGATTGTTATATTTTTGAAGGCGGTGAAGTGGTTGCGTTGGTTGATATTGTGCCAAATTGCACACCATTTACAAACCCTGCTGGGTGGGTGAAATAATTTGAAAGCCTTTCAAAGTGGAAATTTAGATAAATGCTTGGGCAACGGATGACCCCGCACTCTTCTTTCTACCCTGTCTTATTTACCAGCATTTACCAGCTGACACCAACGTCTCCTTGAAAAATGATTTTGAATTACTGTCCCCTCAACCTGAAAACTGAAAAAGGTCAGCGATAAACAGAATGTCAGTCTTAAAGTGGAAAAGAATTAGGCACACGGTGAATCCATCATGTCCAGCAAAGTGTTCACAGCATTGATTTTTAAACAACTTTGATGTAATTACAGAAATAAATGAGGCATACGCTGTTCTGGAGCACTAATGTTGATTTCTCAATCTGCACAGCCATCCTCTGGATATGAAAATTACATGTTTACAGCAAGTCTCCGTGGCAGTCATTCTATGTCAAAGCAGTGTTGCATATGGAATGCATTAAAGTAAAAAAAACTTATGTATGAATACATTAAAAGCCAAAGAATGTCTTTAACTTTTATTATGAAAGCGGCGAGTCATTTATCATCTGCCTTTGGACAATGTAGCTTGAAACAGAGTTTACCTTTTAGTGCACCGTGCACAGTGCATAAAGGGCAAAATAAAATAGGAAGAGAGCTTTTGAAGTGAACTTTTTTTTTTACGTGGTATTATAACTTGTTTGGCCTTTCACATTTGTACATTTGTGATGTTTTGATCAGCTAGAAGACTTCGTTGGCTGAGAAACTCCTGGGGTTGCAAATCAAGAGCGCTTGAAATTGGCAGGAGATCACATTACACATACAAGAGGTACAGCCAGCACCGTTACGAAGACATCCACACACAGGTAATTGACAATTATTTGCCCATTTCTTCAATTAACTTCTCACTCTGAATAAGAAGACAGCACAGTCTTCCAAAGATTTCTCCACTGATTTAAATTAATGGACGAAGGTGATGTCACATGTTTCCATGCACAAATCAGAATTTAACAACATTTCAATGAGACTGTGCGAGCGTTTAATCTGGTTAAACCACCTCCACACAGTCCTGATGAAGCAGAACAGCACTGAGCATTAAACTAATGAGAAAGTAAGTAGTAGGAATCTTTTCTTCTCTATCTTTGTTTCTTATTTAGTCATTACTATTAACATTTTAGAGAAATGCTAGTACTAATACAGTAGTAATAGATGTGAGTCATTGGGGTACTGAAAGTAAAAATGATCAGAAAGTAATTGTACCTGTGACTGTTATAATATACATTGTGGTATTAGGCTATTATAATTGCGCATTAATATATGGGTAAGTGTTATTATACTGCTGTATTTGGTTGAGATGGAGCTACTGAGCTATTGAGATGGAAGTATTTTATATACTGTTCTATAGTTACATCTGTAAAAGTGCATCATATTTTATAAGATTGCCATAAGATTTGTATGTGACATTTGATAATATAAGTATAGGTCTCAAAAATATGTAGCAAAGAAAAAAATATATAGTATTTTTTCCCTTGAGAAGTACTATATTTTCCTTCAACTTGAAGTATAAAATCACCTGAAATGGAGATACTCCACTAAAGTGCCTAAAATATGTACTCAAGTGCAGTACTATTCTCCACCATTATTGTTTGCACAAGTCTTTGTGGAACATTTAAATGAGGCCATATATAAGTCCTCTGTGCTGTGATGTATGTGACAGTCACTGCACGCTTTAAAAGTATTGAATGTGCCTAATTTAAACCCAGGTATTGATCATTTGATGCTGATGTCACTGAGCAAGGCCAGGTGGGATTTGGCTGGCTCGACAGGAGCGCATTGTCAAATTCAAGCACTAAGCAGATCAGAGTGTCGTGGTTTCTGTGTGATGTTTTGAAGACAATCTATTTTTGGACGAATCGAGAAGGAAAAGAGATTTAAAATCCCCCACTGGGTGAGCAAGATGTGCTTCATGCGTTGGCTGCATTGGCCTGTAGTGGTCGTGTAGAAATGTACAGCCAAACGTGGCTCTCTTTCACTGTGCATGTTTCCTCTGAAGAAAGGAAGTCATAAATAATCTTAATGGTTTCCAGACCGAATTCAATTACCTCTGTCACCCAATAGAAATGAATAAAAGGCAGTATGTGCTTTCTTATTTTATTTGCATGTCCCTGGGGGATGATGTTTGCATTTCTTCAATTTTCAGACAATAGTTTGCTCTCCATGGCTTGCTTAGTCAGAAAATTCATTTAATCAAATGCTAATTTGACATAATACCTAACAGATGCAGTAGACCTTCTGTGGCTTTTATAGATAGCACTGTGCATTAAGTGCAGCAACAGTCCTCCGTGGCAAAGTGAACTCAGTGGCTTGAAAGTGGAAGTGTAATAAATCAGAGTAATTCCTGCCAGAACATTTCCACTTCCTTCAGAAATGAGGAAAAATCTTTACCATCACAGAAAACGTCACAGTAGCCATTTCTTCAGAGAGGCATGAATTTGACCCGGCTCCTTCCAATCCGAGGCAAAAAGGAATAATCAGCTAACTCATAAAGCTGATTATTCCTGAGGGCCTGATCTAGATTTTCAATTAAGTCAGGGAACACTGATTATTAAAGGTAACTTACTTTGTTATGTAGAAGCAACCCACTGATATCTAGCCCATATCTGCACTGATAAATGACTCTTTATCAAACCCTCCCGGTGTGCTCTCACCATTGTTACAACCTTTTCATCATGAAAGCTAACCTGATTTTAAAACTGGAAACATATAATAAAAGAGTTGGAGATCCTGTGTACATTGTGGATATTCTCTCAATGGTGTGTAGATCAAATAAAGCCACTTATTGTGATCTCACACATAGCGTGAGCTTTAAATCACAGTTGGGTTCCACTCTAACTATACAATCTTCACATCCTTTTCTGAGCGGAAAACACACTCAGGATTTGTCTTGTCTGCGTGTACGTCCTGTGCCTCTGCATTTAGCAGAAAACGAGCGCTGCCCCACATAGCACAAAGACGTTTGCAAAGTAAAAAGTGTTACATGATATACCATTATGCTCTTTCCTGTCAAATGAAATGTTTGAAGAATCTTGTCCACTGAAGGTATTGCATTTAAAAGTTGGCCCTTTAAAAAGAAATAAAAATCCGACATGTACTTTTTTGTGTGTGTTTGAGGCTACAGACAAGAATCTATTGCTTTAGCTTAGCATTAAGGCTGGAACGAAGGGCAAAATAAGCCAGTCTGGTACTGTCCAAAGGCAACAATACCTACCAGCATCTCTAAGACTCTCTAATAAACAAGCCTTGTTTCATTAATCCAAACAGAAACCAAAGAGTAAAACAACCTTTTGTTACTTTTTGACTAATTAATTGCTTGCAATTACCACTCTGGAAGGACATGAGTAAGGATATTTACCAAAATATCAAACTATTCCATCACAAACTACGGCGTTATCTACATCCGCCATTTTGAATTAAATGAATTCTGATTTTGTAGCTCAGCCAGGAACCACAAATGCCACATTTGAAGGTTGATGATGTTTCATTAACTGCACTGGCCTTTGCCGAGTAAAAGACAGTGAGCAGATGGTTGTGAGCTACACACACAAACACACACACACACACTTATCTTTTTGGTTTTTCCATTTTATTCTCCTCATAGCTCCATGTGGCCGTCTTGTTCACCCTTCCCCACTTTTCCTCTCACACTCCCTTGATGTGTTATCTGTCCTTCGTGCCGTATCGGTTATGCGGTGCAGGGTGCAGCGCAGAGGCAGGAGCTGATGTCGATGAAGGTGGTTTATTAGAAATCTTGGATCGGGCTTGCAGAACACGGAGAATCAGAAAAAGGAGAACATGCAGATAAATGTGGGGAAGCACGGAAAACATGGGAAACACATGGATGAAACACAGATGAGCCGACAAAGAAGAAAGGAAGGCGACTGATACAGTATGGGTGGCGGATGGGGAAATGGAGTCAGGCGAGGAGACTAAGGAGGGATGGGTGAAACTAATCAGGGTGGAGCAGGTAATCAAACACGGGGAAACACACAAGGGCAGGAAGTAAAACATGAGTCTTACATGAGAGTATACAAAATAAAACAGAAATAAAATAGATAAAGACGACACTAGAGCAGGGAACGAGATGTAATAGACAACACAGAATACAACAAGGGAGAGACAAAATGGATCACAGAAAACACGGGGAGAGGGGAAAACACTGGGAAACACTATGTAGATGACTAGAGGGACGGCCCAGAACCATGACAGTATTCTCATTAATTCTCATTATTTCCCATCATCTGTTCTATGACTCTGCTCCGCACCTACTCGTTCATTAGCGATTAGCGAGTGATCATTTGGATTTGGGAAGGTTGAGGCGATTCTCCAGCCCATCGGAGCCACACCTCATTAACCGAGCGCCACATTGTCCCAGCGAACGGACTGGCATTTACCAGTTTGAGTGATGTAATTTACCGGTTAAGTGAAAGAAGTAATAACAAGAAAGAGAAAGTGTGATTTCAGGTGTTTTATGTTCCAGGAACCTTGTGTTGAGGTCACTTCTTTTCTCAAAGGGGGGGAGGGAGAAGATTGGCGTTTTGTCAGTTGCAGCATTCGGTAAATTGGATTAAATCCACATGGAGGCCAACCGGTCTCCAGAGGATTTTCCCACCACATGAATATTGATGTAAGTGTTTTGTGCACGGCACATAATAACAGCTCCTAACCTCTCTCTATCGCTGCATCCCTGTCAACGGAAAGGGCCTCAGACCATCACTCAGAGTCTGGAGGTCACCTGAACACAAAACATCATCAATATAGAGACAACGACGGCGGCGGCCTAAATGATTTGTTTTTATCATGAGGGAGTCCAAGTTCCCATTAAAATGCCACAAGGATCCCGTTCCACAACACAACAGGTCCATGACAGTGAATGGGCACTCTAATGCATTTTGGCAGCTGTGTTGTGCAGTTATCTGGTCATGATAGCTGGCACCAAATGTGCCATCTGTGCAGATAAGCATCACATACATTGGCCCTTAGACAATATTAACATGAGGCTGACAGATCTGGTTTTTACCATGTTAAGGATAAATCTGAGAAAAAAAAACATCATATTGGGAAATGAGGTCAGGCAAAGATATGGGTGACTAAAAGGTAACAATGGTTCATCACAACCTGGGGTTTCACGTTTGTCTATTTAGGACCAATACTGTACTCTCAATTTCTGCGATCCAAGACCATGGGGACATAGACTAACGAGGAGTAAGAGGGGGAAACAAACCGGTTTTAAATTAAACCCCAAAGTTAGCCAAACATATCTGAAAGAAGCCACAAGGGAAAACAATAGAAGTATTAGCTAAATCTTTCATTTTATAATTGATCTGTAATCTATAATTGAGTTTACAGACAGATGACCTAGTGCAACTTTGAGATTTGAATACTTTGTTATTTCAATGCATACTACACTGATATTTTGCAGTGTGGTAGTGGGAAGAGACAATCTCTTTCCCCCGAGAAAAATGTAGAGCCAACAGGTGGATGCTGCGGTGGAGATGATGCTTTTGAAATACTATATGAACAGCAGCAGCAGTAGCAGTAAATGACAGCATGCTTTTAGGTGAGTGGAGTGGCAGCCGACATGCTATGAAAGAGCCAACAGAGTGCTGACGGCTGAAATGCACATCCACGATGAAAAGACATTTTTGGGGGTCGTCGTCTTGCCCAAGGGGGTTGAGGCACAGACCAGGAGCTGCAGCATCCCAAGTTTGTGTCTGGACCAAGGGTCTTTGTTGCATGTCATTCTCCATCTCTCTCTCTCCCCCCATTCCTGTCATATCTTCACTGACACTATGTAATAAAGTCATCCTTCCTGCAGAAAGAGAAAGAAATGCGGTGATGGATGTGTGCTGAAGCAACGGGAGTATTGCATGTGGGTGTATGGGGGTGACTCAGGCTGACAGACTGACATTTCCCTCATTTTTTCCCCCTGTTAGAGGACTTTGAAGGGAATTTTTCCATATCAAATGAAGAGTCTGAGAATAGGGGTTGTCTCATGTAAGATAGATTGTTAATCCCTCGAAGGCAAATTTGTGATTTAAAGGATTTTGTCAACACTGATATCACTTTTTTTTTTTACCCTAAAATGAAATATTTTTTACTTCCTATGGATCCTCTATTGTTCTTCAGTCATGATTTGTGCATGGAAGTATGTTATAGCACTTTCCAGCTGGGCCACATCCATTTTGAACCACTGAGAAGAGTGCAAACACAGCAGCAGAGACATCACTGATAGGAAAATTAAGTAAACTGCTCTAACTTTGGGAGAAAGATTTTTGTTCAAGTGTGACTCCATCACTTATAACAACTAGCTGATTTAGTAAAATGTGTTTTTTTAGGGCTTTTACTTGACTATGAAATGGTGGCCAAAATGATGAAAATAAGACTCAAGATTTAATAGACCGGAAATATCCATTAAATGTGCAAAAATATAAGCATTCTGAACATGAGCTTATTTAAACTCACATCATCTCTTTGCTTATGGCCCAGCATGCTCATTCTCTAGTAATTATGCATCAGACGGGCTCTAGGTTCATTACCATCACTTCCCTCCACACGCAACATTCAAGTGCCAGTCACAACTGATAGCGGAAACCACTGAGGCATCCAAATCCGACCAATCCGGCACCCTCTGCCCTGCCCTCCACCTCTCACTCGCACCAATTAACAGGGTGTGGTTAGCAGCCCCGAACTTGACACTTCCCGTCTCTCCGCTTTAATTATGTCCGAGTCCCTGAAGGCCACGGAGAGGACAGGGTCCAATTAGTCGACGGAGACAGAGGGCGATGCGTGACGTCACGCGCACACATGCCAGAATCCATCAGACGGAGCCAAAGGGGAAGAAAAGAAAGATCATCTGAAGACGGGTGAGGATTAAGGGGAGAGGGGCGAGGGATAGGAGAGATCAGAGCTGATGAAAAAGAAGTGACAGATATCAGACTAATCGTAGCTAAAATAAATAAAGATACTCCTCAGTTAGTATGTGCTCTAATCACTGTCAAGGAAGCGCTCATTTAACTCTCCCTTTTCCCATCCCCGTTTTTTATTTATCACCACTTCACGTTTGATCTTTATTGCCACCCGCTCTCTCGCTATCCAAGTCTCATCCCCTCTACCCCCCCCCCCTGCCTTTTTTTTTTTTTCTCTCACCGTCTTCCCCTCACTAACAATCTCCCTTAATCTCTACTGTGCCCACGCATGTGAGACTGTTATTGTTCCAGAGCATGTCATATGTTTTTCAGCCTAAGTGAAATGTGAACGTTCTTAACACCCTTTAATTTTCCACTCACTTTTGTAAGCCCGTAGTTGCAGAGCAGTAAAATAAAGTCAGCCCCAGCTTGTGCACTCGGTTTTTTGATCTCTGGATGGCTGGCCCTCAAACAAAAGAGCAGACTGCATATATTTGCATAGCTGTCTTTACCAAAATTAAAAAGGGGCTTTCACATTTGTGTGATTTGAGCCACAGAGGGGAGGTGTGTACACTTTTTCTATTTATTTATCTGGTGCCACATGCTGGTACATTTCGATGAACCCACACCAGCAGCTTGTTTCAGACGGATACACAGCCAGCAACCAAAAAAAAAAAAAAACAGCAGCTGATAACTGCATGGAAAAACTGATTAAAGCCCTCTGAGTTACTGTCAAGGCAGCACAGAGGAATGAGCGAGAGATGGGGCTGGGGGAGTTAACGTAGATGAGAAGGAGCTCTTCTCAGATCTAAGGAAAAGGCCTCCTCACAGGAGACAATGACACCGTTATCAGTTGCGAAGCAGAAATGTTGCCAGCAAAATCCTCTTTGTGCCGCAAAACCTGGACAATCCACCTGACATCGGAGAACCCGCCTCTGGTGAGGTGCAACTTAACCTCCTACTTGACGAACACAAACAAGGACACACATACGCGCAACCACACACAGACTTCGTATATATCTCCCCGGCTTCACATCTATGAAATATGTAAACCCTGGAACAATTTATCTACACTGCCGCCGGGACAAGTGGTTAATAAGGTTCACAGCTTTGTCTTAACCACTGACAAAAGAAAAACAAAGGATTTTTTTTTTGTATTTCATGTGCTGCACTGCCAATTGCAACCTTCTTGCTGAGTTTTGCAGAAGCTTGTATGAACCGGAGACAGGTCCAAGGCTTTGGAGAGACTCTGTGACTTTATAATTAGCACTCAAACCGGAAAAAAATGACCAGGAAGAAATGCAAGAAGCTGCCAGAGGCTGACTGCGAGAATACAGTGAGCAAGAGGAGCCCTGAGGGTCTTTTGATGACCAGAATTATTGGATTTATACAGTTATTATAATCGACATCATTATTTCACTGTTAAGATATTCTAGCACACATTAAAAAGGTCACGTTCCACAGAACCCCCTCCGCTGTCCTCTAACATAAATCACACTGTCCTTCACACTGCGTGAGTGACAGCTGTCTGTAGGTTCGAGAAACTGGACGTCTCATCAGCAGTGCAGTTTCTGTTTTCAGTAAACCTGTTGAGTTTAGTCTGCAGTGAGATCATCCTCATCAATCACGCAGCCTCAAAGTAAGAAAACAAAATCTGATTGATGAATGGCATTTAGGTTTTTGGCTTGTTTTGACTCTGATTGTCTGTATCTGATTCCAGCTTTGGTTTTTGACCCTTGATGAAGGCAAGTATGAATTAATATTGAAAAATTATTGGGAGCTCTTTTTGTTTTATGCTCTCTGTTTTTGTCATACTACCACATGGCTCAGAAGATAGCAAACTTGGCCTGATGGTCAGTCCATCATATGTTGTTCTGAAATATCCCATCAACTGTTAAATGGGTTGCCACAAAAACTATCCTGTGATCTAATGACCTTGGTGATCCCCTGACTTTCCTTTTCATAATAAGGTCAACAATTTGTCCACTTGTTTGATTTATGACCAAACACCCTCAGATTTAATTACTTTCCCATCAGCCTCACTGTACTTGGCGTTTAGTGTGAATTAACAAATGTTTCCGTGTTTACATGGTAAACATGGTTAACATTGTACCTGCTAATCATCAGAGTGGGATCATTGTTACTGTGAGTATAACGCTGTTGTTTTCTGACATTTTAGATTTTAGCCGCACTGTGCCTAAGTACAGCATCACAGGACTGCTAGCACATCTGTAGCCTTAGTTTGTGCCTTTCATGTCTTATCATTAGCATTGTATTTGAGACACAGCAGCCTCTTCTCTGAAAGATAATAACCTGGCGATGTCTGAAAAATGTAGAAGGCATAACAGCGCGGTGAAAAAGTTTTTTTTTTTTAACACATTTCTCGGTTGCTCATCATTGTGCGGATTAAGACACAAAAGTCAAAACAAGTCAGAGTCAAAACTTGGGAAACCTATTAAAAAAACTTTTTATCCCGTGGTTAGATCAATGGTTGAAACTTCAGCACAGCGGTAACAACTCTCAGAGGATGATTATCTGTCAGAAAAAATGAACGCCTGCCCCTTTGACTCAAATGTAATGCTAACACATGAGAGGCACTGACATGGCTGTAGACTCTTCATCTAGTTTCTATTTCCCCCTCCTTGATCCCTTTTGTGAGGCTGCTTCGGAAAGCACAACAATCTTACATGTGTGAAAATAATTAACTTTTCGCTTCTGCTGACGAGCAGACCTGCCCTGTTTATTCACACCGCTCCTCTTCCCCCTCGCCTTTCGTCTTGCAGCCTCAGCATCCTGCCCGTCGCATTTGTTGCATACCAGAAATCCTGGCAGAGAGTTAATGGTTTAGGACCATTGATCAATAACCTATCTTTATCTCAAATTAGGACAGGCCTAGCTTCAGCTCCAACACGAGGCCAAAGTTGTTCATTACATGTAGCTTAGTTGTCACAGTGAATAATGGCCAACAGGACGGGAACACAAGCGGTGTTGTCAGGGTCCCGACTCCAAACAAGTTTCCTTTGTGTGAGTAACTGGTCAGAATTACAAGCTGCAAGATTGACAGCGTCTTCCCAGGGATGTTTTATAGGCTAGGCATCTCATGAGAAAAAACGTCAAAGCGTTCCACTGTTGTTGCTGTTAACACTGATGACGGTTCTGAGGAACATATTGTGCCAGAGCCCATTTAAATTAATGAGAGGAAACTACAAAAATAAGATCATCATGGGAGAAGAGAGGACTTTAAAGCTTTTGTCTCAGTTAAGAGGAGGACCCAGGAGCTTTTAATTATAACAGAAAAAAAATGTAAACCACTTCTCTTAATAGCAGGAACCATTTATAGTGAGAATACAGGATTTTTATTTAGAGGGGTGAGTTTTCAGACAGCTGCACGATTTCTTTGTGTATTACCAACATCAAAGTCCAACTTTGTGTTTGATGCTCGGTGTTCAGAGTCTCTACTGGTTCTGTAATTTTACGCACTAATAACCATCTGTTTGGACCTCTGACATCCAACCTTACATGCCCTTCAGTACAGTTTATTGTTGTTTTCATTTAGTGTTTACGGGGCTATGTTTGCCAAAGAAACTTTTTTTCTCCTCTCAAGTAGTTTGGCTTTCTGCGTGAAGTGTTAGCATGCAAGGAGACCATGTATGTCCCTGTGTGTGTAACAAGCAGTGTGTGCGTGTTATGAACCCACCTTATTATCACATATGTTAAAGTGTATGTGCCCGTGTTGATGCACAAGTCTCGCACATAACACATCATCCTCAGTGTAGCCGTCTATTTGCAGAAGGAGCAGCATCTCTCGTTTTGCTGCAGTCTTTTTGTTTTCATGTACAGCTATATATACAATCTATATACATGGCAGATATTTATATTTGTGTTTGCAACACATTTTTACAGTAGTTGCCATGTCTTTCATCTTCACATGTGGCTGATAGACATGCGCTGAGCTGTTGATACTTTGACATCTAACGTTTGAGTGCTGTTCTATAAGATGCTTTAGACTCTGTGGCATCTGCATTGTTCTATTAAAAGCCAGACACACAAGAGATGCTTTGAAAGTGCGGAGGTTTCTGTTAAAGGCATTATCCTTGGACACACCTGCTCACAGCATCTTCCACTGTGCGGAGAAGGAGAAAGGAACAATACAATGCCATATGGCAGAGAAAATCACAGTTGTCCACGCTGAATTGGCAGATGCAAAGGCACTTCTCTAACGGCAGCGCGGGATGAAAGAAGCCCACACAAAACAACATCAGCAGCATCCATTCATCACAGCCAAAATACCAATTTTCTTCGTACATGTGCCGCTGAGATTTTTCATTCCTCCTTATGTACGAGCATTCCTTTAAAGGACTTCTAACAAGCCTGAAGTAACAAATGTCTAATGATTATTAATGGCATGGGATATAGGAAAAGAAAATTCCAGCATTATTATGTGCTCCTGCAATCTGTCTCTGACTATAGAGTCCATGTTCAGGTTTAAGCTTATACATGAAAGTGGGGCAAGTAAGTACTGTAGCCCCAGTGAGAATCCTATAAAAGTCTTTCCAAGAGCATATACTCCATTAAACATGAAATTTAACCATGAGAAGAGGATATAAGGTTCTCCTTGAAATGTTAAGATATTATATTGGCTCGGCTTTGAAAATGAGAAGCTATTACAGAACTGCGGGGTATACAAATGGGCAGCATGTATGATTAGATTTTTGGGGCTTTCCAGCAAATTTACAGAATGGGAAGTGAGTCATACTAAATCATGTAGCTATGATTAAACATATCATTACAGCTCACATAATTTCGTATCAGATTACTTGCAACTTGCAATGCAAAGCCAAAAAAAAAAAAAAGTGCAAGGAAAAGCTGTAGAGAATTTACTATTTTGTGACTTAAATCCTTTAATGCAATCAGAAAGATTAATCACAGATGAGCCTTGAATATTAAGCGCAGGGGCCAGATCAAATCAAACGACCCCCTCCGTGAACACAAAATTACCAGAGAAAGTCAACATGTGCACACCGTAATGGAGAGGGTAGATTCAACACCACGACACATCTGAGTTCATTCATCTTGCCTGGTTGCACAGCAGGAAAACAGCAGCCCAGCGAGGCACAGAGCAACTGACTTCGCATCGGCTCCCCGGCATTGGATTAATCATACTAACTTTACCAGAACTAATCCATACTTCACAAGCACGACTCGGGTTCCTTTCCTCTCCTGTAGCGGTGCCTCAGTCTGCATTCTTATCTGTGTGATGAAGTACCTCATCCCTTTCACTCGGAAACAAGAGAGCACTTCTTATACGCTTCCCACTGAGAGCGCAGAATTGTTATATGTAGTGGAAAAACATGTTTGGACAAAATGTTCATCTCGGATTGTCTTCCTCTCCTCACCAAATTGTTTCGTTTTAGGAGAAACAGTAGTTTTAGAAAGATTCACACCAGGTAAACCACGCCTCAATATTGAAGCCACCGGTGGGGGATGTAGTCAGATCCTTCACTGAAGTAAAAGGACCAGAATAACAATGTAAAAATACTCCATTAAAACAAAAAACACTGCATTCAAAATAGAAGTTACTTACTTAAGTAAAAGTGCATATGTAATTTTAACAACATATAGTTAAAGTATCAATGCAATCAATTCAGTAAAATGTCTTCTTTGAGCGATATATTATTATATGTGACATTATGAGGTTGCCAGAAGTGATGCATCAGTATGTTCGCAACATTTCACTGTTTTAGCAGCTCCAGGTGGATCATGTTTTAAATACTTTATATACAGTAGGCAAATGTGTCTCGGATGAGCACTTTTATATCAAATGATTCCATATTCTGTAGTGTGAAAAGAGAGCTGTGAGACTGATCTTTTTAGCCTCTTTCACACCCCTTCAGTCGGCAAGAAAAAAAGGGTATGTTTTCAGTTTTAGTTTAAATGTTAACTGATTAAAAACAAACCAAGAGGAATGAATATACTGTAGATCATATGGGCTGACAGGTACATTTAGACATTCACTGGACAGTTTGCTTCATTTTGCTTCTTGGGAATGTGGCACAATACTGCTTCTTCTGTTTTCATCTGCTTATTTATCTTCTGTGGTGTCACAAAAAGCTCAGAAAAATGACTTATTATAAGCGTTATTAGCTGAGAGTGCAACTCAAACCTCACAGAGATGAATGGTGACAGACAGGATACTTCCTGTACAGTGTTTCACTCACTTTTATATGACAAACTGGAAAAATACACATGGACAGTGCACCTAGATATAAACTCATTTTATGATTTATAAGAGTAAATCTCCACACTCAAATTTTGACATGCATATTTATTAGCATGGTAACCATATTAACTTGCATGATTATATTTGCTGGTTAAACAGATTGCTTATAGGACAATACAGATATAGATATTTTGTTTTATTTAATAGCTTTTGTATCCATGCTGAAATCACATACCTCGGATCATAAAATGGTCTACCTTGCTGTCACGCCACAAACAGAGTCAGCTTGTAATCAGAGGGAGACCCACGTTTTTAGGTGGTGTTGATCGAGTTGATTAGGTCGCAGCATTGTTTAAATGATGGTTTAAATACCAACCTAAAAGAACAAAACCACAATGGGAAACAAACCACAGTTTCTTCACCAAACAGCATAGGTGTAAAAAAACTAAAGTTGCTGTTGTCCCCTGTGAACACATCATATCTAGGATGTGATCACCCCACACTTGGCCGAGATAAGACGGGGAAGGCAATTCTCAATCTATCTTTAGTAAGGGGCTGTCTGTGAGACCAGTTGGTCCTTTGTTTACAATTCCTCTCGCTCACTGAGGCTGGAACTCTTGTTGGACTCCGGGGCGATGGCACAGATTTGTTTAGTTAATGAGTCCCCGCTGACACATTTAAGACATGACAGGCACTGTCATGCTTTCATTTGCTCAAGGAACCAACAACCCAGTGCCAGAAGCAGACGTCTGCTTGAAAGCTGGCAGAGGCTCCACGCTGCAAAGCAGATGCCCAGACATAACAAATGGATCCCATCAAAAACAGAATAACAAAGGCTGAAATGGTCTAAGGAATAAAATCAGGGTTTGACAACAATTCAAGCGAGTCCAGTATTTAATGGGTAGAAGTCTCATTTTTCGTGACCAGAGAACCATTCCAAAGTGCCTCCCCATTTACATGCTAAACACTACAAAAAGTCCCACAAGAAACATGTAAAGTGTTAGCAACAATAATTAATCCCCAAGTTAAAACAAATTTTAATCATGGTTTGGCAGTATGATTCATGAAAATACTTACTTAGCGCCATAGCTGCCCCCTTTGGAGGGAGCACAACTGAACATGTCCATCTGGAGCCAGTTTACTTTACAAACAACTCATGCCTGACTAAATCATTTCATTTGTCTCTGCTTATTGGATTTACCCTTCATTGTGGACATTTCTTTTTAAAAAGCACAGCAGCACTAACCCTAACCCTGAGCAACAGGTAGAAAATTTTATAACCCAAACTGTGAGGAATTCACGTTGACCTTCATGAAAAAATGAGATATTATTAATAAACACCTGAAAGTAATATTCCCCATCACATCATTTTCTCCAGATCATGGAAAGAATCTTTGATGAGGAACATGAAAAAATGATGTTCAAAGATTAAATTCCTTGTGCTAATTTGTTGAGTTAACATTTCGCTCACAGTCACAGTGCAGGACTCGGTGTCTTCGACCAAACGGCTCCCCTGAAGTCGGGCTTGGAAAGGAGCTTCTCTCCTTGTTATTTACGAGAGTGCTGGGAGCCAGTGCACCTTGTTTAACAGCCTATGTATAGCCACATGTTCTCCTCGCATCCATTTCCAGTTAGTAAGATGGGAAAATCATTCCAAGCCTTTTTCACATGGGACACAAACATACATCACGGAGTGTCGCAGAAACGAAAGATGCAATTTGGCAGCACCTGCCTGAGTCTCTCTCACAAAAAGGAGGAGGAAATAAATAAATGTCACCAAACTTAAGAAGAAAAGGAAATGGGTGAAAAAATGTAAATCACTCCTGACAACAGCGCTGAGGTAACAAGGAAGGAGTAGAGACGAACGGAGGAAGGGAAATCGAAAATGAAGCAGTGCTTGACAGCTTTAGTTCCAGAAGTATGAATGGAGCGGAGTTGCAGTTTGATGGTTCAGAAACAATAAAACATTGACTCTTGATCTTTCATGCACAGCTCAGGTGCTTCTTTGCTAACATAATTTGCCCGGAAACTGAAGGACCTTGCTGTCTTGAAATGAGTGTCAAGAGCAAAGTGGCCTCACACCCATAGCGGAGTGCTCCTTTAACCAGCTCCGAGCGTGTTCTTTCGCTCGATGTGCCTACCTGAATGCTGCCATTACCTCGATAAGCAATTAGCATTCTCTGTCATTCACTCCTTATCACTCAATGAATCACTTCCTCCGTTCATTACGTGCAGAAACCTACTTCCCATCTAACTGCAGGTGTAGGCTGATAATATAGTTACACTGGCTAGTGCTTTGATGAATTGACATTACCAAGTGGGCGATTGTTTGCACAGGTTTCGCCACAATGGATGCTACTTTGGGCAGTGGATAGCAGAGATGTGCGAGCAGGTGGCTGTTGATGCTGAATCACGCTAACTGCTCACACCTGCGCCTGCCAATTATCCCAGGGACTCTGGCACTGACGAAACACTGTCCTGCACCAAAAGAGTGACACCGCCGAGCAGGGCCGAAGGCAAAAATAATGCTTAAAAATAGCCACGTGCACGTGGGCTGCATTTCTATATGCGTTTTCTTTTCCTTGTTACTGCAAATGAAGAGATCACTTTGCATTGCTTTTTTTTCCAGCACAGTAACTGTGGAATTGAATTGCAAAACAAGCTTTTCAGAAGATCAATAAATGCTCAAAAAATTTCAGTGTGAGCCGTTCCAAATCAAAGAGCAAGGCCCCTCTCAAAGCTAAGGACTTTCCTCTTATTTTTTAACAAGCACACGGAGAGGAATCCACCATCGAAGAGGCAGAGCTTTCTTTACACGCTGAGCTGAATCGGTACTTTTAACGACTCTCTCTTGGTGTTGCTATTGCACACTTAACCTACTCGTTAAAGTTGGAGTTGATTTCACCGCATTCATATCGGTTTATTCAGAGCTGTCAAAACAAATTTCAGGAAACCCAGAAAACCACCGGAGCCAATGAACTTTTGAGATATGAAACAGAACCTGTGTCAGCTGTCAGTAAGAACAACAACAGGCCTGTTTTCATGCTAAAGTTACATCTGCGCTGTTGCTTCCTTACAGCAGAGCTCTACAGTGATGTGAGAAGGAAGGGTGTGGGGGCGGTTTGGTTTTCAGCAAATAGTGCTGCTTTCAGTTCTCTCGAGACTTTAAGACAAAGCTCTAGTTGTTCTACAGTCGAGGCTCAAAACTAAGTCTGGGGACACACTGGAGGATTACCTAAAAGACATTTCCCAGCTCGCTGTATCCCTAAAACTGACGAAGAAAACCCAAAGGGAGGCTTGTTAGGAACGTATGTTGAGCGTAGGTTACTGTTCGAGAGGTTTAATTGTCCCCGTTGAAAATGAAAAAAAAAAAAAGAAGCCTATTCCATGATTTTTCTTGGGCAACCTATAACAATATCATCTGACTGAACCAACTCAATATTTATGGGCTAAATTTGAAGCATTTTTTCTGTTGTTTTTCTGTCTGAAGTGTCAGCGGCTGAGCTTTGAGCCTTACCTGCCACAGAAGCTCCAAAAAAAAAAAAAAAGGCACCATGAATACAAAACAACCCCCTGTCTCTCTCCCTTTTCAGACAAAATGAATGCTGATTCAAAGAGAATCACCATTTGGGGCTGCTGCATATAGGCTAGCTGCTTTATCCCTCTCTTACAGCGGGTATTATGGATAGGATATTACTTCAAGTACATTTGCTACACACATCAGTTAGTCCTCAAACTTGAAGCCACTTTAAAGTTGAACTCGTTGCTTTATATGAATTTTACTTCCTCATCTGGATTCCAGTCAAATACTCCAACTCTTCTGTCAAGTTCTTGAAAGCCACCAAGCCAAGGTTTTCTCCTCAAGACTGTTTCTCTGGGTTAATTTTCAAACATGACTGCTGCATAAATGACTGGAGAAGAAGTGTGGCTACAGTCTGGTCCTAGTTTGATACATCTACAGTACGTTAATATATTGTGCCATGGTTGTTACAGAATTATTAGAGGTTCATTTTCTATATGGCAGCAAAATGAGCACTATGAGCCAGCAGATAAATCATGTAGGTTAAATAGGAATTTAGAGCCGGCTAACACTAAAAGACGTAAAGACTGGTAGAGGCTCACTATAAATGCTAGAAACTATCCATAAAACAAAAGTCTTTGGCTCAATCTGTAACACTGGAGCCGGTGCTTTCTCTCCATGCAAAGGGAACATCTGCTGCTGTGGATAAATGTCACGTCATTAAAAATGAATATAACTCCCACTCCAATTTGCATAAATTAAACACAAGACTATATTCAAGTTAATACAGTCTTGAGTTACTAGTGAGCGAAAATCACCATTTTTTAAAATCGGAATAATCACAGTTATGATGCAGTGTGAAATCCTGCCTAACATCCCACTGTGAGTGTACGCACAGCTGTGCAATCCCTTACGACGTGTTGCAATGCTGTTTTCTAAATCACTTGCAATTAAAAAACCTTTTTAGCCGGAGGGCAACCACACGATCTATCAGGACTTCTAACCTGTGGTATAAGCTGCCTGGTGAGAGCCCAGAGACCCTTTCACACCTTCTTTTGCTCATTTTTAATGCATGCATGCTGTAATATAAGTATACTGTCTTGGTAGCTTTCAAACACATAATTAGTTCATTAACAGCTTCTAGTTAGTAACCATTATCTAGTATTTAAATAAATGCCTGTCTGGTCAGAAAGCAATGCATGTACGTAGATTTTGGTCAATGAAAAGTTTTAAAAATCTTAAAATGGCATCTGGTAAAATCATATTAATATATTGTTTTTATGATTATGTTACAACTTAAGACACAAAGAAGATGTCACACTTAGATATCCTGTGCAGGTTAGTGTCTCAGCTCTGATCTGGCCATCATCATTTAGTCCAACAGCAACCGAGATGACCCGTGGCCATTAATGACAAGTGAATCGTTTCACTATTTGTTCAACACTGCTGCCATGAGAATAAGAGATAAGGCTCTCTTTTTTCGCCTTTAACATTCTTGTGTTTTCTCCTCTCACCCTTTACCCTGCCGCAGTCATTCCTCTCCACAGCAGCCCTGCAGTAGCTTCAAGCAAACCATACATAATTCATTGTTTGAAACGGACACAATGAATACCAATTCTCTCATATTGCCCTGCACTATCATCAAGGCTGATTGCTCAACCTGAGGTCATTAAGCGTTATTGGTAGCAATATGTCTCCAATATTAAACGGCCAGTTTGGACGTCAGAGTTACCCGGACCCCAACCGGAAACGTGTTGGTTATGAAATAAGTGAGCACAGCGCATTGGAACAGGGGAAGTCTATCATAGGGAGTTATATGCCTAATCTATCACAGTAGAGTCAGTTTATCTGGCTGCCTGTCTGCCTACTGGCAAACCAAATTAGCATAGTAAGAAATTATTTGTTGGTGGTTACATTTTTTTTTTAAACAGTAGACTCTCCGCCAGAAGTGAATTTGAGATCAGTGACAAGATTGGCATCGACCATTGGAACAGGCACAGAAATAGACTTGGCATTGTGCAAGGACAGCCGCATGCCCTGAGCCATGCAATGGTATTATTAACTTTAGTTACAGACTTTTGGTTTGAACACTAGCAAGTAGCACAAGGCTCCTCTGGGGCAACTGGGCGTGTATGGACACAATTTATATTGGCTGCTGGATTTGTAAATGGGGAACAGGCTCTGTGGACCAAATCAGTCTGAGCCAGTCGTGAGCACCTGTGTTAGTTCACCAGCCCAACTTGCATTTGCAGGCAATTATTGGCTCAGTCTTTGGAAGGTGCTTAAAAAGATGCAAGTAAAACTCGAACCAAAACTTGTGACAATTGAGGCAATTATGATTTCTCTCTGTTCTTTTCACAAGCAATGCTTTCTCATAAATACAGTGACACTTAAAACGCCATGAATAGATTTTTGGGCCTCTTCAGGGCAGCATAACAGTGACACATTACCACAATATAAGGTTGACGTGACCAATGTGTTTGCAACACCAGCTCCTCAGTGAAATATCTGTCTTTGCAGCTGCTAAATGCACCACTAGGTTGCGAGACAACCAGCAGAGCCTGGGAAATTACAGCTCAGACAGAGTTAATAATAATAAAATTTAGCACAGAAGATGTATTGTGTTAATTGGTGAGCTGCTGGAAGTGGATTTTATTATCTTCGGTAAGAGCCAGGCCTGCCGTTTCCTCCGATTTCCAGTCTTTGTGCTAAGCTTACTTTGCCAGCTGCTGCTACATATTTGGTGTACAGGACATGCGAGAGGTATCCATCTTCTCATCTAGAATCAGCAAGTAAGCAATAATACCTCCCTCCAAAGTCTATTTCTTTGTTTACCTGAACTTTCCGTTTTACATTATCTAAACAGTGCATAATTACCAGCACATCATCCTTGTCTACAATGCTGTAATGTTTCTGTAGAAGATCTTTAGTGTTTAAATAATATGGTAATTTTTTTTATCATTCTCTCCAAAGTCATTCCTCCATGGGAGGTTAATGTAATTTACCTGTAATCTTCTGTATTACCGGAAGTCAGATCTTTTTCTAGTTTGCAGAAAAACTTGAAACTGTGTCATTAATCACTCTCAGTATACATTAAATTATACATACAGCGCATACAGTAGTTTAGGAGTGCAAAGTATTATTTGTCACACATACAGAAGGCATTATGTTTCATCTGACACTTTCCCCTCTGCTTACCATCAAAAGACCATATCATCTTCACTTTGTCAGCATCTCTGTGACCTCCCTGGATATTTGACTCTCCAATGGCCGATATACTCAATATCAGAACAACTGAGGCTCGCATACAATCTGTGGCATCACTGTGCTACAAAGCAAGCGTTGACATTTTACTGAATTGCATTTGCAGATGTGCTCCTTAATCCAGAAATTCAAACCGCAGAAACACTAACAAGCGTTTGAGTCTTAAAGCAAATGCAACACTTTCCTTCACATTCTTTTCAAAAAATTTAATTGAAGACTGGGCCACAGAAGAAAAGATTCATGACTTGGAATACACAGAATGACATATACAGTCTTTTATTTGCAAAGACTTTGAAGTTCCCCTCCGCTAACCTCACAATCAATTTGAAAAACCTCAAAAAGCCTCCGAGTAAATTGCCAGTTTACAAGACAAAGCATGAATAATAACTGATTCCTGCCAACTAAAGGAGGAAAAGTTGTGTGTTGACTGCTGCACATCTGAAACTTATTTTGCCTCGATTGTTTCTGGTTTCCTGCTACTTCATGAAATGAGTGGTTTCAAAATGTGACTGTGCTGATGATGGCACTGAAATTATGCCTCCAAATAGAGTTATACTGTAGAATTCCCTTTTTAATTCAAACAGAGGATGATTTACAGTTTGTGCTGATGATATCGATTTTCTTCTATGCAGGGCTAACTACAGAAACCCATTTCCTTACATGTTTCTGTTTTACCCAACTATTAAGATTAACGCCTATGGTCATCTTTATTTGTGCAAAAATAAAACTGCACTCTCAGCAAATTGTGAATGGAACAAAGAAAGTGATTTGTCATATGGTTTGGAGTTTTTATTTGGAGAGACATTAGATACACAGTAGTATGACTTTATATTCCCGAAGCGTTTTGTTTTTCCATCCCCGCTCGCCTGTTGTATCTATATCTCGACAAGGTAATAACCTATATTTGCAACATGTTGACATGACAGACTGCTCAGACATTACTCAATACCAGCAGGATACAATAACCCAGATCCTGCTCTCCCCAGTGCAATATGAATTTCTTCTTGCATCAGCACAAAACGCTCACACACAGTCAGGAAGAGACACACAAACACACGTGTGCACACATCCTTAGGAAGTGGCTCTGTCAGCAAAAGGGACAACAGGTGTCAACGTCCCAGCGCTGCAGTGGTGCTGGAGCAGCTGGGGGTCCGTGCAGCAGGTCAAAAGGTCATATGATTTTGAAGATGTGTCTAAAAAAAGAAATGTCCAAAGACATCCTTTTGCCACGTGAGACCCCCAGACACCATGGTGATTGAGAAATTATAAGCACAGGTGCATCAAAACTTGAATATGATTTTTAAATTTTAATTCTGGTAGAGATCCCAGAGTGTCTAAAGATATGTAATGTTGAATATTATCATTTTATGGAATAGTGCAGTCAAACGAGTGCAGTCTTGGGGTGAAAGAGGCAGGCAGCAGGGGTCCATGTTTACATCAGCCTCTTAGTTGTAATTCGAATCCAGAAATACTCATTCTGATTTTTACTTCTTTTTTTTTTTAACCCATAATGCAGTACAATGATAAAGTTGCATTATGGGATCTGGTGAATGTGAAGCTTGACAGCTTAACCGTAACCCACACTAGTCAAGATATCTCTAACTCTGGGTTGCATGGATTTTTCAAAAATCTGTCTCTTATGAGCCGGCAAACTTTATGGAAGTGCGCTAATTTACTGGAATACATAACGTTTCACAAAATGGGCACAATGTCTCGTAACTCGCACATCTAAATGCAAGCAGAGGTTTGATTCTCAGGCAGTCTCTAACATTTTACTCATTACATACCGGTAAAACATTTTGTGAAATTATCACCTAATCCAATGTGATAACAGTGCAGGGTTGGTGCTGATTTATGCAAACGTCTGAGGCCTGTTTCCATCGCGTAATCTAGGGAATCAAATTTTGTGAGATCCTGACACCGAATGACCTGGAGTCATGATGAGGGCCGCTCCATTGTTTCCTCACCCGCCGGTTGTGTGTAGCTGAGCAGGCTGCTCATCTCAGTCTGGCCCAGTTGACTGATGGATTTCCAAACTCTGCATCAGCCAAGGCTATTAAGCGGTCTGCTGGAGCGAAATGGCTTTACCGTTGCTGAGGTGCTGCAATTGGCTCAGCAATTCCTGCCTGCTATTGTCTCAGACTTCTGTGACTAAGTTAATTTCTTGCCAGACAAGCACAAACAAGTATATGCTGACACACACAACAAATAACAAGCAGGAAATACAGTGAATCCCATTCCTAACAACATCTTTTGTTCCCCCTCATTATCAGCACAGAATTCAGATGGAAGAGGTGACCCAAACCGAATGAATTCCCCTCAGAAAAGCTTTTTTTTCGTCCTCAGCTGCATGTCTTACGCTATAACAGCTTCTTCTATTATGAATTTACCACCAGCCTCATCAATCATGTGTTTGAAATCTCCGAGCTCATGATGTATTTTCTCTCTTTTTTTTTTTTTTTTTGGTGATTTTTGATTACTGTATTCCACTCCCACTTCGAGATGATAGCAGTAAATCAGATTTGATGATCTAGTGGCATCGTGACTTAATATCAAAGAGGCGTAGAAAATGTAACGCTCCCCTGATCCCTCTTCAATACTTGCTTTACCTGCTCCTACATTATTCATGGTCATATTTAAGTCTTAGGAGATAAAGCCAGTCTTTACATTCACGGTGACAGGCTGGAAAGGCCCAGAGGAATTCAGGCCCTCTGTGATTTAAGTGCCTGACATGGTTGGGCAAACACAGAACTGGATTTCCTGGTACAGAACGCGCTGAATGCGGCTATTTCCCATAAGACCTTGTACACACACAGGGGACCCGCAGCAATAGTGATGACACGAAGGAAGAACCAGAAAAAAGAAAAGACAACTTTCTCAAATTCTTTAAAGTATGTTACAGTATGTTTAACAATCAGACTTTAGCCTAACACATAAACAGAAAAAAAACACATATAGTAGATCATAATTATGTTTTTGTCAACCCTATGCTCAGAAAATGTGTGACTGCAACATAACAAGAAGATGTTTATGCTGAATATAGCATGAATTATGTTTTTAAATTATTTTTTGGGGGCTTTTCACCCTTTATTATTATGGACAGGACAGCTGAAGATAGACAGGAAAGGTGGGAGAGAGAGGGGGGAAGACATGCAGCAAAGGGACCTCAGCCGGGAATCGAACCGAGCCGGGAATCGACTGAGCCACCTGCGTGCCCATTCATGTTTCTGTTTAATCAATTTGAAGCACTTGGTTAAAGTTGTGAAATGATTTAGGTTGTTACTACTGACTTAAACCGTAAGTCGAAGCCTGGACTTTTTCCATATAAAACCACAAGCTTTTCCTGAGTTTAAAGCTGTACTAAGATTTTTTTCATATCAAGAATGGAAAAAAGTGAGTGTGTAGTGTGAAAGAGATTGTGGGGACGAACCACAGAGAATAATCACCCCCTGCGGTTTCTCTCAGCTCAGCTCTGTTGAGCATTTTAGTCCCTTTCTGTCTGATTCTTTTGGCTGCATGTCCAAGAAACTTTACTGTTCACTTTCATCGTTCTCTTTGTGTCATTTTGGATCGCCGTTTGGAGATCAGGTTGTTTCTCTCAGAAGCTGGAGGAGACCAAAAACAGGGCTAGAAGGAGAGTTCACCACGTGGACAAGTCACTGTGTCTGCTGGATGTGTTAGATAGATAGATGATAGATAGATACTTTATTGATCTCCAAGAAGAAATTCACATTTCCAGCAGCATGAAAGTAAATACAATAAGATGCAAAAGAAACTATAATAAAATAAAATAGAAGGTAAAAATACAATGTAAAATAACAATAACAATATAAAATTAAAAAAATATGAAATTAAAAAATATGAAACATGAAACATGAAACACGGTTAATAAGTCACCGTCTGTATAACGTAATGTATACATAACACATGGTACTCAGGATACACATGTTGCTTTATATTGTCAAAGTCCTGTGTTTTTGTTCACCCTGTATCCTCCTTGAACAGCACTGAGTATCTGAGAGAATACACAACACAGAAAACAGCTGCCTGCTACATCTAGAAACAACATTTAACGACAACGATGCTAATGAGCTAAAAGACACTCAAACACTCCTACAAAGCAACTAACCACCACCACTTTCACATTACATCTAAAAAATTTTCATCATGCAGCTTTAAAATTCATAGATTTCTCCACTCACCAACCAAAAACTCTGAGGACCTCTTATAACTCAAAATACAATTCTCATGTACCTGAACATTCAAACTCTCTAGTGAGCTAAGTGTCAGGTAGATTTAGTGTTTTCTCAGAGGCAACTAAAGTTAGTGAGCACATTCATTTAACCTCTCTGTTTGATAAAAAAAAAGTACGTTTTGTGATTTTTTTTTCTACCTCTGCGTTATCCAATAATAATAATTCAAATGATTTTTTTTAAATAGCTCAGGTCTTAATTAAGAGCAGGTTTAGCAGGAGTTGTATGACAGCGAGAAGAAGCAGAGGAGCGTCAGAATTGTTGGTCACGTACTGTCTCTGCTCTGTCCCCTCCGTTGTGGTTAGTGGGGTCTAGCTGCTTTGCCACTCTGTCTGGGGGACTTATCTGGCTCCGGAGCGCCGGGCTCTGTGCTGCTGTCTCCATTGGCATGGTGATAGAGGAAAGGCCTGCCTTCCCAGATAAACCCTCCCTCTGTTCTCCCTGCAGCCCGTCAGGCCTCCTGTTTGCTGCAGGCTTCGTAGAAAACGCTCCCACAACCATTAGACATCAACACATCTGCTGGTGACAAGTTGGCCTCCACGACTGGAGAAGATAAAGAACGAGGGGGGAGGGAGGAAGCAGGTGAAGCAGGTATACAGTTGGCAGAGGGGGGAAGTGAGGACAAGGGAATGAGAAATTGATGGAGGCACAATGAAAAAATGTACATTTTACCAAGTAATTTAGTTTAGTATCAAGTCTAAAAATCCTATTAGTTTTGATAAGCAGCGACCATAAGTCAATTTCTCGGTCAGTATAAAAAGTTTCTTAAACTTTTCTGCACATTTGTCATTTGTTGGCAGAGTTGTGAGGGTTATTGCTGCTGTGTGTTCCAGTGAAATAGTGTACAATTAGGTCATTTAAAGCTGCAATAATAAATGTTTTTGTAGAAACAATAGATCAAATGACAGTGTGTAATGCGTGGGGACGGACCAACAGAGAATTCCCATCCAACTCTGCAGTCCCCATTTTTACTTTCACGTCGTTGTTTTGGCTAAAAAAAAACTCTGATAAAACTACTATACATTGTCCACAGTAAGCAAAGTTAGTGACCTACTGGAGTGAAATATTTAACAGCTTAAGAACCAGATATTTATGGAAATGTGCAATTAATAGGGGGCTTATTAATAAGCTCTTCCTATAAATAGATCTCCTGTCTCCATCATGTCTGTTGAGGCACCTGTCATATTCACTGATGCACAGAGATTCCTTCATCCTTAATGAACCATTTATTTCCCTCAGGAGTTGGCGGAGACCATAATAGAGCAGAAAGGAGGATGAATATTGGACTTTGATTCACCAGATCAGAGACTGTTCTGTGTCTGCTGGAGTGTAAATAGGCAACTCTTTGCTAACTTGCTAACTTTTAACTTTTTGTTGTGCGGAGTTTTTTCATTGCTCTGAACTGGTTAAAACATAAATAATGTTGCTTTCAGGCTGTGTTCACTGAAATGTATTTAAAATCAAATTATTTTGAAGAAAATTTGCACAAACTGAAGTCTAACATACTGAATAAGTCAATGAGGAAAAAAAAAAAGTCAGATGCTTTCACGGCACAGCACAAGAAATCACTAAAATGGATTAACAAGTATGAAAATGATGTGAATTACTGGTGCTTGGCCTTTAAATGAATAGCGCTCATCCATCCAATAGATGCCAAAAAGCACTAAAGCTGTAAAGACATTTTTGGTGTCCCCACACTTTATTAACACACTTTAAGTTGTTTTTTTCCTTTAACTTGTTTCCCATCCATGTGTGTGATCCTGAATCAAATCAGTAACTGAGTACACTGATCCAAAGAGGATACATTTGGCTTAAGTGTAGTTTTCCAGACCAGAGATTCCACATCGTACCACATACAAATTAATGAATGTTTTTGAAGCGATTTGATGTCAGTAAATTGCTTTCAGTGCTTCAAATGCTGCAGATCTGCACTGAGAAAGTATTAAAATCCCTCTTGGCCCTCTCTGAAGAGTTCTTCGCTGGTTTGAAAGTAAGAAAAGCGAAACAGCAGTTAAACTGACTGCTGTTTTCAATTGCATTATCTCAGCTTTCCAAATGTCCCCATGTGGAAATAATATTTGCAGTGTAATTGTATTTATCCCCTTCAACTGATAGAATTGAGGTAGGGCTGGAAACAATAGTTTAAGACTCAATACCAGTCTAAAGCGTGTTATAACAGATAACTTTCTGTAATGTAATGAAGAAAGGCAGACTGAGGTGAGATAGAGAATAGAGAGGGACGATTGTGGGAACCCCTAGAGTTTATGAGAGAGGAAGGGACAGAAGGAGAATCCTAATCAACTTCTTTCATGAGACTCCTTTCAAACGTATTGTCCCTGCAACAACACACCGAGCTGTCAGTTTATTAGATCCAACGGGGCTCAAAATAGTCCCTGACAGAGACAAGAGCTACCCAGAAAGCCTCATTTGAGAATTTTTTGGTAATTGTATGTTTTCCTATATATTGAGGTTACTGAAATAAATAATAGGCTAATAGTAAAGCACCTGAAGAACGTTTTACTGTGCAGCGAGCATTGGGTGTTTAGATTAGCTGTTATCTTGCTATGTTTTCTGTAACACCAACATTTGAGGCTTGGCCATGTTCATAACCAATGTTTTAAAAATGTTTAAAATAAAACTTTGCAAGTGTATTTCAAGGGTTTACTGAGAGTCAAAAATTACAGATGATCAATGATTTTGTAGAAAAAAGTAGCAGTAGTCGCCACTAAACGAGGGTTGGTGATCCATCTACGGGCTTCATCTGTCACACATCAGTCTGATTTTTGCCATTTTTCTCTCCCGGTCTGTTCATTTGCCTGCACACTTACGCTCCTGTCATTTCAGGCCCTTCATCTCCAGGTCTGCAATGACCCCTGTTCCTGCCTTTGCCTACCTCCTGCCTGCCCATTTCCACCTGTTCCCTGTCAGATCGTCTTCCGTGTTCCTTACTAAGTGGTCTGGCCACTTCATCTGCCTGCCCCTTGCCTGGTTAAGTCTGCCCGTCTCTCTTTGCCTGCCTGACTTTGAGTAAAGATGAATATTTATTTTTACCTCTGACTAGCGCTCATGTGTGCGAACCTGCTTTTACTGATTCATTACATCATCAGTCCACTTACTGAGTGTTTGAAATTCCATACTAACATACCATTCATACTAACCATGACTAAAACTTGTGTACATACTGAGTTACAACTACTGAGTGTGTAGATGCATGCGTATGATGATGTATATTAGATTAGCAAGAATTTCTGAGAATGCTACATGAGTTTACCTGACATACTGTACACACTACTGAACTCAGCATTGCAGCTCTTCAGTCTGTCCAGTGGTGTGGACAGACTAATATAATACAGTACTAATATAATACAATAGAAATAATACAACACTATTTTAAAATAACATCCTTTCCTTTAAAATAATACTGGAAAATGGTAGGTAATGTTGATTTACATCTGTTTTTACATCTGTTTTTATTTTTATTCAATGGTGGCTGAGTTCAGTGATCGATACTGTCTTAAGTGTATTTCAATGTGAACACTTCTTTTTAGTACGTAGTGCATTTGTGTGCGATTTTGACCACACTCAGTGAACCAGAAAGTCACCTTGAAGAAAAATGAATATAAGACAATGTAAGAATCATACAAAATGTACCAGGAATTTGTGTTGAATGAGCTTCAAAAACTAATTAATTCATTAAGATAAGGGTGATCAGGTAAAAGGTCAAAATGGCCAGCCTTTGAGATAAAGAGCAGCATATAATACTGTAACCAGGGTACATAGAAAGTGTGCTAATTTGAATGAGTTTATTTAATAAAAGTTTTATAAACCCAACGTTTGTACAGACATTTACTAACTTTGGCATCAAGTTTCTCATCTGACTATTACATCTGATACTTTTATGATTATTTTCCCATTTTATACAGCCTCATCAGAGGGAAAGTCATCCATTCATCAAAAGAGCTGCCTCGTTATAGTTTGCCAGGAAACTGTGCCATCTGTGGACAATCTGAGGTCACTGTGAATGGGGGGGGAAACATCCACTTCAGTGCCACAGCGCTGTGCCAGGCAGCAAGGAGGACACTGAACTGGCAGATCAGACAATCTGGCCCTGCCAGACTGTCAGCCTATTTATACCCAGGACAATCATTTGCACCAGGACTGCTCAGTACCATTGACAAGGAGATCCGGGGCATGGGGGGGGACTGCGTGAAGTTGCCATGGTGAAGAAAAAAGTGATCTAATATAGATTCAGATGACCTTCTGCCGTGTTTTCCCCGCGAGGCTTTCCCAGAGGAGTAATCCTGTGACAGTTTTCCTCTTGTCCTGCTGTCACCTTCCTATCAGAGCCACAGGGGAGACATTAATGATGCTTAAACATGATCTTCAGTAGATATATGGACAAAAAAAAACATGGCCACAAATCTTGGCAGAAACTTTACGCAGATATTTTGCCAAAAAAAAAAAGAGAGATAGTGGTATATCTGTAATTACATGTGTCTCAGAGCATAATGGTCCACATTACAGTCTGTACCATGTAACAATGACATCTTGGCATCCACAATAACACCATCTGTTGAATGTCTCCTGTGTCTCCCCCTGAATGTTCGTCTCATTAAAAGAACAAAGGTAACTAAATACATTTACTCAAGTACTATACTTTTAACATACTTGCACTATTGTATTTGCATATTGTACTGCTGTGTACATCTACTCCATTACATTAATGTAGCAACTACAAGTTAATCTCAAATACAATAAGTAACATCAGGAAGTCCCTCAAACTACTCAAGTAAATATAAACAGGGACCTCAGACTTAGAAATATCTAACTTATGTCAAAGTCAAACAAGACGCCAACAGTGGTCTCCCATGTTAAAGGTAGATTATTTGTATGTTTAATTAAAATATGATACAATACATCGCCCACTAAATCAAATACTTAAATCAGGTGTATAATACGATGTGTATCACCAGTATAACATATTCATTTTAAGTTTTTCACATATTAAAACATGTTCCGATGATGAATTAACGGGGAAAACACTATTGTGAAAACCATGAATTTACACCTCAGATAATCTACAAAAGGAACTTAAATAACGAGCCATTCAGTGGTTTTAGGAACACATTGCGTGGGAGCATCTAGCTGCAGAGGTTTGGTGCCTCAGTTCATTTGAAATCCAGGCTAAAACCACAGACGCAGTTACTTAATGTGTCACAGTGAGAGTGAAAAGTGGAGTATTTGCCGGAGCTACTATTAGTCAGCCTTTTTAATTAATAGACATCCTGTCCTTGGCTCTCCTTTGAAAAGAGGAAAGGCTGGAGGTAGAGAGGAGGCAGAGGAGGCTAAAGACATTGTAATTAGTTATTGAATGGGGTAGGTGCCTGCTGCAGTGGACAATGTCAGCCGGTGTAACATGAGAGATTCACAGGGTGGGGGACATTAGTCTATTTGCTTTCTGTCACCTCTCAAGACATCCATGGCAGTTTTAGAAAGTGTCAGGCCGCCTGGCTTTGGCTGTCTATCAACAACATTCTCAAGTCCAAATGTGGAAAACAGAGCTTAACCTTACGATCAATGAAGCCTTATGCCTTTGTGATTATAAATCAATAGTTTCTCTGCTGGTATAAAGAGACCTTTTCAATTTCACAGACCTCACAAGCGAAACGACACGTCTGTAATCTGTGACGTCTGCAAGGTAAAAAGTTTAAAGTTCCTCACGAGGCCACAAAAAGTGAAGTCTAATAAACATGATTCCGATAAAACAGCAGCATATGTTCGGCTAAATTAATCTAAACACCAGCAATATTGCACAGAGTGAAGCAGCAGTGTGGCTCTGGGAACATTTTGGCAGCCACGTTTGTTATGCAGAGAGGGGAAAGGGAGCTCAGTGTTGTTGAGCAGTGAGAACAGGTGGGAGGCTTGTATCTATTATTGTGTGTGTGTGTGCGTGCACGCGCATGCACAGGTGCAATGCAAAATTATGCATTCAGGTTGTGTGTGTTCGTGCATGCGGGCACATTTGTCTGTGCGTCCCAGAGGTGCACAAGCGCAAAGGAGAGAAATATGCAGTGTTGGCTGACTGGATGTGACTAATGCATGATACTCGGACACTTGTGGCCCTTTGGCTCAGTGCTGGATGATCACTGGGGAGAACAGCAGAGGCTCTCTGACCAGTGAAAAGTAAGATTTTTGGACATGCAGTAGATTGTGTGACAGTTATATCTCCGGATATTCACTCATTCTGGTCCAAACTACCTGGATTTACATGATGCTATTTCAAGACTGTAATCTCAAAAAGAATGAGCAAAGAAGATGCAAGAAGTTAGGTGATGTTGCTAAAGAGCCACAAAGTTTCTGTAGGGAGGCGGTTGTTTCCTGTTTCTCACTGACTGCCAACAAAGCACTGATATGATGATAATGATTCCCTCTCTTCTCTTCCAAAAAAGTTACAAATAAACATAACAAAAATTATGTATATGACCGTTATCTAATATGCCAACTCTATGATGAAGGTCATATTGTATCACGATCAAAAGGAACCTCCACTGTCAAACACAAATATTTTTCTTTTTATTTGAACAAATGGACAGTACTATCATTTTTATGTTTAGGCTGACGACCACCATGTTACCATTGTCTAATAAAAGTCTCTTCATGAAGCACTAATGACTTTATAAATAGTAAATAAATCATTTACTAGTGCTAGATGGTTTACTTATTAATCACCAATAACAAGAACTTTTGAGTGCCAGGTTGTGAAAAAGGCCCGTCGGCAGGGTGTCACGCCTGTAGCTACAAATGTTACTACATCATTATGAAAAGGTCACGAGTCAGACTTTGCAATAAGCCATAAAGTTCGAAGTTAAATAAGTTGTTAATAAATATTAATTTTGGTGCAGATGCCCTTCAGCTATTTTCCAGACGGTCACAGGTTGAACCGTTCCCTGCAGTCATCTTCTTGATTAATTAAACACTTAAAAAGCCAAAAAGACAAAGAAAATGATGAGCCCCACAAGGGTTTTCTTTGCAAACCTGAGACCCAAAAGGTTGGTGTCATTAATGGCTTATTAGTAGAGTATTTGTTAACCACTGACAAAGCTACAACTTAAGAGCTTTATCGAAATACACGGGAAGCATCCCAGATGTGAATCAGACAAAGTACCTGCACTCTTGGCATAGTAAATGAGCAGTCGCTTTGTTACTCACTGTCTGTGGTTTAGCTGTAGATGACATAGATCATTACCGCTGTCTGTCTGAGTTTAAAGATATCTAGTTCAAATCAGCCAATTAAAGCTGAGCTGGTGGATATATTACAGTGTTCTTTTATTAACTTGCAGCAACAAAAAAACAGGATGAACCTCAAACATCTTGCTGATAATGACTTGTGAGATTGTTTGCACAGACCACACTGAGAGCTGTCTGTTTATTTTTGGGGAAAGGGGATTTGGAGAAAAGGACACTGGGACAGGCACAAAATCCTGATGAAGCGAAGCGATCGTTTCTTTTTAGAGAGCCACTCTTGCTTTACTCTGAAGTCGACTGCTCTGATTTTGACATAGTAAAACTTATTTTCATGGAAGAAATCCTTCAAAATTCCCTCTAACCTCATGACTCGGCGTGTTTCATTTCATCCCGGTACAGAGGGGGGCGAGGGGGTTTACCGCTAATCTCGGTCAACAAACCCCTCGCCCGCCATGAAAGACATGTTGTGCTCAAACTTGCCGCAAGAGAGGGTCCTTTTCAAATCTCGGGTCAATAAGAGGAACTCTAATTGAAACGCACCAAAAGATCTGGCCGAGGGAGGAGTACCATGTTATTAAGTGATCTGTAGATAGACTTGTTGGCTTTTAAATTGAGAGGGAAAGGAGCAGACCTGATGCTAGATAATCTATTGTTCCCCCTGGACACAAGACTGCCTGCTTGGCTTCATCCGCAGCTAGAATATAGCCAGCAGGCCTGGTATCAGCCGGCTGAGCCAGATAGCAGGTGGAAATAAGAGTGGAAAAATGCTCCCACAGACAGCTCAAAGTATTTGACACTAATAACTTGACAGCTTTAATAGATTAAAAATTGACAGCGACTCATGCAGGGTGCTGAGGAATGAATGCCCAACGGTAACTTGACAGTAAATAATATCTACTCTGTTACAGACGGGAGTTTTGCGTCTCTCTTCCCAATGTCAAGTGAGATAAATATCTTACTGCTGGTGTGTGTGAGCATGCACATGAGTGTGTGAGTGTGTGTGTGGTCAGAGCACTGTAAGGGAGACTGCATCGACTTGCGGTGATACATGAGAAAAAGCGGCAGAGAGGTGGGGAGAGAGTCCAGCTGAGCTTGGCACAGATGGGATTCCAGTTCATTTGATGCGAGACCTTTTCACCTTGAAATCCTCCCCAACAAAAGAAAGACAGAATAAACCGCCGCAAAACAACACTCAGGCAGGGATCCATGGGCTTAATTTAGTAGAACTTTAATTTCCCCCCCTGTGAAACAATAAGTTTTGGGACATCACAGTGTTGTCAATATGATATTGAAATGTATCCAGGGTAAAATTAGAGTGTGGAATTAATCAGTAACAAGCCAATATGCAGGTCCCTGATTCTATTTTCTGTACATAAGGCAACATAAATCATTGTGAACCTCATTAAATGCCCAGCAAGCTCGAGGTAATTTCCCTGGGAGGACGCTTGGCTCGAATCCCCTCCAATCCACATGACTGTCTTTGGCCTCTGCAGGGCCTGGCAAAGCAGAAGGAAAGAGAGAGGGAGAGAGAGAGTCAGAAAGAGGCAGATATGGACTGAATCAGATAGAGATAGAGGTGGGGGAGAGATGGATGACTGGGTCTTGAATGATGAGCTCTCCTCTATCTCTCTTCAGCCACTGATAGCGGCCGAGGGAGCGGTGGACCTGTAGTGATCGCACTCCGCTCCAGACTCATCTTATATGGGGAGCACTCTGAGCCTGCACTCTCACTGTCAATATATTTCATACAGAAGTGTGCTTCATTACAGTGTTTTTTAGCATGTCTGGTTATCAAGCTGTTCGGGTTCTCTGTCTGTGCGGATTTTATGCTGCAAATATTGGAAGGGAGAGGGAAAACCTGCCATTCAGACTTGGGAGTGTTCATGCATTCGATTTGACTGCACCCATTTCTTGCCTTTTAGTAACAACAATAATATGCAACATTAGCTCAGGAAGACACTAATGTCAAAGAACTGACTATTTGAACATATGTTGGTTATATACAGTTAGATTTGGCAGAAAAAGCTCTGCTATTTGAGGGAGCTGTTGGGAGGACTAACAATCTCCTCTTTACAAACATGCATGGACATTAAATCATACTTAAATCAAATCAATCCAAAAGTTTAGCAGATGAGGAGGTAGCTGTGGCGTAATCAGCGGGGCAACAGTGAGAAGTACCAGTGTATAATAACAATGCTGTATGAATATTATTGGGCGTGTCTAGTCAGCTGTTAGCCACGCAGCTGTGAATGAGCCAGTGATTGTGACTGATGCCAGTCGCTCAATGCCAGAACTACTGCTGCGGTCCATCTATTATTATCATGCCTCATATTTAGAGGTTTATCGACACTGACACGTCCGACGCAAATTAACGGTGTATTGTTCCGTTTTAGTGCTGGATCAATTGTATTTGTGTTGATATTGGATTGTGTTTGGATGTAATTGTCAGTGACGGTTGCTTTGCAGCCATTAAACATAGTTCTTTTTATTATGTGTGGGGGATCAAGACTGTCCTACACCCAAGAATGACAGCTCGCTCATTTGAGAAAGTGCCCTCAAAAATGGCACGTTTACGTTCGAGTGACAAAGTCGACACGGGGAGGAGGTTGGGCTGAACAGACCTCAGATCAGAGGAGGGAGGACGAGGCCCAGAGTTCTTCAGATCTAGGAGGAATGAGGGTTTTTACTCACTTGGTTTTTAATAATTACAGCCTCTGCAATGTCATTTGAAGCGAGTGAGAGGTGGATGTTTTGTGAATCCGTTGTCTTGTGGGAAACAAAAGTAAAAGACAAAAACATTGTTTTCAACCAAGAGCAAAAAGAGCTAACATAGTGAGACATCATCTGATAGCGTGCGTTAAGTATTTGAAACACTGTTACGCCAGATACATTCTGTACCTCTTCTTACTTGTGTGACATGCAAAAAGCTTTTGAACAAATCCATAATCCTGTTTTTCATCATTGAGGAAATCTTGATTTGTGCTTCTACTGTTTTTAATCTAAAATGTTTTTTTTCCTGCCTAAATCCTATTTCCCCGCTCTGCCGCTATAATGTGAAATGTGTGTCTGTATGTATTTGAATAACGTTCATTCAGTCATAAACAAGTTTTCTGTTTCTGCCACGAGCACAACTCTCAGCGAATGGATTCGTTGTCACAGAAAGCTGGTGCCAAAACTAATTCAAAAACAAAATGGTTGTTTACAGTTTACCAAAGATTGCACCACGGTATAAAAAAAAAGAAAAACTGCCTCTGGGAATCATCTTTCTGTGTTGCAATCAGTCAAGCATGACCCCCACTCTGTTTCTTCCACTGCTGCCTCTGTGATTCATCATTAAGCTCCAGCCAGCCCACTCTCACTGGAGACACAGGTCACTGTTTGCCCACAGAGATGCTAGCTTTCACTCAACTGCAGATTATTAACAGAAAATGCCAGTGAAAAAGGTTTGTATCGACCATTTTTAACCTATACGTGCTTCACTTTTCTGGACAAATTGTACTCTGATAATTAATATACATTAATAGTTGTAATAGTGAGAGTGAAAGCAAATTGTTAGATGGTAATAAGTCACGGCTGACTCATTCATTGAGCCCTCATCAAAAAACATAGTTTCGCAGCCGTGCTCAGTTAATATCTCATTCTTTAACAGATGAACCATGAGGTTATTACAAGGACTATGCTACTGTATGTATATATGACATATATTATGTGAGAGAAGTAATATGTTGTGCAGTGTTATAATGGTCTGCAGAATGGGCCCTAGAGACCTGATGGAGGACTCGTGTTTCCAAATGACATTCAGAAAGACGGTATATCCAATTGCCCACATCTCTTCTTTTCTGTCTTTTCTTCAACGGATGATCGGTCGCTTAAAGGTTCACTAAGCCATTCAAGGTGAGGCCATCCTACACAGTCACCCTGAACAAAATGTCCATCTCCGAATACTGGATTTTAAAAAATTCTGTCAGTTTTCTTGTGAAAGGAACATTTTGATTTTTGGAGATATGTCTATTTGCTTTCTTGCCGACAGTTAGAAAATCAATACCGCTCTCATTAACTAATAGGTTGCAGTAAATAGCTGGTAAGCGTAGCACAGAGACTAGACCAAAGGTAGCATTGCCCTTCAGCACCTCTAAAGCTCACTAATTAAGATTTTTTATGTTTAATCTGTTAAAATTTGCATTTTTACAGACTGTTGTTTGCTCAGATATTTCTTTGTCGGGTGAAGTAATTTCATAGAGCCTCTTTTAGTTGTTGTGGTAACTAGTCACTGGCGAGAAAATGTGGCTTGTAACACTGTGAAGTCGTGTTTGAACTCTTTTTGTATTGATTAAACTGTCAGGGTTGGGTGCAGGGCGAAGTATGATTGGACCCAGGATGCAGACGAGGCAGGAGGCAGAGTATATGTAAATGACTCTTTTTTGGCTACATGGGAACACGGGCAAAATGGAGGAACACGGCAGGCAGGAACAGACGGGCAGAAACAAACAGACAGGAGGACAGGAGGACACTAGGGATGGTGACATTGACGACGCAACAAGGAACAAAGGAAAGGGACCGGTATATATACACTGTGGGGGACAGGGAAGTGGAAACAGGTGAGGAGACTAACAGGGGACAGGTGAAACTAATAAGGGAGGAGCAGAATAATCAGAGGCAGGGGAAAACACACAAGGACAGGAAGTTAAGTGACAGACAAGTGAGGAGAGGAGGGAATACAAAACTGGAGATGAGAAACAACTGACACAGGACACAGGGAACGACAGACAAGAAGGACACAAGGAACACGAAAAAACACAAGGAAGACCCTGAACACACTGAACACAATAACCACAAGACAGGATAACACAAGGAACACCAGACCGAGAAAACACAGGGCATAACGCAAACCATAACATAAACAAATAATATATCCCATGATCATTTGTGAGCTCTAGAGGTGCTGGTTGGTGGATTTTGTTACCTTTGTACAGTCAGGCTAGCAAACTCACAAACAGCAAAAAAATATTCCTCATTTTTCTTCCTTGTGGTGCAGCTTTTTTCTTAATAATCATGACTCCACGCTTATCAATCCAACGTCACTTTGAAAAAATTATTTTCTCTGCAAACATGGCAATATATTGCATGCCAAAGAGTGAGCTCATTTTGTCACTTTTTTAAATGAACACCCCTGAAATATAGAGGAACTATGCGGCACTTAAAGCGACTGTTTAATTAAGTGTCTTTTAATTGATTTAGTGCAATCAATCATTTCACAGGAGTCGCTGTCACTTCCAATTGTCTGCTCGTGGATATCTGACGTCGGAGCACACTCGTCAACTCCAAATTGGTTTGTTGTGACTGACAAGACATATTGACCAACTGCAGAGGAACAGTTCAGGCCTGGCTGCTCGGGGGATTGACTTCCAAATGATCACAGCATGTCCACCGGAGTTGTTGCAGCAGTAATGACGAGGCGTCGTGCACTCCTGCACCCTGCTGAGGTTGCAACCGGCCTCTCTGTGCCTCTCTCCTCAGAGGGGCCTCCTTGTCTCTGTCACCTCGGCGGGGCCATCAGTAAGCCGGGACGAAGGGTGGATGAAGAGACAGCAGGGGGGCTTTCAGGAACAGTCCCATAACAACAACAACAACAGCAACACCATAAAAAAAACTCAGATCACACTAATTGCTGACTCAGACCTCTCCTACCTACTTTGTGTGTGGTTTTTAATTATAGTCACAGTAAAATTGCCTTACGCCTCCTGAATTTATTGCTTTTCTCTGAAGAATTTTAAAGATGCTGACATTATGATGATGACGTTGAACATCAAAATATGTAGTTTTGATTTGTTTGTATGATAATGGAGTTGTTAGAATATGCAGTAAATGCCTCATTTGATCAAAATTCATCACACAGTAACCCTTAAACATTAATATATAGATGTTTCTGTATGTTTCAGTATTAACTTTGGAGCCAAAGATTTAATTTAGTTTTTAAAAGCAATAAAAACTAAAAAAAATCTATTTTGAGTTTGCATCAATTCAACTGTAATTTGAGTATAAAGTGCAGTGAGTGAGTCCAGTGAAGTTTAGCATACTTACAGAACATGCTGTGGTGCTTCAATAAAATATCTAACATGACATCTAGCAACCGATATCCACCTCATGCAACTGATATTGACTGTTCGATAGACTTAAAAGGGAATAAATTGGATCTGAGTGTTAATTGATCATATTCAAGGTTGTACATATTGCACTCTGTGTACATTTAAGTTAATGAATACATTACTGATTTTTCTATAGGTTCCAGATCAGGACAAAGGTGATTAGTACAGACATCAGCACCCATCAGGACAGAGGTTGAATTATTAGCTTATTGATGTGGATTCAGTATAATGAGTGCAGGTCTTTGTGCAAGACTGAGTGCCACACATCTGCAGCTAATAACAGAGCGCGAGGACAGGAAGGCAATATGAAAGGGAATTAAGAGAAAAGACCCAATCTGCAAGGTGATGAAATGTAAATTGCAACAGGAATACGGTTAGCATAAAATCTATTAACATTGGGAAGATGGAAAAATAAATATATAAAAAAAAGGTTTTTATGGAAGGGATGAAAGGTAATGCAGAGTTTAAGGACACTGTTCGGCATGGCTGGCATCGTTCGCGGCGTGGTTCACAGGCACAGGGGAAATTAGTGGAGATAGTGCTGCCAGAGTTTCAGCTGAACAGTGAAAATACATTGCAGTCACACCGGCCTGAGAGGCAATCGCCCCGACTCATGTACTTGATGATATCCTGCCAGGTTGGCGGTGGTGGCATTTGAAATGTTGTCAGCGACTGAAACCTTTTCCTAGATGTGGTGAGGTGAAACACACAGCAAGACTTTAATTTAACTACTGTAATAATCTGTGACATTTGTATCTGTACTGTACAAAACTGTCTGCTTTGTTTTTCTCTGCTGAAGTTTCTGAGAGCTTACTTTTTTCTTTCAGTTTGGTGTGCAGAATAAATGCAACAACAATCTACAGTTTTACAAGATAAAGCTTTAACGGAGACGTTAGACTTTACATTCATATGCTGCAACATACAGGGTTCATACACATTTCAGCCAATAGATTTCCACACTTTAGGACAGGGCCACAATTCAGTAGCTTTTATTGATTATCAGTGGAAGCGCACTGTAATGCTATGATCATATCAAATGATCATTTTATAAATTCAGCTGCCCAAACACATGATTCAAATCAAGTAGTAATAAAAACAACAGAAACTACAAATACAAAATGACAAAATCAGTTCATATTTGCTGGAGGTGTGAGCAGAACTGCTGAGCTGGTCTGGTTCACACTGTGGGGAATTCACTTTAATAATGCGTACCATGCCTTTATTTATTCACATTTGACATATTTAATACTTTCATAGTTGTTATTTGGCATCACTGCCTTAGTTGTCTCTTACCTCATATTATGATTTTTAAAAAAGTCACTGGCGATAGCCCTCTATAAAATGAAAATATGCTCTTTGTTCTGCCAATAAGCTTCATATCTCACTGGGGTACTATTTTATTTAAATGGTTTGTTTTGCCGAATACACTTTGAAGGTAATGTTATTGCTGCATGGATTATGTACACTTGCAGTGCTTTTTTCCACTTGCCAGCATTTTGGTTGGGGAAAGATTATAGTTTGGGTAAGCTTAAAAAAAAAAAATTAAGGTTTTGGTTGAGGGGTTACTCCAGAAATTTGGTACTGCACGTCCACAATGTTGGGAGACTTGCTAGAGACACATTTAAAAAAAGCAAATCAGAGCAGCAGAGAAAGAGATGTATTGACTTATAGTATAGTACCTTTCGCAGTGAGCAACCTACAGTGTTGTGCTGAAAAAAAAAAGATACCAAACATTGGCATGGTAAACAAGGCAAAATCAAACATATTCACACATGGCCTAAATAATCCAGGACTCCTAAGGGTTCATAAGATCTTTACCAAATTTCTAACATTTTCTAAATAAAGTATTCTGATTCTGGTTTGTACTCTGCCTGCTAAATGCCCACATCTTTCAAACTCCATGCCCCAGTGTGTAACATATCTTGCTAAGTAATTGTGGTCTGCTGAGATAACCCCGATGGCACCACCAGGGTTATTTTCTCTGAGTTCAGACAGGTCCCTACAGAGCCACAAAAGAACTGAAACAACTGTTTTCACAGGCTGAGTAGTGTTGCCGATGGTGAATAAACTGACATTCATGTGTAAAATTGAATATGAAAATAAGTGCTGCTTTAAATACTGAAAAATGAACACCCTGTCTTTTGACATCTTTGACTTTCTTAAAATTTATGATATAAGATAAAATAAAAACGATTTTTTTTCCTTCCCTTCTTGGAGTGGATTTTTTGCTACATTTGCAACTTCGAAGATCTGTTACTAAATATATATTAATACATTTGTTGTAAACAGTGTTTTTAACAGACAAAATTACGAAGACAGACAGACAGTCAGATTAAAGTCCAGACTGGCACTCGTCCAGACAAGGCAGCGTGTGGACAGTCATAAGAACAGAGGGAGGCTTTGAAAAGTCATTTCCTCCCAGCACACATCATGATCCTGTTACAAAACAAAGAACAGCACCCATCAGTCCGCCGGCTCACGTCACTCGTCGGTACAGTACAGCTGTGTCCTCACCGAAAAGCACTGCAGCCTCCACCATGAATTAGACATGACGCTGTGATACCAGGACTGTGAAACAAAGGAAGCGAAGCCCAGAAGTGATACAGGCGACTGTGAATTATGCTCCCTAAACTCAACAGCAGAAGAACTACACGCCTCCGAACTAACTGTGTTCCACTCTCTCAACTAGTCGCTAATTACAGCCGAGGGGGGGATGTAACACTCAGTTCCACAGCCCAGTGAAATATGCACAGCTATTTATTACAGTAAGAGAGAGAGGGAGAATAACAGCATATTACAAATCACTCTAGGGGAGAATACTTTCTGTGGATTGAAAAGAGGGTGCTGCTCATTCTCCTTTTAGTTAGCATATCATATTGGCAACATCTCTGAGGGGGGGTTTGTTTCTATAATCCTACAAATATGCAGATATCCAGGCTGCTTCCTCATTATTCTGAGCATGATAACCGCTGGCACATACTTGGCTTCTCGTCTGGAAGCCCTGTTAGGTAGGCAGTATCCAGGAGCACGGCCTGTTGCATTATTAAGCATTACATTATTACGCGCAAGCCGAGTGAGGCCCAGCTTTTAAAAGTTCAGCTCGCTACATGGGGCACCTCCTCTCCGAATCTCAGCTCGTACCCCTGCCAACCCATGCGGCACCGAAACAGCAGGTTAAACCGGAGATTCGAAACCACTGGCAGTGAGGAGAATTGATGTGGGTGTAAAAGGTATTGATAGTCCAGCCCAGGAGAGCCTCCATGGTTTCCCTCTCGGAGCTCGTGAACTGAGCACAGGTCCTCGCTCTGCCAGCTCCAAATGGCAGTACATTGATCAGAAGGTCAGGGGAGAGAGGATTCAGCTATCGTATTCACCGCGTCGTTCCAACAGCTGTCAATTATGTCACTGGTGACTGAGTTCAGGAGCGATCACGGCAGCATGTGGCTAAGCTAAGGTTTGGGATCGAGGGAAATGTAGGGAATGGACAGGATAGGAAAATGCAGCAGTCAAGTTTTCAATTTTGACACCACACAGATGAAGTTTTTAACACAAATTCAGTAACGATGGGATCCTTGAATTCAACCAGTGTCGCTATCTCATCACCACTTTGCTGAAAACATCGCATGCATCTCTAAAAATGAGAAGCATGTAAAAAAAAAAAAAAAAAAAAGAGGGTTGCATCATCACCAGTCGAACCATGTAAAAAAGACATAATGGAGGAACATTGGTCTTGTTGTATTGTTGTATGCAGACTAAACCCAAATGCAGTATGACAATGTTAAATCAGATTTTAAATATAACATAATCCCAGTTTGTATGCTTATCTTGTATACACAGTGTGGTAAATTAATCCCCCGCTGTGAGGGAACCTCCACAGAGTGTCTTCTACTGAGCTTCTTAGTGTGTTTGGGAAAGTTAACACTCTAGCAACCCCACCTAATGTTACCCGAGAGAGCTTCATCCTAAAAGCCTTTTCATTTCTGATATTTAAAGCTTAAACATACTATTGGAGAATATTAACAAGAAGGTGATGGCACAGCTAAATAGATATCAGCCTTTACATTTTTTATTTGGAACGAGCAAGGATGCCACCTTAACTTTGTTGCTTGCAGCTGTATTTTTTTTCTTTCATGTATATAGTCATCAAGTGTATATGTATGACCCCTTTCACAGGGTTATTGTTGCAACCCGTAGAGCTAAAGTCAGCTTATTTAGCTAGCTACATCTCAGGGACTGCTCATTGCTCCGACACACCAATAGTCCGAAAAATGTCCCATTGGACCAAAAGCGTGGATAAATGAAAACTACACATGCATACATAACCCAGAAAGTATGCGTCCCATTGATCTTCCATTCTCATTCCAGACATTCTGTCCTTCTGTCTAATGTTTCTTCTCCTCTGCAGGGGGGGGCTGCGTTGGCATGCTGGGCCACGAGCCTGAGGGACATTCAGCTGTGTCTAATGTGCACCCGGCCTGCATCAGGTGCCACAGTGTTTACGCAGGCAGAGGTGAACATTGAGAGCGTCCTGTTGGTCATGACAGCCACACATGTTCGTCCTCTTTCGCGGCAGATGAGAGGCAGATGACAGCAAGTGATGTGTCAATCTCTCCGCCGTAGTCTCGGCATTCCTCCACCGAGGATGGAGGAAAACAGGTCGAATCCTTCTGCACATTAATCCAGATGGCTGGCTGCAATTTCAAAAGCCTCATTGTCATTCTCTGACATTTCACAAGCCCCCCTCTGAGTCTTTGCTTATCTGAGTCATGCTGACTGAAATGAGGATCGGAGCAATATGGAATTCAGATGCCTCACTGGATGATGAGCCCTAACTCTGTCTCTTGATACAAGGAGGATCATTTTTCTGTCCTGATTGTCTTTGAATGCTTAGACAGTGTGTCAAACATAAACAAATGAGGAGTTTAAACCAACACATTAGCTAACATGAGTTCTGCATAATTTAACATTGATATTTTGGAGTCATTACTAATAGATGCCAGTTGGGGTAGACTGCTAAAGACTGATTATATTTCACCGATGCCCGATTTGAAATTTTGCACGAGAGCTGTCCGGAGATGTGTCGTTTTATAAGTCAGGAACAAACTGTACAGTATCAAAGGTTTTGATTCTATTTGCTGGAGGTCAGCGCTGAAGCTAGCTGAACTTGACCTCTTGTCTGCTGCTTTTTCCCCCCCCGTTTGTTTAACTGGTAAATAAACACTGGAGTTGTGTAGCGAACAAACTGTCAAATCAAGTACTACTTGAGTCATCTGAAAGAATACATCAGCTAAACAAATATGTTGTGTATCAATTACTCATCTCCTCTTGTGCTGAATGCCAGTGATGAAAATATTTGACCACTGGTGCCAGAACAAGATTTTTTAGTCATAAATCATCAATTTTGGTCTTTAGTAAAGATTATTGCTTTAACAAAAAAGTTTATGTCTCTATCGCTCTTTATTACTCATTTTTAATAGGCTATTTGGTCAAAAGTGGCTTAGGCAAAAGGTCATCACATTACAGTGAGATCTAGGAAAAGCTTGAGTGTTACTAATAACCTCAACAATAGGCTAAATGTAATTCATCCACCATTAATTTGATCATTTACACCTGTGATTTTCCTTCTGTGGCTTGTCAAAATGTCTCCTGTAAAAAGGGCCTATTAACACCATGTCAGAATCACAGCGCTGTGTCCAAAATTCCTCCCTTGTTCACTTGCTGTATAATAGACCCTCAACACTTTATACGCTATAGTGAGCAGTGGTATGTCTGACACTTTGTCATCATTGACAGGTATAAAGTCACAGGACTGAAATTTTTGCATGTAATGCGACACACTGCATTGTGGGATTTTTAGCAGACAATAGTGTACATGCCATGGGCACTACTTTTTTCCGATCCATTATGAGGCATTCAGTATCACACTCAATGTATTCACAGACAATAAAATGTAAAATAAAATATAAGATATAGTGAACATGGAGTGATTTCATACACACCCTTGAATTAACTGAATTGAGCCATGATTCATTTTATAAGTCGCACTTAGCGATTTCCTATTATATGTTAAAATGCCTGCTCTACGGAAGTTCTATAAGGTAGACAAAATCCTGAATACTTTAAAAGGAGCTGATTCAAAACTGATTTTCCATTTCTGTATAGCTAACAAGAAGTCTTCGTGTAACCATTAATCAAAAACTTTAATATAATTAATGATCACGTAATATCCAATCCAATCCAATTTTATTAAGAAAGCACATTAAAAAACAATCAAAATACAAAAATAGCAAAAACTATAACACAGCACAATAAAAAAGACCAGTTTAAAAGACAAAACCACGAGAAATACAATGACACCAAATAAAAAACTGATTTTTTTTAAAGACTGCTCTAACAGCATTAACACATCAGTTTGTTCTCAACAACTCATTATTTACTATGTGTTGTTGGTCCTGTTTCAGAGTCAGGAATTTTGTAGTTAATAAGTAGCCCTTAGGTCCTTATTTGTACTCAACTACTTCCATGGTAACTGTAATGGATTTTGTGTAACTTCTTGTACACTATATCGAGTGAATTAAAGATGCTACACAGCACCTGGACTGCATGCACATCAGGGGACGGAGGATCAAACAAATATCTGACTGATGATTTAGCTTAATTTAGTCATTAAAAACCTGTCGAGAAAACCAGGTGTTGAACCAGTGGGGGAGGATTGGCGCCATCTGCACCGCCCACCTGAAGGGGACCAAGAAGGCCTCCAGGTTTTATCAGTTCTGATGTGATGATACATAACAAAATAAAAACACCGGTGTAAGGAAGTGTCAGCTCGAAAACAATCTCCTCACTGTACCGAGTGAAATCCTGTTTACAGATTGTAGCAGATCCCCTCCACATGTGGCAGATATCTCCCTCCCATTAGCTTGAGCTGAAAGGATGCCCTTCAGGTTATTTACTACCAGTGGGATTGACCAAGGAGAGAACCAGCACTGATCTCCTTGTCACTTTCTCTAGTTTATATCAAAGAGCTCATGCTTCATCACCGCTGCCACTGATGGCTCTATTCCAGCAGCAAAAATACAATCAGCGCCAACATTGACCAGCTGTCCATGTGAAAAATATGTTGTTTATGAGAGTGAGGCCAGTAAGTTCCAGGGTTATGCTCAGGATTAACTGAGTTAAATCATTCACTGCATTTAGGTCAACCACTGATGATCGCGGAGGTACAATGTCTCAACTCATGATCATCCCTGTGCGGTGAATTCAGACATGTATGGGTGCACGCAACACCGCAATACGCCTTTTTGCTGTGCAGGATTAGCATAGCACAGTTACCCACATGTCAACCCCAATCAGAGTGGCTGCTCAGTCAGAACTGAGTTTTCAGGCTTACTGGTGTATGAAATTCATTTACTTCACACCTCCTCTCAGACTTCATCTTGAATCAGTGGCCATTCAGCTCTGGAGGACTTATGGCACGTGGCTGCCTGCAGAAAATTTAGCCAAGAACTTTGCTCTCCGGCAGGAAATATTGGCAGAACTGGATGTAAGGTTAGTAAAATCAGATGTGTCTACTGTGTCATCTTTGGAAAAGAGATGCATAATGTTACTAGTGTGTGTGTGTGTGTGTGTGTGTTGTGCTGATGCCAGCAGCAGCAGGGAGCAGTGGATCAAAACAAACTCTGGCTTCAGCCTTGTCAGGGACATGCCAAAATGTTTTTGCATAGAAAAGCATTTAATGACATATTTATTTATTTATTTGCTTGTTTTGTTTCTGTCCTAACAATGTTCCTTCGCCTGTGCGCTTTGAAACAGGCACAATTGTAATGTCCTGTGCAAAAAAACACAAACAAACCCAGGAGCATCCGTTGTTTCGAATCAATTAATGTCAAGGGTCCGTGTGGATAGTTAACAAAGCATTTGTTCGACGTGGGGGTTTGCAGTATGTTTCCTGTTTCACCACCATCGGTCGGTGTTTGGTTTATTTAAACCAGGATCTCAATCATTCCCCAACCTTAAACCATGTAGATCACATTTGAACCATGACGAAAAATTTCCCCTAAGGGCAGCAGAGTAGTCTTTTTAACCCAAACCAAACCATGATATTTCACTAAGACTAAGACTAAGCTGATATTGTGACTAAATCTAACCAAGCCTTAACCATAGGCATGTTAAATCAGAAAGTACTTTTATTTTTGTAACTGTGATTTCCAATGATTTTGGAGGGCACGGACAAATGATGTCATCGTGTGTCATCACCAAGGTCATTTGTTATTTTTGTTGCACCCTCTCGCAAATTTCATGTTACAGTGTTAAATTTAAAACCAGTTTAAAAAGTTAAATAATGTGTTCGTCACGATGAGCAAATTGCAGCAAAAATTGCGACAATCAAATGAAATATGTTGACTGATTCTCAACATTTCACCAATTCAGTTCAGTATAAATGTTTTTTTTTTTTTTTTTTTGTTGTTGTTTTTTTTTTCCAGTGTCATTAATCAGCTACATTTCTCTATTAGTCGGTATCAGAACCTATTTGCAAATTAGTTATATATTAATGCAATTTCAGACAGACAGGTTTGGTCTGGTAAAAAAGAATACAGGCTGGAACATCCTGCCTGCACTGTTTTTGCAATTAGCACTAAAGGCATCAGCGTATTTTAGCATTTTGTCCTAACAGGAAATGATACAAGACATGTGCTGACAGATGTCGATCAAACACTTCCTGACAGTCAGACTAAAGAGAAACCCAAATGTTTTTCCAGTGATTAAGCACAATTTTATTTTCTTTTAGGGGCTGTCTCACTACCATCTGTGTTTTGTTTTCTTTTTTTTTCCCAGCTGTGTTGCAGCTTCTCCATTTCATCTGGTACAGTGCACTGTGAAACAGCAAACATACAAATCACACAAATTTAGTCAGCATACTGAGATCTTGAAGTATCCTTAATTTGGCACTTTTGCTGCTGTGAACACACCAGACTCAAAACCGGAGCAGAAGTGAGGGTATTGGGCTGTAACTCAGCTTAGGATTTGATCCAGAGCCATAAAAAAGGAGACAAAGATGTATCTGCTGCCATTAGAGTCTATGATGCCTTAAAAGTGTTATACTATCTTACTAAATCTAGTTGTTGATGATATAGCCTTGGCCTCAGTTTTAATACTATTTTTTGTAAATGCTGTCACTTTTTACCGTTACCCAATTTATGAGCCTGCCTCTGAAGAACAGACTCAGTATGGACTCATTCCATTGTTATGGGTTATAATTTGAACATATTTAATAGATCTTGTCTTAACTCAAAATGGGCTCTGTAATTCACTGCACGTGTCTTCTTCAAATGACTGTTAAAAGAGCTCTTTTCCCCTTTACCCAAGGTGTTATTTACTGGCTTTGCTGCAGTTAAGATTTCCTCTGTTGCTTATGCAACATGATTTGTTATCTGTTGCTTTTTGAATTGATGATACCACCTTTAATGCACAGCTAAGGGCCTCTGCAGGCTCTGTTGCAGACATGTTAATCCCATATGAGACAGTGCACATTTTTCCTCAGACAGGGTCCTTTTGGCTGCTGCAAAGTGTGTTTCAGTGTTGACCAAGTTTTTGAAGGTTTTGGGGTGATGATTTTGGGCAATCTCCATCATCTTTTAAAATCCCTTCCACTATTTCCACAGACTTGCTTTTAATTGGGGGGATTTCAGCCCATCTGTTACACTCACAGCAGTACTTTGTGTTCTTTTGTGATCTTGTGATTTTTTTTTTCTTTCACTCCTTTTATCATGATCTCACTGCTTGTGCAACACTGTAAACTGAATTTAAAACAGTCTTGCTTAATTATATACCACTCATTTGTCATTTTATCGTTATGATAATTGGAATATACCCATGATGAACAAATGGAGGCCACGAGTGTCACATAAATAACATAATATAACAAGCATGACAGGGTAAACATGACTATTAAACTACTATATACAGACATTTATATATATGTATAAAAAGCACTTACAACATTAACACATGTTGACAGAAAGACACTTGTGCAAAGGTGCAGAGGGCAAAGGACGCTGAAATACACTATGGATACTGCTGCAGGTAGCTTTACATACATGAGGTAGATGGATACAGCATATATGTTTTATATAGCATGCATAGGTTTGCAAAACAACATTTAAACGATAAAAACAGTTTGCATTTCGACAATGAGAATATGCAATGTAATTTACAGGTTCAGCGGATGTGTGCACTGCAGGTTTATTACACAGAGATTGTTCCTGGCGCTCCATGTGTCTGGATTCACTTGGGTCCCGGGTTTGGCTCACCAGGTTCAGAGCTCTACCTTCCAGGCAATTAGTCAGTCAGCGCTCCATCACCCAATCAAAAAGCATCCATAATAACCAGTGGGATACCAATTAGAGTGAGGTGCTCATATCTCCAACACCAGGTTTCACCCTGCTATACTGGAACTACATTAATAAGGCTGAGTGGCTGTCACAGACCTGCGCATTACACTTTCAAACTGAAGCAGGTCGGAGGTTAGAGAATCAAAAGGGATTTTGAAGTTACAGAAATGGAAACCTGCGTCATGAAATGTATTTCAGCGATGAAACAAGTGCCCGCGCTCTGATCTACAGACGTCATGTCATGATTCAGCCTGTGTCGGCGATGTTCAACAGAGGCCAGAGATGCTGCTGTTCCTCCGACAGACAAGCACAGCCTATAAAAAGCATATTGATTAAATAGAATGGAACCTCCTCACATCTACATCTTTTCTCATCTTGCCGATGCCCTTGAGGGTCAACAGAGTGTCTTTGGTAATTGGAAATGCTGCCGAACCCTCACTGTGAAGGACAAAAACAATTTCGGCCAGGATGGGTAATAAATGGGACTAATGTCTCTGCCGTTCAGATGCTGTCTGCGGGGCTGAGTTTTGTGTATACAGCCTCCGGCGGTGGAAATGTTGCTCCTCTGAGGTCAGCTTTGACAAATCTCTGAACCCAGCCTCGTGTAAACCTGGAGGAAAAATGAAACAGCGGGAGGCAAATATAGAAATAGACACCATATGAAAATAACCAATATCAATAACATTGACTAAGACATGGGCACACACAAGAAGATACACATTCAAAAAATAACAAACTGCACCATTACAGTTTGTGGTTTACAGTATTGTGTTGAAAAGATCTCCAAATAAAACATGAACATCACTGCCTGGCCAGATAGATTATATGCATAAAGTTAGATTTTATCAGCACCAACCCTTGAGACATGGTAAACAAAATGAAGCTGAAAAAAGCTTTAACCTTGTAGTGAGTGAATATTAATCTTTACAAGAAGTGGACTTATTCTACACACAAGCACAATACTTAGGAATTAAAAATAATTCTTGGACTGGTGAGATTCTGTATTTTTCTCACTGTCAGCCATAAATTGATCCTTCTAACAAGCATTGTCTGTGTAACTGAGGCCTGATAAAGCTTAGTGATCCACACCACTGCACAGGTTGACGTGTCCCTTCATTACCATGAACACTCAAGCCTTAGCTTATTTTGAGTCTATCCCACATTTACCACTGCCACTAACCCTAACCTGCCACTGTAAATACTCAAAATGTGGTGAAAGTTCATTTTTAATGTGCATCTGAAAATAGTCCCCCTGCAAAAACACTATTTACTTCAGTCTGAGTTATGTTTGTTCAAATCTGAAGTGTCCAGCTGTTTTAGGAAATTAAACAGACTTTAAAAATAAAACTACTTATTCATGATCCATTTTTAAAGATTTATATCTTCAGCAAAAATGAATGGTCTCGGGCTGAGATCCACAGACAGACTGGGGAAATTGAAAAGTATTGAGGAGCGGACTAATACGCTGTGGCTTTTGGTATTTTCATGGAGTTCACTGATGAAAATATTGTCAGCCTTACCCCTTTACACTGATATATTCGCTGAGTAAACTCTGCTAATGTTGTCAGGATGTAGTTTGTGGTGGTGCATTATATTGTGAGACATTCATTGTACAGTGTGCCTATTATTTTGCTAATGGTATAAATATTTACACCATAATCCCCATTGAACTCCACTTTGCAAGAAGCCATTTCAAGCAGAAAGCCGGTGCACAGCAAAAACACAGCTGAGCAACAACAGCAACCAAGCAGTCAAGCACCTATCAATCCATCTTCTATGTACTTATTATCCTTGTCAGGATTGCAGTTGCAGCAGGCCGAGCACAGCGGTTCAGGCCCCCTTTGGCCCACCGAGCTCCCTCCACCTCCCCCTTGGAGACCTCAAATGGAGATGTAACCCCTCCAGCATGTCCTGGTCTGCCCCCGGCCTCCTGCCTGGCTGGTCTCCTCCCATTAATTTGTTCTTGAAATGCATCCAAAAGGAGGTGCTCAGGGGGCATCCTAACCAGGTGTCTGAACTACCTCAGATCCACATGTTGTTATGCTCAGTGTGTATACAGCAAGAAAAAGCCTCTGACATTACCATGCAGAGCCCACATTATTACCTCGCGTCCACACATGCAACACACTGTTCAATAATTAAAAGCCAAACTGTGTTTAACAAGGAATAATTTGACATTTTTGGAAAACAGCCTAATTGCTTTCTTGCTGAGAGTTAGAGGAGAAACCTGATACCACTCTCATGTCTGTCAGATTAATTTGAAGCTATGTCCGGCAGCCTGTTAGCTTAGCTTAGCATAAAGACTAGACTAGACTCTGTCCCAAGGAGAGGAAAGCTCACAAATTCATGCACTGCATAATGTGAAGTGTAAAAACAACTAAATGTGCATTTAATGAGGGTGCAACATCAAACTGTTTCTCACACCCTCATGAGGCCACAGTTCACTGTTTTACCATTTCAGACATAATATGAATTAAACAAACAAGATAAAACATGTTGATTATGTTTGCATAGAGCCAGGCTCGCTGTTTCCCCTTGTTATCAGTCATCGTGCCAAGCTAACATAACCGACTGCTGGATGTAACACCGAATTCAACATGCAGACAAATCAGACAAACAAGTCAAATTAAGCATATTTTTCAAAACGCCAAACTTTTCCTTTAAATTGCCATAGATGTAACTCTGGGATCTGAATTTTCTGCAGAGTTTGCATCAGGATGTATGAATTTCTACAACATTTCTGTGTTCAGATTTCCAGTATCAGCTGTATGTTAGCAGCAAGATGTGGAATCTAATAAATTGCCGATGCTGATACACTCACATCTACAGTACTGCAAAAACAACTGTGCAGTGCACCCTTAAATGCCTTTCCATCACACATAAGCAACCTCCATTGATTCTCTCCGAGGAGCTGCACTATGGACAGCATTCAACTTTGCCGATCCTCTCCTCGCAGTCTCAATCTACTGTATGAGCTGAGCTTCACAGAATAATGCAAAGCAGCTGTACTTGAGGAAGTTATGCAAACAGCACAGTATGCTCAGGTGAAGGCCTCGGCTGCATCACAGCTCATTCAGTCTCTGCACTCTTACATCTATAGAGAAAACTTGCCTGGTAAGACCGAATAATGAAGTTATCGCTGCTGAATGTACTTGTCCCCTATTTTATTGGTATGCAGTACCATGATCATAGGGCTTAATAAATGAGAGATGGGTTTATCTGTAATCCAGAGGCAATGATTCTAAGATTAGATTGTTTATTCAGTCTTACAGTGTTGGCTTATATTCTGGTTTTGCAGACAGAGTGATTTTTGTAATTGCTTTGAAAGGAATTTGAGGGAAAAAAGGAGTTATCAGCTGTACTGGAGTTTTTTTTTTCATCAGTTAAATGAAAAGCTAAGCAATTGCATGTCATTTCTGCCAGAAGGACCTATTTCAGTATGTGCCAAGCTGTTCAGAGAGCGGATGAAAGTCATATTGAGATATTACTGAACTTGTTAAACTGTATAGTAATTTGTTGGGACAGATGGAAACATATAATAAAACAATTAACATTCAAGTAATTCATTGGGATGATTATTATTAGGATTATTATCTTTATTCACAGTTTGAACCAACATATTCACCCTCAATATCCACACAAGCCACCAGTTCCTGAACCCACCTACTGAAGGTCCATCTTGTATGTTGTCAGTATGGAGAAAAAAAAGGCAGATCAGGTGACAATGACATGGATGGAAGGTCTCATGGTGCAACGCAAGGTCATGGAACCACATATGCAGGATCAATCAGACAGATTAATGAAGCACGGCCTGCTGACATGACAGATTTGGACACTGCTACTACATCAATGTCCTGTGGTCACCAACATTACACAAGTCCAGGCATTTATAGAATAGATAAATGTTTCAGCAACTAAACGACCCACGTCGGCCTGTAACTTTTTAAGGTCTGTTAACATGATTACATTTCTACCTAAGAGTTACACAAATACCTACAGTACGTCTCATCTTTATATCAATGAGGTGACATTGAGAAAACATAATGTCTGCATAGCTTGTCATCAGGAGATTTTTCCAGGTAACTAAGTGTTTGGTGTGGATGATGGACTTATAGTACCGGTTTGACACCTGATACAGAAGGTTGCACCCAGACTCCGGTCTAGTTAGGTTAAGACCACAAAAGCACTTTGGCTGAGGTTTGAAGATTGCAGTTAAATGTTATTAAACTAAACACCCTAAAAGCCTGAAAAATTGCCCAGCAGAGCTGTGTTTCTCACCAAAATGTATCTGTATGTCTGTATCACTGAAGTCTAACAAACCTACTTTGGGATAAATTTAAAAACTGCATTTTTAAAATCCATGCTTAATTACAAAAAGTATTCCTCTTTCCAGCATTCGCTAACACAGTCCATCCATGTGCATCCTCATACAAATGTACGTGAACAAACAAAACAGGTACCAACTCATAAAAACACTCTGTAGCAGTGGAGGAGCAGAAATTGTAGGAAAACAAATTAAATACATTGTCAGCGAACAACATACAGATACTTTCAATAAGAACATCTTGTTCTGACAAATAACGTCATTAAAAATGTGTCTTCATATTATCTGCATTGCTGTTACAAATTAGCAGTGTATAAAGACAATTTCTAGGAGGCAGGGCTAAACACAGAGCACAGTGCTATGAAAGATGAAAATGTTTGTGCGCTGAGGGTGCCATACTATAAAATAAGTGTATCCCCAGAAAATGAGTTTACCAATATGTTTTGTTCTACACGGATATCCAGTAGAGAGCACAATACAGCAAACTATAATCTGATTTGTCCTGTCAGTCAGGAATGAACACATTTCTCATAGTGATTTGTGAGAGGCAAATCTCCCAGTGGTTGATTTTCCAGTGACAGTTATTTGTTGTCTGAGTTGTTTGTTCACTCGCGGAGCGGATGTGGCCCTGAGGCAGTGGTTCAAAACTATCTGAGTGTTAGAAATGAAGTGTGATGGTTCTGGAATTACAGAAACTCAGGCGCAATGAAGAGCTTCACACTCTCTGAGGTGAATTAACACCTTTTGTTTGTGTGTTCATTAGTTTTCAGGTGCTGTTGCACACCTTTGCAAGCACAGCACGAAGGTAAATTAGAGGCAAAAAACAAATGTACTGCTTTTGGTGACAGTGAAGTTTTATACATCTTTTAATTACCTCAACATTGTTATTGTTTGTCTCGTTTTATAGTCAATTTGAACACCTTGCCGGTAGGCAGTGGTGGAGAGTGGATTTGACTATTTACATTTTATGCCACTTTATACTTTTACACCTTTATATTTCAGTGGAAAATATTGCACTTTTTATTTCCTTTTTCACATTAAAAACACATAAAATCTTAGGAAATTGTTGAAAATTAAACCAGTTCTTCCCGAATGGTTTGACTTGCAAACCTATACAAAAATGTTGAGTCTAGTCAGGGCTACTTGCCATGTCTGTGAGTTGTTCACAGTGACACCGGCACTGACTCCATGTTAAAACCTCACAGATGGGTTCATTTAAATAACTGTTATTCCAACTGAATTACTTCTTCAGGCTATAAGACATAAAAGACAATGATATACATTTGTGCGAATAAACTTTTGCTTGTCCATCTTTCCTTATCATTTAATCATCTCACAAACTCGATACTCTTTACAAGGGGCCACAACCCCTCAGGTAAGAAACCACTAGACTATACTAACTTGTTGCACATACAGTAGTTAAAACTAGTTGCAGTTGGCAATTTTTTTAATAAATACTTTTAATGTTGATACTTTACGTACATTTGTTGAAAATACCTCTGTTCTACTCATAGGGAATTATTAGATTATATTATTTACATCTCATGTTTCCTGAACAGAGTATCAATATTTAAGTTGCTCTTCATCCCTCATAACAAAACTGATCGTCAAAATTTAGAATTAAACCTGAGAAAAAAACAAGTTGCCACAGTGCTGGATTCAGTTTTACAGAGATCTAAGACATCCAATATTTTACCAACTTAAGCCGTAATAAGCCAGTATTTCCTCAAATCTCTTCAAAGTCAGCCCGGCGTAGGTGGAACTCACCTCATCATGAGCCCACTTGCAGATAAATGCGGAGGCTGCATAGGTAATGATCTGTCATGTTTTTGTCTAGGTGCGAGCTCTCGGCTTTGGTGTCCTCATCAAAGACTTATCTTCCAGGCATTTGGGGAAGTTCCATCTTGAATAGCTCTCTGCTCTCAGATTCTTATATTCCCATGCTTAGCATCAGCACATTATCCACAATTTGTCACACTGCTTAAGGATCCAGTTTGATTTATAATTCTCTGTTCTGGGACTTTTATGCAACAGAGTTTTTCTTACCACTAATTTTACAATATCGCTGTATCTGTCTATCTCATTTGCATCTTGCATGATACATGCATAATACTTCTTATGCACTCCTTTTACTGCCTGCCCGGGACTATACTGTAAATTGAAGCTGTTTACATTTATGGCACAGATGTTAGGTGTGTGCAACAGAAAATAATCACAAGAATGTACATTTTTCCATATAAATACAGTCGTATTAGCTGTTACCTGTGGGTCGTTATTATCTGGAGAAAAAACACTAACATGGCAGCAGTGCATTTGCAGATACCTTATTTGCAAGTACCTTTAGCATATTAATGTGCAATAATTTTAATTTATAACTCTTAACTTATACTATACAAAGCCATAACTTATTTCACACGATGCCATACTCAGCTCTTTCTATTTACTTATAGTATTTTATTTCCATTCTTTATATTTTATATTTTGTATTTTAAGTATTTACTGTTTTATTTTTCATCTGTGTGCTTCTCTACCTGTATGCTGCTGGAAACGTAAATTTCCCTGAGGGAGTCATCCCAAAGGGATCAATAAAGTGAAGTCTAAGTCTAAGTCTAAGTCTAAGTCTAAGCAGCCCACAATGTGTGCAATTGATTATCAGATCAGCAGTGGAAGAACAGAATATTTTTTTCTGTCTCTGCAGGATATAAAAAAGTAATACCCCCCTGCTGCTTTGTCTCTGATATGAGCTGTTATTTTACAACTTCTAAGATTTTACACTGAAGTATGTTTAACATTGCATACCGTTATGTTACATAAATCATGACATATAATTATTTTTATCCAACAAACAAACCAAACAAACAAGTCCCTAATAGCTTTAAACCTTTTTGATTTCCAATAATAAGGATTACTTGGCTACAATTAAATGCACTCCATGCATAATAAATCCAAAAAGAAATGTTTATCTGTCTTGATATACTGTGTAATTACCCAATTATTCAATAAGCTGAATTACAAGTGATACTAATGATGTGTTTGGTCACTTGAAGATGGGTGACGAATTACAGCTCTGAGGTTTTAAATAACCCACCGGAACAGACGTTCTTTTTACAGTGTGTCAAATCTGTAGAGCAAAGTAGAGTGTGTAATCCGGTGAGAGCTGAATATCTTAAAAATTATGAAAAAAAAAAAAGAAATAAAAGAAACGGAAGACAAGTGAGGAACTTTCATGTTATAGTCTTAAATAATTCTCTTTGATAGAGACACAGTATAACAAACTGGCTTAGGTCTTTACATAGTCTTGTGTTTCTTTTGTTCTTCAAAGTACTGATTCAAATGTAATCTGAATGAAAGCAAGCAAGTTATCCTGTAGTACAATGAGGATCCTGTTTTTAAGGCTCTCTGTTTATTACTGCACAGAATTTCTGGAGTTGTTGTATTTGAAGTGCTCTGACCTTCAAGCAAATATATGATGGGAAGCGAGAAACACAAAATAACCAAAACACTGTACGCATATACTCACTCTGTATCGTATTTTGCTTTAATGTTTGTATATCCACTGGTATTTATAACAAAAGTAAAGTCACAGTAAAAAAAGGACAGAGGCATACCATCTACAGGATCCAATAAGTTCACAATACAAGGTACAGGAGTGCTGATACTTATTCTTACAATATAATATAAGAAGACATATAGAATAATATATAAAATATGGTTCAGTGCATTAATGAAAGTGGTGAATATAAATCAAAGTTTGTGGCTAACACTGGCACTGATCAATGTGCTTTTTCACTGAAAAATATGAATAACTATCATAATTTGATTTAAGTCAAACACAGATATTTCTTTAAATAAAAGAGCAAAATAACTGAGAAGTGAGCATAATTCAGTTAAAAAAACAACAAAAGGTTATTCAAAACATAATTCAAATCAGATCTGAATTTCATTTTTATTTTGCACTGACAAAGTAAATCAATAGATGTTTCATCAGCATGTCCAGATGATCATGAAACATCTGAATCTGATCAATTTGATGGAAAAATTTGACCGGGTATTTCTGTGCTTTCGTATATTGTGCATAAATCTCCTTCATGTTTGTCCACTTTGTTCCAGAGGTCAAGTCCATTTCAGCAGGAAGGTTCATGATGTCAGCCAAGTTGGATGTTTGATTTGTAACATGATGCTGAATGCTTAAGGTCAGCTTAAGCGCACTAAATCTACTTTGGGTTTTGTTTATGAAATCCTATTTGTTTTAACTTGATCAGAGTATTCTTAATTAAATTTCAATTTCTGTTTCTGTGTCAATGGAAAGTTCTCCAGATTCAGTTTTATCATAACCTTCACTATCTGTCTTTCTTAGGAATCCATTCCATGCCATGAAATTCTTAATCAAGAGAAGTTGATTCAAAAGCCTGAAACTAGAGTTTTTAGGGTGAGACACAGATATGAATGATGACGATATGAGAGAAGATATGAAAATGGTTATGTGATTGCATCATTCTGTCTTCTTTTCAAATTCATGTTGTCAGTATAACTAAATGAATCGCATGTAAACTTGAGCTGTGGATCTATGCAAGCATTTGATGAAAACATGAGTTCAAGTCAAGTCAAGTCAGTTTTTAATTTATAGAGGCCAGTATCACAAATTTGCCTTGAGGGGCTTTGCAATCTGTACAGCATACGACAGCCTCTGCCCTTGACTCTTGACTTGGATAGGACAAAATTTCCTGCAAGAAACCCTTTCACAGGAAAAATGGAAGACCGGAGAAAGGATGTATCTCTCTCCCAAGAGACATGCAATGGATGTGTATGGAATAAATCAACAACAAAATCACAGTGCATACAATTTGATCACAGAAATGTAGATTGTTGAACAAAAGTGAAGATGATGGATCCAGGACGACATCAAGCAATCTCTATTTATAATAACTAATATTGTCAGAAACTGAAAACTTGTAAAAATGTAAAAATAAGTATATGAAAATGTCAGTATTAGTATAAAGGATGAAGCAAATACTAAGATACACTCACTGGGTAACTGCATTGGCAGTAACTTTAAAAACTCTTCAGAATAAAATCCACAAAGCAAATGTTTATCAAGCCAGCAGGTCTTCGGTAGCTTTTTTCCAGAGAATGCCGGAGGGACGAGAGGTGGGAAAGATTTAATTGGCAAGGCAAACGTTTTCATGGTTGCTCAATTTATGCTTTTTAAAAGTGAGCAACTTCTAAAAAAATAAAATAAAATTTCTGAGCGGCACTTCTCGTGCATACCTAATACCAGAATTGAATTTGGACAAACTCAGCCAGCCTCAAGAGTTTCACTTCGACGTCAGGGGACACCTCTCTCTTGCAAAAACACTTTATAAGGTAAGTTGAGAAGACAAGTTTAATTTCATATAGAAAACCTCTCTCGGTGCAGCTTCAAGGTAGACGACTGCAGACGATTCAGCGCCGGCCCGACTGCATAACGAAATTATGCCCGCTTCCTCTCACCGTAGCACTGCTGCAAGTTTTGCTGGCACAAGCTTTTTTTTTTTTTTTATGGCTTTTCCCTGTTAAAGTTATTGTCTCATCATAAATTAAGTGCTGTATGTGTAAACACAACACAAATGGAAAACTAAAGTGGGGAAACATGAATTCAGCTCCCTCAGCGTCTGAGGCTGAAAGCATCTGCAGGGTTTTCTTAGTTCAGTGTCACGGCACAGAAAAGCCTCGAGAGCGTGATAAATCCACAAAGGACTTAACATTTGCCATGAAATCCCTCTCACACTGAACACTGGCAATCAAGGCACAATCAGATGCAGCGACACACGATGAAACCTATCCGTGAATGTGACCCTCCAGTGTGAAAGACGGTCGGATGGTTTAATTCAGCAATCACCATCCGGCTCAGATACCTGATTGGTTCAATTTAGCCCGCGCTCATGTAAAAATCAACCGTTTGGTAAGAGGGGATTACACTCACTTCAGCTCTCATTCAAGACAAGAAAACCCATTATTCCTCCAGTTTACCGAAAGCCGGTGTGAATGATTAAAACAGCCTTTGATTGCTTGTAAACACTTTCTCATCAGTTCATAGACAGGCAGCCCTGTTGACTCTTCAGTTATGATGGCCACCGGCAATGCCCAATCAAAGCCGGTTTTTATTGGCTGTTGCTAGGATACCAAACTTTCCATATGTGAATCACCCTGGACATGATGAGATTTGTGCAGGCTTGACACTTGAATGCGTTGCATCATTCCACACACTATGCACTTCAAAAATACTTGAGATACATAAGAGTGGGAAAATCTAATGAGAAAAGTTGAACAGACTGGCGGAGGGACCGCAGACAGCAGCTTGGAAGGAGATTGGGTGCCTGCAGGAGGGCTGATATTGAATGCTCTCACATACGCTGTTGATGAGAAAAGACATGTTTTCTCTGGTCAACAGCAACTTATATTGTGGAGGTAATCTTCTTTTTCATGTATCTTATGGGATGTTTTACCATCAAAGCCCCGTAGCTGACAGAAAAATCGTTTTAACAAATGTTTTGAAAGCAGGCTGTCCATCATTAGCCTTAATCGGTATCCTTGAAATATTCCTGCAGTTTGAGTAAACAGTGTGTTCCACTTTCATTTCCTCAGTGTTAAAGGAAACACATTAACATTTAGATCATGCTGAAATCACCAGAAATACCTTTTCAAATGTGTGGGCTTCTTATGAAACAAGGATGCTACATGTATTCCTAATAGGGTTTTATATATATATATATATATATATATATATATATATATATATATATATATATATATATATATATATATACACAGAGCGGTTTACTGTACACAGTTACAAGTCTGAATAAACAAGGGATGTGAGTTTATTTTACATTTCTAAGAGAAAATATGAAAAAGATCAATCAAAAGCATGTAGCCAAGAGGAGACAGAGAGACTGGCTGACTGAACTGGACAAAACAAGTGTAAATAAAGAGAACATACAATTTCAGCACACTGAACCAGTCGAGTCCTTGGTCGCCTTTTAGCCAAAACATTGAAGCATTTCTTCACCCCACTAATCGCATTTCCCAGCCATCCCTTCGTCCACCCTAACAAACAAGACTACAGTGGGTATGAGCATGAAAATATCAGTGCAGAGCAGAGACCATGTGGGACAATGCACAAATAAATATCAGAACCTTCGACAAAGATGATGCCACACAAAACCAAAATATCCCAAAATGTAATTCAAAGTTTTGCTCATTGATTTTCCTGTTGTGAAGTAGGTGAGAACACTGTGAGAACCTCTCAGATCTATCTCTAAATACACGGCTTCAAAAACAGATTAAGAAAGAACATTTTCCAGTTTTACGGGGTATTGTGTTTCTTCCTGGATGTCTGGTGGTTGCCTGGCAACCTTATAACGATGACAAGACTGCTCCCGGTCAAGGGATGGTCTGACACTATTAAACTTCTGTACAACCACCTCTGTTTTTGTAAACATTAAACAAACAAGACATATCATGTGGATTTGTGAGCTTTCAAGGTCCTTTGTTCAGAGGCAGTCTCGCTGTTTCCAGTCTTTATATTAAGTGGCTGCTCTCTGTGGCTTCATGTGTACTGTACAGACATGAGAGTGGTATTGATTTTCTCACCTAAAATGCGGCAAGAAAGTGCATCTTCCACAATGTCAAATCATTCCTTTACCAAAGCAAAAACATGAGCCCCAGCAAATAAAGCCAGGCCTTAGTCTTCAGGTTGCTCTTAATGGGGAATATTTATTCGCTGTAAACCAGTGAGTCAGGAAAGTCCCAGTTAACTCCAGAAAGCCACTTTCACTGCCTCTTACAGTAGAGAGTTTGAGCTGCAACAAACTCACTGCTGCTAAAACCTAATGTGGGAACCAATGAGCCATCTTAAACCAAAACACTTTTCAACCATAACCAGAAACTCTTCAACAAAAAAGGGACTTAGAAATGGTTTTCTCTTTCCAAATGAAAAACAAAACCAAATTCATGTATGCTACTCTCCATATTTGTGGTTAATTATGTCAGCAAACTGTTCAAATTAGCAGACAAAATGCCTTTGAACTGGAAAAAAAAACACACTTTTTTCTCAGCCTTGGTTACACACCAGAAAGTGGACTGAACCCATATGCCCTCTATACAGTTTATCCACATTACAGAACTCAGCCTTGTGATGTGCAGCTGAGGCTGTGCAGTAGGCATCTAATTGAGGCAACCTGCTGTGAACCAGGTAAAGGTACATCTTCCAGCTGAGAGAGACTGGGATTACAGCTCATTCGGGAATATTAATGGCTCATTAAGCATTAATAGATCTCTCAGATCAGTATTTACACTGTACCGGCTTCTCTCTTTGAGCTGGAGCATATGCGAGCCGTAATGGGTACTGATGTTTAGTCACACAGAAGAAACAGACGTCTGCTGCACAGCAAATAGTGATTACCAGGTAGTCCAATCCAGTGCAAACAAACCAAGGAAGATAAATTCAAGCTGACTTGTCAGAACATGTCAAATATCATCATGGGCCTGGGGGGAAGGGTGGGCGCAACAAAAAAGCATTAGCAATGGTGTAATTGGCTGTAAATGGTCCAAAACACTTAATGATGTGGGAGTGGAATGCATGCTGGCACATATGATAATCCCCTTGTAATGAGAATTCACTAGATATCACTGGCTTTGTTCATGCCCCAGCATCTCGGAAAGAGCTTAGCCACCAGAACAGTAACAATAAACTGTGGAGTAGGAGATGGCATGGAATACAACTGCGAGAAAAGTGAAATTACACACAAATGAAATCATTTGCTCAATAAAGACAAAAAGTGATATTAGAGGCTTTAAATGTCCATTACTTTGTTGCTTTTGGATGATTAAATCAAGACATTTTAGTGGTCAACACAGTCATCCCTGAGCGAGGGTGTACTTTAAGTGGTGAGAGAGCGAGAAAAATGAGCTATGAGCCATTTTAGTTGTCAAAGATTAGGATGCAGACAAACTAAGCCCTGCAAATCCCAAGCCTAAGGAACAAAATGAAGAATGAGGAGCACGGATAAACATGTCACAAAAACTCAGATGTTCAGAGTCATGCTTTTTATCATAAGATTTCATTCACGGTGGCTTGGGGAGAAAAGTTGTCATCGTTACCTTGTGGTGTAAAAAGTTTTGAAACCCTTCACATAGTTAAAAGTACCAATAAATATATATAAACAAATACTTCAGTGAAGGGGTGGAGTTAGTTTAAACTTCTTTACATACAGTTAGGTGGTTTAATCCAATAGCAATGTGATAATAAAGTTTAATCTTCAGCAGTGCTTTGGATTTCATTGGACACATAAAATCTTGATCCGAAAAGTAATTTGGAGCTGGTTTCTAAGGTTTCCCTTAAAGTAAAGCCAAATGAAAGTATAAAGTAGTATAAAGTGGAAATACTCAAGTAAGTGCTTAAAATTGTACTTAACTACAGTACCTCAGTAAGTGTACTGTGTTATTCTACACCACTGTCAGTACTGAACATTTAGTTTCACTTGCAGTTGCAGACATATATGGGTGCTTCTGAAGTGTAAAACATATAACATAGAGAAGACTGCAGATATTCTGTGGACATTTTTCTTTTGGAAATTCACTGAATGACTTCCTTCTGTAAGGACAACTCATGAAACTTTCATCAAATCCATCTACATAATAGTCTTGTAATTAATTTGAATTTGAATTTGAAGGGAATCCATTAAATAATTGCAGAAGAATAATGACAGCTGTAAAAGACAAGAACGGCATCTGATAAATGCAGCAGATGGACAGAAATGAATCTCGTAGGTCTTTAAAAAACGCTGCAGTTGACACTTAAAAGGAAGATGTGAGCCGCCAGCTTAACTCCAGGAGGTTAAAATGATGTATTTTCATATAATTAATTAAAGAAAATCATCCTCTGTATTTCAAATGAAAAAAGATGAGAAGAAAAAAATGAATTTATCCATCAAAGTCCTATCTGGAGTTTCTGGGATGTTTTCTGACCTAAAAATTTATGCACTAATAGCCCCGAGCTCGGCATTCATAATCATAAACAGCTGATTCAAATATCCGCATCCTTTAAATGATAAAAAAGTGTCAATCACTTGTAGGAGCTTAAATGCATATTATTGAAGTTGAAATGGTTGGAATGTAATAATTTAGGTTTAAGTGTGAAACAACAGTAAATGTAGTATTTACAGTTCATACTAATGCCATAAGTTAATTGTTTAATTAATTGCACTTAAAAACTGTGGATGTTTGAAATACGTAAAATCTCAGCTTTATGTATATTAGCAAACTTTGTGAATAAGTTGCTGTAACTGCTGCTTCCAGTTAATGGGGCTCGTTTAATTATGGGGTTCTAATCTCATGAGAAGAAGGGAAGGGAAATAGTGGCAGTCAGGCAAGCTGAGAGTGGAGTCACACAGTTTTTTGACCTCTTTGGAAAAGGACTATGTTCTGTACTACTTGTTCATTTGTGTTGAAGTAAACAGTTAAACTTCATCGAGTGATCCTGTAGATATGTTTTGGACGTAAGTTATGATGAAGGGAATCAATAGAGCGTCTAGCTAAGGCTTTATTCAGTGGAATTCTACATCACTTCTTCCTTATGGACTCCATTATAAACAAAAAAACAAAATCCCATGGATCATAACATAGGTGTACCCATCTGCTCATCCTTTATTACAGAGCTAAACACACACACGATGCCAGATTCAAACTCACACTGTGGGGAAGAAGTTTGCATTGTGCCCTTTACTCAAATAAAGTGTATGTATCTGATGCCTGCAGATTAAAATTACGAAACACAACATGGTATATGAGATATGAATCATTGTTACAGATTAAACTTCCCAACAATATGCAAAATAATGTAAATTAGCTTAACTGCAACCATTATGTCAACTTACATACATACATCAGCATAGTAATCCAATACAGTGACAAGAGGCCATGCTGCTGAGGAAAAAATTCTTTATTAGATACATGTTTCATTTCACTTATTTGAATTCTGGACTTATTATATTAATTGCAATTGAATTTATTGTTAATAAAAACCACATAAAGAGTCGTGTTTAATTTTGTTATACAAACTGCTCTTTGAGTCACCAAACCTCAAATTCCCAACAAACATTACAGAGGACATGCCTTGTGAGCCCTGAAGTAAAGCATCTGAATACTTTTCCCATCACTGTTCAAGGTTTTTTTTTTTTGTCCTTTTACAGAACAGTGTGGTACAATGAAATGAAGGTTGGTGCCTTGCTACACAACACACACAGAACATACTGTAGATACAAATATTTTAAAATTAGAATAGCCTAAAAATAAAATAAAATAAAGTTATTTTATACTGTATATGTACAAAAGGCAGTGGCATTGGAGTCAAAATGAGTCATTGGAGTCAAAATGAGCATAAAAGAAAGTTCTGTACTAATAATAATAATAATAATAATAATAATAATAATATTATTATTATTATTATTATTATTATTATTAATATTATTAGTTGTAGTAGTAGTAATAGTAGTAGTATTAGTATTAGTATTATTATTACACATTAACAGAGGTACTCAGGTATTTTACTTAAGTATGAATAACAATACTACAGTGTAGAAATACTTTGTTACAATAAAAGCCCTACATTAAAAACTATAAAAGTATCAGCATCAAAATGTACTTTAAAAAAAATAAAATTACCCTTTATGCAGAGTGGCCCATTTCAAAGTCATATACATATTATACTACTAGATTATGGTTATCTATGCATTTTTTTATAACTCAGTGTACTATTGAAGTGGGTAGCTTAACTTATAATAATACACCCTCATTTTTCATTGATAACTGTATATCAGTAAAATATTTTGTAGTAATCTAAATGAAGAAAGGACTAACTTAAGATGACATACAAATGTTGTAAAGTAGAATATACTTGTATACTCTGAAGAAACATAATATGGAAATACTCAAATCAAGCACTGGTAACTTAAAATTGTCCTCAAGTAGCCTATAATATTGTCAATTAATCATTAATTATTAATTTAGTGACTTCACTGATGGATGGATGGACTTCTGCTTATTGTAATGTATAAGAAATGTATGGTTTTCTAAATAGAAGATGGATATGGATTATTCATTTTATTTTATTTTGATTGCTGTGTAGCAAATTATTCTGACAGTCAAAATAAAACCATCCTCAACATTTCACCGATAAAAAAAAAGAAAGAAAGAAAAGAAAAAAAAAACGTCAACAAAGAGCACGTGTCGGCCTCTCGCTTGCCGTACTTGGCGCCGCCATTGTTTGACAGCTCTTGTTGCTAACGAGCAGCTTTCCTGGTTACCTGCTCCACAAGAACAACAGGACAGGAAGAAAACATGCAAGTTTCACACGGATTTCCAGGACGCTTTTCAGCCTAACAGGGAGCACCTGAGAGGACAGACAGGTGTGAGCAGGTACTTTTATACTTCCTGTTTCACTTCTTGGGCGCTCACTTCCTCCATTAGCTTTAGCAACGAGAAGTTTACAATGAGGCGCAGTGTGGCGAAAGTTGAAAGCATATTCGCTGTTTTTTTATCGCATATAAAGCGACTTGTTTGGTGTCATCTGGTGCGATTTGTAGCTGAAAACTAACCCGACTTAAGCTGAGTTTTGATTAATGAATTAATCTGGCAGCTTTATGCATGAATTCGTTTGTTCTGGAGCTGTGACTTGTCAAAAAAACTATTTTTCTGTGACCCTGAGCAGCTTTCAGGGGGGTAATTTGGACACAGAGATTGTGGCAATCATGGCAGACATTATGGCTGAACATTAGAGATTTGAATCTTTGATTCCTTCAGCTTTTGTGCCTTACCTTACCTTTCATTTTCAAACATGACAAGTTTATACAGGCTGGACTGTCAACACACAAATACATGTTTGTATTGGCAGTTTTCTTTATAAGTGTTTGCATTGTGTTTGTGTGTGCATTGAAAGACAAAATATAGAAATGTGGACATAAATATGAGAACATAAATAGCATAAACAATATAAATATTGGAGGGAAGCTTAAAACAAACAATTAAACACAAATACACATATATAGCAATTAATCACATGCCTGGGAGAATAGGAAAGTTTTGAATGTGGTTGTGATGTATATGAAAACAGTGGGTGCATGAAGCAGGATTGGGACAGTCACTAAAGTTACCTTCACCAGATCTGGATCTGTTTCTAAGTTCAGTTTGAAGACCTGATGACCTTAATGGGTTATAATCAGTGAGCGAGCCAGAAGTGTACAGTGGGGGCCGAACCACTGAGTGTGTGGTTGACATTTTGCTTGGTTGAGCTGTACTTAAAGAAGAACTAACTTATTTAAAGATTATTTTCATTTATATTCTGTAAATCTGTCACAGTGTCCTGACAGTTGTACATAAGACAAATAATCTGTGATAAAAATCAGGCTCCTCTGGCTCCACTTGCTCAGAACAAAGCATCTGATAGAGCTCCATTGCTGCTCTTGTGTAGGCTTCACTCCACCGCACATGAGATAATGTGGAGTGGGTGTAACGTAGAATAAACAACAACTAAAAAAACAAGTAATAAGGAAACAACTATTTACATGAAAGAAAGAAAACAGAAGAAGCGGAGTGAAGAAAAGTGCAAATTAGCTTGGGGGATGCTGAGGCGAAGGACTCAGCGGGGCGAGCTGGTGTGCACTGTACAGAGAGCGGAAGAGAGCTGGAAGTTATACTCACTCTTGTTTTTTTTTTTTCAAAATAAGAGCACTTTGAGTTGGTAAGATTAGGAGAATCCCCTATATTTACTGATTTGAGCTTTTAGGCTGACATGTTGTTACAGTGCTGCTGAACCTGGTCTGGTCCTACAGAGGACCAACTTGGGGCCATCTGTTGGGATGCTGTCAGCTGCTGTCAGCGAAGTTGAGTGGATTTGCTATGTAGGTTGTAGAAAAAGAAGTACAGTTGAATTAGATTTAATACCAGGCTGTTGTACTTACTTACCAGCAAGTACAGCTACTATAAAAAGATATAAATACTCATAGGATCATGTTTGCACTTTTTTTTTTATGTACACCAAATTGTTCGCATTTTTTATATTCAACAACTAATTGTATAGTCCATAAAAGTTTAAAGTAGCTGAAAATGATCAGTACATTACTATTTTGTTTATCCAGCAGTCCAACACCCAAAGATATTCAATTCATGATACAAAAAAATCAGAACCAGAAAATCATTATATTTGAGAAGCTGGAAACAGAGAATATTTGGTATTTTTTATCACCCCCGGTGTGCACTGTTGACATTTCAGTTTTCCTTGCCCTCTAATTTCTTTTTTTTTCTTTATGTAGTAACGCACCTTGGATAATCAGTGTTGTGTTTAAAGTGCCACATGAATAAAGATGAGTTGAGTTGAATGATTAATTGATTATCAAACTTTTTTCCAATTAAGTTGATCCACTAATTCATTACTCAACTAATGTTTCGGTGCCTTGGGTCAAGTGGTAAATCATTTGCCGTTAAATGATTGCGCTGCGCTGTTAAAAATGTGAGAAACACAGGTTTGCTCCGTGCAGTAACACAGTTTTCTAGGCGCCGTGTGAGTGATGTGGAAATAATAAGAATCACCATGCCGGTACTTATCTAAATGTTCAGAGGACCAGCCTTTGATGAGGGCACGGAAGTGGAGAGCTCGTTTCTAAAAATATGGAGGATCATTACCAAAGACACCTCTACAAATACATTCATTTCCAGAAAGGCTCATGATGAGGTGCATTTCTTTGGAGAGATTTGAAGGATTACTGAGTCATTAATGGTAACGTAATGCCAGTGATATATGGGGTGTCATACAGGTCTGAAGATCTAAGTCCAATAATGAGCTAAAGCATGTCTTCACAGGTATAATCCTAAATCTTGACTCCTCGTTTTGCTAAGAGAGGCTCTACTGATAGCAAAGGTTAATCCTCCTATTGATTAAATATGGAGGATGCCATTTGTTCTGGCCCACTCCGAGTCCCTGTTGTCAGAAATACAGCCCGAATCTGGGAAAAAAAAAAAAAAAAAAGACGTTTGAGTAGCTTAAGTAAAACCGCTCATTCAGGTAGAAGCTGCTGCACAGTATTTCTATCTGCTGCAGAGCTGTGGACTAGTACACTCAACGTTTAACTGAGCTTTTTGTAATTTTATGTATTTCCTCTGATACTGCGTAGACCTTGGAAGAGGAAGGAGGTCATTCATTGTATGATTGAGCAACCATGAGTACAATCTCAGGTTTAATCAAAAGACCTTTACTCACTGTGCTGAGATGATCAGTTGATGAATTGATTTACTGATTGACAGAAAATGAATCACCAACAAATTTGGCATTTGCTGTTGGGCATCAAGTTACTGTCCTCTTTTGTTTGTCTTTACCTTATGAGATATTAAACCAGATCTGTGGAATTTTTAACTACTCATGAACCAGAATCAAGTGTTAGGATTTGCTGCCTTTGTCTGTTTTATATTCAAATAATTATACTGTATGCAAACTGAATATATTTTTGAAAAAAAAGATGTAAATGTGATGTGGCAGTTCACTGTGTCTGAAAGTTTTTGTCTAAATGACTAAATAACAAATCGAAAAAATAGAATAATTGACAATGGTTAATTGTTAATTAATCTTTAGTTATACCCTTACTTCACATTGTGTGTAACTTTTTAAAATATCTTATTGCTTTTTTTCATCAAAACAGTATTAAACAAAACATTTGCAGCAGATGAAATAGGTTGAAGCCAGAGCTACCAGAATGATGTTCTGCGACATTTTGGAGTTCAGTACTTCCAGGGAGAGCCTCATTTCCATTATATTTAATCTCTTGTTTCCTGTGTATCGTGAGAAGGATTAGGTTCAGAAGTTTACCTGCCTCCTTCTACTTGGGCCTGATTTATTTAAGCAGTATTGAGGACTGCAGGACCCAGATCTAATAGGGGTGTCAATATTCCTCATGTCAGCAGGTTGTGCTTCATTAATCTGTCTGATTGATCCAGCATCCATGTGGTTCCATGACCTTGCTTTGCACAAGTAAGAACCGCACCCATGCCAGTGTTACCTGATGTACTGCTCTGTTGATGGATTTGTTCTTGACTTATTGAAGGCACAGGACAGAGACATATGGACCCCAAAGCTGTGAGTGCTGGGGGGATTTTACATGTGTAACAGAAGAGGAGGGCTGTTGTTAGGAGCAGGGTGAGTCATTGTGATCTGTTGCATTGTTTGATCGGCTGGGGAAAAATGGTTGGCTATAATTTTATAGGCAACACCAGAGAGAATTACAGATATGAGGGGTGAGGGTCGGGATGAAACACAGTGGAAAAAAAACCCAGGTGCATAATGTATTGCCAGGTAGGTTTTCAACAAGGAATCTGCCTTTTTGGTGCATAACAACAAACAATTGGAAGAAAATGTAAAATAAGGAAAATTTGAACCATTACTGTATTATAGTGAACTAACTTTGAACAAACACGTTACCAAAAGGCAATAGGTCATAAAATGCTATGAAACTTGTGTATTAGGAGGTGTGTTTGAATTAATTCAACTCTGACTAAGCTTAAACAGCCAAAACCCAAACGTTTTGCAGAATATGAAGTAGTAAAATGCAAACTGTGAAAAAACACTGATGAATGAAGTATTGCCGCCATCACCGCCAGTGAATTAGGTATTGGACAGATTTGACTGATTCACAATAAATACTAGTGGTCAACTAACGGTTGTTGTCATTTTCAGTTACTCTTGAATATTGTCTTGATTAACTGAGTAATTATTTGGTCCAGAAAACATCAGAAATTACTCAAGCCTTAATTTGCTTGTTGTGTCCAGGAAACACCCAAAGCATAAAGATATTTGGTTAATTATAAGATGAATTAAAGTAGAAAATCCTCTGCTGAAAATTAAAGGTATGAGTTACACTGCTGCTAACTCCATTTTTATTCACCATCACTATCACCATCACTTATACAACTGACCCAACCCCTGACTTTCTTTAGATACATATTATTTATATTTATGTTTAAATCTGGAAGTCACCAATCTTAATTTCGTTATGTCAAAACATGATGACGATAAAGATTCTTGATTCTATATTGTTTTATTTATGTCCTATATATCCCATCTATTGAATTGGTACTCTACTAAGTTGAAGTATCACATATACATTTCTAACCTATTTTTAACTAAATATAACCATTTGTAGTCTTATATTTCAATATAAACAGTCATTAACACCTGCACAGGCCTTTTAAAATGAACCATATTCCTACATTTTATCATATGTAACCAAATAAGCAAGATACAGACAGCCTACCTTGCAGCTATTTACCCCATCATGTGACTGATGACGACTGCAATGGGCTTCTTTTGTCATTGTCACCCTTCTCATTTTCGTATTTAATGACATTCATTTATTGGATGCGTACTTTGCAGGGAATATATTAAGTACGTCCAGGAGTTTGACTGGATTTCATCTTAGAAAAGTAAACCAACCAAACAATTTTTTTTTTTATTTAAATGAGGACACTTTTGGCTAATTGTAAACATTTCATCATGAATGGCACGGATGTCTGAATCTTCTTTGTCAGAAAGTCCTTTCAACTTCCTTTTTTAAAGGAAATTTTAGTTATAGTACGCTATTGTAGAAAGATTCTCCAGCAATCATTTCATTATAAGAGCAGTTGTCTGCACTGCACTTCAGATCTGTCAGTTCAGTTAAATTTGGGTGTTAGGTAAGGTGACCTGGCTGCTTGGAACAGAACTAAGCTTGAATAAGAATGCAGTAACCTTACGTTTGATGTCAAAAGTCTGCTCTGCATACTAATTTAGGTTCATTTTTCACTTTAGAATATATATATATATATATATATATATAGTTCATAATATGATCTTGTATTGTTAAAGGAGATTCACAATGCTTGCCATTGCTTTGTGCTCCACTTCAGAGTACGTAGAGCTTACATGAGCACAGAAATCAGTCGTCTTCTGTCGGTGTGTTGTGATTAAGAGCTGCGTCTTTTCACACTCAGTGACAGCTCCATATTTTAATCGGGAAATGCTTTTTTTTTTTTTGGGGGGGGGAATAATTGAGATGGTGGATTAAAAGCGTGTGGTGTGTGCATACTCACCCTTCACTGTCTCATTTATGTTGTGATGGACTGCACACATTTATGCGCATGCCCCTAAGGGCTGAGCAGAGGAGTTATTGATGATATATGTAAAATAACCATTCCTCTACATGTCCCCAGTCTTTGTAGACACAAGGAGAAATATGCTGTTTCCTTCCACGATCCTAATTCACTTTATTAAAATGCATTACCATAACAGCACACCCACTTTCCACCATATGGTCAATATTTTTATTACTTGAAATTGCTGTGAGTGGTGGGCAGTCCGTCTGCTTTCAGAGCCCACATATAAAGTATGTGTCATGTCCTTGATTATCAGTGTGCTGTGTTAGAGTTGCTGAAAGCTTGTTTCTGAATATTAGTGAGGTATGCACAGTATAGATGCACATAGGCTGGATGTACAGTTGCAATATAATTGAAACAGGCTGTTCCGATGTGTCGAGTAAAATGACTGTGTTTTTATAGTGCATGTCAATCATAAAGAAGACAGACATTTTGCAGGGGTACCACAGCTCTTGAGTGCTGCTGTTGTAAAAACTGCAATTGAACTTCAATATTTTGTTCATGCTGGAGAAGGGAGGGGGGTAAGCTGTCAAAAGTCTAACACGCTGCTCTTCACAGGTACAGTGAAACAAGAAGACTGTAACAAACCATGAATGGAAAGTTGTGATACAGGTTGTGTTTACTTAATGCGGAACTAAGCTGTCAAAGAATATTATTATTTAAACTGGATTGTTTTTAGAGTTGAAATGATTAATCAATTAGTTGATTTAAGGTGGATCTGTTGTAAGCACCCATGCAACTGGATTATTCAGGAAAATATAAGTGTTGGACTACACCTGACTCACTTTTAAACAGCTTAATTCAGGAGTTTGTCGAAAGAGCGAAATCAGGATATTTTTAGCAGTGGAAGAAGTATTCGGATGCTTTACTTAAGTAAAAGTACTAATACCACTTCATGAAAATACTCCACTACACTATAAGTGAAGGACCTGTACCCAAATTTAAAATCAGAGAGTTGGAGATACATGGTTTTCACTGCACACAAAGGGCATGAAAAATTGTAATCTGAAAAGTAACTAAAGCTGTCTGACAAGTGGAGTAAGAAGTAGTATATATTCCTCTGAGATGTAGGGGAATAGAAGTATAAAGTTGCAGAAGTACTGTACTTAAGTACAAGTACCTTGCTTGCTTTATTTTTATAAATGTATGCATTAAATAGATAAGAAAATAAGTTTAGTTTTAAAGTTTGAATTAAAATAACCCAATAGAGTGGATATAATACAAACACCCATAACAAAGTCTATGAACTTTTTTTAATTAATAAAGTGAATTAATTATTCAACTGTAAGTTCATGATTTTGCAAATGAACATTTAAAGTTTCATGTTTTTATTACTCGAACAATCCCACTTGAAAATAATAACACCATGACACTGCCATTACGTTTTCCTCTCGTGCACCCCGCTAGAAGCAGCTGATGGACCCCAAGGGGTGTGTGCACCACAATTTGGGAAACCCTCCCTTAAGACTTTAATTAAAGCAGGAAAAAACAGCTCATAAACACCAGGTGTGCCAGCTGATTGCTCAGTGTCATTAATTAGGCTGGTGATGTCACAGGCCTCCACTGCTCGTACAGTAAGCTCTCGTTATTGATCAAAGTGAATACTGGGGCTTCCGACTTCTTAATGAAGCATTTACCATCAGCAGATATAAAACTTCCTTAAAGCTTCCAAGGATCTGAAGTTGTTTACGTGATACTGAGAGCAACAGCTGTCGGCGTGTATTGATGTCTCAACTTACAAAAGGTTTAGGCCTGTGACATCATCGGCCTAATTAATGCATATGAGTAATTGGTTGCACCCACTGCTCTCAACATCATGTAAACAACTTCAGCTCCATAGACGCTTTTAGACCGTCGCTCAGGGAAGGTTTTTATCTGCTCATCGTGATCAGTGGGAATATAAACACTTGTGAGTCTATTACAGCCCATCACTGAGCCCTTATTAATATCACTGTGCTGTTTCTTCTTTTGGTGTCATTTATTTGCTTGTTCGTCATAATATCAAGATTCTGTCTTGTGTAAAAGTGCCCCAGCGCTATTTTGATTTCGTTATTCGTTAAATCTGTCTGACTAGATTTTCCTGCCTGAGGCCATTTTGCTAAACTTAGCTTGGTGCACAGCACCATGTTGAACACATTTCCCCTGTTCTGAACCAAACTGTATTTGTCCCACTTCGTGTGAGGAAAGGTGACATTTCTCATTACATGATGTCTTATTGACCCTCAAGGGAATTTGGGAGCTGGATAAGAAAAGGCAGGTGATGAGAGGGTCCCATTTGAACGAATCAATAAGCTGTGTATTTTTTACCTACCACAAAACAACAAAAGTGAGTGAATAGAAAAGTGAAATTATTTACAAAATAATATTTTAAAATCAGTGCATTGGAAGTATTTTCTTCTTGTGAAACTATTTGAGTAATCTGTTATAAATGCAAAATTATGAACTGAGCTGTTACACACAGTATATTACATTGCCATTTACTTTCTTCACTGTAAAGTTCTTGTTTATGAACATCAAGACCTTTCCTCAAAAGTACACAGTTTTTCACACTTTGTTTTTACTGGCCACTAAACTAATGAAAAAAGAAAATCCTTCAGTAACTGGCATGAAAGCCTGTCAATACATAAATAAGATAATGTCTCATTTGCCTGTAACCAGTATGAAGGGGGGCGTTTAATTGCATTAATGTCATTTAATTAGCTTTAATTGAATCCTTTACTGTTAAGTGTCATGTAACACTGAGTTCAGCTGGATGGTTATATATATTTTAGGTAACAGAGCTGCAGAGTGTACACTAAGCTTTAAGAAGGTCTTGATTTAAATTAAAGCCCTTAAGACATTTTTGATAGCTGAATATTGCATCAGGAAAATGAAGGAGTTCAATTTTCTTTTAACCATTTCTAATGCTGTGTCATAGGTCCTAGTATTTTGTATAATATCCTTGGAATGAGAAGTTTGGTTTGAAACTATTGGAAATGGAAATTGGAAGTTGCTGATATGCAAAATCATTGTTTTTTAACCCAGGAGAACTTTTAAGGAGAGAAATAACACAATATACTCATAAAGGAGTGATTAAAAAGTAGAATGCTTATTCTTTCTGTATGGCAATGAAAGGTAGTGTCAGCTGGGGGACGGTTGGGATTTTGTTTTAATTGAATGTTTTTCTCCTGCATCATCACTGAAATGAATTCACTGTCAGGATTTTTCTTATTTACAACTTTATGTGTATTGCAGGGGTGGAAACCAGGACAAAGTTAATGTGCAGATGAAGACATTTAGTTGGCATTATAACTTAATTATCATCACCTCTCTCGTTGAGGTCTTACGTTCCCTTCTGTTCCCCTTCACTCAAAGGGATGTTAAAAATAAATCTATTTCACAACTTTAAACAGCACCCACCTTTGCAGGTACAAAAATAAACTAGCTTAAATGACAGTATGGGAGCATACGCCGTACACTTCCCAGGAGGCTTTAAAAAAAAAATGGAGCAACGTACTCACTCTAAGTGCTGCGCTGGATGTGCTGTAGGCTTACGTATGTAACATAGAGAATGAATGAAAATTTCATGGTGACCTTGCGGTACACACAGAGGATAAACGTTTTACTTTGAAGGGGCAGTCCGGTGCTTGATAACAGGTTTCATTTAGTCCTAAACACTGACCTGATATACACAGCCTGTTTTTTCCTCAGGCAGACTGAATTGCAGTTGAAATTGGTCCAACCACCCCGCTACAATATTCTTTATCACTCCCCGTGGTCAGTCATTTAGGCTATGTGGCTTTCAGCTTTAGGGTAAATCTCCTCATCAGATCACAATGGACGCTGATCTTATGTGAAGTCTTGGAAAGGTGTGAAGTAAATTAATTTCATACACCAGTAAGTCTGGAAGCTGCAGTGACATTGACAAGTAGAGGGGTGGGTGTTCTTTCATTTTAATCCAGCGCAGGAAAGGAGTGCAGCGTTCACCACTCCCCAAACATGATCAGATTTCAAACACGCGTGACTTTTCGGATTCATGAGCTGAACAACAACGTGGAGCGTTTTCACACTTTGTTTTGCAGCGATTACCTGATCATCTGAGGATGACCTTGGTGCTTAAACCCTCTTGGACGAGGGGAAATTACTTTCACAAATGCAGTATTTTTCATAAAGATGAAAGCCACACTTTTAATCAGGCAGTGCTGATGATGGGTTATAATTTTGGTGACTGAACTAAATCTCCAGTTGTAGTGATGAGCTGTGAGGATTCTGATTATGGCAAAAAGCAGTCAAAACATCATTGCATACTTTACCCTTGGCTATCATGTCCTGTATGAATGACATCTGCATATTTCAAGCTAATAGGAACAGGAATTAGATTTTTTTAGTTGATTACCAAGCAAGCACATTTTTCCAGGATTTGATTAGTTGCCATATTTCTGTCCTACTTCTATGGTTTTATCTGAATATGCTTTTATTTGTAGGATTACAGAAAGAGTAACATCCAAAACAAGCCTATTTATTTCCCTGTGTTACATCCTGAATGAATTCTGCAGCAGGCTTGCAGTCAGACATATTCCACACACTGGATTTGTTTATGTGATTGCTCTCAAACCTATCAAACAGTAAAGCTTTGAATGACTTTACAACTGAAACACAATCTTACCCTGCCGGATCTTGTAAAGATAAGCCTGGCACCCTCACTGTGACTTTTTGATGAAAGATAGCGGCTGATTAGCTGCCAAGACATTGGAAATGACTCCAGCTCTAAAGCCAGGATACAAATCTTACAGATCTCTATGTCTGGAGCAGCCAGGCATCTGGATTAATGTGCCAAAGGATTTGACTGGTTGTCCCTCAGAGATGGATCGACTGAACCGGCAAGATTTTTTTTTGGCAGGTAACTTAGAAAAAGTCTTACTTATTAGAGGTTAGAGGGGAGTCTGCATTCATCTTTCAGCACAGTAATTAGAGCTAATGAGGGATTACATTGATCTGCTTTGCCAGCATACTGTACATGGAGGCTGGGTGCTGCTGGCTCTCATTTTAGGCACTGACTGTGGTGGTGGTTACTGTTTGTACTTTTAAAGAATATGTTCATCTTTCCTTCAGCTTTCCGGCAGTCATTACAAACGTCAGTATAAGATTGATTCATTATTTAAAACTCAGTGTTTTTTCTTCTTTTTTAGAAGTGTTCAGCAAGACCTTGTTTTAGTAACTTGTGGTTTTCAGACTTTTTCTCTGTGACACAGCAGTCTTTTGCTTGTGTACTTGTTTATGATGTACTCTATAGAGCTAAATGGATAGAGAGAGAGAGAGGCAGATAGAGAGATAGATATAGATACAGAGATAGATATGTAGAAGACTTTATTGATCCATGGAGGGAAATTAAGTAAGTTTAAATGATATTTTGCACCCCCCAGCATTTTAAAAATACAGTGAAAGATATCCAGTATGTATGTTATATATAATTTATGGTATGTTCATACAAGATCCAGTATCTCATCTTAATTGGCAGTCTAAGTATGTTAATGTTACCATAAATGGGATTCAGACAGTTGGGAGGAGAAGTACTTAGTAATGTGATCCTTGAAAAGACATTAAGGACTGTAAGGAATCTGTATTGTGTTGAGGAAGGGACATCCTGTGCAAGCCAAATTTAGAGAAATTCAGAAGTAAGTACAGCAGTGGGCAGATGAATAGGTGTGCCGAATTTAAAAGAGAGGCCAAAAGTCTGTATTTTTTTTTTTTTTTCCTGTCAACTGATGAAGATGAATTCAATACACACTTCACTCCGCCTCTTGCGTTAGCTGTACTCTGTCCGAGCCTTAACCCCCGCCTCGCGTGATGGTGGCCTTGGTTTACCTGGGAGACGACTGACAGCTGTTGGAATGAGAATGAGGACTGACACAGACAATTAAAGTGCTGGATTCAGCCTGGCCTGACCTTCTGATCAATGCACTCCTATTTAGAGCTGGCAGGCTAGAGACTGGCACTCCTTTTCCAGACTAATAAAGACGGCACCGAGAGCAGCTCCTGGGCTGGACTGCCAATACTTTTAACACCCCCATCGATTCTCATTACTGTTAATGGTTTCCTTGCTAGTGCGAGCCGGATGTTGAGGAGGGTGTGGGTGGGCATGGGTGTAGTTGGAGATTTGGCTGAGGGGCACAGTCATCGTATTATGACCCCGGTCAGCTCAGACAGTGTCTGCGTGTTGACCAAAATTTAATATCACAAAGTGAATTTTGAAATAGCCTCCATTAGGCTTGCATCACATCTCTGAATTGCCCACATCTCAGATCTGTCAAGCAATTCACAGGCTTGATGCTCTGCCCATTGACAGCAGTTTTGACCAATCACATCTTAGTTGGCTGGATTAAAAATGGGGGCATTTATTGACATAGCTAGCAACCCCCCTATTTGCACTCATGAGAAATAGCGACCAAAAAATGTGACTTAAATAGTTACAGTTGTACAAGTTGTTTTCAGTCCTCAAAAAGAAATATCTCCTAAATCAATGCATTTCTTTGATCAGTGTGAAAAATGTTAAATGAAATACAGTTGCTATCCATTGGTTAGGGCCAAACTAAATTAGAAATCTGCAACATCAACATTAAATTAATAAAGTGCAGAAACAGGGCAGTTCCATGTGATAATCAGGCTACATCTTTAACAACCAAGAACAAAACTGACACCACACAAGTCTCCCAGCCAGATAAGCTCATCTGTTCATGCCCTCATTGTTCTGTTTGTCTTCTAAATTTCTCAGATCCAGAGGGGTGTCCCTTCATCAGCACAACAAAAAAATCTTGACACTGTCTAACAATTTGGTCCTCATCTGAAGAAGCAGCATTTATGTGTGTGATTATACAAAACGCATCGACTCGAGCCTTCACTCTTTGGTAGATGTAACCACTGTAATAGGGCACAAAGGAGGAAGATGAAAAATACATTGCAGCGTTTTTAATCCCCTGAAACGATCCACTTCCGTCAAGCTCTATAGAGGCTTGTAATGCCGTTGTTCTCCCACTCTTATGCTGCAGTAAATAACCCTACATAGTTTATAGAGCTGTGCTATATTCAGTCTTTGGCTCTAATTAGTGAACAGCCTGAATTGTAATGTTTCTTCAGGGGCAATGTTATTTTGCTTGTCTTCGGACAATTCTCTATACAGTCGTCTACTATGGTAGGCTGCCTTGGAGTTTTTCTTCCACACTCAAACGTTCTGGGATTACAGAAACATTGTCTGCTCATCATTTCAGCATTCACTGCTGTGTTAGAGGCCTTCACACTGACGATAGCACCATGGAAAAACAGTGCAAGGTGTTGTTTAAGTGTGGGCATGTTGCCACAGGGTGCAGGGAAAGAAGATGAAATACAAACGAACAAGCACGGAATGAAGGCTTAAAATGCGAAGACAGCGGTTTATGTCCTTGTGCTCCTCTGAGGTTTGATTGTACTGCTCTGGAAAGCTAATCATGCCTGTAATAACTGTCTCCTCCATCTCAATGCCGGCCAGGTAGGCAGCAAATTAGTACAATGCCACAAGGTCCACTGTACAAGGTGCTTCACCTCATATGTGTGCTTGCACGTATTTGATCGGCCGACACATACTTTGCCTAATGACCTAACATTGTTCTGTGCGACAAAAAGAAAAAAAAAGTGTTTTGCTGGATCCTTCTGCAGCAGGATCCCCCGCCGAGCCAAAGCAGTGGTCTAATTGAAATGAGTGGAGAAGCTTGAGCTTTTGCAATGATGCCATTGTTAGTGGGAAAACTGCCTTAGGCTTTATTAGACTGGACTTAATGATGATTCCTCAGTGCTGAAACTCTGAAGTTGACTGAAAACCATGAAGGTAGATGTGTGTTTTAGTTTTTTTCTTTTTTAGTGCTGTGGGATTCATTTTCCACCTTTGTCCTCTTCAGGCCCAAAGATGAAGCCAAACTGCAGCAACGTTGTCTTTGCCGGATTGAAATGGCCTGGTGCTGAAGACAATCTGTTCCATGACTGCAACAACACAGGTACGATGTCCATGGCATTTATCTGAATAATTGTCATTGACCTCTGCCTTATGTAGTGTATTTTCCCTTTGACTTTTTAGGTTTCATTAGCATGTCTCTAAAGAGGTGTTCTTGTTGTTAATTAACATTTTGACTATTAACAATCTTGCCTTTTCTGTAATTCTTTCTCGCCTTTCTGACAAAACAAAATCCTGCATGGTTTGAATGATCCATGCAAGTGATTAATGAATGAATGAGTCTTAATTGTCCTCTCCGAAAGCTTTGGCTGCCTGCTTTTTCTTCTTCTGAGGCAGCACTTGTACCTGTAAATTGACTTTAGCCAAGAGTGCCAACTCAAAGAGCTGTCAGGTGGTTATGGTTTGATGTCTTCATGTTTTGTAAAGGATTTGAAGCGGTTCAGTGTGCGCCCAAATGTCCTTCGCTGGAGAGTAACACAAGGGTGTAAAACAGCACCTTAAGTATTTTGCTTGCAGGATATCTGCTGTTCTTTGTTGTCCCAGAGGCCCAGGTGCTGCTTGCCTCTCAGGCTATTAATAGTGGAATCTGCCTTTGGATTCAGGGGCAGATAACAGAAGCGGTATCTCCACTAATTGTCTGTTGCCTAAGAACTACTAACTACTGGAGATATGGGCTGCATGTCAAATAGTTTTCCCCCCCAACTAGATTCTGTGCCTGGTGTTTGGGCACATGCACAAATTAGAGTGCTGCTCATTTGAATATCCTGCAGTCTATGTTTTTTTCCATTGCATAATTATCTAACCTCTATTTTTAATTTAGAAGTCGAAAGCATATCGCCATTAAACCTGTGAAAATTATAGTTTAATTAAAAAAATGTACAGTCAGGATGTCTGAGCAACAATGTATGCTGAGCTCAGGGACTCTGATTTGGCATTTAAATGACCATTTCAATTAAATTGTAACCGAATGGGCAATGCTGCTTTCTTGTGTAGTCCTGTTTGTAATTTTGAAATGGAGCACAGTTTCCTCCCAACTGTCCAGTCCACGTTGTGTGCGTTCCAGTTGTGGCAGATACAGTGGAGCCCATATGGATTGAATTTGCATGTGGACTGTATAGACTATGCTCCCTGGACTGCAGTCAAAATCTGGACCATATGATATTTGGATCATTTTTGAAAATTCAGCAGGATCTTTTGCTTATTTTTCTGCATTCAGCCTTTCAGGCTTGTACAGTAACTTCTGCAGCGGTAAAACCCACCACTTTTTTAAAAATAGAAATACTTCTTTATTTTATTTGCCTTTTAATTTTATTCAAATGTATCATCTCCCTGTGAAGTTTAAATGTCTTTTTAGGTCTGACCATAATCCACCAGACTAAGCAGAATTTCGAAGGGAAAAAAAAACAACAAACATTTTGGCAGCATTGCAGAGTTAATGACCGTGCATCGAATGCCAATTCTCAACTCCTGTTCTCGTCCAAAACACACAATCAAGCCTCATTTGTAGAGGAGCTAGAGTCAACAATGCTTGTTGCTACCTGTTTCAAGCAGGACTCATTAGCATGAGTTGTTACTCTCATTCACAATTGTGCCGAGTGGGAACTCAATATTAAGCACCAAAATGAAGAGCGACAATTGATTAGACTTACTGTGCAGTGTGAGGGCTGTCTTGGTGGCTTATAGTATGCCCTAATTACATTATGTGTGTTAACATAAAAATGGCTTTACTGTTCTCCATAGTAACAACAAATAATACCTGACAAACCTCTTGACATGGTGAGTCATAGATTTTTTTTTTTTTGGACATTTTTATCTTGTGCTCCCACAGACAGTGAAAAATTGACCCAGTAGTAGAATAAGCTCCAGTTCTGTTGTTTCTTGGTCTGTGGGTCAGTCAGTCCAGAGAGACAAAGGATTTTTATTTTCAAGTTTCTGCAGCTTTTCAGACAAGCCACACAGTGCAATTATTTCTAGTGCAGCTCACTCTGCCTTTACCACAACCTCGGAGTGATTTATGTCCCTAAATGTGAAGAAATCAGGATCCTGAACTCCAATATTAGCTGGTCGCTGATTAAGTCCTCATTCTATTTTTACACATATTAGATTTCCATGGGATACTCAGTAGACAGTATAATGCCCTAGTTTAATACCCAACGTAGACGCAAATGGGTCAAAGCTCCCGTTTTAAACCGGGCACAGAAGAAGGTCCGTCACCGCAGCTTTTGGGAAAAACTTTCAAGGTGAAAGATTGGATTAGAGAAAGGACTTTCTTCTCGCTCCTGGTTTGAGAGTTTTGCGTCACAGCAAAAGTCTTTTTTGTCACTGCAAGATATTTTTTGGGTTTCTGGTCATCCTGTCTGTAAAAACACCCGCCAGAGCCAGCTGTAAGATGTGATAAGAGCTTTTTCTGTTCTCTTTCATCTAAATCATATTCAGAGCACTCGTGCTGTTGTCTTAGATTTTTTTGCTGAGAGCAGCTCGCTCGACTCAGCACAGCAACTTGACCACACGCACACAGACACACACACTCACACGCACACACACGCACAAACACACACAGAGTACCAGAATATGCTTGCCAGAGGATTGTTCGTCAACCTCTTACCGGTTATTATTGAGAACAGCTATTTGACATTTGAGAGCAACCACTGTCTGTCTGAAATGGAGAGGATATTACCTGTTATTCAGTTACTACTGCAGACATTTTACAGACCAGGACAAATCGCTGTCAATTTCCAATTTAACTGATAGAGCCATTTTCTGTCAAGTGTTATGTGCATTTTTGTACTGCTTTTTTCCATCTCTCTCTGTTTTGTGAGGTCCGTGCTTTAATGCTCCATTGTAAGAGGGTGAAAGCATGCGGTAGGGGGTGTGGGGGGGTAATAGTTGAGGTCCACTGCTTTGTGCTCCCAAAGCTGTTATCATTTTCACTAAATCTGTAGTAAAATAACACCTCGTGTTTAACCAAAGGGACCACCAGCTCCCTTTTTGATATAGATATATTTTTTTGTCTGGAATTTGGAGCCGTTTTGAGTGTGTCAGGCTTTCATAAATGATTCAGAACAGTTAGAGATCCAGACAAATAATTTTAGTAAAATGGCTGCTCTTTGCTGAGGAGAATCAAATATGTGTCTTGATAATCCCATGTTGTAAAGAAGGGAGATCAGCTTTTCATCAACAATATTAGTTTCATTCTCATTTACT